>CM065776.1:17561363-18161363 GCA_033296515.1 Macrochelys suwanniensis | reverse complement strand
AATTTATTTCAGCATAAGCTTTTGTGGGCTACAGCTCACAAGTAATCCTGTTCTTTTTGCTGACACAGACTAACACGGCTGCTACTCTGAGAAACAGACTGGTACTGTTTCTCTTAATCTAGTTTTTAATAGGCTTTATAAGAAATGGTCCTACTATTATTTTATTAATTAGTAAAATTCAAAAATGATTTTTAAACAATTAGTTTTGGCACCATAAGGGGAGGAAAAGCATGAATAAAGTGTAACGTGCCTTTAAAATTAGTTTTATCTAGGACCACAAACAGTAAAATGCTTACATATGGTTATTGTGTGGTGCCTCTACAGGATATGGTTGAGAGCTTCAGTTGTGCATTTCTTATCTTAACATGTTTTGGATTTCCTTTAAGTGTAATCTCCACTCTGAATTTCCTGGGTTTATAATTTTCAGTTTTGGGATAATTATAACTTGTAATATTTGTTACCTTAGATTACTCTCAGCCATAATTGCATCTTACTATAGTTTTTTGTCTAGGAACAGAATCCATGAATAAGATTTCAATTAATTTTTCTTATGTGGAAAGTTTGAAGAGTCTGTGTTCCGTTATTAAAATCACATGGGACAAGGAAAAGACTGATACAAATGGTAAATTTTCAAGGGACCTGGTTTTTAATATTTTAACTCATAAGCTAACTAATAGATTTACCTGTACATTCTCAGAAAATTCATTCTCTACTCAAATAGTAAGTGCTGTAAGTTTGGGGAGGATATGCTCTGTTTTTCTTAGATTCTCTTTAAGTGAAGAATGGAACACAAACCTTAACTACAGAGTTCTTTTTCGAGTAGATGCAGCCACTTATTCCATTTAGGTGTGCATGCAACCAGCTCACCAGAGCTGGAAAATTTTGCCTAGCAGTACCCATAGAGGGGTGGCACTGACCCCTCAGTTCACCGCCTGGGAGTTGGAATCAGAGCTCTTTGTGGTTTCACATCACAATCCCCTCTCAGTTACTGAGCGTTTTCTCTGTGTATGGTTGTATAGTTAGTACCCTACTTAGTGTTAGTAAGTTAGTGTAGTTAGTTGCCTTGGATGATTCCCTCACCAGGGTTCAAACACTGCCCATCGTTTGGGGGGAGGGGTAATCCCCATCATTGATCCCCACACAAGGTGCTTGTTCTGTCTGGGTGAGGGTCACGCCAAGGAGCGATGTTCAGTTTGTAAATTGTTCACTAAAAGGACTCAGGTGACTAAAGACCTTCCCCTTTAAGCAGCACTTCCTTGAGCAGGCCATGAGGCCTGTTTCAGCACTGAGGCCCATGTTGTATCAGAGGTCACCCTTTTGGCTTGGTGAGTGCCGCCGCTCCCTGCTTTAGGGCTGGTGTCTCTCCTAAGAGATGGAGAAGCCGTTTGCCCTTCAAGTTCGCTGAGGGAAAGGTCTCATAAGACCATTCGGGACTGCTCCAAATTTTATAGAGATTCTTCCTTTGTCTAAGAAGAGTACGGACCGGCACTGTGCCACTGCCGGCGTACAAGATGGAGCAGTTCCTTCAAACTGCTCAGTGGTACTGTGCAGAGACTTGCGAGAGTCCATACCGTTGACTCTGGTTCTGGCCCTGGGGTGTCCGTTGAGGTCGATATCAGTGACATCAGTGCCGGCTCCAGCTTTTCCACACCGATGGCATACCAGGTACCAGCACATCGGTTTCAGACTCCCCACTCTCCCTATTGGTTCTGGACTCCCCATTTGTCCAGGACTTTGCTGGGGTTACAGCATCTGTGGCCTCACTGGCGCCATTTGGGCGTGTTTCAGAATCTCAGGGTCCATCAGCAATGCAGCGTGGTCTCTCCCTGCCACAGACTCAGAGTTGAGGCCAGTGCCAGGCCCAGCACCGAGTACCTCTTTGACACCTGTGTACTCCTCAGTACTGCCATTCTCTTGGCAGCAGATCCCATCTTCCACCTTGTCATGTCTCCCGGCACCGCATGCAACTGTGATGCATTTGGCATCGGCTGTGCCAGTTCCATCATTGGCACCTGTACCTCTTTCCTGCTGGGTAGCAAATGAGTCGGACTGACTCCTTGCACCATTGGGACTAGCTCCACCACTGTCCCCAGAGACCCAGGTCTCCTTGGGGTCCAGGTTGGAGTTCTCCTGCTCTCCATTGTCTGATCTGCGCCATAGACCGTTCTCTAAGCAGCATCATACCAAGACAGGCCCTGGCCCAGAGCCTACTAGCCATCATCACCTTAAGTGTATCCCCAGTGGCCTCCCTGGAGTCCATGGGATGCTCCTCAGTCTCAGAGGTTGCACTCCTCATCCCATTCCAAGATCACCTGGCATGTCGGTTCTACCACAGGTTCAGGCATCAGTTGAGCTGTACCTCTTGGAGACGCCAGAGTTGTCCCATCCAGGTCTGACAGTTTGGGGGTGGGACTGATCCCTAGTGCAGCTGACCATTTCATCATCATCCCCTGACGATTCAGCGTTACCAGGCTCCTCTTCTCCCTCCTTCAAGGCCTACCAGAACTTTTTGCGTCATGTGACTGCTACCTTGAGCATCCAGGCAGACCTCTGGCTGGAGAATACTCACAAATTACTGGATATTCTCCAGCCATCTGCCCTGGGGAGGGTAGCCCTCCCTATTAACGATGCCCTCGTGGAGCCTTCAGAGGTTTTTTGGAGTACTTTGCTTCAGTGCCACTTGCGGTGAAGTGTTCAGAGAAGTGTTGTTTGTACCTATGCAGGGTTTTGAGGGCTTCTGTTCCTATCCGGTCCCTAATTCTCTGGTTGTGACTGACGTGAATGATAGGACCCGGCAGCACAGATAAAATTCTACTCCCAAGGACAAGGAGTCCACGAGGATGGACTTAAGAGGTATAGATTTTTCTACCCATTCTTCCCTGCAAATGTGTATTGCAAACCAGCAGGCATTGCTGTCCAAGTATGATTTTATTAATTAGACACCTATGTCTAAATTCGTAGACCAGGAAACCTTCAGGGAGGAATTTCAAGCATTGATAGCTGAGGGCTGTTTGGTGGCCAAGACATACTTGCAGGTGGCTTTGGACGTGGCAGATACATCAGTCAGAGTTATGGCCTCAGCGGTAACCATGAGAAGGGCATCTTGGCTGTAAAATGTGGGCATTGCTACTGATGTGCAGCAGACTACTGAGGACCTGCCTTTCATGGTCGAGTGCTTTTTTCGGATAAGACTGATGAAACCTTGCCCTCGTTTAAAGACTCCAGGGCTACCCTGTGCACTCTTGGGATCTATATTTCAGCGGTGCAGTGATGCCATTTTTACAGTCAGCAGCAGCATCAACAGTGTTGTTCATGGTGCTCCTTTGGGCAATCTTTCCCTCCCCTGGGGGAAATGGTCATAGATACCAGAGGCAGAGGTCTTCAGGTAATGGGTTCAGTCAGTCGACTTGTCCTCCCCTGGTGTCTACCAAGCATGTGTTTTGACTTGTTTGTCCAGGGTAGCAATCCACTTGTGACCTCTACCAATTTGGAGACCGGTTGACTCATCGTCTTTGTTTGGGGCTCGATTACCACCAACAGCTGGGTCCTCAGCACCATCAGATCGGCTTACACCATCCAGTTCTTTTCCATCCCTTCTCTCTGCCCTTCTATCCCATCCCCCTTCAGGGACCCCTCTTGTGAGACACTGCTCCGCGAGAAGATTCAGTCTTTGGTCGCGGTGGGAGTTGTAGAGGCAGTCCCTCTGCAGCACCAGGGCCAAGGGTTTTATTCCCAGAACATTCTGGTTCCCACATTCAAAGGAAGGGTGAGACTGATTCTCAATCTCTGCCACCTCAACAGATATATCAGATATGCGAGATTCCGGATGGTCACTCGATCAACTATCCTCCCATGTTAAATCAGAATGACTGGTGTGCTGCTCTGGATAGGGTGACCATATTTCCCTATGTTGAATATGGGATTCCTGGTAAAATTACTTGTATTCAAGCGAGTTCAGTGGCAATCAGAATGATGCAGTACAAACGTTCAAATTAACATCAAGTTGACTGAGCCCCCGTTAAAAAGAAATACTGCGTAGTTGGATTCTTTTTATTTATCTTTTTTTCTTTTAGGCTTTAGGGTTCACATGAGGGGGACACGCACGCACTCTCTCTCTTCTTCCTCCCCCCCCCCCCCCGTTTACCTCTGTCACACCAGGGGGTGACCGACCAACCCGACCCTCCCTACCCAGCGCTCGCTGCCCTCCATGCCTGGCTGGGCTCCCGGGACGGACCCACCTCTCCTGGAATCTGGCGCTGTGTCTTCCCAAGACAACATGTGGGGGGAGGCATGCAGGGTTGCATGTTCCCCTTCCCAGATTTCTTCAATGGTTCACAATAGAACGTGGCCAGCAGCAGCCTTTCGGCACTGTGCTGGAGAAAAGGGATGGGAGCTGCTTCCAGCCGCAGGGCAAGAGGAGTGGGAGGGAAGGGATGACTTGGCCCGTTTCTTTGCAGAGCTCATCTCTTCTTCTCTCCTCTCCACCCCCCGTGGCTGGAAGCAGCTTGTCCCTTCCTGCCCGCACAGTGTCAAAAGGCAGCTATCACTCCAGGCTGCTGCTGGCCACCGACATAAACCAGAGCTTAGCTGAGGGGCAGAGAGGCTTCCCTGTGCCAGCACTGTGTGGGGCTTTGGCACATGCAGGGCTTGGCTCCTGGCCAGCGTCCCCAGGCCGGAAGGTCTTTCCCGGGGCGCCAGCCCAGCCAGAGGCAGTGGAGGAAGGAAGGAGCCTGCCGGTCAGGCTGTTGGTGAGCTGAGCGCTCTGACCAGGGGCTGGTTCTCTGCACAGCTCTGGGAGCAGGACATGGCCCGCTGGTGGGGATATGGAGGAGCTGGGGGGCACGAAGAGGCAAAGCAGGGAGAGGACAGTGAGGGGGATCACGTAAGGGCTGATGAGTGGGCAGCAGAGGCAACACGTAACCGGTCGCTGGCTGGCACCTGCCTGCACTCACCAGCTATCACAGCTCACAGCACGCAGCCAGTGCCGGCCAGAAACGGGATGAGGGACAGGGAGCTGCGCTGACGGACCAGCAGGGGAGCAGCCGGACCCATGCTCTGCATCTTTGCTCCGCCACCAGCCTTGCACACCCATCCCGATCGTCAGCTACAGGACTCCCCCCACTCACCGCTGGTGGGAGGGCAGCTGGCGAGCAGGGATCCGGCCAGCAGCAGGACCCACCTGTACTGATGAGGGGGGGAGACAGAAAATATGGGACAATTTGCCCATTTTTAAGGAAAAAGTTGGGACACCTGCAGGAGGGCTTAAATACGGGATTGTCTCTTTAAAAATGGGACGTCTGGTCACCCTAGCTCTGGACCTCCAGGATGCTTTTTTTCCTGTGGCCGCAGACTGTTTCTTTGGTTTGTCATGGCGCACCAATATTATCAGTATGCTGTACTTCCCTTTGGTCTGTCCTCTGCTCCCTGGGTTTTTACCAAATGTGTGGTTGTAGTAACAGCATAACTCAGGAAGAGGGAAATTTGTATCGTCCTGTACATAGATGACTGGTTACTGAGGAGCAAGTGTAGAGAAGTTCTCTCTCTCATACACTTCAGACTATGCCTTACTCTATTGCCTGAGTCTTAGGGCTGGTCCACACTAACCCCCCGGGTCGAACTAAGATACGCTGTGACGGTGTACCCCATAGAGACTCTCCACCCCGCCTCCCCAGGTACCAACTCGTACTCAAGGAAACTTAATAAGTAAAAAGTGATTTTAATAAGTACAGAAAATAGGATTTAAGTGATTTCAAGTAGTGGCAGACAGAACAAAGTGAATTACTAAATAAAATAAAATAGAACACGCAGTTCTATGTCTAATCAAACTTCACACAGATATAAAAACCTCACTAGGTCCAGTAAACAGGCTATCTTCCACTTAGCCTGGGTCCAGCAATCACTCACCCCCTAATGTCTTTGTCCTTTGTTCAGTCTCTTTCGGGTGTGTCCTGGGGGGGCGGGGTGGAGAGTCTCTCTCTTTAGCCAGCTGAAGACAAAATGGAAGCCTCTCCCCCGGGCTTTTGTAGTCTTGTTTTCCCTCCCTGTGTAACATCCTGTTACCATGGAGTTTTGGGATCACATGGGCAAGTCACCTGTCCATGCACCCTTCGGCAACCAGCCTAACCAGTTGCATTCCAGACCCGGCCCCGATGTGGATTGGGGTCTGCATCTTCTTTTGTCTGTTAAGTGCTCGTACTTAACAGGCACATTCTTTGCACCTTCTTTTCTCCAAACATGATCCCATGCACTTACAAAGGCTATGTACAAAACCAGCAAATATAAAACCAATCTTCATAACTCCAACCACAACAATGATACATGCATATAAACAGGAGGAATAAATTCAGTTGGTCATAACTTTCACAGAGATATGTTACATGGCACATGTAGCATAAAACATATTCTAGTTACATATATACATTTATAAGGATCTCCCCATACAGTTTTATGGGGTACACCGTCACATACGCAACTTCAGCTACGTGAATAACGTAGCTGAAGTCGAAGTATCTTAGTTTGAACTAAACAGCACTTACTGCGGGTCCAGACGCAGCAGGCAGGCTCCCCCGTCGACTCCGCTTACTCCTCGCGCGGAGCAGGAGTACCAGTGTCGACGGTGAGCACTTCTGGGATCGATTTATCGCGTCTAGACAAGACGCGATAAATCGATCCCAGAAGATTGATTGCTACCCGCCGAATCAGGCAGGTAGTATAGACGTACCCTTAGTCTCAATAGAAACAAGTCAACGTTGGTCCCCACTCAAAAGAACTGAGTTCACTGGGGCCTTAATAGGTTCTATGAGTTAAAGAGCGCTTCTGCCAACGGACCATTTTCAGGTGATTCGTCTTCTGTCTCTGGAGCTGCACTTTGTCTTTAACTACAGCTTGAGCATGCCTCAGGCTGTTGAGTCACATAGCTGCTTGCATATAGGTAGTCCAGTTTGTCAGGCTGTATCGTCGTCCTTTCCAAATGTGGCTGAGGGCAATTTATCGTCCAACCCACCACCCATTGGACAGATTGGCCCAGCTCCCTCCACTGATCCTGGACTCCTTTCAGTGGTGGACAGTCCAGGACAATGTATGCCAGGGCGTTCCCTTCGCTAGATCCCTACTGATGAGAACCATTGTCACCAATGCCACCTTGATAGGCCGAGTAGTGCATCTGGGGTTTCTGAAAGTTCAGGGTCTATGGTCAGAACAAGTTAGGTTTCCTGTCAACATTCTGGAGTTTTGGGCCATTTACAGTGCATGCCATGCCTTTTGAGATCACATCAAGAGCTCAGTGGTTCACATTGTAACAAACACCACCGCAGTGTATTATGTGAACAGACAAGGAGGAGCTTGCTTGACAGTGCTGTGTTGGAAAGCAATCAGGCTGGCGGTTTGCATCAGAGAGAACATTACTCCGGTGGCCGATTGCTTACCTGGGTCCCAGATTCAACTCGCAGATCATCTCAGCAGGAATTTCTCCCTGAGTCACTAGTGGTCTCTGAGGCCCAGGGTCCTGTGTTCTGTCTTCGCATTTTGGGACCTCTCTATGATCAATCTCTTCACTATGAGAGACAACAAGAAATACCATCTGTTCTCTAGGAGGTCTCAGTCCGGGCTCGCTGACCGATGCCTTTCACCTTGGCTGGGATTCGGAATTCCTGTGTGCTTTCCCTCTGATACCGATCATCCCACAGGTAATCCTCAAACTCAAGTTGGACCATGCCAAGATCACTCTCATTGCTCCAGCATGGTTAAGGCAATGTTGGTTCTCCAACCTTCTGGTGTTATCAGTTTGGCCTCCCGTATCTCTCCCCCTTCATTCTGACCCAGCATCATGGTCAGACCTTGTGTCCCACGCTCCGCTCTCTTCTTCTCACTGCATAGCTGATCAATGGTTAAACGAGGAGGAGGAAGAGAAGGAACAAACTTTGGAGGCTGTTCGACAGATCTAACTTAATAGCAGGAAACCCTCCACCAGATTGGCATATTTGACCAAATGGAAACTTTTTTGGCGTGATCATTGGCTCTCCAGGTTCAGCTGATGTTGAGTGGGATTCAGGATGTCTTGGAGCACTTGTTGCATCTTCAGCTCTTGCACTGAGTTTGTTGAAGGTGATTTCGGCATTTCTTCTGCCCATCCAGGGGAGGTTGGTGTTTTTGAATGCCATGGTTCTTGACAGGAGTCCTTCATCTTCATCTGCCAGTGAGAAAACCAGTTTCTTTGTGGGATCTGAATATGGTCTTAGCAGCTCTGATGGGACCTTCATTTGAGCCTTTGGCATCTTCTTCTTTTCCTCTTCCGTGTCAAAAGATTGCATTCCTGGCGGCTATAATGTCCACGAGGAGAGTGTGTGAGTTGCAGGCTTTGATGGCAGAGCTTCCTTACATGCAGTTCTCTAAAGACAAAGTAACCTTGTGACCACATCTAAAGTGGTGTCTCAGACTGGTTCAAGTGAAACTATCTACCTAAAAAAAGAACAGGAGTACTTGTGGCACCTTAGAGACTAACAAATTTATTTGAGCATAAGCTTTCGTGGGCTACAGTCCACTTCAACAGATGCATAGAATGGAACATACAGTAAGAAGATATATATACATACAGAGAATCATGAAAAGGTGGAATTTGCCATACCTGTCTTCTGTCCTAAGCTTCATTCAATCTTGGAGGATCAGCGTCTTCATTCGCTGGATGTTAGGCGCTGTCTCTCCTTTTACCTGGAGAGGACTAAACCCTTTCATACTTCGCCTTTTCAGTTCATGTCATATGCAGACTGGATGAAGGGACAAGCAGTCTCTTCACAGGCAATCTCCAGGTGGACAACTTCCTGCATGAAGACTGCATATGAAATAGCACGCGCTATGGCCTCTCAAAGGGTACAAGCTCACTCTACAAGGGCACAAGCTATGTCAATGATGTTTTTAAGTGATGTTTCAGTATTGGATGTTTGCAGGGCTGCCATTTGGTCTGTGCATACATTTACCAACCATTATGCCATTACTGCGGCATCCAGAGCAGATGCAAACTTTGTTAGAGCAGTCCTGCAGTCCTTGTTTAAGTAGACGCTGGGCCCCACCTACTGCAGGCACTGCTTGTGAGTCACCTAAGTGGAATACATGTCTGAATCTACTCAAAGAAGAAACAGTTCCTTACTGTAACAGTGGTTCTTTGAGATGTGACGTAGATGTGTATTCCACGACACACCTCCATCCCCTCTGCATTGGAGTCTATACTCGTGATTTTTGGTGTGAAGGAACTGAGGAGGGTCGCAGCGGTGCTGCCTCGTGGAGCTGGGGGAGGGGTTACACCAATGAGGCGCAAGCGCCGCCCCCCAACTAGTACTTCTAAGCAAAATTTTCTGGCTCTGGTGCTTTAGGCATGTACACACCTAAGTAGAATACACATTTGCATCACATCTCGAACAGCCATAGTTTCAACAGGTAACAATTTCCTTTTGACCAGCTCCTCCATAATCTTACAAGAGAAATAAAATGTATCTTCTGGAACACCCAGGTCTAGTGTTCATAGTATGTCTGAAGGAGATGTAGTGTGAAAGAGGGCACCTAAAGGGCTGGGGAAAAGAATTATATCCTCTGGGAGCTCAAAAGAGCAAAACGTGTTTTTAATGGGTTAAGTGGTGTCCTAGAATGCTGTTTTTAATATAAGTTAAAGCTAGAGTAACAACTTCTAACTGTATATACATGTGTTGGTAGGCTGTGAGAGAAAGGAAGAGATGCATCACAGCACACTGGCTGAACTCCATCTTGAAGAAGAAGAAAATGATACCACCACATCGAGCCCTTCATTTTCCAGTGGCATTCCCACCAGGAGGAAAACCATGCTCTCAGCACGTAAGAAAACCCGAAGTTAAAACAACTAGCATTTTCTTTAAAAGCTTAATCGCACCGAGTATTGAATGTTTGTTGTACTGGGGCAGCATGTAAGTATCCAGTGCATATCCAGAAAATACCTAATTGAAGTAAAATGTGGACTCCTTTTCCCAATGGTGGAATTGGCTTCAGATACAAAGTGTTTTACGCATTAATGAGTTTTAAGCCTCACAACACCCTTTAATAGTTCTCCCTCTTACACATGAAGAAATTAAGGCACAAAGATTAAGCAAATTGTCCAAGATCTCAAGCAAGAATCGAGATTAGAATCTAGGTCCCCTGTTCTTCAACCAGTAGACTGTAATCACTTTTCTCTAACTTCATAAGTGCTGATGTTCTTGCAACTGTAGCAGTTTGTACATTTTGGTTTTTAACGCTCAGCATTGGGAAATCCCAATTTGCAGGACCAAAAAGAATAATGAAACCTGTTCTTAGACTGATAACTAACCATTCACAAACTCAAGAGATTGGATTTTGATACTGTGATAGACCCAGGCCAGTTTGGTACAACAGAATAGTAGAAGGCAGATATACTGGCCATTGGGTTAACAGTTTTCTGTTCCCTAACTGATCAGAGCAGGGACTGCTCCAGGCTAATGAGAACACCTGACTCTAACCTGCAAAGAGTCAGGTGAGGCCATTAAGGTGAAGTGAACACCTGACCCTAATTAAGGCTCTTCTGTGCATATAAAAGGGCTCACTCCAGTCAGGCCAGGGAGCCAGAGGAGAGGAAGTGCTGTTGCTATTGAAGGACTGAGTAAATGAGGACACGCTCGCACCATCAGTAAGGGAGCCCTAAGGTAAGGGTGAAGAAGTGAGAAGCAGGAGAGCTGTGGGGAAGTGGCAGGGCCGGCTCCAGGCACCAGCAAAACAAGCTGGTGCTTGGGGCGGCACATTTCTAGGGGCGGCATTCTGGCGCCAGCCATGCCGCCCCTAAAAATGTGCCCCGGCTGCCCTAGCTCACCTCCGCTGCCGCCGCTGGCTCACGCGCCGCTGCTGGAGGGGGAGATCCCGAGCGGCCACAGCGCGCGAACCAGCTGATTCGCGCGCCGCTGCTCCCCCTCCCTCCCAGGCTTGAGAGCCTGGGAGGGAGGGGAAGAGCCTGAGCGGCTGCGGCGCGCGCCGCTTCTCCCCCTCCCTTCCTCCTGGGCTTGAGAGCCCGGGAGGGAGGGGGAGATTCTGAGCGTCTGTGGTGCGCGCGCCGCTTCTCCCCCTCCCTCCTGGGCTTGAGAGCCTAGGAGGGAGGGGGAGATCCCGAGCGGCCGCGGCGCGCGAAACAGCTGATTCGCGCGCCGCTGCTGGAGGGGTAGATCCCCAGCGGCCGCAGCGCGCGAAACAGCTGATTCGCGTGCCGCTGCTCCCCCTCCCTCCTAGGCTTGAGAGCCTGGGAGTGAGGGGGAGATCCTGAGCGGCTGTGGCACGCGCCGCTTCTCCCCCTCCCTCCTAGGCTTGAGAACCTGGGGGGAGCAGGCAGGGCTGGGGATTTGGGGAAGGGGCAGAGTTGGGGTGGGGGTAGGGTAAGACAAAAACAGGGGGGCGGCCAAATTTGTTTTTGCTTGGGGCGGCAAAAATCCTAGAGCCGGCCCTGGGAAGTGGCCCAGGGAATTGTAGCAACTCTGGCAGTGAGAGGTTGGCTGCCAACAGCTGCTACCATTAGGGTCCCTGAGCTGGAACCCGGAGTAGAGGGCGGGCCTGGGTTCCCCCCCACCAACCTGCCACTACAAGGAGAAGACAGGCCTCTGGCAGAACAGGAGGCTAAACTGTTCTGCAATAAGCCCAGAGGGACAAGAGGGACTGTGGGAGTTCTCTCACCATCCTCTGAGGCTAGCATAAACCGCCTAGAAGTGCGGGACCCACAGGGACAAGATCGGAGCTCTGCCACAATACCTAAGGTTGAGAAATTTATATTTTTTTGAGTGCAGGGTGGGTTTCAGAGCCTGAGCTGCGATGTTTTAGCGTTATAGCAGAGACTCGGTACCGTAGGATTTAAAACACAATGTAGACATAACCTTGGACTACTTAGTTGCCAGTTCTCAGAATTAATGGCCTGATATCAAGAGGCCTGGTAGTTTTCCTCATTTTGTAACTTGGATCTTGCACACACTCACACACACTTTGGCCAGAAGGGTCAGCAAACTGGGAACTATCATGGCAGATCCTCCCTTGAGGTCTCTCAGAAGGAAAAGGTATCCTTTTGCTTCCACCCTAAATTTCTCCCTATGGTCATCTCTCAAATGCACATCAACCAGTGTATTCACTTACCTGTCTTTTTTTCTAAAAACCCCACGCTTCTCCTGAAGAGAAGAGACTTCACTCCCTTGGCATCCTACACGCTCTGGCTTTTTACCTGCAAAGAACCAAACCTATCAGAAAGTCACCACAACACTCTATTGCCATTGCAGAGAGATCCCGAGGTCAGGCTATATCCTCTCAAAGAATTTCTAAGTGGGTTTCTGGCTTCATTGTCAAATGCTACAGGCTAGCTCACAGCCCACTCCACAAGAGCACAAACCACCACAATAGCATCTGTGCAGGAACTCCCAATGCAGGACATAGATACAGCAGCCATCTTGAGCTCCATATGCATTTCCTAGACACCATACACAAGTCCAGGCCTCTGTTGCAGATGCAGCAGTGGGATCTGCAGTATTGAAAGCATCTTTGCTTCTTGCTTCCCCACACCCCCTTCCAGCCTGAGCACTGCTTGCCACTCACTCGTGTGGAATATACATAGGGACCAGCACTCAAAGAAGAAATGGAGGCTACTTACTGTACCTGGAAGTTCTTTGAGATGTGTGGTCCCTATCTGTATTCCACTACCCATCCTCCATCCTCTCTGCTTTGGATCTGGTTAGATTTGCAGTAAGAAGAGGAACTAGGTGGGGGACATCCACCCTCACTGCCTCTTATACCCTTACTCAGGAGCACAAGGAGACCTACTGTACAGGTGCAGTCCAACGGGTACTGCTTATTTAAAATCTCCAGACTCAGGTGCATGGTGTGCATGTGTACCCACGTGTGGAATACAGATAGGGACCACGCATCTCAAAGAACTTCCAGTTACAATAAGTAACCTCCATTTCATTGAGACACATTGACAAGTTCACCAGGCTAGAGAAGAAAAATCTCTTATATATTTGCAACCTGTTTGTGCATCTGTGTAAATGCTGCCTAGTTCTTTTATTATTATTATTTTATTTGTAACTCTCATTCTTTTCTACAATAGATTATCTCAGTGACAGGATTTGTTGATAGTGACAGAGATGACCTCAAACTAATGGCTTACCTAGCAGGGGCCAAATACACAGGCTATCTGTGCCGCAGCAACACAGTTCTCATCTGTAAAGAGTAAGTGGTTTATCTCAACAGCATTCACATCTTCAATAACCTATTTCCAGTCTAGCTACAAAACTATCCTTGATTATGTTAGTGATTTTCTTGCTATATGTTAATCATTTTTCATGATAAAGGCACTTATGTTTTAATTATTGTTTTTCTGGAGTGATCTAGACAACTGCAGTATGGATGCCCAGTTTTATTAATTATATTACTAAGGGCTTGTCTACACTACCCGCCGGATCGGCGGGCAGCGATCGATCCAGCGGGGGTCGGTTTATCATATCTAGTATAGACGCGATAAATCGACTGCTGAGCGCTCTCCCATCGACTCAGGAACTCCACCAGAATGAGAAGCGCAAGCAGTGTCAACGAGAGAGTGTCAGCTGTCAACTTATCGCAGTTAAGACACTGCGGTAAGTAGATCTAAGTACGTCGACTTCAGCTACGCTATTCATGTAGCTGAAGTTGCATATCTTAGATCGACCCAGCGTGGTAGTGTAGACAAGCCCTAAATCCTGTTTATATTTCAGTAATTAAAATTTTTTACTTCTGAGTTTAGAAAGCTAACTTTTAAGCCATTAAGTATAAAGTTATTTCTTTTTAAGAGAGGATACAGTTATTAGGCCATTTATAAGTAAATGGTTAATCCTGGTTGGTTAAAAGGTCTTCAACTAGAGCCATTTTAGATCTTCTGTTCTGGGCAGAAATTCTAGCTCACCAGAGCAAAAATATCTCTTAGGAAAAGCACTTATTTGGCTGCAACTACCAATAAAAAAAAATCCACAGGGTAGGCTGAGAAGAGAATGTTGGTATTCTAGAACTTACTGAAGACGGTACCTTTTTATTAATGTGTATATTTTCTCTCACCCTCCCACCCCCCAATAAGGCCTACTGGGTTAAAGTATGAGAAAGCCAAAGAATGGAGGATACCATGTGTAAACGCACAGTGGCTTTGCGATATATTGCTTGGAAATTTTGAAGCATTACGGCAGATTCAGCATAGCCGATATACAGTGTTCAATCTTCAGGACCCGCTTTCTCCTACTCAGCATCTAGTTCTAAACCTCCTGGGTAAGTGGGAATTTCCATTCACAAAGATTAGTTTTCTGGATAAAATTCTAATTATACTCAGTCATGTTGGACTGTGTCATATCTTTTTTGTAACAAATTACACAGTCCTATATGTTTTTTCTTCACCTCTTGTAGATGCTTGGAGAGTGCCATTAAAGGTATCATCAGAGCTTCTAATGGTATGTTGACCTATTCTTCCAGTTGTGTTTTCAAATAGTTATTGCTAGGGATTTGTTGTATCTATGTATGAGAGAGTAGGTGAAAATCAGGATGGGCATAAACGTATATTTTTTTTAAAAAGCCTCCTTGCTGTATTTGATAATGTTCTCCATGTTTGTTTATTTTCATGCTTCAGGGTCAGTAAAAAAAGAAAAGAAATAGTTTTGCAAAATCCCACTTGAGACCTCTTTAAAGCAGGGGTCTCAAACACGCGGCCCGTGGGGTTCTTCCTTCCAGCCCACCAAGCTCCCCGCGCCCGCCCCCCCCCTCCCCCCCGTCACCTCCCCAGTGTGCCGCGTCCCCAGTCTACCTCTAGGCCCAGGGTGGGCAAACTACGACCCCGGGCCGGTTCCAGCCCCTCAGGGCTTTGGATCTGGCCCACGGATTTGCCCACCCCATGGTGCTGATGGCCCCGCGCTGCTCCGGGAAGCCGCGGACACTGCGTCCCTGTGGCCCCCGGGGCAGGGGGAGCAGAGAGCTCTGTGAGCTGCTGTTGCCTGTGGTTACCTCCCCTGAAGCTCCCATTGGCCGGGAACGGGGAACCGCGGCCAATGGGAGGTTCGGGGGAGGTACCTGTAGGCAAGAGCAGCACAGGGAGCTCTCTGCTCCCCCTCCCCCCGGGACCACAGGGACGCGGTGCCCACCTCTTCCCGGAGCGGAGCAGCACGGGGCCAGTACAGGCAGGGAGCCTACCCTGGCCCCTGTGCGCGCCCCTGCCACCCCGGAGCCACTCCAGGTAAGCGGCGCTGGGCCGGAACCCGAACCCCTCCTGAACCCCAGCTCCCTGCCCTGAGCCTCCTGCCTGCACCCCAACCCCCTGCCACACCCCGCAATGCCTCCTGCACCCCAACCCCCTGCCCTGAGCCCCATGCTGCACCCCCCTGCACCCCAACTCCCTGCCCTGAGCCCCCTGCTGCACCCCACGGGCAGGGGGTGGGGGTGGAATGGGGGGCAGAATGGGTGATGCAGCCCTCGGGCCAACGTACGAGTCCTCATGTGGCCCTCCTGGTGATTCGAGTTTGAGACCCCTGTCTTAAAGGGTTCTGGTTTTCAGAGGATCAATATTCAGCACTTTTTGAAACTGAGGCCCCTTTTAAGACATTTCAGGTTGGACAACCAAAATCATTAGTCACTTTTGAAAATCTTGGCCTTAATGCATCATATTTATATTGTGCAAAATTAAGGCAAAATTGTTTCATTCATATGGTTTCAAGTACTGTTATGAGTACACAATATCAAATCCCAAAACCATGGACTTGGTACCAAGTGAAAGGCATTTGTAATCTTATGTTTTAAAAAGTTATATTGCTAAAAAATGTAGTAAGACTGTAATGTAAACTGACAAAAGCAAGGACATTTAGAATCAGAGGGGTAGCCGTGTTAGTCTGGATCTGTAGAAGCGACAAAGGGTCCTGTGGCACCTTATAGACTAACAGAGGTATTGGAGCATAAGCTTTCGTGGGTGAATACCCACTTCGTCTTGCATCCGACAATGTGGGTATTCACCCACGAAAGCTTATGCTCCAATACCTCTGTTAGTCTATAAGGTGCCACAGGACCCTTTGTCGACATTTAGAATGACTGTTTCACATTTTCCTCACGTTTTCTTGATGTTGCAATCCATACCGTAGGATATGTAAAAGTTTTTCTTTTTCTTTTCTTTTCTTTTCTTTTCTTTTCTTTCTTTCTTTCTTTTCTATCATTAAGACTAATGTAAATACAAAAATTAAAGTTGAAGTGACAACTTCCACTCTGAATTTCCTTGTTTTGTCAATGTATAATAACTTTAACCTATTTTATGATCTTGAAAATGTTTAGACTAGGATTTCTTTAGCCATGTCAGGGTCATTCTTTTAACAATTTCACAATGTTTGACTTGATTTTATGTTAATTCTAGTTTGCACCAATGAATATACAGTTCAGTTGTACAACAGATGGCATTTAGATAAAATCTCACATTGCGCACAAAATACTTGCCTCATCTTTTCTGTTCTGGATTATTTGTTATCTCAGCCTTATTACCATACTCTTTAGTAAGCAAGAGCTGAATAACTTCTAATTCATTTGAACTTTTTATTTTAGCTGTCAAAATATTTTAAATAATTCCATTTTTTCAAGCACTCAGCAGTGGACAAAACCAGTACTAAAGTATCCCTGACACCTGGCCTTAAACCTGATGCCATCTTCCAGTTTTTGAATTGAATTTTAGACACTTAAGAATATGGTCTTGTGTGCCTGCACTATTTGTACTTACCACAATATTTATGGAATGATTGACTAAATAGGCAGCAGTAGGATATGCAGCCTTCAGTTTCTAGGTTGCCATTGAAATGTAGATATGCTAGCACATACTTTTCATCTACATGTAGATTTAGTTGTCTTCATATACTTTAAAACAGGGGTTCTCAACCTTTTTCTTTCTGAGCCCCCTCCCCCCCCCCCAACATGCTATAAAAACTCCACGGCCTGCCTGTGCCACAGCAGCTGTTTTTCTGCATATAAAAGCCAGGGCTGGTGTTAGGGGGTCGCAAGCAGGGCAATTGCCTGAGGCCCCATGACACAGGCAGCCCCCCAAAGCTGATTTGCTCAAGCTTCAGCCCCGGTGGCAGGGCTCGCGGCCCCAGGCTTCAGCACTGCACCACACAGATTTGGCTTTCTGCCCTAGGCCCCAGCGAGTCTAACGCCGGCCCTGCTTGGCAGACCCCCTGAAACCTGCTCACAACCCCCCAGGGGTCCCCGGAGCCCTGGTTGAGAACCACTGCTTTAAAATATAGTAGTTAAATGTTTTATTGTGAAACAGAAAAACTAGGATGGCTAATCAGAAAGTTTGTGCTTACTTCAGACACAAATGTATGGTGGTCTAATTGCAGGGTGTGAGATTGCCCCTGAAACCAAAGCAAAATGAATCAAGTCTTCAGCCTTCTTCTAAACGGGCAAGGTAAGAATAACTGGCTACCAGTGACAAAAGCTCATTCCTTTTGCACAGGCTTCTGTTTCCTTTGTTATTAAAAAAAAAATTAGGAGAATATTCACAAAACTGTCAATTAGCTGTCAGCCTAGAATCATCGAAGCCCTTACTTATTAAGATGGTTGTATCTGGCAAAAATGTATACATGTTGCCAATAGGGCTATCGATTAATCGCAGTTAACTCTCGCGATTAACTCAAAAAAATAATCGCTCTGTTGTTAAACAATAAAATACCAATTGAAATTTATTAAATATTTTTGGATGTTTTTCTACATTTTCAAATATATAAATTTCAATTACAACACAGAATACAAAGTGTACAGTGCTCACTTTACATTATTTTTATTACAAATATTTGCACTGTAAAAATGATAAAAGAAATAGTATGTTTCAATTCACCTCATACAAGTACTGTAGTGCAATTTCTTTATCATGAAAGTGCAACTTACAAATGTAGTTTATTTGTTGTTACATAACTGCACTCAAAAACAAAACAATGTAAAACTTTAGAGCCTACCGGTCCACTCAGTCCTACTTCTTATTCATCCAATTGCTAAGAGAAATAAGTTTGTTTACATTTACGGGAGATAACGCTGCCCACTTCTTAATTACAATGTCACCTAAAAGTGAGAACAGGCATTCACATGGCACTGTTGTAGCTGGCGTTGCAAGATATTTATGTGCCTCTTCATGCTTGTGCCATTGTTCCATGCTGATGATGCTTCCATGCTGATGATGCTCGTTAAAAAAAAAATGCGTTAATTAAATTTTGACTGAACTCCTTGGGGGAGAGTTGTACGTCTCCTGCTCTGTTTTATCCGCATTCTGCCATATATTTCATGTTATAGCAATCTTGGATAATGACCCAGCACATGTTGTTTGTTTTAAGAACACGTTCACTGCAAATTTGACAAAATGCAGAGAAGACACCAATGTGAGATTTCTAAAGATAGCTATAGCATTCGATCCAAGATTTAAGAATCTGAAGTGCCTTCCAAAATCTGAGAGGGATGAGGTGTGGAACATGCTTCCAGAAGTCTTAAAAAAGCAACACTGATGCGGAAATTACAAAACCCAAATTACCAAAAAAGAGAATCAACCTTCTGCTATGGGCATCTGACTCAGATGATGAAAATGAACATCCATTGGTCCGCATTGCTTTGGATGGTTATCGAACAGAACCCATCATCAGCATGGACGCATATATTCTGGAAGGGTGGTTAAAGCATGAAGGGATATATAAATCTTTAGCGCATCTGGCTTTTAAATATTCTGCGATGCCAGCTACAACAGTGCCATGCAAATGCCTGTTCTCACCTTCAGGTGACATTGTAAACAAGAAGTGGGCAGCATTATCTCCTGCAAAGAGTAACCAAACTTGTTTACCGGAACGATTGGCTGAACAAGAAGTAGGACTGATTGGACTTGTAAGCTCTGAAGTTTTACATTGTTTTATTTTTGAGTGCAGGGTTTTTTGTACATAATTCTACATTTTTAAGTTCAACTTTCATGATAAAGAGATTGCACTGTAGTGCATGTATTAGGTGAATTGAAAAATACTATTTGCACTGTAAAAACACAAAAGAAATATTTGTAATCAAATATAAATATAAAGTGAACACTGTACACTTTGTATTCTGTGTTGTAATTGAAATCAATATATTTGAAAATGTAGAAAACATCCAAAAATATTTAAATACATGGTATTCTGTTATTGTTTAACAGCGCGATTCATTTTTTTAATAGCGTGATTAATCACGATTAATTTTTTTAATCACTTGACAGCCCTAGTTGCCAACTATGCACTGGATGAGTTGGAAAAAAGAGAGCACACCTAGGTAGTGAACTAGAAAGAGAGAGGAAAGGAGAGAATACAGAGAGGATGTGGAGAAATTGCGGGGGGAGAAATTAGAGAGGCAGAGAACTGGGGGCTTCACAAACCGGTAAAGGGAAGAAAGCAGAGACATTTAGAGGAAGTGGGACAAGAAGTGGAGAGGAAAACATGGAAGTAAAAAATAGAAAGCAAAACTGAAAAAAGGATTTAAAAAGACAAAGGAACAAAGAAAAGGTTGGGGTGGGAGAGAGAATGAACAAAATAAAGTGAAATGGAAACAACATATTCACATAAAAACATATTAATTGAAAAGCCTCTTTTTAAATAAACTAAGATGTGAACTCATGAGCCTTTCATGAATCAGAGACTACATCATCTTGTGAGAGATTTCTTCACTGTCTCTCCAAAATTGGGTCCAGCAATTGAGCAGAGACTTCTAAAGGGTTAGCATTCATGGCACAAACAATATGTTGCCTATTACTATAAATGCTTAACTCAAGATTAAAATAATGCTGGATGGTTGGTTTGACATTGGTGATTTTTCTCTAGGGAATCATTCGCCATTCACTGTGTAAAGTCTACAGTCCTTTATAATGGTGAAATGTTTAACTTTATCTACAAGTGTAAGTAAGAGAAGTGGCCAGGGTATCTGATATGTTTCTGGAAAAGCGCTGCAGCTTAAGAAGCCTTTTTGGAGATAGTCTGACCTCCAGTGGGTCAGGACTGTGTTCAGTCTGTGCCTTCTACCAACTTAAACACATCTTGTTCTCAGCTTGGCAACCTTTTAACAAAAAGCCATAGATCCTGCAAACCGTTACTCGTGCGAGTAGTCCCATGAGTAAAAGTTTGCAAGATTGTGCTTGAGTGGTTTTAAAATAAAATTGTTGGTCCCAGTCTTCATGTTGTCCTGTATTTTTCTATTTTGTAGAATTGAGGACATACCACCACCTACTAAAAAGCTCTCACCAGAATTGACCCCAATGGTGCTGTTCACAGGATTTGAGCCTACACAAGTCCAGCAGTATATCAAGGTGACTTTCACATTTGTCACTTAAGCACAATATGTTGGAACATTTAGCAATTTTAGATTATTTTCCCTAATGCATCAAGTTTAATTTGTGTCTACAAGACTTTATCAGAACAGGCCTAATAGATATAGAGAGAGAAAATTGTAGGGAATGTTTTTAAAATAGTAGAGAGTATAGTTTTCAGTAAATTGAGTTTTATTTGCTAGTTATATCCAAGTTAGCCTTATTCAGGTATTTCATGCTTGTGTCTAATTTTTTCTTTCCTAATGTTCATTTTCAAAGGGCGGGGTGTACCGTCAGTACCTCCAATAGCAAAACAAATGACCAAATTCAGGCGAGGAACATATGAATTACCATGTTGAATCAGTCCCAAGGTCCATCTAGTGCAGTATCTTGTCTCTGACTCTGTACAGCACTAGATGCTTCAGAAGAAGGTGCAAGATTACCCCACATCTGCCTACTCCGAGTTAACTGTCTCCCATGAATGTTTAATCCTACTTCTTCACGGACATTGTTTAAAAATTTAAAGCATGAGAATTTATATCCCTTCCAAAACTTATTAACTGTTAAAACTCTGGATATTCTTGTTATCTATATAAAAGTCCAGTCCCTCTTTGAACCTTGCTACATACTTGGAGCTAAATTCAGAAATGAACGTAGGTGTGGCGATGTTCAGCCTCAGCATGCGTAACCATGCCTAGAAAATCCCTGGGATTCTCAAAGCCTGAATTAGGTGCTCAGGCTCCTTATACAGTGCATTGGAAGAGATAGACTCTTCAGACTGGGAGTCACAAAAGCAAGCACATTAAATGGCTCCCTGCCTAAGACAGCCAATGGAAGATGCTAAGCAGAGGAGTGTGTCCTAAGCCCCACCCCTCTCAGGGAGGAGGAGGACCTCCCTCATAACTTTTAGCCTATTGAGGTATATTCCACACATGGCTACACACCCGTCTGAGTCCAGAGACTTTTTAGTAGCAGTGTCCACTGATCTGCATCTGTGCAATTGTTCTTCTTGCGCTCTGAACCAAGGATATAAAGGGCAGTGCGGACTGGAGCCTCTCCAGTTCCTTTGTATCACCGCATGGCCTGAGTCAGAATCTTCTGTGTCCACAGCTTCTTCCTTTGCTTCAGTCTGTGTATAAATATTGTAAATAGTTTTATTTCTTTACTCCTTTAGTGTTAAGTACTAGTGTAGTTAATTAGTTGTTTTTCCCCATCTTGGGGAAATCCTCCATGGGAGGTTAGGATTATGCCCAGAGTCCCAGGGTTACAGAATTGTTTCCCACCCCCTGCTCCTTTTCAATGATTGTCAAATACCAGCACTGCTTTTAGTGCCTAGGCGAGGCTCACATCTTGGCTAAGTGCAACATTTGCTGCTCCTTCCCTCCCAGAACTCGTGAGAGTCAAGACTTAGAAAACATCTGATAGAAAAGGCCAAGAGATCTCAGTCAGATCCGGGCTAAGGACAACCCCCTAGACATCAGCTTCAATCAACAGGCAGAGTCCCTCCAAAGTATAAGCTCAGGGCTCGAGACTGAGACTTCTAAGCCTAAGGTGAAGGCTTCTCATGAGAGTAAGGGGCATTTGTCTCTGTGCTTGTAACACATTCTTCCAAGGCTGCCCCAGAATAAAAAAGACGCCTCCCCCCAACCCCTTCAAAGTTGGGAGAGTTCTTGCCCCCGGGTTCTAAAGATGAAGGCCAAAGTAAACCTCCTCAGCAGGAGACAGTGGCACGAAGGAGAATGGATCCATTTGTTCCAGTACTTGTTCTGATATGCTGACAGAAAGACATTCACCACCACTCCCTTTAACATCCAGATCGTACTCTGCCAATAACATCACGGTCCCGGAGAGATCCAACTTCTAATGTGACCACGGAAACACTGGATCTGACAGCTCCACCAGCTGATTCTCCCCATACCCCAAGATGGTCCGAGACCTATGTCTCTCTGGAGGAAATTTTTGCTCTCCCCTATCCTCACTCCCCCTACTCTCAGGTTCGCTTTTATTCACAGACATAATTGCTGCTGAAGAGGAAGCTATTCTGAGGTCATGGGGTCTCTCTCCTCTCCCGCCCTTGAACCTGAGTACCATATCACTGGTTCTGCCAGCAGTTCAGGATCCAGCTTTTTCATCTGATGAGTCAGAGGTTCCAGAACAGCCCCTACCCGATCATGCAGAAACGGGGCTACAGAGAGCAGGGTTCCATCCTGCACTCAAAATATGACTTTCTGAGAAACAGGTGGTACCCACTGTTATGGGGTTCTCCTCAGCTGGTTTATCCTTCATACGCCATCTTGTGGCTAACACCAACTGGCCCCATCGGAATATGTAGAAGACTGAGCTGAACTGGATCCAACAGTTCCAATGGTTTTGGGAGCAATTTCATTGTCTTTCCCAGATGAGGCGGTTATTCCATCTTCACCATCTCTGCCTAATGACTAGAGGTAATAGCAGTAGCTCCTACAAAGAGTGGTGCCCAAGCTCCAGATACAGCTTGAGGGGGTTCAGGAGTCCCAATGTGGATTGCTGGATCACTGCTCTATAGCCAAAATGCTTCTGAAATAAATGTAGTCAAACTTTACTAATTCTGGGTCACTGAGAACGAAAATGATGCTTAAAATTGTTGATTGGCTCTAGTTTTCAAGACATGCTATTGGGTCAGTATATACGACCCTTGACTTGGGAATGGCGGAGGATAAGTGAGTTATAAAGGGAAGGGATCTCAATTTAAACCAGAAATGACTAAAATACATCTTTGACTGGATCTATGAATAAATCTATGACTGGGTTTGGACAGTACTTGCTTTTTAGGCAAAACAATGAATGATGCAATCTGAAGCTGGTATTGCGTCATACATGATATGAATTGCATCATGTTATTCCTAGAAGTCATGGATGATGCAATCATAACGAAGCTTACATCACTCTGCTGAACAAATTGCCCTATATCAGCTCTAGAAATCATACAGTGTCGTGCTCTCTTATTTGTCAGTGTTTGATTTTGCAAAGGGACACATTTCTGTTTAGCCAAAGTGAGCAGAGATGCCTCGTACTTGTGTGAACAGTGCAGATAACTTCTGCTATGTTTGTGGTGAAGTGACTTTTGCATCACAAAAGCGCAGTATAACCACTATGGTTAAGAAAGCCTATCACCTTTATTTTGGCTGCAAAATTGGAGATCAGGACAAGAGGTGGGCCCCACACATATGCTGCAACACTTGTGCAACAAATCTTCACCAGTGGTTGAACAGGAAAAGGAAATCTATGCCTTTTGCAGTGCCAATGATTTGGAGAGAGCCAACAGATCATACCAGCAATTGTTACTTCTGCAATGTGCCTCCAGTTGGGAAAGGTGTGTCAAAGAAGAAAAAGTGGACTGTGCATTATCCAAACATTCCATCAGCTATACGCCCAGTACCCCACGGAGAAGGACTGCCGGTTCCTGATGCACCAGAATCGTTCTCACTTGAGTCAGACGAGGAAGAGGATGAAACTTCTGGTCCTGAACCATCAATGTCACAGGACCCACATTTTCTCCCATCCTCCTCCTCTGAACCACACCTCATAACACAAGGTGAACTGAATGACCTTGTCAGGGATTTGGAACTACCCAAGAGTAAGGCAGAGCTTTTGGGCTCCAGACTACAGCAGTGGAATCTCCTGGCAGGTGATGTTAGGGTTTCCATGTTCCGTGACCGTCAAAAGGCTCTTGTCCCATTCTTCTTCATGAAAGGTGATCTTGTAGTCTGCAACAACATCGATGGTGTGATGGCAGCCCTCAACATCGTTCACGATCCAGATGAGTGGAGACTGTTCATTGATTCATCGAAGACGAGGCTTAAAGCTGTTTTACTGCATAATGGCAATGTTTTGCCATCAATTCCAGTTGGTCATGCAGTCCATATGAAGGAATCCTATGACAACATGAAACAACTTTTGAGGTGCATAAACTATGACCAACATCAGTGGCAGCTTTGTGGTGATTTGAAGGTTGTTGCTCTCTTGCTTGGTCTGCAGACTGGATACACAAAGTACTGCTGTTTTCTCTGCGAATGGGATAGTCGTGCAAGAGATTCCCACTACATCAAGAAAGATTGGCCACTCCGACAGTCATTGGAGCCTGGGAGGAAAAGTGTTCAGCATCCACCACTTGTTGAATCAAGGAAGATTTTGTTACCACCCTTACACATCAAGCTGGGTCTGATGAAGAACTTTGTCAAGGCCATTGACAAAACACAAGCAGCTTTCAAGTACCTCCGTGGAAAATTTCCAAGGTTAAGTGAAGCTAAGATAAAGGAAGGTGTCTTTGTTGGTCCTGAGATTCATGAACTTCTTCGAGATGATGCATTTGACCATGCACTGCGTGGCAAGGAAAAAAAGGCATGGAAAGCCTTCCAGTTAGTGGCAATAAATTTTCTCGGAAACAACAAGGCAGACAACTACAGGTTGTTGGTGGAAAACCTCCTCAAGGCATACAAAAGCCTTGGTTGCAACATGTCACTAAAGATACATTTTTGGCACTCTCATCTAGATTTTTTTCCACCGAACTGCGGAGCAGTGAGCGACGAGCACGGCGAGCGATTTCACCAGGACATTGCAACAATGGAGAAACGCTATCAGGGCAAATGGAGCCCATCAATGCTTGCAGACTATTGCTGGACAGTGACAAGAGATGCTCCATTGAATGAATACAAGAGACAAGCCAAGAAGCGCCGAGTAGACACTGAATAGGACTAAACTATGTACATAATAGTTTTTTGCCTTTTGTTTCATAATAAATTGTATTTATATAACCCCTTTGCTGATTTTTAAAGTGTTACATAAACAGGACAGGTGAAATAGTATCATGGAAAGCAACCATAAACACATGAAAAGACCTAGGTTTACAATTTATGATGAAAATTCTACTATCTACACAATATACATAGACATAAAATGTAAAAACTTAAATATCTTAGAAACAGTAGCCAATCAGTTGTTTTAATTGTCATATTTGAATTCGGCACATCAAAATACATACTAAATAGCACATTTTATCTCTGAAGCAGACGACTTCTCAAAAATTGTAGACCAGTGATATCTTGCAACGTTTGGGTCCCAGTTGAGCAGCCCTCCCTATCAATACCATCATGGATCCAGCTAGAACAGTGTGGCACACTTCTGCTTCTTGTGCTCCCACCCCAAAGAGTGCTGAGAAGCGCTACTTTGTTCCATTTAAAGGGACAGTTTCTATTCTTTCACCCATCATCCAACTCTGTGGAGGTACAAGCAGCCACCAAAAGATCCAGGCTGCAGCACCCCAAAACTACACCATCGGACTGGAGTGCCAAGTAACTAATCCTTCTAGGAGGAAAGGTCTTTGCCTCTCTCTAATTTAGAATTTCAAATTATGAGGCCCTTCCTCCTAAATACAACATCACTAATTATGCAAAGTTTGTTGGATTTTAAGGACAAGCTCCCTCGGGAAGATAGAGTTCAGTTCCAGTCCTTAATTGATGAAGGAAAATTAGTGCCCAAAACTTCTCTCCAGGTTGCAGTAGATGCTGCAGACACTGTGTCCAGAGGGATGGCTGTGGCCATTGTCCTGAGGAGAGATTCCTGTTAGAATCCTCAGGTTTCCCTGGGGAGGAGCAGAGTACCATTCGAGATCTCCCCTTTAATACAGTCAACCTGTTCAATGAAAAAACTGATGAATCTCTCCACTCTCTCTCAAGGACTTGAGGACAGCAGTTTGTTGTCTGGGTATCTGTATCCATAAACCTAAGAGGAACCATCATAATCAGTAGTACAGAGTCAGACCACCTCCTCAATCATTTTACCACCAGTGCTCCCAGGAACCACCACACAAACAACAGACAGTAAAAAGGCCAACGTACACAGCTCCTGCAACATCAACTGCCACACTTTACTCTCACCAAAATAATTTCTTTTGATGGGACTGTTGAGACCTGTATCCCTTTATTGATGCCACATCATCCTACCCTTCAGTTTTTTGGAGGCCACCATACCCAAATGGAGGGCTTTCACAACAGACAAATGTGTGCTGGAAATTATACACTATGGCTATCTGATCAAGTTTCTGTCAATCCCTATCCACAGACTTCCTTCCCGGCTCCTTTGCTGGGACTAGTCACATGAGGAAATTCTGCATAAGAAATGAACTCCCTTCTCCACTGGGGAGCCATAGAAGGAGTTCCATCTCCACATCAAGGGAAAGGATTCTACTCCCCATACTTGTTAGTCCCCAAAATGAATGGGAGATGGAGTCTGATTCTCGACCTATGCCAACTAGATTTGCAGAAAGCCTTTGACAATGTCCCTCACAAAAGGCTCTTATGCAAATTAAGCTGCCATGGGATAAGAGGGAAGGTGCTGTCATGAATTGGAAACTGGTTAAAAGATAGGAAACAAAGGGTAGGTATAAATGGTCAGTTCTTAGAATGGAGAGAGGTAAATAGTGGTGTCCCTCAGGGGTCTGTTCTGTGACTAGTGCTATTCAACATATTAATAAATGATCTGGAAACAGTGAGGTGGCAAAATTTGCAGATGATACAAAATTACTAAAGATAGTTAAAACCAAGGCAAACTGCGAAGAGCTACTGACTGGGCAACAAAATGACAGATGAAATTTAATGTTGATAAATGCAAAGTAATGCACATTGGAAAGCATAATCCCAACTATACATATAAAATGGTGGGGTCTAAATTAGCTGTTAGCACTCAAGAAAGAGATCTTGGAGTCATTGTGGACTCCACAATGTGGCCAGCGGCAGTCAAAAAAACATCCGCTCAATGTGCAGCGGCAGTCAAAAAAACGAACAGAATGCTGGGCATTATTAAGAAAGGGATAGATAATAGGACAGAAAATATCATGTTGCCTCTATATAAATCCATGGTACGCCCACATCTTGAATACTGTGTGCAGATGAGGTCACCCCATCTCAAAAAGATATATTGGAAAAGGTTCAGAAAAGCAACAAAATTGATTAGGGGTATGGAACGGCTTCCATATGAGGAGAGATTAATAAGACTGGGACTTTTCAGCTTGGAAAAGAGACGGCTAAGGGGACATATGATTGATGTCTATAAAATCATGACTGGTGTAGAGAAAGTAGATAAGGAAGTGTTGTTTACTACTTCTCATAACACAAGAACTATGGGTCACCAAATGAAATTAATAGGCAGCAGGTTTAAAACAAAAGGAAGTATTTCTTCAGATAACGCACAGTCAACCTGTGGAACTCCTTGACGGAGGATGTTGTGAAGGCCAAGACTATAACAGGGTTCAAAAAAGAACTAGATAAATTCATGGAGGATAGGTACCATCAATGGCTATTAGCCAGGATGGGCAGGAATGGTGTCCCTAGCCTCTGTTTGCTGGGAATGAGCAACGGGATGGATCACTTGATGATTACCTGTTCTGTTCATTCCCTCTGGGGCATCTGGCACTGGCCACTGTCGGAAGACAGGATACTGGGCTAGATGGGCCTTTGGTCTGACCCAATAGGGCCATTCTTATGTTCTTATGTTCATCCAAAAATTAAAATTCTGCATGGTCACACTGGCATTAATAATTCCCTCTCTGTAAGATGGCAAACTGTTTGTCAAATAGTTTGCCCTTTTCCAGGGAGGGAATTCTTGATGCCAATGTGACCATGCTGAATTTTAATTTTCACATTCTTTCATATAGACCATATTCACCCATCCCACAGAAGGGGGTTGGACTAGAGCTTTGAGCAGGGGGTTGGACTGGATGACTTCCTGAGGTCCCTTCCAACTCTGAGATTCTATGAAGGTTCCTCAGGTTCCTCCTTGGTGAAGACAATTACCAATTCAAAGCCCAGTTAGGGCTAGCTATTGCACCCAGGGTTTTTACAAAAGTCTTTTCAGTGGTGGCAGCTTGAATAAGAGGAATTTGGTTTTCCATCTTCCCGTAACTTAACAATTGGCTTCTGACAGGCAGATCCTAAAAGGAAGTCCAGTTGGCGCCCCAATTCCTGCTCCATTTACCATCTTCCTTGGCAATTTGTCACCCAAGAAAAGTCCACTTTGACTATCACAAGGTCCATAGATTTCATGGGAGCGACCTTGGATTCAACTACAGCAAGAGTCTATTTACTTATCAAGATATTCGATGCCATGGAAGAGCTCATAAAACAGGTCATTCTCTGACTTTGGTCAGAACTTCCCTTTCCCTTTTTGGTCACATGGCCTCATGCACGCACGACACCATTTGCCAGGCTTCATCTTTGTTGCCTGCGAACTTAAGTTCAGTCCATCTTCTCACCAGAAAAAGTCAATATCAATGCCAGAATAACTGTTCCGTCCGAGTTTCTGGCCTCTCTTGTCTGGTGGACAAAGCTGGAGAAAGTTTGAGTGGGGACTCCTTTCCTCATACCTACAACTGAGGCAACTATCGCTATGGCTACCTCCCTCTTAGTTTGGGGAGCTCATGTGGACAAACATACTGCACAAGGCATCTGAACCCCTTGGAAGTCCAAGGTGCCTATCAATTTACTGGAACTAAGAGCAGTGCACCCAGCCTGCAATGCTTTCCTCCCACTCATCTGGTCCCAGGATATCCAGATAGTGTGGTTGTGATATTGTCTGACATTATCTTCACTCATCCCATAACGACTAGATTCCTGAAAGGACTTCTTAGATCCTTCCCACCGCTGGTGAAACTAATTCTTCATTGGGACCTCAACCTCATTATTTCTTCTCTCTCCAAACCTCCTTTTGAACCTTTAGCCACATGTTCTATGTCCCATCTGTCAAAGAAAGTTGCCTTCCTAGGCACCATCACATCAGCCAAGAGAGTCAGCAAGCTGGGAGCACTGATGGCAGACCCACCATATACTCTATAAAGAAAAGGTCTCTTTGCCCCCACCCAAAATGCATCACCAAAATAATTCCAGAGTTTCACATTAATCAAACCATCCACTTCTGGATATTTCCCCCCAAAACTGCATGCCTCTGATGAGGAGAGAGAAAGCTTCAATCTCTGGACATCCTCAGAGCACAGGCATTTATCTGCAAAGAAAAACAGTGATTAGAAAGACACCTAAACTTTTTGTTACTATAGCAGAGAGATTGAGTGGTCAAGCTATATCTGCACACAGACTTTCTAAATGGATATCTGGTTGCATTATCATTTGTTACCAACTAGCTCACAACCCTGCCCCAGAGAGAGTGAGGGCCCATTCCACCAGAGTACAAGCAGCCTCTACGGCATGTATGTGAAACTAGATTACTGCATCTCTACTAGAGATATATAGGGCAGCTACCTGGAGCTTCATTCACACCTTCACAAAACATTACGCTTTCGTCCAGTCTTCTACTACAGATACAACTATGGAGACAAAGGTATTACAATCAGCCATTATTTCTGCATTCTTGCACCCATCTCCTGTTTGACTACTGCTTGCTAATCTCCCACATGTGGAATACACATAGGAACCATCATTCGAAGAAGAAAAGGAGGGTACTTACCTGTAACTAATGGCTCTTTGAGATGTGCCGTTCCTATCTGTATTCCACTACCTGTCCTCCGTCCCCTCTGCAGTAGATCATAACTGGATTTGTGGTAGGAGAAGGAACTGGAGAGGCACCAGTCTGCACCGCCTCCCACATATACCCTAGGTTCAGAGCATGAGGAGAACAACTGCGTGTGTGCAGAACAATGGACACTGCTTAGTAAAAATCTCCAGACTCAGGCGCATGGGGAACATGCATACCCATGTTTGGAATATAGATAGGGGCCACACTTCTCAAAGAACCTCCAGTTATAGATAAGTAACCTCCATGTATACTGTATAATGTTTATCTAAACAAAAGCTCACTGTTATTACAATTGTTTTGTCTTTTATACTGACATGGCATAGATTGGTAAACCTATTGAAACTTCCTATATAAAATAAATAGGTGTTTTTTAAAGTGTGTGCACGTCATAGATGTACCAATTTGGCATTTATAAGATTCATATATGTGCCATGTAGGAAGTGAATATTGGGGTGTTTCATTGGTTTGGAATGAAACTTTCACATCTTCCCTCAGGCCCAGATACATTTACCTGAACATTGCTCAAGTAAGCATGATATGAGGAGGATTTGCTGGGGTGTCACGGAGTCTGCCTACTTTAGTACCGCCACCACTAGCAATCAACAGAGCATCACTATAGAACTACATAGTAGCTAATGCAGCCTATGGGCTTCAGTAGTGCTGATGACTGCTTTATGCTTCCCACTCTATCCTTTTTAATGTTTTTATTAATGTAATCTTAAAAAAATAAAGTCAGGGTGGGGAGAAGTATTTCCAGTTCAAACAGCTATATTTGATAGTAATAACTCTGGTTCTTGTTAAATAGTGGTGTTCACAGTAGTCTGTACCATGGTAGATTTCACAGCATTTGTGAGAATCTATTTGTAGTTTTCTTGTGATTCGTATGGAAGGCCAAACAATTTTTGGTCAAAAAATATAGTTTTGTCAAAATAAACATTACTGCGAGACATGTCTATGTTGATGAATTTTTCAGTAAAGTCCAAAATTATTCATTTTGACTTTCCCATTTCATTTTGATAACGTTGAAATGTTTTGTTTCAGCTGTATTTTATTGTTTTAACATTATCAAAATGTTTGGACATTAGTGAATTGGAATATTTCGATGATTCCAAATCAGTTTGGTTTTTTTAATTTTTCTTCTGCAAGAAATTTCTAATTTTAAAATGTGGAATTTCCCATTTAATGGTAATTCAATTTTCCAACCAGTTCTAATAGATACAGGAATAAGTTTGATGGACCTCTTGTTAATGTGCATTTTAGACAAAGCCACCAATATCCTATATTCTTATTTAATCGGTACCTCATTTGTATTGCATAATATTGCTGTTTTTCATAATGATGCTATGGATGAGATAACATTTAGTTTTTAATGAGTATTCAGTTCCTCATTTGTTTGGAATTAAGGCGAGGAACAGAAATGATAAAAGGAGTAGAACATCTGACCTGTGAGCAAAGGTTAAAAAACAATTGGGATCTTGAAAAAAGAAGACTTGGTTGGGAGAAGGGAGGGAGCAGTCCTAATAGTCTTCAAATATATTAAGAGCTGTTAAGAAGGGATCAATTGTACTGCAGCTCCACTGAAGATAGGACAAGAAGTAATGGGCTTAATCTGCAGCAAGGGAGATGTAGGTTAGATAGTAGGAAAAACTTTCCAACTATAAGGATAATTAAGCACTGGAATAGTTTTCCAAGGGTGGTTGTGGAATCCCCATCACTGGAGGTTTTTAAGAACAGATTAGGTAATCTAGATGATCTAGGTTTATTTGGTCCTGCCTCAGCACAGAGGACTGGACTAGATAACTTCTGAAGATCCCTTCCAGCCCTACATTTCTGTAATTCTATGATTCTAACTTTCAGAAACTCTACATTCTTGGGGGAGAAGTAGCAGAAACTGCACAGAAATGCACACATCTAGTTGCCAGCAAAGTGACCCGTACTGTAAAGTTTCTGACGGCAATTTCAGTAGTCAAGCACATAGTAACTCCGGAATGGTTAGAAGAGTGTTTCAAATGCCAGAAATTTGTTGGTAAGTGAATACTAGAATCACTTATTCACTATAGATAAACCGATTTAAAAAAAAAAAAAAAAAGTATGCAAGGATGGTAATTATATTTGAACAAAACATATTTTTTGGTGGTTGACTTTGTTTAGACAGCTATTTTGGAATGTGATATTAGGCATTCAGTTATTGTCTGAATAAATTGTAAGTAAAATTTCAAACATAATTCTCCACATAGTTGACAGCTAAGACTTTAGCAGTCTGTTTTGTATTTTAGAACTGACAAAATGTTTAATTTGTAAAAAATATTTCATGGTTGAATAAGGGTTCTGCTATCGGTGTAGTGCTATCACAGGAACAAAATTCACTTTGGTTTTCTATTAACTTTTTCCCTTTCAAGTAAAGCCCTCTGCGTTCAGCTCTCCGCATGGTTTAATACCAGTTACTTCACCCAAAGGAAAGAAAACCAGTTCCTTTTTTCTTAACTTTTAATAACATTATTCCTTTTTTAAAAAACTTTCTGAATTATCAAATAGCATAGTATGCACTAATATTACTTAAAGCCTTCATAAGCCTCCCTCCCTTTTCTTTATTTCTGTTCTCAGTATAGCCAACCACAATTTTAACTAGTGCTTCACCCACTTGCACTTCTGCTGTTTTTTAGGTGTCCTGGTTGGTTGGTTTTTTGGGGGCAGGAGGGGGGATGATTCCCTTCCCTCCCCCCCCCCCCCCCCCCCCGAACAATCAAAAACAAAAGTGCACGCTTCATGCATTACGTGGTAGGCATGACTGTAATGTAGACAAAGGAAAAATAATGTTGATCCAACCCTTTTTTAAAATTAAATTAGGAGGTGCGCTTAACAGGAAAGATGAAAGTTTGAGTCCAATGCACTTGTGGATAAAAGTGCATTTTGGACTGGAAGTGTGTGTGTGTGTGTGTGTATGTATATATATATATGTGTGTGTATATATATTATATATATTTATAATCCTAGCATGTAATCATCAAATGATCCATCCCCCGGGTGCCCATTCCCAGCTTCTGGCAAACAAAGGTTAGGGACACCATCCCTGCCCATCCTGGCTATTAGCAATTGATGGACCTAGCCTCCATGAATTTATCTAGTTCTTTTTTGAACCCTGTTATAGTCTTGGCCTTCACAACGTCCTCTAGCAGAGTTCCACAGGTTGACAGTGCATTGTGTGAAGAAATACTTCCTTTTGTTTGTTTTTAATCTGTTGCCTATTAATTCATTTGTTGACCCCTAGTTCTTGTGTTATGAGAAGGCATAAATAACACTTCCTTATTTACCTTCTCTACACCCGTCATGATTTTATAGATCTCTATCATATCCCCCCTTAGTCGTCTCTTTTCCAAGCTGAAAAGTCCCAATCTTAATCTTTCCTGATATGGAAGTCATTTCATACCCCTAATCATTTTTGTTGCCCTTTTCTGAACCTTTTCCAATTCCAATATATCTTTTTTGAGATGGGGCAACCACATCTGTATGTGTGTATTCAAGATGTGGGCGTAGCATGGATTTATATAGAGGCAATATGATATTTTCTGTCTTATTATCTATCCCTTTCTTACTGAGTCCCAACATTCTGTTAGCTTTTTTGACTGTCACTGCACATTGAGTGGATGTTTTCAAAGAACTATCCACAATGACTCCAAGATCTCTCTCTTGACTGGTAACAGCTAATTTAGACCCCTATAATTTTATATGTATAGTTGGGATTATGTTTTCCAATGTGCATTACTTTGCATTTATCAGCATTGAATTTCATCTGTCATTTTGTTGCCCAGTCACCATGTTTTGTGAGATCCTTTTGTAGCTCTTCACAGTCTGCTTTGGACTTAACTATCTTAAGTAGTTTCATATCATCTGCAAATTTTGCCATCTCACTGTTTACGTGTTTTTTCCAGATCATTTATGAATATGTTGAATAGGATTCGTCCCAGTACAGAGCTCTGGGGGACACCACTATTTACCTCTCTCTATTCTGAAATCGACCATTTATTCCTACCTTTTGTTTCCTATCTTTTAACCGGTTAGCGATTCATGAGAAGACCTTCCCTGTTATCCCATGACAGCTTATTTTGTTTAAGAGCCTTTGGTGAAGAATCTTGTCAAAGGCTTTCTGAAAATCTAAATACACTATATCCACTGGATCCCCCTTGTCCACATGCTTGTTGACCCCCTCAAAGAATTCTAATAGATTGGTGGGGCATGATTTCCCTTTACAAAAAACATGTTGACTCTTCCCCAACAAATTATGTTCACCTATGTGTCTGACAATTCTGTTCTTTACTATAGTTTCAACCAGTTTGCCTGGTACTGAAGTCATGTTTACTGGCCTATAATTGCCGGGATTACCTCTGGAGCCCTTTTTAAAAATTAGCTTCACATTAGCTATCCTCCAGTCATTTGGTACAGAGGTTGGTTTAAATGATAGGTTCCAAACCACAGTTAGTAGTTCTGCAGTTTCACATTTGAGTTTCTTCAGAACTCTTGGGTGAATACCATCTGGTCCTGGTGACTTATTACTGTTTAATTTATCAATTTGTTCCAAAAGGTCCTCTAGTGATACCTCAATCTGGCACAGTTCCTCAGATTTGTCACCTAAAAAGAATGGCTCAGGTTTGGGAATCTGCCTCACATCCTCAGCCCTGAAGACCGAGGCAAAGAATTCATTTAGTTTCTCCGCAATGGCCTTATTGTCCTTGAGTGCTCCTTTAGCATCTCGATCATCCAGTGGCCCCACTGGTTGTTTAGCAGGCTTCCTGCTTCTGATGTACTTAAAAAATGTTTTGCTATTATTTTTTGAGTCTTTGGCTAGCTGTTCTTGAAATTCTTTTTTGGCCTTCCTAGTTATATTTTTACACTTCACTTGCTGGAGTTTATGCTCCTTTCCTTTTTCCTTACTAAGATTTAATTTCCACTTTTTAAAGGATGCCTTTTTGCCTCTCACTGCTTCTTTTACTTTGTTGTTTAGCCACAGTGGCACTTTTTTGGTTCTCTTACCATGTTTTTAAATTTAGGGTATACGTTTAAATTGAGCCTCTATTGTAGTGTCTTTACAAAGTTTCCATGCAGCTTGCAGGGATTTCACTTTTAACACTGTTCCTTTTAATTTCTGTTTCACTAACTTCCTCGTTTTTGTGTAGTTCCCCTTTCTAAAATTAAATGCTACTGTGTTGGGCTGCTGTGATGTTTTCCCTGCCATAGGGATGTTAAATGTAATTATATTGTGGTCATATTACCAAGCGGTCCAGCTATTGAATCATATCCTGTGCTCCACTTAGGACTAAATCAAGAATTGCCTCTCCTCTTGTGGGTTCCAGGACTAGCCGCTCCAAGAAGCAGTCATTTAAGGTGTCAAGAAACTTTATCTCTGCATCCTGTCCTGAGGTGACATGTACCCAGTCAATATGGGGATAGTTGAAATCCCCTGTTATTATTGAGTTTATTTTTATAGCCCCTCTAATCTCCCTGAGCATTTCGCAGTCACTATCACCATCCTGGTCAGGTGGTCGGTAGTATATCCCTACTGCTATATTCTTATTATTCGAGCATGAAATTACTATCCATAGAGATTGTATGGTACAGTTTGGTTCATTTAAGATTTTTACTTCATTTCATTCTACCCTTTCTTTCACATACAGTGCTGCTTCCCCACCAGCACGACCTGTTCTGTCTTTCTGATATATTTTGTGCCCTGGTATTACTGTGTCCCATTTATTATCCTCATTCCACCAAGTTTCTGTGATGCCTGTTTTATATCAATATCCTCATTTAATACGAGGCACTCTAGTTCACCCATCTTCTTATTATTTAGACTTCTAGTATTTGTATATAAGGACTTAAAGAACTTGTCACTTTTTAGCTGTCTGCCATTACATGATGTAATTGAATGGGACTCTTTTTCATTTGACTGTTTCTCATCAGATCCTACCTGTATTTTATCATCTTCCATCCTCTCCTCCTTACTAGGACATAGAGAATCTCCATTTATAGATCCTCCCCTAAGGAATATCTGTGCCCGAACCATGTGCTCCTCCACACCTGTCGGCTTTCCCCCAGCCCTTAGTTTAAAAACTGCTCTACAACCTTTTTAATTTTAAGTGCCAGCAATCTGGTTCCATGTTGGTTTAGGTGGAACCCATCCTTCCTGCATAGCCTCCCCCGTTCCCAAAAATTTCCCCAGTTCCTAATAAATCTAAACCTCTCCTCTCTACACCATTGTCTCATCCATGCATTGGGACCCTGCAGCTCTGCCTGTCTAACTGGCCCTGCGCATGGAACTGGAAGCATTTCAGAAAATTCAGTAAATTTGGCTTCCAGGACCTCTCTTCTATCCTTCCCTATGTCATTGGTACCTACATGTACCACAACCACATATAAAAGCTCACAGTACCGTGTGTGTATGTATGATATATATATAATAGGTGTTTGAGATTTTTATTTATTTGGTGAGTTAAACTCATGGTGTTGCTGCCAAACCACTGCAAATACTTAAAATTATAGATAAGACAATACTATGGACAATAAGCAGGAACTCTTTTCTTGTTTATAAATGTGAGGTAGAGTTTTATCTTGCTTGGTCCAGCCTTATCAAACAAAACAATAAACAGTAAGAATGCTATTAGAAGGTGTAACTAAAAAAATGTGAGAAGTTGACATTCTCACACTGAGTATAGAACTGAAGGGAGACTATCAGTTTGAAATCCAATCGATTGTGGTAAAGGAATTATGTATTTTCAGGTACAACATCTATCCCAAATCGCCCTACCTGTCTTTGTGATTTTACTATCCTTTTAAAAAAAATGTTTTCCCTCTCCTATTTTGGTATGAGGGTGGGAATGGGGTGTGAGCGAGAGACCCGAGGGAAGAAAATCCCACACAAGCGAAAGGGAATGCTGACTGACTATGCAGGGGAAACAAATGGAAAGATTGCCATGTGGCTAAAGCTGTGGACTGGGAGTCAATTCCATGGGCTGTCACAGATTTCCTTTGTGTCTTGGGCACAATTCAGTTAACCACTTTGTGCCTTTGTTTTCATAAATGGGGATAAATGCATTAATGTGGCTTGAAGCTCTCCAATACAGAAGTTGTGGGGCCCATATAGGATAGAAAATGTACAAAATAAACACAACAAAAATAAAGAAATATATTAAGAATTTTTGTCAGTCAGTAATTTTGGTTGATCCTCAATAATAGTAAAATTTAATAATAATAATAAAAACACATTTTATACAGGAGTCGTGCCTTTTAAATGGACAACATTTTTAGTAGCTTGAGTTCAATAAAAGGCAGTTTTTTATTAAAAATAATGGGATTATGTTCATGTCACATCAAAGCAAGTGAGATTTTTTTAAATAATTTTTTTACCATTAGTTTTTTATAACAATTTGAAATAAGGTTTGAATCTGGGTAAAGGGTTATGTTGACATCTTTTTTTCCTTTGTCACATTTGTAATGTGTATATTTTCTTTTCCAGATGAGCAGAACTTCATGCTCCGAGATGCAGAAGCTGAGGTGCTTTTCTGCTTCAGTTTAGAGGAATCTCTAAAGAGAGCACAAGTGGCTCCGCTTTTTAAGGTACACACTTCTTAGTAACATGCATAAATACATATATTTTTTCATTGCTACAATAAAAGACAAAACATGCTTGGTCTCTGATTTGATCAATCTTAAGTGTATTTTTCTGATAATTATCAATGCTTTTCCCAAACATGTGTTTAAGTAATGAGACAGCTTTCCTGGTAGGCATGCGCATATGTAAGAAGTCAGAGTAACACAAAAGGCTAAAAACTTAGGTGTCTAAAACCAAATGAAAGAACTCTCTAGAGTGTGTTATTGCTATTAGCTGAAATTTATACATGTACTTATAGGGAAAACAATCGTGCATATATGTTTTCTGCACAATGCTGGTATAAGCGTGACATTTTTATTGTTAGCGTTGAATTAGAATTCCACTTAGAGCCAAAGTTTTAATGCAGTCTCATAATCTTTTAAAACAGTCTGACTTCTTAATAGAAAACATATATGCAAGCTAGTTTCATCTGTACAGTCACTTCACTTCCAAACTCCTGTTAAGAGCAGAATGATATTCTTCTAAGAATATTTGTATAGGTAGATTTCTAAATATTTCATGTAAAACTTACAATGAAATAACCTGGAAATTACTAAAATCATATGTCAGATAGTATTGCTATTGGAATACACTACATCTATATCACTGATGGTTTTATTGTTATACTTAAAGAAAAACTGTTTCCGTTGGCCTTTCTGTGGTATGTTTTCACAGCCAACAAGAAAACCATTCACCTTTGTCCTGAGAATAATACACAATGAGACACATCTCATCTAAGAGATGACTTTCCTGAACTTTTCCCAGGATTGTGCATTATAAGAAACAATTTTAGATTTGGAGTGGAAGTGTTTGTTTTAACAGAGACCAATTTACTTAGAAATTTTTTTTTTTATCTGTCGCTTTAGGCATGTCAAAATAACTCTTTAAGGATCAAGCATAAAACCTTTTGCACCTGGCATACTTCAGTCAGAAATTCAGAAGCCAAAAATAATGTAAAACTTCAGTTTTGTTCTGGAAGTAAAATTGGCTGGAGGATCAAAGAAGTTAAAATAGGATCTCTTTACCAGTTCAGATGGCAAGAATACATCTTCCCTCTAGCAAGTAGGAACAGATAAAATACACTTTATATAATCACCTGTATTAAGAGTCTCAAGCAGGCAGAAAGCTAGTTGTAGTTTTGTTGGCAGATGATAGAAATTAGTGGTTATAAATTGGACAATAAGACTCACCTTTTCTTTGTAGAAGTCCTTTTGCAAGCCATTGGGCAACCAACCACACAGTTGAAATAGGTGTGGGGTTTTTTTGCATCCTTACCGAATTGCTATTTAATATTCATTAAGAAAATATTTACCATTTGAAGGTTTTATGGTCATTACTGTAAGTGTCACAGAAAGATTTGTAGAAGCGACAAAGAGTCCTGTGGCACCTTATAGACTAACAGAGGTATTGGAGCATAAGCTTTCGTGGGTGAATACCCACATTGTCGGATGCAAGACGAAGTGGGTATTCACCCACGAAAGCTTATGCTCCAATACCTCTGTTAGTCTATAAGGTGCCACAGGACTCTGTCGCTTCTACAGATCCAGACTAACACGGCTACCCCTCTGATACAGAAAGATTTGAGGTAAATAGGGGCAGATCTCCAGCTAGTGTAAATTGTCATAGCCAGTTTACACCAGCTGAAGATCTGCTTCATAATTTATAAAATGACTCTTGCATTATAGTGGATGTCAGCACTATACACATCAGACACTAAAGGATAAAAAGATGTACTCTTCACTTTCCCCTTTTTTATGTTTTGTTTTATATATGTGTATGTATATATTTTTTAACGAAGAGTTGTTTGTTTTTAGGGAAAATATTTTTACATTACACCTGGAATTTGTCCTAGCCTTTCCACCATGAAGGCAATTGTGGAATGTGCAGGAGGAAAAGTATTATCCAAACAACCTTCTTTTCGAAAACTTATGGAACACAAACAAAACAAAGTGAGTACAGTATCACTTGGCTTTCTAAAAATGATGTATAAAATATATTGTTCTCTTATTTGAACTCATATTTAGTATTTTTTTTAATTTAGAGTTTGTCAGCGATAATCTTGATATCCTGTGAAAACGATCTTCACTTATGTCGAGAATATTTTGCCAGAGGCATTGGTACGTGTGAACTGCTAATAGAATTCCAATTCATAATTTGTGTACTGTATTTATTTGTCATTGTATAAGTATATACACCCATTACTGGGAACAGTCATAGATTAAAATACAGTTAAAGGAATACTGTCTACTTTTTTTAAAAAAAATCAAATGCGATGAAGCACCTTTTAATAGTATGTCCTCGGTTTTAAAATAAAATATATTGGGCTTTTCTGCTCACTTGCTGATGTTTGAGCCGGCCCATTATAGTCACCCAATAGGTCAGACCCCTACCTTATTCTTCCTGCCATCTTTATGTGCAAATTTTCTGCTGCCTTTCAGTTTCAGCTCTGCTACTGCAGAATACTCTTCCAGGACCAAAAAGACTGCATGTTAGTCCTTCCCAACTCAGTAGTGCGTGAGTGATGTCATCATACCAATTCATAAGACAGGAAATGCAGTTGACTAGCAACAAATGCATAAAGTGCATATCTTTCTCTGTTTTAGGTTTATTTTCTGATCTCAGTATATCATAAAATCATTGTAATTTAAATAGTAGGTACAGCATTTTCAGATGGAAATGTGATTTTGAAGTTGTCAGTGTCTCCAAGGCAGAGTAATCAACAATTTTTCTTCAAGGAGTGTCCCTATGGGTGCTTCATTCTAGGTGCGCTTGCTCCTTGTGCGCCTTTAATGTAAGATTTCATATAAGTGTCTATTTGGCCTGCACATGTGTGTTACCCAGTCTCATGCTCCACACCGTGGTTATATAGCGCCCTGTGAGTGAACCACCCTCAGTTCCTTCTCAACCGTTTCAGTCTGAGACAGAACCTTAGCAGTCATCTGTGTTGATTTTTACCTCAACTGGGACCCCATAGCTCTTATAATAGTTAGTTGTTGTTAGTGTGTAGTTATTCATATATAACAACAACTAACAATATATAATACATAACTAACAACAACTGTAATATATATATTGTATATATATGGGCATGCCTGGTTATCCTGATTTCATATGCTACCTATCATGCCGGGAGGCGGTGCCAGGGTCACAGACACTCCTAGTGCATCCGTTGCCTTAGGGAATCTCATATATCCCAAAAGTGCAACTTCTGCCTGGCATTAAAATCTAGAGCCAGAAAAAACGGGCTCAAACTTCAGCTCCTCATGATGGAGAACTCGCTGCACCCAGCCTCTGAACCTCGTTGCACCTCGCTGTGTGCTGGTCTCTGAGTAAGTGGGCTACCTCTACTGTCTCCCAGCTGCACTCTTTAAGGGCATCTAAGAGGAGAACCCACGATTCCTCTCATAAGTCTTCCAAAGATAGTGCCTTGAGTTCTCCAGGTAGGGAATCTACCTCAGAGAAGTCTCAGTGGCCAAGGACACCAGCCAGTTCAGCACCCATCGGTCTCCAACGTGGCACCCACTAGGCTGCTGATTTCTCAGGTACCAAGGGCACTGTTAAGCCTAAAGACTCCAGATCGTCGGGCTCTAGTAGTCCATCGGTATAGTCAGGGGAACAAGGCAGCAAGAAGAGCTCTACCTCTTCTCACTTGGTACTAAAGAAAACCGCTCGGGCTCCATCTGGACTCCCCTCAAAGCATTTGAGACGCATAGTACCCTCAACTCCCTCAGCCACCATTACTTTGGCTCAGGCCATGGACGTAGTACTGACAACACTCTCGGTACTGTAGGAGTTTTGTTTTCCCTAAGATCTCGCTGCGTCCAAGATGCCTGACTCACCATTGCTTGACTCTGATCTGCTCTTGGTACCAACGACCTGCAGATCTCTTGACACCCGTCCGGTACAGACAGTTTTACCTTCTGTTTCTTCCAATGCTCCGTCACTCCAGAGTGATCCGGAAGAGGAGGATTCTGATGAAGATCTTGCCTCGGTCTCTCATATATCTGTCCAAGGCTGTCCTCTCCACTCCTATAAAGGCACTTTTCAAGAGGTCTCAGAGGAATTTAATCTTATTCATGAGAGATGTCCACAGCCACCATCTCACTGGTACAAGCACCCATGGATGCCTCCACCCATGCCATATGTGCCACCTCATTGGCCATACTGGGCCCCTGAGTGGCCTACCATCAGCAATTCTCTAGGGCCTCAAGTACCACCTGTCATAAGGATAGGTAGCCTTCATCACTCTCCCTCTCTCTAGGAGACCAGAACCTCAGGAAGAAACCTTTTAGGAACAGGAAGATAGGGCTGATGAAGAAGAGGTTTTTCCACCAGCCAACATCTCTTCGTAATCCCCGGATGAAGCTGTTATGCCACCTCCACCATCCCTGGCTGACCATTTCAGGCAGTTCCAGAACCTTATCAAGAGAATCGTGGATTCTTTGAAGATCCCTCTTGTGGGGGTTAAAGAGCCATATCATAAGCTGCTTGACATCCTTCATACAGCTTCATTGGCCTGCATTGCACTGCCTGTTAACGAGGCCCTCCTAGACCCTGCAAAGGTTATTTGGCACACCCCGTGCACAATTCCATCCATGCGCAAGAGAGCGGATAAGAAATATTATGTCCCCTGTAAGTATTCCGAATTTTTATTTTCATATCCCTCTCCTAAATTCCTGGTGGCCGAGGTGGTTAACGTACATGGAAGGCAGCACAACACTAAATGTATGCTCTGTGATAGAGATCATAAGCATCTCAGCTTGTTCAGTAGAAAATCTTGTTTGTCAGCTACTTTATAGTTCAGAATTGCCAACTGCTAGGCATTGATGGCAAAGTACAACCATACAAATTATACCAAGCTGAATTCCTTTATTGAGCATCTGCCAACAGAACAAAGAGAACAGTTCAAAGCAATTATTGCAGAAGGCCCGCTTCCTGCCAGAATATTTCTTCAGGCCTCCATTGATGCTGCTGATACTGCCGCTTGTTCAATCTTCAGCGGTAGTTGTGAAGAGGGCCTCCTGGCTGCAGCTCTCCAGATTTCCAAAGGAGGTCCAGACTATGGTCAAACACCTCCCTTTTGACGGCACTCAACTGCTGACAGCACAGACAAATCTCTGCACATGTTAAATGACTGTAGGGCTACTTTGTGTTCTTTGGGGATTTATACACCTACCCACAAGAGAGTGTTTAGTAAGTCCCACACCGTGTAGAGATCCTGCCCTGCTCAGTTCTCAAGCTCCCGGAGATCATAGGCACCTCAACGCAAGAGACAGAGGTTCCAGAGGAGAAAACTACCCACTTCCCAAACTTTGACCATCACAGCAGCTTACCTTCCAAATGCTCAGATTGTGGCTGCAGATACACTCAGCAGGCACTTCTCTCAGATCCATGAGTGATAAATAGATCCATTATATTTCACCACATATTTTGGCAATGGGGCATCCTTTTGATAGACCTGTTCACCACGGCCAGAAACGAAATGCGCTCAGTTCCTCTCCAGAGGCAGGCAGGGTCACCAATCCTTTCACCTTCAGTGGTCATCAGGTCTGTTGCATGCGTTCCCTCTGACTCCTCTCTATCCAGAGTTCTGCTCAAGATGAAAAGGACAAAGACCGAGTTATTCTAAGAGTTCCAACCTGGCCCAGACAGACATGGTTTCCTTACTTCATACAGCTGGCCGCTTGCTCATCAATCATTCTCCGGACCATTCTTTATCTTACCTCCCAAGAACATGAGAAGATCCTTTGCCCCAGTCTCTTAAGTCCTTTGCCTCAAAGCATGGCTAGTTGATTGTTCACAGGTTTAGAGACAGCCTGTTTGGAGGGAGTAAAAAGAGTACAGTTACACAGCAGAAAGCAGTTAGGGTGCTACACTTACTTGCAGAAATAGACAAAATTTCACTGCTGGCGTGACCTTTCCACTAGCAACCTCATTGCTGTCAGATACACTGGAATACATCCTAGAAGTAAAAAAACACTTGGGTTGGTCGCTGAGCTAGGGTCCACCTAGCACCCATCACAGCCTTCCACTACCCAATAAAGGATCATTCCATGCTAGCTTACCCAATTACAATGAGATTCCTCAGGGGATTCCAAAATCTCTTTCCACAAGTCAAACACCGGGCTCCAATTTGGGACCTTAGCTTGGTTCCTAAATGTCTTATGAGAGCTCTGTTCAAACCAGTGGCTACTTGTACACTCCTCCATTTATTGATGAAAATGGCGTTCTTGGTAGCCATCATGTCAGCTCGACAAGTTGGGGAAATAGAGGCCCTTATGGCATACCCCCCTTTCACTATGTTTTTCAAAGATAAAGTCACATTACAACCTCTCCCCGAATTTCTACCAGTCAGAAGAGCCCTGGCCTTCTGTCTTGACGGGACTAAGTCTTTTGGAAAGTCTCCCAAATTGTTTGTCTCAATTGCAGACAGATCAGAAGGGTCTGCAGCCTCAAGACTTTCCAAATGGATATCCGGCTGTTTTAGTTGTTGCTATCAATCTTGCAATTTCCAAGCACCCTTGGACATACATACTCATTCCAGTGGTCTATCCACAGCCTTTCTGAACAATGTTCCCATTACTGAAATACGTAGCACTGCGACTTTGACCCCTGTACAAACCTTTGCTGAGCATTATGCAAAACCTCACGACTCTGCTTCTGGTGCTGTGTTTCAGAGGTGCCCCATGGAGGGGCAGGCATGCGGGGTGATGTTGCCCCCTTCCCCCCCCCCCCCCCCCCCCCCGATTTGTCGGGATGCCCAGCAGCGAAGAAAAAGCAGCTCCCCCTGGTGGCTGCATTCACTGTCTGTCTGTGCAGCGCGGGGAGGGAGGAAGCAGCAGGGCAACTAGCTGCAGGCTGAGCTCCTTCCCCCCTTCTCCCTCCTACATGGGGCTGCTTCTCCTTCCTTGCTGCTGGAGTCCAACCACTTCCCACTGCCAGCTTTATAGACCACCAGCTGAGGTGAGTCAGGGAGTGGAGGCAGAGGCAACATGTGGGGAGGTCACCTGCCCCCCCCCCCCCCCCCCCCCAAAAAAAAAAACCTTTCAATTTTGCCCGCCACTATCCACAGTTATATGTCATCTCTGCTGTGTTTGGCTCTGTTATACTTTATTCAATATGGACTCAACTCTGAAGCCCCCTCCTCCTTAAGGGGAACTGCTCAGCCATCACATAGAATGGAGCACAGATAGATACTACTCAAATGAGAAGAAGAAATGGTTACTCAGTGCAGTAACTGGCTCTTTGAGAGGTGTTTCCCTATGGGTGCTTCACTATTCGCCCTCCTTCCCCTCTGCTTTGTAGTTGTGTGCTGTGGAGCTTCACAGTAGAGAAGGAACTGAGGGCAGTTTTATACAGTGCTATATGCAGCACTCTGGGTGGAGCGTGAGACTACGTAGCACGTGTGCAGGCCGAACAGATACTGCTATTTGAAATCTCCAGTCAAAGGCACTGGGGGCGCAAGTACACCAAGAGTGGAGCATCCTTTGAGATGTGTCCCCCTAAGAACCACAGGGTGAGAAACCTTTTCATAGACCCACCTATGACAGATATGAGGCCATCATTGAAAGGCAGGGCTTAAACACTTGGGTCTATGTTTGCTGTGAGGTAGGGGAATTGCCTGGGTACCAATCCTGAAGGATCCTGAAGAATATAAATTTGTCAACAGGACAGAAGAACACTTTAAACACGAAAACTAATCCTGCGCTAGAGAGGGGTCAAATGGAGAAGTTCTAAATCTGCTGCGTGTAGCAGGAAGGACTGTATGCAGTTCCAACTCACTGCCCTAGGCAGTCAGAGGGAACTGAGTGGCATATCTAGCCTCAAGTCTAAGGTTGATAAGTTTATGGAGGAGATGGTATAATGGCCAATTAATTGATCTTTGACTATAAGCGGTAAATATGCCCCATGGCCTGTGATGGGATGTTAGATGGGGTGGGATCTGAGTTACTGCCGAGAATTCTTTCCTGGGTGTCTGGCTGGTGAGTCTTGCCCACATGCTCAGGGTTCAGCTGATCGCCATATTTGGGGTCGGGAAGGAATTTTCCTCCAGGGCAGATTGGCAGAGGCCCTGGGGGGTTTTCACCTTCCTCTGCAGCGTGGGGCACAGGTCACTTGCTGGAGGATTCTCTGCACCTTGAAGTCTTTAAACCATGATTTGAGGACTTCAGTAGCTCAGACATGGGTTAGAGGTTTGTTACAGGAATGGGTGGGTGAGATTCTGTGGCCTGCGTTGTGCAGGAGGTTAGACTGAATTATCATAATGGTCCCTTCTGACCTTTAAAGTCCATGAGTCGGGGCTGCATTCCCTTTTATGCCCTCAGAACTGGGACATGCAGGGTGCATGTGTGGACCCAGTTGACATTGCTGGCCAAACTTTCTGAACCTGCATGCATGAGATGCTCAAACACCAATAGCGGGATCCACACAGACAATACTTGAACATCTACATACAGTAGCCCCAAATATGGACCCAGTGTAATAACCAACAGTAATCACACTTCAGACAAAAAAACCACAACACCTTCCTAACCAAAGCTTTGATCCTGCACTGAACTCCATGTGGACAAACCCCTCTCCCCCTGCACTCCTGTAGTGCTTCATTGACTGAACTGCACTCCCGTGGTGCTTCAGTGATTTACAGGGTTTTTCTCAAACAGAACTTTGTGCAGGATCAGGGTCCATTTCAGGCAAGGGATCAAGCAGATAGGCCAAGTCAGTAGACTTGAGCTGTGTCGCACTGGTAGAGGAAATATGGTCACAGTAAAACAATCCACAGAGAATGCCCGTCTTCCAGTTCTTCAGTGTTCAATTCTAGGTCTGTCAGTGGACATATCTCAGCTGATCCCCCATACACCTTGCAATGCAGAGTGAAGAAGGCTGTCTCTGTAGTATATTAATCTTACATATTTTTTAAATATTTCTAGATGTCCATAATGCTGAGTTTGTTCTGACTGGAGTGCTTACTCAAACACTGGATTATGAATCATATCCTTTTTATATGAGAACCAAGAAATGCTTCAGTGATTGTTGGGAAAGGTTCTATGGTTTTACTAAATGTATTTATATGCTAGGAGACAAGGTAAGTTACTACGTTAGTCTGTGGTTTCTGGAGACGTAGGTTCAATTTAAAGTGGAATGAATTTGGTGACTTTTTTCCAGTCAGAGTAGGCATTACAGTCACTCATATGTGTAGTCTCCTCTATGTCATATTCATCCTCCTCCCTTTTTGCACAGTTGGACCTATCTAGATACTGACTGCTTTGTCTTGAATTTAAGACTTGGGTGGATTTTGTGGAAAACATACTTGCTGTTTTCTCAGTACTTGACAGATTATTTCGGATTCCCCCGAAGAAGAGAACCCTATGGGGTAGGCAAGTTGGAGAGTGATCTGAATAATTAATTTTAAAATGTCAGATTTTATCTTGATTACTAAAACTAAACATTTTTGGATTGCAATAATGTATCAAAGATGGATGAAGAAGGTACCACATAAATATGATGTAATTTACATTTGTGGCTTGTTTGAAGTATATTCTAGAACAGGTTACTCTGAACACAAAAAAAGTAGATTGAACATAACAATAGCAACATTTTAAGCAAAAGTATAAATTCTATCTGTCAGTGGTTTCTAGAAGTAGCAAATAGCTCATTAGTCCAGAATGTTGTAAACCCTGTAGATATCAGTAATCGCCTAAGAAAAACAAGTATTATACTTCTTTGAGTTAATGTTTTATGTAAATTTTTTCTGCACTGATTTTTCAAAGTTGTTTTTCCTTAACAAACTTACATATAAATTTACTTGATGGATAGTAAAATGCCTTATTGCTTCAGAGTCCTTGGAGCATTAAATCTAGCTGATCCAGCCACCGTGTAAAGTAACTAATACTTCCTGTGAGTGCTGTTTTTCCAGCTGTGTTCCTTGGGATGATGAGCAGTTGAAGCAGGAAAGCAAAAATAAACTGCATCTTTTTTAGGATGTGTAATTTTATTATGAGGAAACATAATTTACTATGTTTTGTATTATACTACCGTTTTAAAAGATCCCGTTTTAGATATCATAATTAATTAGTTTGCTAGTTTTTAAACATTTTAACTATGGTACTTCAACCTAAAGGAAAATTTGGATGTGAAAATAAAAATAAAAAGGGCTTGCTGTCTCAAGTTACAGATTTGAAGGTTGAAAATGTTTTGTACTTTATTTTTATTTCTTACACTCTTATTTTCTTTTATATTGGTATTTTGCCCAAGTTTTAAATAAATGTACTATAAATGTTTTACTCTAAATTTTAGTGGTGTTTTTTTAAATATTGTGCAGTTATGGCACTCTGGTAAAAGAAAGTGAATCATTTTTCCAAGTGGTGTAAGATTTTAAGTTTATTTTTTGGGGTATGTTAATATATAAAAGCCAGGTAAATTAAAGGAAAATTCTTGTAAGTGTATAAATGTGTTCCTTCCAGCACATTTATAAACTTGGAGGAGGGAGTGACTACAGCCCACACACTCGTAACTCTGTTGTGATAACTTTCTTCTGTATAATCAATTTTATAAAATAAATATTTTTAAAAATCTCTCAAAATTATTTTAACTTGTATTTTATCAAAAGTGAATTGTTCTTCCAATACACATGCCATTACATCTACTTTATCGCTTTAGATTCCTAATCCTGATCAACAAATAGATAAAAACCCCAGTCTGAGAGCACCTACATTTTGCTTCATCAGGAAGCAGTTATGTTAAACTCTTCAGGGGAGAGGCATTCTGTTTTCTTGTGAAGCACCATGCACACTGACCCAGTGTAACTCTTGCATTTAAGTGTGCTCAGTAAGTAACTTCTGCTGTGTATTGGCAGTTTTTCAAAGAGATGATATAAGGGCACAAGAGCAAACTATCCCACTGCTTAGGAAAGATAGGAAGTATGGCAAGAAACCACACTGGCTTAACTAGGAGATCGTCAATGATCTGAAACTCAAAAAAAGAGTCCTACATAAAGTAGAAACTCGGACAGATTACAAAGGATGAATATAAGCAAACAACACAAGCATGTAGGGACAAAATTAGAAAGGTGAAGCCACATAATGAGACGAAACTAGCTAGAGACATAAAAGGGTAACAAGAAAACATTTTACAAATATATTAGAAGCAAGAGGAAGACCAAGGATAGGATAGGCCCATTACTCAATGGCGGGGGGGGGGGGGGGGGGGGAAGAGAGAGAGGCAATGGCAGAATTACTACATGTTTTTGTTTCCAGTTTTTACCAAAAAGGTTAGCAGCAATCGGATGTCTAACATAGTGAACGGCAGTGAAAATGAGGTATGATCTGAGGCTAAATTAGGGAAAGAACAAGATAAAAATTACTTAGACCAGTTAAATGTCTTCAAGTCACCAGAGCGTGATGAAATATATCCTAGAATACTCAAGGAGCTGACTGAGGGGATATCTGAGCCATTAGTGATTATCTCTGAAAACTCATGGAAGATGGGAGAGATTCCAGAGGACTGGAAGAGGGCAAATATAGTGTCAATCTATAAAATGGGGAATAAGGATAACCTGTGGAATTACAGTCCAATCAGCTTAAACTTCAGTACCCAGAAAGATAATGGAGGAAATAATCAAGCAATCAGTTTGCGAACACCTAGAAGATAATAAGGTGATAAGTAACAGTCAACATGGATTTGTCAAGAATAAATCACGTCAAACCAACTTGATAGCTTTTTTTCACAGGGTAACAAGCCTTATGGATGGGGGAAGCGGTAGATGTGGTATATCGTGACTTTAGTAAGGATATGTCTATACATACAGTGCTTCAGCAGCGCAGCTGTACCAACGGAAGGGAGCTCTCCTGTGAGCATAAAAAAAACACCTCCATGAGCGGTGTAAGTTATGTCGGTGGGAGAAGCTCTCTTTAGTTGGGGTTGGTCCTGCTTTGAGCAGGGTGTTGGACTAGATGACCTCCTGAGGTCCCTTCCAACCCTGAGGTTCTATGATTCTCTCGCCGACATAGCGCTGTCCCCATGAACACTTATGTCGGTGTAACTTATGTCTCAGGGGGGTGGAATATTCACACCCTGAGCAACATACGCTTTGAATCATAGAATCTCAGGGTTGGAAGGGACCTCAGGAGGTCATCTAGTCCAACCACCTACTCAAAGCAGGACCAACCCCAACTAAATCATCCCAGCCAGGGCTTTGTCAAGCCTGACCTTAAAAACCTCTAAGGAAGGAGATTCCACCACCTCCCTAAGTAACCCATTCCAGTGCTTCACCACCCTACTAGTGAAAAAGTTTTTCCTAATGTCCAACCTAAACCTCCCCCTCTGCAACTTGAGACCATTACTCCTTGTTCTGTCATCTTCTACCACTGAGAACAGTCTAGATCCATCCTCTTTGGAACCCCCTTTCAGGTAGTTGAAAGCAGCTATCAAATCCCCCCTCATTCTTCTCTTCTGCAGGCTAAACAATCCCAGTTCCCTCAGCCTCTCCTCATAAGTCATGTGCTCCAGCCCCCTAATCATTTTTGTTGCCCTCCGCTGGACTCTTTCCAATTTATCCACATCCTTCTTGTAGTGTGGGGCCCAAAACTGGACACAGTACTCCAAATGAGGCCTCACCAGTGCCAAATAGAGGGGAATAATCACGTCCCTCGATCTGCTGGAAATGCCCCTACTTATACAGCCCAAAATGCTGTTAGCCTTCTTGGCAACAAGGGCACACTGTTGACTCATATTCAGCTTTTCGTCCACCATAACCCCTAGGTCCTTTTCTGCAGAACTGCTGCCCAGCCATTTGGTCCCTAGTCTGTAGCAGTGCATGGGATTCTTCCGTCCTAAGTGCAGGACTCTGCACTTGTCCTTGTTGAACCTCATCATATTTCTTTTGGCCCAATCCTCTAATTTGTCTAGGTCCCTCTGTATCCTATCCCTACCCTCCAGCGTATCAACCACTCCTCCCAGTTTAGTGTCATCTGCAAACTTGCTAAGGGTGCAGTCCACACCATCCTCCAGATCGTTAATGAAGATATTGAACAAAACCGGCCCCAGCACCGACCCTTGGGGCACTCCACTTGATACCGGCTGCCAACTAGACATGGAGCCATTGATCACTACCCGTTGAGCGCGACCATCCAGCCAGTTTTCTATCCACCTTACCGTCCATTCATCCAGCCCATACTTCTTTAACTTTGCCGACATAGGCTGCAGTGTAGACAGCATAAGACTTTTGATAATGTCTCGCATGAACCTTCTCATAAACAAACTAGGAAATAAAGACTAGATGGAGCTACTCTTAGGTGGGTGCATAACTGGTTGGAAAACTGTTCCCAGAGACTAGTTATTAGTGGTTCACAGTCAACCGGGAAGGGCACATCAAGTGGAGTCCTGCAGGAATCTGTCCTGGTTACAGTTCTGTTCAATATCTTCATCAATGATTTAGAAAATTGCATGAGAGTATACTTGTAAATTTTGTGGACAATACCAAGCTGGGAGGGGGTTGCACGTGCTTTGGAGGCTAGAATTATAATTCAAAATGATCTGAACAAACTAGAGAAATGGTCTGAAGTAAATAAAATGAAATTCAATAAGGACAAATGCAAAGTACTCCACTTAGGAAGGAACAATCAATTGCACACATACAAAATGGGAAATGACTGCCTAGGAAGGAGTACTGCAGAAAAGGATCTGGGATTAATAGTGGATCACAAGCTAAATATGAGTCAATAGTGTAACACTCTTGCAAAAAAAGCAAACGTAATTCTGGGATGTAATAGCAGGATTGTTGTAAGCAAGACACAAGAAGTAATTCTTCCTCTCCACTCCACACCACACTGATGAGGCCTCAGCTGAAGTATTGTGTCCAGTTCTGGGTGCCACATTTCAGGAAAGATATGGACAAATTGGAGAAAGTCCAGAGGAAAGCAACAAAAATGATTAAAGGTCTAAAAAAGGAGGAAAGATTGAAAAAACTGGGTTTATTTAGTCTGGAGAAGAGAAGATTGAGGGGGAACATGGTTACTGTTTTCATGTACATAAAAAGTTGTTACAAGAAGGAGAGAGAAAAATTGTTCTCCTTAACATTTGAGGGTAGGACAAGCAGCAATGGGCTGAAAGCTTCCCAACTGTCAGGGTAGTTGAGCACTGGAACAAATTGCCCAGAGATGTTGTGGCATCTCTGTCACTGGAGGTTTTTAAGATGAGATAAACACCACTCAAATGGTCTAGTTTTTTACATAGTCCTGCCTGACTGCAGGGGACTAGACTAGATGATTTATTGAGGTCCCTTCCAGTCCTACACTTCTATTATTCTATGGTTGTATAAAAACTGTTTTAAATTGAATGGGGTAATATTCTCTTTTGGTATACTGAATGTATTGTTCCTGAAATGTTTATGAATTTCACAGATTGTGATATAAAAATTAAATCTGATGGGTTAGTTGTTGTATGCTGTTTAAAAAGCATTTTGTCTGCGCTGTGCATCAGTTTGTGGGGATTAAGATGAGTTTTTTATACAAAAGAACTGCTTTTGTTGCTCCTGGCCTTGCATTTAAAGCAATTGTTCTGAAGCAGAAATATTTTCAGTGCATAATCATTTATGCCAGTCTGAGTTCTAGAACTTCATGTCTTCACAGTACATTACAAAGATTAATCCTCTAACAAATTTAGGTCCTGATCCCACAATTCATAGGTTCATAAACAAGAAGGGACCATTATGATCATCTTCTAGTTTGAGCTCCTGTATAACACAGGTCATAGAACTTCCCCCAAAAAATTGCTAGAGCAGATCTTAGGGAAAAAAATCCACTCTTTATTTAAAAATTGTTGGTGATGGAGAATCCACCATGACCTTGGATAAATTATTCCAATGGTTAATTAGAATTTACATCTTATTTCCAGTTTGAATTTGTCTTGCTTCAACTTCCAGCCATTGGATTGTGTTATACCTTTCTCTGCTAGACTGAAGAACCCATTATTAAATATTTGTTCCCCATTGTGACAAAGTGCTGAGGGCTAGCATTTAAGCCAGCACTCCTAGTCACTATTGGTATTAATTAGGTTCCCCTGGAGAAGTCCTAATTGGACAGAGGTGTACTTGATTACCAGGTCAGATTGGGGCTAATGAGCCAATTAGCCCATTAATAGGGAAGCCATATAAAAGGGCACAGGAAGGAGTGCTTGGAGGGAAGAGGAGAGAAATAGGCGGGTAGGAGAGTCAGTGACACCTTACCACATACCCCTTTTGGAGAAGGGGTTAGAAAGTTGAGATACAGTGTGTAACCGTGTGGAAACACCACTATGTATGGGAGGAGGGATTAGAACACTAAATAAACTACACAGTAGTGTTTACGAACAAGAAGGTCTCTGTGCAGTCTGTACTTTTAATAGAGGCAGGGCACAGCCCCATCACACCCATGTCGGTACTGACAGACTATAATCAAGTCACCCCTTAACCTACTGATATAACTACTGTTATATCTCTTTATACCAGATATTGAACCACTTAACAACAACAGGCTGGCTTTCACCCGGGTCAGTTATATACTGGACAGCTTCCGAATTTGACCATATATCAAAGATGGATATGAAAAGGGATTGATTACAGAAGCGGTGTTTGTTGGTTTCTCAGCCACCTACGATAAAGTCAGTCATCTGACTTGCCAAGGTATCAATGGTAATGAAAAGCCACCACTTCACAAAGCTAATACAGACCATACTGGAGAACAGAAGATTCTTCGTGAACTTTTGTGGCAAACGGAGCCAATGGCAACGACAGAAGAATGGGCCCCCCACAAGGTAGTGTCTTGGCACCTACGTTTTTCAACATCGACACAAATGACCAGCCAGGCTACCCTGCACAAGATGCTTTATCTACGCAGATGATCTGTGCGACAACTCACAGCCTAAGAAGTCTGGCATATTAGAGAGTACTCTGGTGAATGCACTTAGCACCCTAGACAAATACTATGCAGCCAACCAACTGCATGCAAACCCAGCAAAGTCACAAGTCAGTGCATTCTATCTCAAAAACAAGGCACAAACTCGATGAAATTTACTCGTTCCATAAATCTTTTATACCTCAGTGTTACTCTCAACTGCACTCTCTCCTGTAGAGTCCACATTGAAAAAACTAAAGCCAAGGTTGGCATCCAAAACAACATTATCAGCAAGCTGGTGACATCAAAGTGGGATGCTGACCTTCCATTCTCCAATCAACAGCACTGGCCCTTTTCTACTTCTCCGCTGAATAAGTCTGTGCGGTGTAGGCTCAATCCCCTCACACTGCTTGCCGCTATATTGCAGGATGCCATAGGCCTTCTCACTTCAACAGCTTCCTCATCCTTGCAGATATTGCTCCTCCTTATATATGCCATGAAGTTGCTAAGAGTCAAGTGCACAAGGCGATGCAAAGATCCAAGACATCTACTATATAACAGGATGTTTAGTCGACTGAATTCTCAACAAAGTTTTCTTGCCACCATTAAACGCCTAACATTGTCACCCAGACAAGGGTTCAGTTATGGGCAACAAGAGTAGAGAATGACCCTATAGCCTGTGTGCTCTAGCTCCCAACATTTGAGCACCTTCCACTTGGTACAGATCAGTCCAGGACTATATGGTGTTGCCTTAATCAACTCTGCACTGGAGCCGGCCAGACTAGAGATGCGATGATCAAGTGGGGCTACACCACTGACCTCAATACCTGTGACTGTGGCAGAGAGCTTCAAAATATGAAGCATCTCCTGCAGTTCCATCTGCTTGAGCTTGAATGCTCTTCCAATGACCTGGTGGAGTGTACTGATTGGGCAATCGTATGTGCACAGATGTATCAAGAAGCAGTATGAGGACACAATAAGAAGATCCCTTTAGCCTCTTTGTTAAGCTAAATAGATTTGAGCTTCTAGAGTCTATCACTATAAGGCATGTCTTCTAATCCTTTAATCATTCTTGTGGCTCTTCTCTGAACCCTCTTCAGTTTATCAACATCCTTCTTGAATTGTGGGCACCAGAAGTGCACACAGTATTGCAGCAGCGATTGCACCAGTCCCAAATACTCGCTTCTGGTGGTTATGAACTGCCAGGCTTCCTGTCTGACTCCACTGCTCTACAGCCAAAATGCTTCTGAAATAAATGTAGTCAAACTTTACTAATTCTGGGTCACTGAGAACGAAAATGATGCTTAAAATTGTTGATTGGCTCTAGTTTTCAAGACATGCTATTGGGTCAGTATATACGACCCTTGACTTGGGAATGGCGGAGGATAAGTGAGTTATAAAGGGAAGGGATCTCAATTTAAACCAGAAATGACTAAAATACATCTTTGACTGGATCTATGAATAAATCTATGACTGGGTTTGGACAGTACTTGCTTTTTAGGCAAAACAATGAATGATGCAATCTGAAGCTGGTATTGCGTCATACATGATATGAATTGCATCATGTTATTCCTAGAAGTCATGGATGATGCAATCATAACGAAGCTTACATCACTCTGCTGAACAAATTGCCCTATATCAGCTCTAGAAATCATACAGTGTCGTGCTCTCTTATTTGTCAGTGTTTGATTTTGCAAAGGGACACATTTCTGTTTAGCCAAAGTGAGCAGAGATGCCTCGTACTTGTGTGAACAGTACAGATAACTTCTGCTATGTTTGTGGTGAAGTGACTTGCATCACAAAAGCGCAGTATAACCACTATGGTTAAGAAAGCCTATCACCTTTATTTTGGCTGCAAAATTGGAGATCAGGACAAGAGGTGGGCCCCACACATATGCTGCAACACTTGTGCAACAAATCTTCACCAGTGGTTGAACAGGAAAAGGAAATCTATGCCTTTTGCAGTGCCAATGATTTGGAGAGAGCCAACAGATCATACCAGCAATTGTTACTTCTGCATGGTGCCTCCAGTTGGGAAAGGTGTGTCAAAGAAGAAAAAGTGGACTGTGCATTATCCAAACATTCCATCAGCTATACGCCCAGTACCCCACGGAGAAGGACTGCCGGTTCCTGATGCACCAGAATCATTCTCACTTGAGTCAGATGAGGAAGAGGAAGAGGATGAAACTTCTGGTCCTGAACCATCAGTGTCACAGGACCCACATTTTCTCCCATCCTCCTCCTCTGAACCACACCTCATAACACAAGGTGAACTGAATGACCTTGTCAGGGATTTGGAACTACCCAAGAGTAAGGCAGAGCTTTTGGGTTCCAGACTACAGCAGTGGAATCTCCTGGCAGGTGATGTTAGGGTTTCCATGTTCCATGACCGTCAAAAGGATCTTGTCCCATTCTTCTTCATGGAAGGTGATCTTGTAGCCTGCAACAACATCGATGGTGTGATGGCAGCCCTCAACATCGTTCACGATCCAGATGAGTGGAGACTGTTCATTGATTCATCGAAGACGAGGCTTAAAGCTGTTTTACTGCATAATGGCAATGTTTTGCCATCAATTCCAGCTGGTCATGCAGTCCATATGAAGGAAAACTATGACAACATGAAACAACTTTTGAGGTGCATAAACTATGACCAACATCAGTGGCAGCTTTGTGGTGATTTGAAGGTTGTTGCTCTCTTGCTTGGTCTGCAGACTGGATACACAAAGTACTGCTGTTTTCTCTGTGAATGGGATAGTCGTGCAAGAGATTCCCACTACATCAAGAAAGATTGGCCACTCCGACAGTCATTGGAGCCTGGGAGGAAAAGTGTTCAGCATCCACCACTTGTTGAATCAAGGAAGATTTTGTTACCACCCTTACACATCAAGCTGGGTCTGATGAAGAACTTTGTCAAGGCCATTGACAAAACACAAGCAGCTTTCAAGTACCTCCGTGGAAAATTTCCAAGGTTAAGTGAAGCTAAGATAAAGGAAGGTGTCTTTGTTGGTCCTGAGATTCGTGAATTTCTTCGAGATGATGCATTTGACCATGCACTGCGTGGCAAGGAAAAAAAGGCATGGAAAGCCTTCCAGTTAGTGGCAATAAATTTTCTCGGAAACAACAAGGCAGACAACTACAGGTTGTTGGTGGAAAACCTCCTCAAGGCATACAAAAGCCTTGGTTGCAACATGTCACTAAAGATACATTTTTGGCACTCTCATCTAGATTTTTTTCCACCGAACTGCGGAGCAGTGAGCGACGAGCATGGCGAGCGATTTCACCAGGACATTGCAACAATGGAGAAACGCTATCAGGGCAAATGGAGCCCATCAATGCTTGCAAACTATTGCTGGACAGTGACAAGAGATGCTCCATTGAATGAATACAAGAGACAAGCCAAGAAGCGCCGAGTAGACACTGAATAGGACTAAACTATGTACATAATAGTTTTTTGCCTTTTGTTTCATAATAAATTGTATTTATATAACCCCTTTGCTGATTTTTAAAGTGTTACATAAACAGGACAGGTGAAATAGTATCATGGAAAGCAACCATAAACACATGAAAAGACCTAGGTTTACAATTTATGATGAAAACTCTACTATCTACACAATATACATAGACATAAAATGTAAAAACTTAAATATCTTAGAAACAGTAGCCAATCAGTTGTTTTAATTGTCATATTTGAATTCGGCACATCAAAATACATACTAAATAGCACATTTTATCTCTGAAGCAGACGACTTCTCAAAAATTGTAGACCAGTGCTCCCTCTCCCACCGATTTTTCTTTGCAGTCAACTCGATTCTTCCTTCCTGGTGTTTTCTGAACTTGGTTGTCTAGGAGTCCTTCAACAGTGCCTCAACTTGTCCTCCAGTTCAAGAATCTTTTCCTCCAGCGCAGCCACCAGTTTGTGCTTCAGGCAGAGGAAATTTCTTCTGGTTTCAGGCAGGAAAGAGAATACGACAGGGCTGGCGCCTTGCAGCCTTAGCAAGGCATTGACCAAAGCTCCACAAGCTTACTCAGGCCCACGGCCCAGCTACACAGCCTGTATACAGAGAACAACAAACAGCCACAGCCAGACCATTCACCAAGTCCCACTGCCTCCAAGCACAGAATTTGCTGCTGGAGCTACTCCCTCTGAAACGCTTCTGTTAGCTGCCTCTGTTCATGTGTGCGTAACTACTCATGGCAAAATCAGTGGGACTACTCACTGTGCATAAAATTAAGCACATGCATATGCCTTTGCAATACTGGGATCTTACCAATAAAATTGTTAGAGCTTCCTACTGTGGCGCAAATCCTGTCATCTTTACTCAGGCAAATGTAGCATTGAATGTGATAGAAATTTTGCCTAGGGATTGAAATAGAACTGCTGGATTTGGCCCGACTTGTGTCTCCTTTTATAACTGTTCTGACCTTTAGGATTAATTTCTTCTCTCTTCAGCAGCCATGATGTTGATGTATTACTATTTGACAGAAATATAGAACAGTGAAAAGAGGTGAATATCGTAGCCTCTTAAAGGTAACACAATTTCATTTCATGCAACCTATCCAAAATACTGTCAGGTATTGCATAGAGTAGCTTGAAGAAAAGTGAATGCAATGATGGAACAAATGAACCCCCTGGGAACTGTAAAGCATCTGTTTCATCATCAATGGAGACAGTGTTTATGTAGCCAACATACAATATGAAGGATTTTGATTAACCTTTCAATTAGAGTAAAAAAAAAAAAATCTGCCAAGAAATAGTCCTTCAAGAACCACAGGAGCTGTCTAGAGCCAACTGGCTTGCACAGATATTGTGTATATGATTGGTGGTCAAGGGAGGATTTGATGCAGGATTCCAATATTAGATTTCTAGAGAGTATTTTCAAAGAATGATGCATTTTATGGAGGTATAGTTATTTGGGGGATGTCTATACCACAATGTAAGCCAAGCCTTTGAAGTCAGGCTCAAACCTAACCCCCCCCCCCCCCCCCACTCCATCTACACACAAATCATGCTTGGTCATGGCAGACCTGCTGTCCACCACCTAAAATACATCCAAAGATAATTTCAGAGTTTCATGTGAACCTACCTATTCGCTTACCTGTATAGTTCCCAAAGCCTCTCATTTTCTGCAAGGAAAAGAAGCTGCACTCAGACGGGCCTTAGCCTTTTGTCTGCAAAGAACAAAATCAACTGAGGAAACACTATTTGTTGCTATAGCAAATCAATCATGAGGACAAGCATTATTGGACCAGACACTCTTTAAGTGAATCTCTGGATGCGTCGCTTTACGTTATCAGTTGGCACATATTCCTTCCCCAGATGGAGTGAGAGTCCACTCTACAAGAGCACAAACAGCATCAATGGCATCTCTTCAGTAAGTACCAGCACTAGATATTTGTAAGGCAGCTACCTGGAGCTCTGTGATACCCTGGTCCACTCTTCCTTGGCAGAAGCAGCTGTGGGTACAGCAGTGTTACAGACATCCATACCAACCGCATCCTCACACCCTCCTCCTATTTGAATATAGCTTACTAATCACCCACATATGGAATGCACATAGGGACCACCAGTCAAGAAATGGGGGTTACTTACCTGTAACTGGAGGTTCTTTGAGACGTGTGGTCTCTATCTTTATTCCACTACCCCCCACCCCCCGCCATCTGATTTGTGGTCAGAGAAGGAACTGGGGAGGTATCAGTGCACACTGCCCTTTATGACCTCAGCTTGAGCATGAGGACACCAACTACGCATGTGCAGACCGACAGATTGTACTTGCTATAAATCTCCAGTCTCAGGCGCATGGAATGCATGCGTATCCATATGTGGAATACAGATAGGGACAACTACTCTTGAAGAACCTCTAGTAACAGGTAAGCAACCTCCATTTTTGCAAATGAGACTAAGTTTTAGTAGACTTAGAAGAAAAGTTATTCTTGTGTTCCATGGAAAAAAAATACAGAAAAAAAGCATTTCATTGCAACAGAGGATGAATTTTCAAATATATGTTTTTACTTGCAGAGTACATGGGGTAGCTGAGGTAATTGCTATAATAATTTCACATCTAGGATTCAGCTGCTGTGTCGTGGAGTGGTGTACTGGCATCTTTCATGTTGCCGCCTTGCTCTCCCGAACAAGCTCTCATGTAAAAAAAATAAAATAAAAAAAGTCTCTAGCTGCTGTGGTTGCTTAACTAGGCGCGGATCACATTTTCAAAGCCAGCTCCATTGTTCAGCCAGGGAACTCTCACCATTCCCTCCTTCAGGGACATCCTGAATGGTTGGAAAACCATTCCCAGAGAGTAGTTATCAGTGGTTCAGTCCAAGGTGAAAGGGCATAGTGAGTGGGGTCTCACAGAGATCGGTCCTGGATGTCCAGTTCTGTTCAATATCTTCATCAATGATTTAGATAATGGCACAGAGAGTACACTTATAAAGTTTGTGGACAATACCAACCTGGGAGGAGTTGCACATGCTTTGGAGGATAGGATTAAAATTCAAAATGATCTGGACAAACTGGAGAAATGGTCTGAGGATGAAATTCAAGAAGGGCAAATGCAAAGTACTCCACTTAGGAAGGAACAATCAAGTGCACACATGCAAAATGGGAAATGGCTGCCTCGGAAGGAGTACTGCGGAAAGGGATCTGGGGCTCATACTGGATCACAAGCTAAATGTGAATCCACAGTGTAACACTTTCAAAAAAAGCCAACAGCTGTTGCAAAAAAAAATAAAAAAATTCTAGGATGTATTAGCATGAATGTTGTAAGCAAGACACAAGTAATTCTTCCACTTTACTCCGCCCTGTTAAGGCCTCAACTGGAATATTGTCTCCAGTTCTAGGCACCACATTTCAGGAAAGATGTAGACAAATTGGAGAAAATCTATAGAGTAACAAAAACGATTAAAGGTGTAGAAAACATGACCTCTGAGGGAAGATTAAACAAACTAATTTTTTTCAGATCAGAGAGGAGAAGACTGAGGGGGCAACATAATAAGTTTTCAAGTACATACAAAGTTGTTACAAGGAGGAGGGTAAAAATTGTTCTCGTTAGCCTTTGAGGATAGGACAAGAAGCAATGAGCTTAAATTGCAGCAAGGGAGGTTTAGGTTGGACATTAGGAAAAACTTCCTAACTGTCAGGGTGGTTAAGCACGGGAACAAATTGCCTAGGGAAGTTGTAGAATCTCCAACATTGGAGGTTTTTAAGAGCAGGTTAGACAAACACCTGTCAGGGATGGTCTAGAAAATACTTAGTCCTGCCATGAATGCAGGGGACTGGACTAAATGACCTAGGGTGGTATCAGCCCAGCTCTGCCCAGAGGTGAAAGTAAGCTGGTATGGGCCGGTACAGCATACCGGCAAGAGCCGGTGCGCCGGACCTGACCGGCTTCCCCAGGGTGGCGATTTAAAGGCCCCGGGGCTCCTCACAGCAGCTGGAACCCTGAGCCCCTTAAATTGTTGCCAGAGCCCCGCTGCCGCAGCCCCCGGGTAGCGGAGGTGGCCAGGGGCTCTGGCTACCGCAGGAGCCCAGGCCCTTTAAATCGAGCCCGGGCCCTTTAAATCTCAATTTAAATGGCCTGGGGATTTAAAGGCCAGCCTCTTCCAGTTGAGGCCACGCCCCCTGCTCAGGACTCTGGCATACCAGTAAGTCCTTTAAGTTACTTTCACCCCTGGCTCCACCCTTCTTGTGAGTTCACACACGCTTTCTTCTCCACATCCCCTGCTCTAGGTTCTGAGCTCTCCCTGGCTGTGGGCTCTCATTCACTTATAAATCCCAGGGGCAGCCCCGCCCTCCTCATTGCACCACACTAGGGCACACTGGAACAGGAGAGCTGAGCCTGGTTTCACTTGAGGGCAGCTACCCTGTTATAAGGACACAAGCCCTAATACCTGTCCCGTTTCATGGATTACCACCGGTAATATTAAACTTTAAGTAGATCTTTTTAAAAAGAATTTACCCCTTAGGGCTTGCAGAAATCTTTTTATTCATAATGTTCTGCATTCATATAGCCCCTGTAAGATGACAATCTCAAAGCCCTTTTCCAGTATTAACTGTGCCTTACACATCCCTGTAAAATAGGTAAAAACTATACTTGTTATGGGTACAGAAGAGTGGCTGGGTCAGGAAGCCTTGGGGTTCTAGGTTAAGGTGAGGCAAGGGTTAACCAGCAGGACCTAGAAACACTTGCAGGCCATTAGCATCCCAGGAAATGAGCCCGGAGCAGGGAAAAGGAAGAGGAAGTTGGCCAGGGGAGTGCTTGGATGCACAAACAGCTGCGCGGAGGGAAGTCAACCCTCCATAGAAGGGAATATTTTAAAGCACACATGAGTTGATTGGTTTTAAATCTATTTAGAATTCATGTGGTGTTCCCTCTTTCTGAGTCAAGATGGAATTCAAGGGCTTCTGTTGGTTTAAATGCTGAAGAGAAGAGCCTTGACGTTTGTTCTTTCTTGGAGGGGAGGGGGAAGGAGACACAGGAGGTTTTGCTTAACTTTTAAGATGAGCTAATTTCAGACTTCTGGCTTGTCTGAGGTCCAGCAAGGTAACCCAATGACATCATTTTGAGGTCTAGGTTCAGAATCTTTTATTTTCCTTATGGATTTACCTCAGAGGCCAGTTGCCCAGTGTGAAATTTACAGATGACTAAACTGAGGTAAAGAGCTGGCTGGCCTGATTCTGACAAATACCGAGCACACCACAGCTCCAAGTTGGGCCAAGAGTGAATTTCTCAGGCTCACTGCAGAGCCCTCACTTCTTCAGCCTGTTCTGTGGGTAGGGAGCACACCTGCCCCTTCCTACAACTGAACAAGTAGAGAGAGCTTCTAGTGAGTAACTTGGCCTAGGTTTCCTCCCCCGTGCCTGCTTTTCCTCCTTGACATTTTCCCCCTGTCAGAATTGATCAGATCCTCAATTTCTTCAAGTGAGGGATTTTTAAGGATTCAATAGAAATATGCCTAGATGCTTAATGACAAAAGTGGAGGCCTTTGAGCAGGGCAGCCTACAGTCTGTCTGCTCCCCCATTCTCCCTGCTACAGACATGGGGGTAAGGTCATGTTGAGTGAAGCTAGCCAGTGGACGTAACACAAGTGAAACCTCTATAATCGTAAACTTTTTGTTCCTTTGACACTCACGTTGTCACTGCGCCATGGCTCTTCTTTCTTTTTGTAAGCGGGGGAATAGTCCCACTATTGTGGGGAATTTTCTTCGTCTCTGCACTACCCCGGTGAAATGGGCTAGCGGAAAGATCTCAGTCCTCGCTCCCACCTCCTTTACCCCAGAGGCCTCCCTGCCCTCGAGGACTCCCCTTGCACTCTCCCGTCTGGCAGAGTCCTCGTAACCCCAACAAGGCTGGGCCCAGGATTCCTGGGGGGCTCGACCCCCAACCTCGTTGTGGTCACCTAGGTCAGGGGCTAGGGTGTCCCCACTCCGGGGTACTCTCTCTGAACAGGATGCTTCCCTGACCCACTGATCACTGCATACAATTCAAAGCAAATGCAAATTATTTAGTTAACAATTTAACAGGAATAAGGAAAAATGGGAAAGGCTAATGAAAACACATCACCCCGCTCTGTGGCAGGGAACATCACAACAGTGTCTCTGAAACGTCAGGGCAGTTCAGTCTGTTCCTGTGTAAGTCCCAGGCTCCTTCTCAGGCCCTGGCTGTGCTGCAGGGACGCTGTGGCTTGGATACTTGTTCTGGCGGTGGCCACACGCTCGCAGGCTCTGGGTGGCAGGACCCTTCTTCCCAGTGTCGCCCCGCCCTGTCGGGGTTTAGATCCCCCTGCAAGTCTGGCCTGCAGGGCCCCTTGGCTGAGGCGTCTCCCTGCGCTGGGCCCACTGCCCAGGGTTCCCCTCGCTCTCCCCAGCTGCTAACCGCACCCGGCTCCAGCCCCAGCTCCACCGCTCTGCCTCAGCCCCAGCTCCTCTTCCTCAGCACGGCTACTGCTGCTCTGCCTCCAGCTCCCTGGCCCCTCTGGCTCTGGCTGCTTCAGCTTCTCCCCCCAGGGCAGGTCTGTCTCCCTGGGCTGCACCTCTGCTCCCAGGGCAGGTCTGTGTCTCTGGGCTGTGCTCTGGCTCTGGGGCTGCACCTCTGCTCCCAGGGCAGGTCTGTGTCTCTGGGCTGCTTTTCTGGCCCCTCTGGATCTGGCCCAGCTCAGCTCCACTCACTCTGACTCAGACAACTGCAGCTCACACGGAGAACGGGATCCACCCTGGCCTCCTGACTCCCTGATTCGCCTGCCCGCCCTGTCAATCAGGCTGACCTGGAGCACTGGCCTCTCCCCATTGCCCCTGGGGACTGTCAGTCCCATCGACCCTTTCCCTTTTGGTACTGGGAGCTCTGAATGTTAGTAAGGGGATAACAATCCCCTTACATTTTCATCCATACTCCACAGAGTGCTGCAATGACTCAGGAACATTACTAAACTGAAATCAGCCATTTCAAGGACATAGCTCTTAACCATTGTTTATGCTTTGCCTTACCCTCCTCCTTACCCATAAACTAGCTGCTGAGAGTTTCTCCACAACCCTGGGCTGTGCAGGAACAATGTGTCTACATCAGCCCTAGGTGGCTAGTGAAGTGAGTCATTTCTCTGGTAGAGGAACAAAATATATCAAATCAGAAAATGAGCTCTCACATGCATAGCTGTGTGTGCATGGGCCTCAGCCTGCTTCCCCAGAGCACCATGTGCTGACTGTGAAGACACTTGTGCCAAAGAGCACTAAGGGCAGGATGGAAAAGGCACTGCTGAATCTGTGGCTACAGTACCCAAGAAATCTCCCAATGGGGTTGCTGAGGCATAATAAATGCTACTCTAGCCCCTCTGCTGGGGTTTCACTCACACACAACCAGCAAGAAGCTGCTGTGACGCATTCTCCTGGTCTGAAAGCTGTGGATTTGAGTCCCAGCCCCACCCCTTGTGCTAGACACCCACCTAAAGTCCGACTACCCCATGCATCATTTGAGGTTTCATGAGTAGAACAGAATGGCTGTAGAATCAGTTACATTCTTGGCCCCATGGAAACCCCCATACAGCTGTTTCCTGATTCCATATGGTTTTGTGGAAAGGGGAGTAAACAGACTGAAAAATAAAAGGCAACACCCAATTATCCAGATGCCATTTTAATCACAGATCCTCTAGACTAAGGAAACTAATGTGAGTGAAACTTTTTTTTACCATACTGAAAGGGTGAGTCCAGAATAATCAAGTATGGATGGAGTTTGAATCACTTCTAGGATATTTGTCTGGTTTTCTTTAGACTTAACGGAGATATGAATTGATTCTGATTTGCTGCTGTTACTTTTGGCTCCTGGATAAATTTAATTGGATCCAGGAGAATTTCTCATTGAATGGGAATGAAAAGGAATAAAGTAATGACCTGCAAGTGTTTGGAGACTGAATTGAGAGATGAATACTTTAGTATGGGTGAACAGACATTATGGGTGAGGGGTAGTCTGTAAGGACCTGAGATGGAAAGTGAAGGCAACAAAGCAGGGCTAATAAATATTGTAACAAACCTATGGGTTCAAAGGACTTCCAGGTTGTTGCTGTGCTGCACGCTTGGTATCAGTTGCATGGGGGTAGAACTCTGTCCAGCTGCACAGTGAGCTAAAGGGGAACCTACTGGCTGGAAGAAAAAAAGGGCTTGTGTCACAAGTTGACCAGCTGTGATACCATCCACTAGAGGGCAGTGGACAGAGCTTGTTCCCTACAATCTCCTTATCTAGTGTGTTCACACATGTCATGGGGCTGCCATTTTGAATCATAGCAAAAAGAACATAATCTAGGTTGATTTATTACCAGAATTACAGCAGCAGGTTCTCACAGGAGTTCTTGGGCCAATCTTTGACTTTTCTAGCCCATACAGAACTGGTACCTGCTGCTCTATTCCATGCTATCCATTTTAACCATGATGGTTTCCAATGTTTTTCTCCTTAAACTTTTGGCAACAGGTAACTGTAGGGTTATTCTCTGTCTGTAAACGGGAATGTGCCTCACCTAAACTCTGCCTCCTAAAAGGGCTTCAGTTAGGGATGATTCCTCATCCAAAGGATAACACCAGTGAGGGCTAAAGGAAGCTGTTGCCTCTGCGTGGAGGGATGGAAAACTTCATCAAATGTCTTGGGATCTCACCTGTGATAAGGGAAAAACTGCCAGATTTGTCTTTCTGCGTCGTCTGAGAGCCCTTCCTCGATCTAGGAGAGAGGGCCCTCTCTTATATCATTATTAAAATACGCTTATTGCCTGGGCCTCATTTGTAGCCCCTCTTTTTTGAGAACCAGGAGCAAGTTAGCTCCTGCTGTGGCCAAAATCCCCTTTCATCACATCTCAAGTCAATAAAAGAACATGTGGCTTCAGAAGCCAGGGAGACCCAAGGTGCTACTGGACCAAACCCTCTTGCTGTGTCTTGGTGTCTTTGTCAGCTGTTGCCTTGTAATTAAAAAAAGAAAAGAAAGGGTGTTGTGAACTTGGGGGCAGCTTCTCCAGGGAATAGAAATAAAGCTCCAACCCTTGGTCTTTTTAAGACCCTTTCCTCAGGGCTTGTTTATTATCTATCAAAGTGGCACAGAAACCAAAACAACTAAAAAAATCTGGGCGGTAATTCCCAGGTGCTTTCCCTGCACCTGCCAGCTAGAAAGGGAGATGCTGGTTCCTTTTTGATTCAGCTTCTCCTTCCTTTTATCCACTGCCCTTGGCAGCCATGTGCTCAGCCAGGACCAGTGAACCTTTTGCACACTGCAGTGCCTTTCTGACAGGTATCAATTAGTCAGGGGTCCTTTTTACACCTTTTTTACTTCAAATGATCAGTGTGGTCATTGTTCATGTTTATTGGCATAGCGTTAGCTGCAATATGGTGGGCACCCACTGTAGAAACACAAAAAGGCCTGGTCCATGTGTCACAGGACTGTCTGCCATGACAAAACTGGACAAAGGGTGGGGGAATGGCCTACAATATGAAAACAAATTAGAGTGATGGTCTGCACATATCTTGTTTAGTGCGATGGGTAAGTGTCCTTGTTTTAGACACATTCATGGAGAGGAAGGGATGGTCCAAGGGTTCCCTGCTCTACTACTGACTTCCCGTGTAGCTGTAGGCAAGTCACATAGGCCAGGTCCACAAAGAGATTTAGAGATGTAAGCCCCAGTTTTAGGTGCCATGCAACTCTCAAAATCCCCACTCAGCTGCTGCCTAACCCTGTAGGTGCCTGAACTCACTTTGTACCTAAATTTTCACTGTACAAGTCCCTTAGGTGCCCAAGTTTCTGCCTCTGGGTGTGCACACGGCAGCCTCGCTCTAGGTATCTGAGTGCCTAAGCCCCAGTGCCATCCACAAACCAGGGGAAGATAGGCAGAGGACAACCTATCTTGCCTGCTCAACATCTGGCTAGAGGAGGTGGTCCTGGTGCCCACCTTATACCGTTTAGCCCAGTGATTAGCGCACTCAGCTAGGAGATGGGAGAGCCAGGTTCTGTATTTCCTTGCACGGGGGGGAAAGGATTTGAACAGAGGTCTCCCATCTCTCAATGAGAGTGCTCTAACCACTGAGGTATGGGATATTCTGATGTGGCGGTACCTCTGTCCCTTGTGTTGAAGCTGTTCCACTTTGTATTAAATAATTACAGAGTCATTGGGCCAGAGAATGAGAATGACTCTATTGTCTAGTAGTTAGGGCACCCACCGGGGAAGTAGAAGACCCAGGTTCCAGTCCCCCTGCTCCAATGACTATTGAACTATTTATTTAAAGTGGAGCACCTTAAATGGAAGAGCTGGAGGGAGCCCCACATCAGAATATCCCATAGGCCAGTGGTTAGAGCCCTCCCCTGACAGGTAGGATTTGAACTCCACATTAGGCAGAGAAGGGACTTAAACTTGGTCTCCTACATCACAGAGGAGTGCTCTAACCACTTGGATTCCTGGCTGTCCATCTCAAGCAGAGATAGGTGCCACCCTGCCACCTGGATTGGGCAACAAACTCCCTGAGTTTGTCATCTCCCATTGCATAGGTTAGGCAGCTCCACACCTACCATGCTGGCTTTTGTGGATCCCAGTCTGAGGGGTCTATGTCTTCCCATGTGTAGTGTAGGTGCCAACTCAGTCTCTGTTGTTCCCATTGTTGTTCCAGTGATTTTTCTAAATGCCCAAAAATTAGGTGTTGCAAACACCTTCCTGAAATGGCATTCATCTTCCAGAAGTCGGTACGGAACTGCCTCAACCCATCCTGTTTTGGCACAAGCATGATGGAGCTCCTCCACTCACTGTATGACTCTTCAATGACTCCCAGTTCTATCATAACCTGGTGAACTGTCTCCCACACCTTAGGCTCTCACGTACCTTCCTCCCATGTTTGGTGTCTATATGATGGAACAATAAGTAGGTCCACCTGGGTACTGCTGAAAACACCTCTGGGAATGATTCAACCAGCTGCCATATTTGTCACTCTTGCGCAGGCTGCAGACCCTTTCTGACAGGCACTGTCACAAAGCCTTGTGGCGTTGAGGCCTGAGGTACGAGCTGGGGGAATGGGGTAATGAGGAGGCCCTCTTGCCCTTACCAGGCCATCAACAGATTGACCTGATACACCTGGATAAACTTCCTTTTCCTGAGTTGCTGGATCTCATAATTAAGGCTACGAGTCTGTCACGGAAGTCACGGATTCCGTGACTTTCCAGGACCTCTGTGACTACTGCAGCCAGCAGGTGAGATTGACCCCAGGGCTGCCAAAGCAGCACCATCCTCCCCCCGCAACAGTGGCTGTCCCAGGCCGCCCCCTGCAACAGCGGCAGCCCCGGGTGCCCCCCCCTCCCAGCAGCGGCGGCAGTCCCAGGCAGTCCCCGCCAGCAGCAGCGGTCCTGGAGCCCCCCACCAAGCACCAGTGAGTGCCCCGGAGCCCCCCCACCGCGAGCACCAGTGGGCACCCTGGAGCACCAGCAGGCGCCCCGGAGGCCCCCACAGCACCAGCAGCAGTATATAGTACAGGTCACAGGGCCGTGAATTTTTGTTTATTGCCTGTGACCTGTCCAGGACTTTTACTAAAATTACCCATGACTAAATCTTAGCCTTACTCATAATTGATCTTCCCTACCCTTTTCATCACCTCAAAGGGGGCTTGCCAGCTAATCAACAACTTGGACTCTGGGGTTGGTAGCAGGAGTAACACTTGGTCTCCGGGCTGGAACTCATGCCGTCGGGCCCCTTTGTTATAGGTTTGTTCCTGGGTATGTTGCACCTTCTGTAGGTTTGCTCTCATGAACTCCCTCAGGGTCTTCAATTTCTCCTGCAGCTGTTTCTCATACCTTACTACGTTGCTTGACCTGGTGCTTTGCTCTTCCCATGTTTCCCAGAGGAGGTCCAGGATCCCCCTGGACTGTCTCCCATATAATAATTCAAATGGGGAGAACACCAGGGATGCCTGGGGCACCTCACAGATGGCCAACAAGAGAGGGGTGGTGGGATCAGCCAGTCCCAGTGTTGGGGTTCAGTGGTCACAAACCTTTTCAGAATTTTCTTCGACATTTTGTTAAACTGGTCGACCAGCCTGTCAGATTGGGGGTGGTACACCAATGTCCTTAAGGATTTGACTTTCACTAGGCCATAGAGCTCCTTCATCAATTATGAGGTGAAATTTATCTCTTGGTCCATCAATATTTCTTTTTGGGATTTCCACCCTGGCAAATAGTTTTATGAGTTCACTAGCAATGGCAGCCACTGTTGTGGACCAGATGGGAACGGTCGTGGGATATCTGGTGGCTTAGTCCAAGATTACTGGTATATATTTGTGCCCGCTGTGGATTTCTCTAATGGGCCCACCATGTTGACTCCAATTCATACAATGGGTAGTGGCCTTTGAGACCTTCTTCTGGTCCTCTGGCATTCCGGACATGCAGCACAATAGTCTTGCACCTCCAGGTGGACGCCTGGCCAGTATAATCTCAGGGTCACCCTGTCAAACATCTTTTACCTCCCCAAGTGACCCCCATATGGGGCTGTATGGACCAATTGTAGTACCCCCCTTTGGTACTTCTTTGCTACTAGGAGAAGCATCTTTACCTCCCCTGTCTTAGGATCCTTCATCATCTGGTATGCCCTCTCCTCTATCAGTTCAAAATGGGGCCACTCTTTCAACTCTGAGGGTCCAGTATCTTACCATCTGCACGGTCAAACTGCTCATAAGCTCAGGGTGGGGTCATTTCTTTATTCTTCCACAAAGTCCCCATCGTTGGATGGCAGGTTGGGGTTGACAGGGAGTAGGGAGCCTCTATGGCCCCAGTTGGGTCCAGATGATGGGCCCTTTCCCCGTGTGGAGGGTCCTTCTCTTAGGTCTTTGTCTTCCTGAGCCATTTTCTTCCCGTGGCTCCTCCTCGGCCACTGGGGCCATCTCCTGCCTTCCCAGGTCTCCCGGCCTTGGCTCTGCTTTCGCCATAGAGGTATCCCACCACCCTTTGACCACTTCCTTGAAGAACTTCCAGTAGTGCCCAAGTATGAGTGAGCAGGCCAGGTCTGTTGCCATTCAGTCCTGAACTACTTCCATGTGCTCAGCACCTGCAGGGCCATATTAATCTTTTGTGGGCTCTGGCGCTCAGACTGTGGTCCTACACCGCACTCCGCCCGTGATCTGTCCTGAGGCCCTGCCCCTGATTGGCCTCTTCCCCCTGAAGCCCAGCCCACTGCTTGCGGGGGGAGGGAGGGACAGGGAGAAGCACACACCAACAAAAACAAAAGTCAGCGCCTGTGCAAACACATGTTTAATTTTAAGCTGAATCAGGGCCCAGAACTATAAGCACTGTGGCTTTAAAGAGCGATCTCTATCCTCCCTTACACAGAATAAGCATTTTCAGTCCATTGAAACCTCTGACTTAATGCACCATGAATCCTCTGAGCAAAACCCTCCTCTTCAATCCACACTGCAGATAATCCTGTATTATTTGCAAGAGGGGAATTGAACTCATTTTCAAGCATATGTGTCTAATATTCTAAACAGACATTCTTCCAAAATGTTAATTAGCAAAGCTGTGGATTTTCCCCCCAATTAAAATCTTATTTTTAATAGCATTCTACTTCTTCCCCTTGTAGGGTGGTTTTGGTCTCTTTCATCAAGAAGACCATGGGCAAATATTTTCTTCCATTTTTCAAATGTTCTGTAAATAGTACTTGTTAATTTATGATATTATATTGGAATTGTGTCTTTTCATCTTGAGTCCCAAAACTGTTTTCCAAGGATATAGGCGGGTGAAATTTTTTTGATAATTTTCCATCACAAAATGCAGTTCTGTCAAAATTTAAACATTTTGCAGGAATATGTTGATTTCAATGCAACTGCATTTTTTTGCAAGGAAAAAGTCCAAATGTTTCATTTTGACTTTTATATTATATTAAAATATTATATATGTGGTCAAAATGATAAACTAGAAGGAAGACATTTTGATACAGTTGAAATGACATTTTCATTTTGTGGGAAATTTTGAAAATTTGGCTTTTTGTTCTGATTCAATCTTTCCTCCTCCCCCTCCACAAAAGTCAGAATTTCTTATAGAATGGAAATTCCAGTTCCTGACCAGCTCTACACAAGGATCATTTAATCGCCTGCTGAAATGCAGTTACTGCTGGGGGTGAAATGCAGCAGCTGTGTAACAGCTCACCAAAATCATAACTGGTTTAAGAAAAGAGGTGATGAATATCAGTGAAACACTGAGGATCTGATCCGAAGACTAATGAAGTCAACGGAAAGGCTCCTCTTGACTTCAATAGGGATCAGACTTTTAGATCGAACAAAATGATTGGAGTTGGCATTTTGCCAGGACACCCTTACACTTAATAAGGGTGATCATCACATGTGTTCAGATCATATATTTCATTAAAAAATGGCAACACTAGCAGCCCAGAGTTCCCTCAGCATATTTGAGCCTTGTCTTGTTAGTTAGAGAATTGACTGATATCTCCTGAGTCACCAGTAGCACCTCTTCCTGCATCACCTTGACAGTGTATTTTAAAGACGTCTCCCAGTCAGTACTAACCAAACCTACCTGTCCTTGCTTTGCTCGGACAGGATCACAGCACAGAGTAGCAGGGCTGCAGGCCACATTCAAAATGCATTTTTAATTTATGATGATTAATTCTGCAATATTTAGAATTATCTCAAACCTGAGAAGTCATCCGTCATGGAGTCAGAGAAATGTAGGGCTGGAAGAGACCTGAGGAAGTCACCTAGTCTATTTCCTCTGCACGGAGACAGGGCCAAGTACACCTTAACTATTCCTGACAGGTTTTTATCTAATCTGTTCTTAAAAACCTCCTAGGGTGACCAGGTGTCCCTATTTTATAGGGAAAGTCCTGATTTTGGGTCTTTTTCTTATATAGGCTCCTATTACCCCCCCACCCCCGTCCCGGTTTTTCACACTTGCTGTCTGGTCACCTTAAGGTTAAACCTCCAGTGATGGGGATGCCACAACCTCTCTAGGTAACGGGTTCTAGTACGTAACTATTCTTATAATTAGAAAGTTTGACCTAATATCTAATCTAACTCTCCCATGCTGCAAACGAAGCCAGTTACTTTTTGTCCTGCCCTTGGTGAACATGAGAGCAATTGGATGAGTCTTCTCTTTATAACAACCCTCTACATAGTTGAAGCCTCTGATCGTATCTCCCCTAAGCCTTTTCTTCTCTAAACTAAACATGCCCAAGACTTTCAAACTTTGCTAACAGGTCATGTTTTCTAAACCTCTTGTCATTTGTGTTGCTCTGCTCTGCACTCTCTCCAGACACTCTGCCCCAAACAGGGCACACAGCTCCAGCTGAGGCCTCACCAGAGCTGACTAGAGCAGAACAATTACCTCCCATGTCTTACATACGACACTCTTGTTAATACATCCCAGAATGATATTTGCCTTTGTCACGACAGCATTGCATTGTTGACTTGTGCTCCATTTGTGATCCACTATACACCCAGATCCTTTTCAGCAGTGCCACTGCCTCGCCAGTTATTCCCCATTTTGTAGTTGTACATTTGATTTTTTCTTTCTAAGTCATAGAGTTTAAGAACAAAAGGGACCACTAGAACATCGAGTCTGAGCTCCTGTATATCACAGGCCACCAATACCACCCAGCACTTGCCCCGACTAACCCAACAACTGCAATGAGACCAAGTACTACAGCCCACAGGAGACTAGGCTGTTATGTGCCACATGCAGCGAATAGGAGGGACCCAAGTGCACCAGTGGCTGTAGTATGCTGCAATGGCATGGACGTGATTAAATGAGCTATACCCAGATAATGTTGGCAAGTGACCCACACCCACATGCTGCCAAGGAAGGTGAAAACTGCCAATCTGACCTGGAGGAAAAATTTCTTCCTAACCCTACATATGGCGATCAGTTAGACCTGAGCATGTGAACAGGAACCAGTGACCTAAGCAGCTGAGAGACAGAGTACTCAGTGCCACCTCAGAACCCTGACCCATCCTGCCCAGTGTCCCATCTCCAGCTGTGGCCATCCCTGATGCTTCAGAGGAAGAAGATTTTTTTAAAAGCCTCCCAGAATACACTGGGATGGGGGATAATCACTGCCTGATCCCTGCTGGTGGCTGGCTGAAACCCTGAAGCATGAGCTTTAGCAACACAAGACATAAACTGGAAGTGAACTCTGGGCTGTTGAGCTCTGCCACTCCCCCCACCCCCCAATCACAAGCACCCCCAGTACTTTGCACTTGTCTTTACTGAATTTCATCTTATTGATTTCAGACCAGTTCTCCAATTTATCAAGATCCAGATGAAAGTTCCAGGTGGCGTGTTGCCAGGCAGTAAATACCCACAATGGGCTTTTGCCAGGATGCAATGTCGAACACACTTATCCTGGTGATAAATCATAGAATCATAGAATCTCAGGGTTGGAAGGGACCTCAGGAGGTCATCTAGTCCAACCCCCTGCTCAAAGCAGGACCAACCCCAACTAAATCATCCCAGCCAGGGCTTTGTCAAGCCTGACCTTAAAAACCTCTAAGGAAGGAGATTCCACCACCTCCCTAGGTAACCCATTCCAGTGCTTCACCACCCTACTAGTGAAAAAGTTTTTCCTAATATCCAACCTAAACCTCCCCCTCTGCAACTTGAGACCATTACTCCTTGTTCTGTCATCTTCTACCACTGAGAACAGTCTAGATCCATCCTCTTTGGAACCCCCTTTCAGGTAGTTGAAAGCAGCTATCAAATCCCCCCTCATTCTTCTCTTCTGCAGGCTAAACAATCCCAGTTCCCTCAGCCTCTCCTCATAAGTCATGTGCTCCAGCCCCCTAATCATTTTTGTTGCCCTCCGCTGGACTCTTTCCAATTTATCCACATCCTTCTTGTAGTGTGGGGCCCAAAACTGGACACAGTACTCCAAATGAGGCCTCACCAGTGCCGAATAGACGGGAATAATCACGTCCCTCGATCTGCTGGAAATGCCCCTACTTATGCAGCCCAAGATGCCGTTAGCCTTCTTGGCAACAAGGGCACACTGTTGACTCATATTCAGCTTTTCATCCACTGTAACCCCTAGGTCCTTTTCTGCAGAACCGCTGCCCAGCCATTCGGTCCCTAGTCTATAGCAGTGCATGGGATTCTTCCGTCCTAAGTGCAGGACTCTGCACTTGTCCTTGTTGAACCTCATCATATTTCTTTTGGCCCAATCCTCTAATTTGTCTAGGTCCCTCTGTATCCTATCCCTACCCTCCAGAGTATCAACCACTCCTCCCAGTTTAGTGTCATCTGCAAACTTGCTAAGGGTGCAGTCCACACCATCCTCCAGATCGTTGATGAAGATATTGAACAAAACCGGCCCCAGCACCGACCCTTGGGGCACTCCACTTGATACCAGCTGCCAACTAGACATGGAGCCATTGATCACTACCCGTTGAGTGCGACCATCCAGCCAGTTTTCTATCCACCTTACTGTCCATTCATCCAGCCCATACTTCTTTAACTTGCTGGCATGAATACTGTGGGAGACTGTATCAAAAGCTTTGCTAAAGTCAAGAAATAGCACATCCACTGCTTTCCCCTCATCCACAAAGCCAGTTATCTCATCATAGAAGGCAATTAGGTTAGTCAGGCATGACTTGCCCTTGGTGAATCCATGCTGACTGTTCCTGATCACTTTCCCCTCCTTTAAGTGGTTCAGAATTGATTCCTTGAGGACCTGTTCCATGATTTTTCCAGGGACTGGAATGCCACACAGTAGGAGCTTAGTGACAGCAAGTGGGTAGGATCTCAAACACAAGAAACAGAAGCTCAATCATCATTGTGCTTCCAGCATTGTACGGGGCATTGTCTTAGCACTGACTTAATAGCTATCTCCTGAATCACTAGCACAACTTCGTGCATCACCTTGGGTTTTCATTGGTCGTCTGTCAAATACTGACCTAATCTTTTTAGTCATCAAGTCTTCATTCTCATAATTCTTCAGAAGTTATTCCTCCTCCTCCCCCCCGCCTCCACACAAAATATTTCCAGCCAGACTGACCTGGCTGTTAGCTTGAGAATGAACGAAGGGGAAGACGCCATCTATGAGTCCACTGTGTGTAGGGTTGGGGGGATGTTCTGCAGCAGTCTGCACTGAGCTGACAATAGAGTGGCCATCTGTCTTGCAGCACTGTCGTAAAGGCTTAACACACAATGTAGAAAAAACAGAAGGCATAAATTACCCAGCTCGATAAACAGTTTTGGTTCCTCAGTGACTTTCCCTCTCTTATCAACGTAGGCACCAAAACTAGCATAATGTTTGATTGGTTAGGAAAAATAGCAACTTACCAATATGCAGCCATGCCTCCTTTTCTAGTTTGCTGCTTATCAAACAGAGAAGTAATAAGAGCTGAGAATTAGGTCTGACATCCTTGTCAACTCCCTTGCTGGTTACAGCCAGTAGACAGCATGGCTTCCTTTGCCATCATGACCGAGGGCTCCATGGAATTCCCAGAGATGTTGTATACCCATCACCCCCATCTTTGATTCATAAGAATTTAATTTAAGCAAAGCAAAGCAGTTAAATCGTGTGCATAGTTCTATACGTATTCAACTAGGGCGTGACCTAACCCCTAGTGAAATCAGTGGAGAGACTCCTATTAACCTAAGTGCCATTGGACTGGCCCCCAATAGCTTAAGCACATGAGTTGCATTAGCTTGTGTTGGGACTACCTCCATGCTTCAAGTACCTATTTAAATGCAGTGCTGAATCAGGGCCTAACTGAATACCAATTATATAGCAGACTTAGCCCATAGTAGACAGAGGCATCACCTAAAGATTGTGAGACTAGGAGCTAGAAACTCTCAAGTTCACCTCCCAGCTTTAACACTGATTCTCCCTTCCCCCATGGCCTTGTCAAATCACCAACTCTTCCCCTCTGCCCCCCACACAAAGCGCATGCAACAACATGTACAAAAATTGCTGCAAATATGCGTAAAGGGAAACAGCTAGTTTTGCCTCTGACGTGCATGAGCAATCATCCAGTCTGTGCTTGTAATCACAGAAATTCTGCTTGCAAATTATCCAAGCAATTGTATATGCACTTACAAGATTAATCAGACCCTTAATCTCTGCCTCCATTTTTCCACCTGTAAATTGGGAAGCACATTTAACTGGCAGATGTGTTGTGGTGGTTACATCAATATATTAATTAATATAATGGCTTTTGGAACAATCTTTGGTGTTCCTCTGTATCACTGCTGTTTCCTATATAGCTAACCTACTTTGCATGCAGAATTCATTGGCTCAGATGGATCTTTAATAAGTGTGGCTCATATTGACTTCATGGGGTGTAGGCATAGGTGACTGACAGATATACTGTATGTATCTTACTGCAGACGACTTTACTAACACTAAAGTGCCTTGACATCGGCAGCTTATTGGCAGGAGAATAACCCATATTCTTTACTGAAAGCTTTCACAGTATAGAACCTTATAGACCCACAACTGTCACTTTGAACAAATTGCCAGCAGGGGCATGTGGCATTGCTGCCGTTGTAATCATTACCGGCAACTCCTCAAGGCTCCATTCCTCCTGCCCAAATAGTTACTGGGCCTATTCAAAGAGAGCGGTGCCGACAACACGCAAAGGGAAGGGAGCCCCAGGGAGAATTAGCTGCACATAGACACACCAGTCAATTGAAAAGCAAATGTGGTTTTGGTTTCATGGCCCTGTAACATCTCTGTGGACAATTTGTAGAAACCCTACATGCACCTTCCATTTGACTGGACTCTCTGCATAGCAGCACCAGGCAGGCACACCACATGGGGCTTTTGCAGTCTCTTAGCCCTGGTCTACACTGGGGGGGAGGGGGTCAACCTAAGATACACAACTTCAGTTACGTGAATAGTGTAGCTGAAGTTGGCGTATCTAGGTTGACTTACCTGGCCATCCTCATGGCGGCGAGTCGACCGCTGCTGCTCCTCCGTCAACTCCTCTTCTGCCTCTCACGAGCTGGAGTCGACAGGGAGCGCGTTTGGGGATCGATTTATCACGTCTAGACGAGACGCGATAAATCGATCCCCGATAGATCGATCAATACCCTACTCACTACCCTATTCACTACTGTGAATCTTCTTCAAGATGTCCTCTGTGCTACTGTTTCTTACAAAGTTGGTTTTGAGGGTGGGGATGGGGAAATCTGAATTCCAAATGTGACCACAATGGATTGTTGTGACTAACAAGTACCACTTGTGTACTGTGGAAGTGGTGTGTGTGTGTGTGTGTGTGTGTGTGTGTGTGTGTGTGTGTGTGTGTGTGTGTGTGTGTGTGGTGTAATATATGACTAGTAGTAGTGTGTCTGTCACTTGTGCATGTCTCTGCAATCCATCAGCTACCTCCTGTGTCACCTCTGGCTGACGCTGCTTCCCTCTGGCACACAATTCCTTACAACTACACTGACCTGAAGCCTCAGTGCAAAGGAACTGGTGAGCACTGACAGTTTTACTTTGATGCAAGAGGAAAGGGGGATGTTCTGAGGAGCTAGGTAAGGTGACAGCGCCATGTTTCAGTTCCTCTTTAATAAGCTTGTTAATGCTGGTTTATTTTATTTGTTGATTTTCTTGTACTTTACAATCTGTCAGAACGGCATGTTCTCAATGTTCGGTTCCTGTTTCAGTCTTGAAGAAAATCAAGAGCGGATGAGAAACCAGATTTCTCCAGCCATTTATTGTTAGCTCAGATTTATTATTTATAAACTATAGCTCCGTTAGGTGTGCAAGCTTGTTTGGCAGCTCTACTAGGAGATCCCTTCCCAAGACTCTTATATTCTAATGACATATATGCTGATAGACTAACTTACACAAAGTCATGTCCTTGTCATTTCATTCTAGTCCTATCCCACTCCTTTATCAGGGGAGGGATCATATCTTCTGTTTGTCTGGAAAACACCTAGCATGTTCTGGGCATTTAAAATCATCATCTTGGATTAGTACATTTAGGACCAGAAAGGAGGCTTCTTTTTTTCCTCTCCAAGTTCAATTTTGTACCCACACTTAATTGCAGGCTCAAATAGTGGTTAGACCTCACACTGTTTGGACTGGCAAATGGGGAGCTACTTAGTCTCAAGAAGGACATTTTCAAAAGTACAAATAGAAGTTGGGTGCTTAACTTCCATTGAAAACCAACAGGATCGAGGTGCCAAATTGCCACGTTTACCTTTGAAAACTACTCCAATTACTAACCGTGCACCTGCAATGGATGACAGGCGCATGCTCTTGTGAGCAAAAATGGGTATCTGCAAAACTGAGCCCCACTTGAAAACTTCAGCCTTAGCATGCTGTGAATGTACAGTCAACTTCAGAGGCCCTACTTGATTCTCAGAGTAACCCAGAGAGCCCATTAATTGCCCAACTTTAGTGAAGATTAGAGTAGATGTAAAGTGCCCTCTGACCCTCCATTACATTCTTGCAAGCATGGTGCAGAGGGACGTTTTTGCTCCAGCTGACTTGAACTTAAAGCTTCGTGTGACTTAAAGCTTTGTGGCCAAGTGACATAAATGCCACCCAAGTCAGATAACTATTACTGAACTGTTGTTTTTCTAGGTCAGAATTTTCACAGCGCACCTCAAACTGACGCTGCCATATTATAGATATAATTATGCCCACAATCAATTGATGGCACAGACGATAGACTGTGCTCCCAGTCAGGTAGTTTACAATATTGCCAGTCCCAAGCACCGAAAATCAGGAGTTGGTCCCTGCAGCATCTTAAAAATTTGCTTAAAAATTGAAGATTTAAAATAGTGGTTTGGGTTTGCTTAATGGCTTTTGAGACTTCAGGTATCACATTTTTAAGCCTTTTTTCTTGAACCCTGAGGTTGAACCCTTACTTCTGAAAAATCCAAAAGCTTAGATCTTGACGCGTTCACATGCCTCCAAGAGCTGGGGCTTTAATTAAAACACCAAATATAATAAGACTTGGGATAAAATTACCAGAGCTGGCAACATGGAGTTTAAACATTTCAGTTTGACCAATTGTGCCACGCTAAATCTTGGTTGAGGTCTCTTTGAAAATGTGGCCTTGTGTGCCTTAGCTGTCATCATTGTGTTGTGAGCTCTTTATAATACAGAAAAAGCATGATTCATAAATTGTAATTGAGTTCTTCAAAAACTTCTGTCACATCCTGCCTATGAAATGCCTAATCAATTCATGTTTACTGCTCAGCACTAGGCTGCTAATTTGCTTTGATTTAGAATTTAAAAAGATAATTGTGGCTGTGTGTGTCTGAGGAGGTTTCCATGAAAAGGCTTTCATTTCTGTTTAATAAGCAGTACATTAATATGGGACTGTATTAATTTGCTTTCCCACAATAATTACTTTGTTTTAAAAAATCCCTCTATTAGGGAGATGAAGAGAAACCGAGAACCTTTGTGTGTCTTTTAGAACTTGTATGGGCAATCATAGTGCAATGGTAATGAGTAAATACGTAGACAAAGAAAGAGAAATGTTTTTGCATTAAACTGCATGGACTCATCAAACTGGACTCAGCAAATTCCCTTCCCCCCTCCAACTTCCCTCCAAAAAAAAAAAGAAAACAAAAGAAAAAAACCATTAGAGAGTTTAAGATCTAGATGTGCATCCAAATTTTGCAGCTCAGGCCTACTGCTTCCCTAAATGCCAAAAATGTGCATCGATTTAGTTATTAACTGTTTGTATTACTGAAAGCATTACCTGCAATACTGTTCAGGAACTTTTAAGAGTGTTTTGGTTTTAATAAAAACGAGGCGTCCTTGTGGCACCTTAGAGACTAACAAATGTATTTGGGCATAAGCTTTCATGGGCTAAAACCCACTTCATCAAATGCACGGGGTGGAAAATACAGTAGCAGGTATATATACACAGTACATGAAAAGATGGGAGTTGCCTTACCAACTGCGGGGTGGGGGGGGCAGTGCTAACGAGACAATTCAATTAACGTTGAAATAGGCTATTCTCAACAGTAGAATACCAAGGGAGGAAAAATCACTTTTGTAGTGGTAATGAGGGTGGCCCATTTCAAACAGTTGACAAGAAGGTGTGAGTAACAGTAGGGGGAAATTAGTATGGGGAAACTATGTTTTGTAATGACACATCCACTCCCAGTCTTTATTCAGGCCTAATTTGATGGTGTCCAGTTTGCAAATTAATTCCAGTTCTACAGTTTCTCGTTGGAGTCTGGTTTTGAAGTTTTTTTGTTGAAGAATTGCCAGTTTTAAGTCTGTTATTGAGTGACCAGGGAAACTGAAGTGTTCTCCTACTGGTTTTTGAATGTTATAATTCCTGATGTCAGATTTGTGTCCATTTATTCTTTTGCGTAGAGACTGTCAGGTTTGGACAATGTACATGGCAGAGGGGCATTGCTGGCACATGATGGCATATATCACATTGGTAGATGTGCAGGTGAACACGCCCCTGATGGTGTGGCTGATGTGGTTAGGTCCTATGATGGTGTCCCTTGAATAGATATGCAGACAGAGTTGGCACCGGGGTTTGTTGCAGGGTTTGGTTCCTGGGTTGGTGTTTTTGTTGTGTGGTGTGTAGTTGCTGGTGAGAATTTGCTTCAGGTTGGGGGGCTGTCTGTAAGCGAGGACTGGCCTGTCTTTCAAGGTCTGTGAGAGTGAGGGATCGTCCTTCAGGATAGGTTGTAGATCCTTGATGATGCGCTGGAGAGGTTTTAGTTGGGGGCTGAAGGTGACGGCTAGTGGCGTTCTGTTACTTTCTTTGTTGGGCCTGTCTTGTAGTAGGTGATTTCTGGGTACCCTTCTGGCTCTGTCAATCTGTTTCTTCACTTCACCTGGTGGGTATTGTGGTTTTAAGAATGCTTGATAGAGATCTTGTAGGTGCTTGTCTCTGTCTGAGGGATTGGAGAAAATGCGACTGTATCTTAGAGCTTGGCTGTAGACAATAGATCGTGTGATGTGGTCTGGATGAAAGCTGGAGGCATGTAGGTAAGTATAGCGGTCAGTAGATTTCCAGTATAGGGTGGTGTTTATGTGACCATCGCTTATTAGCACTGTAGTGTCTAGGAAGTGGATTTCTTGTATGGTCTGGTCCAGGCTGAGGTTGATGGTGGGGTGGAAATTGTTGAAATCCTGGTGGAATTCCTCAATGGCCTCCTTCCCATGGGTCCTGATGATGAAGATATCATCAATGTAGCGCAAGTAGAGTAGGGGCATTAGGGGATGAAAGCTGAGGAAGTGTTGTTCTAAGTCAGCCATAAAAATGTTGGCATACTGTGGTGCCATGCAGGTACCCATAGCAGTGCCGCTGACTAGAAGGTATAAATTGTCCCCAAATCTGAAATAGTTGTGGGTGAGGACAAAGTCACAAAGTTCGGCCACCCGGTTTGCCGTGACATTATCGGGGATACTGTTCCTGACGGCTTGTAGTCCATCTTTGTGTGGAATGTTGGTGTAGAGAGCTTCTACATCCATAGTGGCTAGGATGGTGTTTTCTGGAAGATCACCAAAGGATTGTAGTTTCATCAGGAAATCAGTGGTGTCTCGAAGATAGCTGGTAGTGCTGGTAGTGTAGGATCTGAGGAGAGTGTCTACGTAGCCAGACAATTCTGATGTCAGCGTGCCAATGCCTGAGATGATGGGGCATCCAGGATTTCCAGGTTAATAAAGACCAAATGGGCTGGAATGCACCGTAAGTGTTAATTAAAACCTCTTTGCCTCATGTATACATACTCTAGGCAATAACTGTCACTTTTCAAATTACAGTTCCCATGGCCTTATTTCCACTTTCAAACTGTTGCAGTGGGAAAAATGCTGCTCTTACCTACACTGTGCTACCCCATTCATAATGCTGGTATTTGCTCTTTGTATTAGAGGTCCCAACCAAGACTGAGACCCCACTATGCTAGGTAAGTGCTGCACAGCTAATAGGAGACAATCCCTGTCCCAAAGGGTATGTCTAGCATGCTTCCCAGCCCAGGTAGAGAGACTTGAGCTAGCTCAGCTCGAGGTAGAGCACTAAAAATAGCAGCATGGATGTTGCAGCACAAGCAGTGGCTCAGGCTAGCCACCCAAGCTCAGAATTAGGGTGTCAGGTGGGTTCAAGTGTAAGCAGAGTCAGGATGAGCTCTACCCTGACATCTGGTGGTGAGTTGTGGAAAGGGATGTCAGGGGCTAATATTGTTTGCATGGACACACCCACCCTGCAAAGCATGATGGACCGCTTGCCCAAATGGTCACTTTGGCTGCTGTGGGATCCCCAGTTTCTCTGTTATTGGGGCAGGAAGAATAAAGTGTTGTTACCCTGATTATGTGAATCAAGGACAGTGGGCTTTTGTTATGATGGAGGGACTCGCCATCAACTAAGCAGCACTTGCTAGGCGAGGGACATGGGTTCTAAAACTCAGTGAATTGAGAGAGGTGGGGGATGGGTTTTTTGATTGGGCCTTTTGGCTATAAATCAAGCATAGGGTGTGGTGGTATGGGCCCCCTGTGAGGGTCTGAGACACTGATTGCACCTTCTCCTCTCTCCACTGTGGAATATCGGAGCTAATGTTGAATTCATTGGGAGTCTGTTTTCAGGCTGCTGAGTTGAAATCACTCTGGGCTAAGTGTGCAAATGAGCACTAAGGCTCCCCTAACTACAAGCTGAAATCACTAAAGAGCTAAGAGTCTTATGAGCTGAAATCAGTGAGCAGTGTGTTAAGTAGTGGGGGAGCCTGAAGATCTATTGCTGACTGGCTGGCGGGTTCGTGGGGACAGTCAGAGCAGCTTGCAGGACGGTCGGCGGAGCGGAGCAGTTCGTGGGGACAGCTGTAGCAGCTTGCGGGACGGCTGGCGGAGCAGAGCGAAGCCCCACGGAGGGGTGAGGTGATCATCTTCACGCCACGTAAGGTGCCTCTTACCTCTCCCCTCCCCATTTCTGCCCAGACTGATGAACTTTGGGACTGGACTTTTGGGTTCTTGGACTTTTGGGGACTTTGGGTGATTTCTGGGTTGCTGGACTCAAGAACCAAAGGGACAGGACATGGCCCAATTGGCTGGGGTGGGTCTTGCTCACCGTTTGGTTTATGAATCCTAGTTGTGGTGTTTTCCCAATTTAACGCTGGTGTCGTTTACCTGCTGTTATTAAAGATTTTCTGTTACACCGAGGCCTGTGCTTGCGAGAGGGGAAGTATGGCCTCTTTGAGGCGCCCGGGGGGTGTGTGTAAAGATTTTCCCAGGTTACTGGGTGGGGGCTCGAGCCGGTTTTCCATTATTGTTGAAAAGGGAACCCCTATGTACTGACCCCAGCCCTTGCTGCTGTCAACTCGTCCTGGCAAAAGGGTTACACAAGCTTGGGTGACGAGCCCAAGCCATCGCTAGTGCCACAACATTCACACTGCTATTATTCATGCACTAGCTTGAGCCAAGCTAGCGCAAGTCTGGCTACACAGGCTGGGAGGCATGCACCCAGCCGCAGTGCAGACATACCCAAAGAGCCTACGGTCTAAATAGACAAGACAGACAAAGGGTGGGAGAAAGGAAGTGTTATCCCCATTGTGCAGGCTGGGAGCCAGTTAAGGTGACATACCAGGGTCACACAGGAAATCCCTGGCAAGGCTGGGAATTTGAACTTGGATCTCCCGAGTTCCAGTCAGGTGCCTTAGTCTCAAAACCATCCTCCTGCTTGGGAAAGATTTTAAATTATTCTGCTTCTTTGAATGCATGAAGCACCCTCAGTCAGGCAGCCGTTTTCCAGGCACCTGCTCTGCAAGAAGAGGTTTTCTAGAAATGCCGTTGGTGGACGTCTTTCTTCCCCCTTTGGAAACAGAAAACCAATGTACCCCATAACTAGGTCAACTGCTGTAGCTCAGTAGCAAGCAAGCTACCACTCTGGTTGTATTAAAATGTGATCTTGAGTACATTTAATCTTTAGGACAACTAAAATTCCTGTTGATTCTAACGGTGTCTAACGTAAAGAGACTCTTTTAAGAAAAATATGTTGGTTCATCCTGACCTATTGGCTTCCATGTTTTCAAGAAAACCCAGTAACTCTGTACAGACAGGAAAATGGATTGAGGGAGACAATTATCGTCTACTTCTTCCCCTCTTGCCCCCCTTTAATCCAAACTAAGGGCATGATTCTATGATCATCAGTCAGTGGCAAAGCTCCTATTGACTTTAATGATGCCAGATCAGGGCCAGATTGCAAACACAGGCTCCTGCACATACAGGATCAAAAAGGCGGCAGCATTTTTAATACAAACCAGGGAACTGTGTCCATGAGTTCAAATCCTGGTTATTGTTTTATGCACTGAGACAGAGCCTGGGGAAAGTTGCAAATGCAGCCCTGAACCCTAGCGTAACCTGTCCTTTCCATGGTACATCTTGCTAGCTGGGAATCTGTGCATTTAGGCATTCATGAAAGAGGGCCAATTGCTCCAGTATTTAGGTGCAATATAGGGGTGTGTCTTCCCTTAAAGGTGTAAACACCACAAGCATTGTTACCTCCTTGCAACATGGGTTTGTTTGACCAGTGTGCAAAGTATGTATTAAATTTAATTTAAAATGTCACAATCCTTCATCCTCTTGACATGACTCGCTAAGAGCCGTGACTTTGCTGCTTTTCATAGAATCATAGAATATCTGGGTTGGAAGGGGCCTCAGGAGGTCATTTAGTCCAACCTCCTGCACAAAGCAGGACCAATCCCCAACTAAATCATCCCAGCCAGGGCTTTGTCAAGCTTGACCTTAAAAACCTCTAAGGAAGGAGATTCCACCACCTCCCTAGGTAACCCATTCCAGTGCTTCACCATCCTTCTAGTGAAAAAGTTTTTCCTAATATCCAACCTAAACCTCCCCCACTGCAACTTGAGACCATTACTCCTTTTTATGTCATCTGCTACCACTGAGAACAGTCTAGATCCATCCTCTTTGGAACCCCCTTTCAGGTATTTGAAACCAGCTATCAAATCCCCCCTCATTCTTCTTTTCTGCAGACTAAATAATCCCAGTTCCCTCAGCCTCTCCTCATAAGTCATGTGCTCCAGCCCCCTAATCATTTTTGTTGCCCTCCACTGGACTCTTTCCAATTTTTCCACATCCTTCTTGTAGTGTGGGGCCCAAAACTGGACAGTACTCCAGATGAGGCCTCACCAATGCCGAATTCAACAAGGGAATATCCTGTTGTTAATCCTGTTGGAATGGTTCCTTTATGTACATTTCTATTCATTTTTCCCATCCATACAACTGTAGCATGATTAAGTCTTGTCAGTTCCCAAAGGAGAGTTAAAATAAATAGTTGCTCCAAAATATTTTTCAAGAAGCCCGGGACTTGATTCCTCACTGGAGTAATCTCATTGATGTCAATAGGAATGGCCATATCACTGAATAAGGGTATATGCATGAAAAAGGGTTCTGGGATCAGGCTCCAAGTTAGAAAAAGAACAGTTCAATCACATAGTGGGGTGTTGTCTGGCTATCGACGTCTGCTCCTGTTTGTTTAAATAGCATCAAGTAACATCAGATCCCCAACTCAGAGCTCCCCTATGTGGGTTTATGATCTGTAAAAGGGGGCCTAATGGTCAGATTTGTGGGATGGAAGACTGTTTGAATTCAACAATTTAAATGACTAACCCTTTCCTAGCGTGGCTTGCTTTATTTTTTATTTATTTGTTTAGGTATCACATCTTCATATGGACCAACAATTCTCTAATGTGGTGGTGGGTTTTTATTATTTTTGCACCTGAAAATGTCTTGGGTCAGATTATTTGTTACAAAGCTGCAGCTGTTTCAAATCCATTGAGTTCTTTCCTTCATGCACAGTGGCCCAAAGAGGCATGGGCAGCAGGAGGCAACTGAGCGCAGAGATATTGATGTGGCTGGAGTTGCAAACTCTCCTGACCAAGTGTGGCCAAACGTACTGACCCTCCAAGTCACATAAGACAGTCTTCAGAAGTTCAAGAGACGGGGCGCGCCTGCCAGGGCTTGGGGCTTCAGCCATGCAGGAGGCACCTGCTGGGGCTTGGGACTTCAGCCCTGCTCCTGCTGAAGCCCCCAAATCCCCCTTCCTGTGGGGCAGAAGCTCCTGCCCCACTACCTCGCCACAGGGGTGCCATGTGGGGGGCTCCGTGAGCTGCACTTTAACTGTAAAAGAGCCACATGTGGCTCATGAGCTGCTGTTTGGCCACCCCTGCTCGGGACCATACCTGGAATTGGGCACACACAGGGCCTGAGGGCAGCGTGTGGCTCTTAATATAGCTTTGCAGATGTAAAGTTAGATGCAGATTTCTGAGAAAGCGTGGCTCTCTGCCATAGCTTGAACTCAACTCCTTTGCCTGCTTTCCCATTCAGCTACAAACATCCCAGAATGTGGAATAGAGCATTGCCAATTCCTCCTACTTCAGGGGGGTCCAGTCCTGCAATCCGTATTGGACAATATTTGGATTGACATCAGTGCAAGAAGCACTTTTACAACCGAGCCATATCTTGTATTCTCATATCCCAGAAGAGAAACACTAAGAGAACCATCCCCCACCCCCCAGCTATCAAGAGAAATGTCGGCGCTGTTGGGGTCCGTTTTTGAAATGTTGCTATAAAGAGCCAATGCCCAGTCCTACTGGTGTCAAAGGGACCCTTACCATAGGCTTCAGTGGGGTCAGAGTCTAGCCCCAAATGTCTCCAGTGTTTTGCATGGTAATCAGGTAGTCAGCTCTGAAGTCCTTTCTTTGGGCTCAGTCCTGTAAGACACTGAACACCTGACCCTAATCAAGCAAAGCACATAAACATGTGCTTGCCTCAAGTGGGATAAGTCATGTGCTGGATCGGGGCCAGAGCGCTCAGCCCCTTGCAAGGTTGAACCCTCTATTCATTAGCCGGCAAGAGCACAACCTTCCCCACTTTGCTCCATCAACGCAGCCCAACCATGGCCTGGAAGGGCCACCTGTAGGGGCAAGACCATAGTTCTGTCTAAATGCTCATTCAATCCTTGGCATCTCTGTATGAGAACGGCACTCTTGCTGGCAGTTAATGCCAACCACGGTGTGGACATCTGTCCACAGGGCCTTGCCTGACACAGCTGCTGGACAGCTGCCAGCTGGCAATTTTCAGTCTCCATTGATCTAGACTAGGTTAGAATCTGTAACCTTGAAAGGTTTGCATGTCTCCTACCCAACTCCTCCTGTACTGTAATATTTTTCACAAAATTTTATATTTTTCCTGGTCACCTAGCAATATTTCCCACACACCGTTGAGGAGGTGGCAGCTGTCCTGTTTTTGTACATATTGTATGGAATACACAGTATGTGGAGCAGACTCACTGCTCAAGAGGATGTTTGCATACATTCCTTTGGAGACCTAATGACACATCATCCCTAGGGATACTGAATATTATGTCTAATAATACACCTTAATTGAAATAAATAGTGCACCTAATTGTGTCTTGTTGTACATTTTGTACTCTACAGTTTATATGTGCATTACTGGCATGATTAGAACATTTTTAAAAATTAGTCCTGTAGTTAATTTAATTTTGCCCATACAAATTTACAGCTGCAGCACTGAACACATTGGCGTCATTTGACAAAGATGCTGCCTTGTCTTCTGTAGGCCGAGTTAACATGGTCTCCTGTTTTTATGTTTTTGCAAAGCTTCACCATAAGAAACAACCTCTAGCGCTGTTAGGACGTTGAGGGAAAGAGATTCTTCTAACAGCATAAAGACTAGAACTTCTGCCCAGTCTTTTAAAACTTGAATAAATTAGTCCCTGTCAGCAATGTAAGAATGGTACTAAGAAGACAAGAGAGAGAGTAGAAAACAGGAAAGTAGCTAGAGATGTACAGAGAATGGATGTTTAGGATTATGTTTACATCTAAATATTATAGATGGGCCATCCTATAGTAAGAAAATCAGCCTCCTCAGCAATAAATAAAAAACCTCTCCTTTGCCAGTGGAAAATCCGACGGGAAGAGATTCAAAAGTGGCTAGTGATTTTGTTCAGTGTTGGGATGTTCAGCTTAAAGGGGTCTGATTTGCAGAAGGAAGGTGCTCAGCACCTTCTGTATATCTGGCCCTTTTAAGGTGTCTCAAGCTGAGCACCCCAAAACTGTGCCACACAAAATGACTAGTCACCAATGAAAGTCTTGAGACTCACGTCTCTCCCTCCTTTAAAAGAATGGGCACTGGAGGTAACCTAGGTGAATTCATTTTCTCCTGGGAGCTTCTCTGGGATAGCATACCATGAAACCCATAAATTCCGCCTCTTAAGGGGTAGCTACATCACCCTTCTGCCCATCCTGAAAGATAACTGGCACTGGCTTGCTGAAAGTCTTTAAGAAAGTGGGGTATTTATTAGAGATGAGCCTCAGCAACATCTGCATGTGAACTTTCCCGCAGCTGTTGTTTGGTTTGCCTCGCTTAGATAGGCTCAGCTCCAGGTTTGCTTCCTCTACCCCTCTACTAAGTTCACGGGTGTTTTAATGCAGGCCCATGTATAGTGAGTCTAGATAAATGCAGTTCAGCCTCAGTTCTCATAATACAACATATTTTTTTCCTTTTACTTTATTTGCCATTTATAATTATTAGTATAGCTTATTGATCCTTCTGCCCTTAAAATGCCAGAGAAATTTTCAGAGAAGGGGGCCTAACACTGATGGACCCTGGGTGGGATTTTCCAAAGCACCTAAGTGATTTAGGAGCACAGGTCCCATTAAATTTCTCCATTGGGATTTGAGCTCCTAATTAATATGAAAAGCTTAAACAGAGGATAATATTTAGGGTGGGAGACCCTTGTAACCACATGACAAAATGGGAATGTATTCTAGGCCATGCTTTCCCCACAACATGTCCTTTGCTGCCATCTGGTGTTTGTTTTTAGTTTCTTCGGCCAAAATCCTAAAGCCCTTGCCTAGGGCATCAAATGAAGAGTGGCAATACTCACTGGATGCATTGCACTTCCGGTTTGTTTTATGCCATCCTGGGTTGGCTGTGTTTGAACAAACAGGGACTATTTGAACTGGTTTTTTTTTCTTCAGGGCCTGTCTTTCCTTTCAGTTGCTCCTTTTGTGGGATCTGGGCTAACACTAAAAATTACACCATAGCTGTCACACTTTCCTAGGACATAATGCAGAGCCCTTGTGTTTAAATATAATAATCTAAGAACTATTAAATACAACACACTCTCACCACCACTCCTGTTTTAACAGATATCTGCCAGCCACAAGAGATGTGCCCATCATAATGAATCTGTAACACATCACTTGGGAAAGTAAAGACAGTCCTGAGAGATGAGATGGTTCACCTCACTGAATTCTTATAAACAGGAGATACAACACAATCAGCGCTGAGTCTTCCATCCAGCGAAGCACTAAAGCACATACTGAATTTTAAAAAGTCTCATTGATTTTGATAGCAGCAGGTTTCTAGCAAAATTTTCAGTCCTATTGCTAGACCAGTCTAGTTTAGCTAAGCAGCTAAATTTTCATAGATGAATCCAAACAGAATCTTTGGAGAGTTTCCGGTCCACTATATCCATTGGCTGAAGTGGAGTGGTCTTGTTTTTAAGGCACAGGATTGGAGCCAGGAGATCTGAGTCTATCCCTAAGTCTATTACAAACTCCCTGTGTGACCTTGGACTAGTCACAGCTCACCTCGCCGTGCCTCCATTTCCTCATTCATAACACGAGGCCCATCATTCCACAGAGAGGTGGCATGAGACTTTATTCGTTAGTGCTAATAAAGCAATCTGAGTAACTTGTGTGGAAGGTGCCATATACTGTAAGTGCAGATGACAGGCTGACTTACCTATACTGGACTCAGTTCACTTCCAGAAATTGTAATTGTGTGGGCTGAAAAATACTGGGCAAGTCGTCTTGAGGTTTTGCCCACAATCTTTTTCAAACATCCGTGAGACCAAATTCAGCCCGGGTGGATATAGGTGCAACTCTACTTGAGTCAGGGATTTTATACCTGTTCTCTGCCAGGACTGAACGTCACTCATATTTCCCACTGGTATATCATGGCTATGTGAGAGCAGCCCTCTGAATTACATCCTGGCTATGGTGCGACCACATCTGATCTAGTTGGCTAAGCATGGGACTGGGAGCCAGGAATTCTAATCCTGGCACTGACATGGACTCCTTCAGTGGCCTTGGTCATGTTGACCCTTAATCTTTCTCTGCCTGTTTCCTCATTTATAAAAACAGCTGGATGATGCTTAGGAGGCTCAGAACCAGCCGTTTCTCTCCATCCACAGCACTAAAATACTTCTCAGCCAGGCCCTCCTCATCTTCCATTTTGACTACTGCAGCCTCCTCCTCTCTGGCCCCCTGCCACCCACACTGCCCCCTACAGTCCATTCAAAACATAGCTACCAGGATAGTCTTCCTTGCCTAATTCTCTGACCATATCACCCGCCCCCCCTTCTTTGAAGCCCTCTATAGGCTCTCCCCTTTCTACTGCATCAAATTTAAGCTTTTTTTCCCTTTGTCTTCAGGGCCCTTCCCAGCTCAGCCCCTCCCTGCTTATCTACTCTTGTCTCTTATTCCATAACTCCTTCGTCCCCTTCTCTCCAGCAGTGATACCCAACGTGATGGCTCAGTTGTCCACTACTTCTGTAAATGAGGCAATGCTTCCTTCCATGCATGAAATGCCTTCCTCAGACCAACCTACCAGCTCACTCCACTTTCCTCCTCCAAATCCCCACCCTCAATACCCACGCTTTCTGCGATCCCCCTAGAAATCTGACCACTCAAAAGAGGCTGAGGGGCAATTGGCTATAGCTGATCTGTATTGATTTATCATTTAAGAATAGATATGTGTATTAAAAAGTGGTCCATATTTTGACTATATCACTGGGTATATTTGCCAGGTTTAGCTGTAAGCTCGTTGGCAGAGGGACTGTGCCTGCATCTGTTCATATGGCTGGTAACACAATGGGACCTCAAACTTGATTGGAGCCTCTAAATGCTACTGCAGTAAAAATTAGACAGTAAAGGCTGGTGAGGGTGAATGCCGGTGGCCTCTATGCAGCTGATGAGCATTATGATTTATTTGTGGGGTTTTTTGCCAGCTCTGACTAGCATGTCTGTTATATCCACTGAAAAAGAGGGGATGTGATGCAACTTTGGAAATTACGAGCTAAGACCATGCCCATCCAGGGGCTCTGATGACAGGGAAACCACAATGCAAAACCTGAGGGATTTCTAGGCTGTCTCTTTAGCCTGCTATATGGGGTGTTCTTTGGACTTAGCAAATAGGATTTCAAATGTTTATAAACAAATGTCTTATGACAATTTATGGCAGATTTCCACTAGAGGGCGCATTGCCTGTGCGCCTGTAATCTCTGAAGAGCTTTTAAAGCCCTGGGTCTGCCTGACTATTTTATAAATAGCCTTAGGTTGAAAATATTCCTGTTTGATTGATCGCTTCCTTAATAAGGTATCTTTTACAGATAAGATGTAACTGACGAGTAATGAAATACAGCTTTCTGGTGACGTAGCTCTGAAACGGAACCACTCTTCAATCTCTGTAATGAGGTGTCTAGTCATATCCCTTAAATAATGCTATAATATAATAATGTTACATTGCGTCTGTGCTGCATATCTGGGCCAGTAAGGAGCACCAGCATTGCATTGCATTGGCCCTAGAGATGACCTCAGGGTGGTGGAGGAAGAGGAGAAAGGGAAAACAAAGAGGTGGGTAGGCTTGTTGAGCTCACAATCCCACCCCAGCAGAGCAGGCAGAAGAGTGGGAGTGGAAGTATTAATGAGCGAATTACTGGCCAGGGGGTCAGGGCAGGACAAGGATAATGAATAACTTGCTAACAGGTGTCTGATCCTCTCTAGGGCTGGGCAGGGAGTGGGAAACATTTATTTGCAAATAACGGAGCCGAAAACATTGATTTAAAAAATGCAGTCAAATTCTTTGTGACGATTATTGGACCAGGTTTACCTGCCCGAGAGGGCCACGTCTGGCTGAGTCACCTCTGGTGTCAAAATCCCACTTGGAGAGTGCTCATGGGAGAATTCTAGAAACTGGCCATGAACCAGATGACCCACTAGGTCTCCCCCTCCCCAGCCGATGAAGCACTGTTCCCTGTTTGTAGGTTTTCCTGGAGCTGGGTTCAGTCCAGTCCTAAATGACCCACCACTTCCCTTGAAGACTACCCCACAGCAGCATTCGGGTCACCCCCCACTCCTCCCCTTTTCAGCCGGCAGAGCTGGGCGGTGGGCCTGGTTAGCAGTGGCACCGCCTCTCTCAGGGGTGACCCTGCAGCCAATGCTTTGGAGAAGCCCAGCCTGCAGATCTGTCCTCCCTCTCACGATTTACCCCAGAAGTACAGGGCAATGTAGCTGAATTGAGAGCTGCCCACCTACCCTTTGAAACCTAGTTTAAAGTTTGACCTCATAAGCCCTGATCCTTTTGAACATGTGGGGTCAGTACCTGGTCTGTTTGAGTGAAGAGTGTTGAATATAAAGAGCCACCCATCCCTCTGGCAGATTGGGTGACTCCAAACCCCTCCCCTCCTCACCATTGGCTGGCAGAATCATTCTTCTTTTCTTTTCTATTTGCTGGAATGATCTCCAAGACCCTCTCCAGGTCCTCAAAGCCATCCTGTTGGAATTCCCTTTGTTACCATACAGTCTCACCTTGCTCTTCCTTAAACATTCCCTATTGGGATGTCACAGTTTAGACCTCGTTTATAATATTGATGCCAGGGGTGCTGCTAACAAATGCATGTGGGTCAGTATGTTCCAGTCCCACCTTTATTTGTCTGGGGCCAGATTTTCAAAGTTAAGGTGCCTGCAACCACATGCATATATTTGCATGTGCCTAATTGATGCACATGCATGCCTGATAGGCGTGTGCACAATGCGTGCCAATGGCCAGCTTGGCACATAGGAATTGTCGGACTGGATCAGACCCCCAGATAAATCAGCTGCTTCAGAGCCAGGTGCAAAAGAACCCTGCAGTAGGCAGTGATGGGAGAACCTGCTCACATTTTCCTAACCCATTAGTAGTAGGAGCTTGACTTATGCCTTGAAGTATAATGTTCACATGCAAATACTAGACCTGTGTGTGCATTTCAGGTACTGTTGCTATAAACTTCATATGCAAATGTATGTACATTTGTATCTGCATAACTTGGCAAATCTGGGGCATTATGGTAAATGGGCCCTATTACACACACTGAACCAAAAGTTCATACTTAGGCACCCGGTTTGCCTTTTGGATGCTCAGGCTGGCACGTAGGCACCTGGAATGGCTATTGACGTGCGGGTTTTGGCAGCTGCACCTCTTATGCTAGACACCATAGCATGGGAGGGTGGGGGGAGAGAGAGAGAGAAAGAAAGCTAATGTGTTGATAGAGTTGATGAAGAACTAAAAATAAACCCAGGAAATTAAATAAATTCAGGAAATTAAAAACGGCACATCAGGGTGCAGACCTGCAATTGCTGCATGCGTTTGAATGCCATTTACATATGGTTTTATTATTGGTTCTCATGAGACAACAATGCCTCCTGCCCTCAGACTGTACTTCACAGCTCCTCAACCTTGAATAAAGTTGTGTGTGTGATGTAAAGGCCTTCAGTGTCCGAAGAGGCAGACAAATCATCCCTTTGTAAGTGGCAGCAGCTGAAACATGAAGACATTTGTGCAAGGAAGGGGGTGAGAGCTGCAGCTAGCCATAGACCACATACTGAATAAGGAATAACAAGATCTGGAGCCGCCTGAGGCGACATCTCTCAGAACTGACAAGCTGGAAGACTTGGCTCCTTTCAAACATACCTGGTTTCCCCAGTGAGTAGTGATAATAGGATCCAAGCAGGGAATCAGTCATAAAGACAGGCTGAAAGACACTCTATGCTATTAACATGAGGCTGTGTCCAGGAGATGGAAATGTTTGCTAAGGAGACAGAACTTTTTTCAAATACATTTTGAAAACTTTAACTGACCTTGAAGGGTTGAGATTGACGCAAGATGGATATGTGGGAAATGGAGGCCAGTTCTTTTGCTCATCAAAGACTGAACTAATCAAATGAGCAGAGGAGACTGACTCACAGGCCTTTTAATCTGATGTTGCAATCTTCAACCCAAAGAGCTTTATGCATTGTATGTAGAAAGGTTGCTTCACCCACTAGAAATGTGGTCCCTTCTGGGATGGCTCACAGTGGCTGTTCTGCATCTCTGGGAGAGAGAGGCAAAGAATAACTTTGAAGTGAGGTGAGGCACATCTGTAGGCAGCACCTACAGTAGTTGCCCAGGTTCGAATTTGCCTCAGAAAATGGGATTAATATTCCTGATTTTCTGAACAGGGCAGGGGTTCTTTAATGACCTCTGATGGTAAGAGCCTAACCTTTGTGCCTCATTTAAAAGATGGCTCCTCCAGCAGCATGGTGCTTCCTAGAGCAGCGATTCTCCAACTGTGGGTCGGGACCCCAAAGTGGGTCGCCACCCTGTTTAATGGGGTCGCCAGGGCTGGCATTAGACTTGCTTTAGCCCGGGGTGGCAGGGCTCGGGTGGGCTCAGGCTTTGGTCCCTCCTCTGGGGGGTCGTATAATAACTTTTGTCAGAAGTGGGGTTGTGATGCAATGAAGTTTGAGAACCTCTGCGCGAGAGCCATGCTAATATATTGACTCAGGAGGTCAGCACTTCCCTAATAGCTGCATTTTTCCTGTAGCGTTCCCCTCCAAATGCTGACCAGACCTGAGATCTAATCCCAGCCTAGGGGCTATGGATTTATCTGTGAAGCCAACCTTTTCAGGCAGGATTTCTGGAAGATGGACCGCTTGGCTGGCTAGGTGAGTGGCAGGATTGAAAAAAAAAGTCCTGATAAATGCCAATTACAAATCTGACAACTAAGTGAGACTTCATGCTGCTCATCATGTAATCCGAAACCCATCCTTTCACAGGAAACACGTCGGCGTTTGAGTATATTTAAATTGTGAAAAAATATAAATGGTTGTTAACGGTTGAACATTGTAGATGTCTACTTAGGGCTGCAGCATGGGATTTTCAGATTTGAAGTGATTAGGCACCAAACTCCAACTGAATTTCAACAGCAGTACAGCACCCAAATTCCAGCCTTCACTGGGCACGAGGGCACCAATGAAGCTGGCTTTCAGCGATATCGGAAATAGTTAGTTGCTGGGCAGCACTTTTCATCCAGAGATCTCCACACACTTGAAGGTAGGTATCCCTAGGGTGTCTCATGCGTCATTGCTTCTGTAGGCCGAGCTGTATACTAAGTGGTGAGAGCAGCATATTAAACTGCTGCCTGTGATATGTGTAGGCAGCTGCAGGAGGCGCCAGAGAGATTCCTCCGCCTGATGGCACCAAAATGGGCCCTCTATGGGACTGATTTTCCTCTCACTAGACATCACCTTCTCTCCCAGTGTGAAGCACCATAAAGACGCATCACAATGAACAGCAAATATAACACACGGGAGTCATTGGCCAGCAATCTTCTTCCACATTTCACAGTCTACACACAGCTTTGAGAAGTGCGCCATACCACATCCTGTCCAGACAGTCACATCGTCAAACCATAGTTGCCACATGTGCCTCTGACATCTGGTACCAGTCCCTGGTATTTGGAAATCTTCCTCCATTTCCATCTAACCCACACATCCCTCAAACTCAAGTTTTCTTCGTCTGATCCTCTTGATGGTATCTAGTATCATTCCAATTATGCTGTAAATCTCCTCTTTAGTTGTGTGCAAGGTATAGCTAATGTGTATCAATCATCTGTAGCATTTCAATTCAAAAGCAGAAAGCCACTAAATGCCCTGTTTCCTTAGCGTCCATATCTCGCGTGCATATAGGAAGAATCTGAAGACAAGAGACAGCAGCAATTGCATTTTACACTTCACGGTAATAGCTTTATTTCTTCAAAGGCGGCCAAGTGTCACTTGAGCAGCAGTTGCGAATCCTATTCTATGTCAGAGCTCTAGGTGATGTTTAGCATCACTAGTAGTCATACTACCCAGGTACCTGAAGTGCTCAGCACAGTCCAGTGCATCCTCAGGTTTGGGTAGCAATAGCTTCACCTTTTCAATAGACTTAGATGTCACCATCTTCTTTGTCTCTTTGTGTGATATCTTTCGACCTAACTTTTTCTACTTCCATGGCTACTCTTTCTTGCAATTTTTGCAGCTCTTCTTGTGACAATCCAATCAGGTCAATATCATTGGCAAAGCACAGGTGAATAATCTGTCTTACACCAGAAGAAATCAGGCTTTTCCAGTTGTCATAAAAATTAACAGGATTCTTCCCATTGATGCCAAGAATGTTCCCTGAGATTTTTGAATTGATTGGATACACTGTTCAAAAGTTATAGTGTTACAGAGCAACAGAGAGAAATGCCATAGAGTTGAATAAGGGCCTGGCTTCACTTGGCCAATTATGTCTGGGTTACAGATGGGTAAACTGAGGTAAAGGAGTAACTGTGATCTACTGGGCTGTGGAATAATCCTCAAAGGGAAATGGTGGAAGCTGCCTCACTTGGGACAATTACAATTAGCCTCAACAAAATGATTGATAATTTAAAACTTGGACAATCCTGCATTGCCAGAAAGATAATCTGGATCATCCATTAGACAGTTTCCATGTCTAACTCTTGCGATTCCCGACGTGATTAACTATCCTTATCCTCATCCGCCTGTTCTCACGTGCTCAAAATGTTAGATTGCCCATAAGATGGAAGACTTCATATCTTCCTCTTCATAGCAAATACTAGAGATGCTCGTCTCCCCAGAAAGTGCCTTCTGGGTGTCTAAGTCACAGGTGACTAATCTGTTTTACACCAGTAGAAATCAGGCGTTTCCAATTTTCATCAAAATCAATAGGGCTCTCTGACTGTAGTCAGAATAGTGAGGGTATAGAAACCATCTCACCTCCTTACTCATCGTGTCACTTTCCTGTCTGTATTCAGTCATACTTTAAAGGTAAAAATAAGGTAGGTGTTTTGTTGTTGTTTTTTAAAATTCACTTCTATTACTCCCAGAGCTATATTATCTCTGCAGGACTATGAGCTGTATTCTATTCTGGTTTATGGTGTAATCAACAGAATTGTTAATTAAGGAAGTTCCAGCTGCAGAATATTACTGCGGGTGATCCATGAGCCAGAAAGAACTTGGCTTGAATTCTGTATTCCAGGTGAAATATACAGGGCTAGCACAAAGTAAAGACAATATCTTTTACTTTTATAACCTGAGCAAATCTGACCTGGAGTCACTGAAAAACCATAAATGTGGAACCACACAATGTCACTGGTATAGAATTGCTTTTCACACTAGGGCTATATAGTTACGAGCTTGTTCATCTGAGTTTGCCAGCAGGACACACAATGCACTATGGCCTATGGTCTCTAATCTCTGCAGTCAGATGTTGTGGGTATAATTGAGAGATGGACCAGAACCTTATATACGAATACTCCTGAACCATGGTTAAATTCAGATTCTAATCTCTCTGCTTTGTACCTTGGGCTCATGCCTGCAGTAGTTATGATATAATATTAACCTGTCTCCCTCTAGCTGAGTGGAGAGAATTCTGAGGATCCCTGCTCTTTCACTAGTGATAGAACATTTATGTGTTTGTGCTAATGCAATTGTATTGGAATTTTGGATGCAGCTTGGTTAATGTATACTAAGTAGGCAATTTCATTAGCTAGTAGTGAGTCTGTGGGATAATTTCATTAGCCTGATGTCCATAGTTACCTCTGCATTTCATTTTATACACAGTAATTGTAACCCTGATTTGGCTGTGTTTTCACCACTCTGTTTTATAATCTCTCATTTCAGTGACATTTTGTTCTATTTATTTTCTATTGACTTTTTAAATTGAATTCTGAAGAATTCTAGAACATGCAGGGCATGAGTTTTAAGTGCTGTGTCCTTTCAGCTTTTTATTTTAAAAAATGGTTTGGTTCACTAATAGAGTGTGTGTATGACAGTGAATCCAACCTTGTCACACACCAAAGCACGAGAAACAGAGTGAGACGCTAAAACAGGTACAATATCCTTGGGTCTTTTCTTCACCTTTCTTCTTTCACAATTATAACCAAGTACCTAAAAGGATTCTAAGTATTAAATAGTTCAGTTGGTTCTTTTAAATATGATTAATTTAAATAAGCCCATTTCTTAAATGCATAGTTTGGAAACACAATCATTCCAAAGCGTGAGGCATATACTAATCCATCTTTGCCACATTTGTCTCACTATCTTATTATTACATAAACCAAATTCAGAGGCTACAGACCTCTCTTCCAGCCACTGGCAGCAAGTTACACAATTATCTAGATCAGGGGTCGGCAACCTTTCAGAAGTGGTGTGCCGTGTCTTCATTTATTCACTCTAATTTAAGGTTTCACGTGCTAGTAATACATTTTAATATTTTTAGAAGTTCTCTTTCTATAAGTCTATAATATATAACTAAACTATAGTTGTACGTAAAGTAAATAAGGTTTTTAAAATGTTTAAGAAGCTTCATTTAAAATTAAATTAAAATGCAGATCTTATCAGTTTAGTATGATCCTAGCCCATGCTTTTCCTTGCTAAGTTTTCCAATGTCTGGCACGTATTTGGATACTTTAAGCTGCACACAGGCTTCTGAGTGATCAGTTGTTAACCGGCTCCGAGAGGGACAGATTTCATGTGTGATAATACCTGTTCACACAGGTATGCGGATCCAAATGCTGAAAGCATTGCAAACGCAATTTTCTTCAAACAGTTAAATTTCACTGGCAAGGACGTCCAGCAGGTCAGAACAGAGGCCCCATGATTTCTCTCAGTAGCTTCAAGTGCACTCCGCAGATCTCCAAACTTCGATGCCCACAATACTGAGCCTTTTAACTGAATGAGCTGCATTTTGAAATCTGCAACACCCAGCCACTGAAATACAGACAAATCCAAGTCGCTTTTGTTGAACTTCTCAGGTTTAATTAGAAAAGAAAGCACTGGGCCAAATTGCTGGAAATCTTGAAATCTGTCAGAAAATTCTGATTCCAGTTCTTGCATGTACATTCTAATCTCAACGTCAAACGCAGTGTGCTGTTCCACGTGGCGTGATAGTGATGTAAGCAGCAAATCAGGACTTAAGAATATCCCAGTACAGTGGCGCTGGAACAATGTTTAAGGTGGGGGTGCTGAGCTGCACCCACTCTTGCCTCTGTCTGCACCCCTGACTGCCCCAGGCTGGGGCCAGTGGGCCACAGCTAGGGGCGGTTGCAGAGCCCCAGGACAGTGGCCGGGACCCCAGGTCGGCAGCAGAGCCCCCGGGACCAGTGGCCAGGACCCAGGGCTGGCAGCGGGCTGAGCGGGGCCGGCGGACGGAAGCCCAGCTGGCAGGGGGCCAGCGGCCGGTACCCCAGGCCAGCAGCGGAGGCCCCGGGACCAGTGGCCAGGACCCGGGCAGTGTGAGTGCCACTGAAAATCAGCTTGCGTGCTGCCTTTGACACGCATGCCATAGGTTACCTACCTCTGATCTAGATTTTAACCAGTTTTCCAGACACTCACCTCTGAATCTGGCCTTACATCGTCAACTATATCTAGGAAATTAATTTCTAAGGTAATAAAGAGTCTAAAATAGGAGTAATGGGATGAAATTAAGAAGAAAAATTAAAGCCAGTTTCTTGCAGTAATGGCTATGGAGTGGTTCTGCTGTCTCTTTTGTGTGTGTTTTGGGTGAAGTGGGAGGATTCTGTCCGATGCAGAGTATCCCTGCACCAAGATTTTTTACTCAGGATTAGCATAGGGGCCAGGATTTGGACCATCAGCTGCAGAGTCTTCCCCAGGAATTGAAATTAGGGGTGTGTGTGTGACTTTACAGGGTGGCTGGAAAATGGCTAAACTGACAACACTCATGCGTACATGCACTATGCTCCTCTGGAGAGAATCAGAACTGCTCAGTTAATAAAAGTGCTCAGTTAAAAGAGCTCAGTTAAAAGTGCCATACCCCTAACAGCTAAGGGAGACTTTTCTTTAGCCCGGGTGTTAGGGATCTGTGCTTCTGGGACAGGAGAGTCTGTGTTCTATCCCAGATGTTTCCATGAAGTTCCAAGTGATCACATTTTTCACTATAAGGACAACCAGGAGGTTCCAAATGGCCACTAACTTGGTACATTGCCATGTACTGTAAGCAGCTGGTTTTTGACTAGTAACATTAAGTGCAATTTTCTTCTTTTAAAGGATATAAGATTTAGTGACTTTTTGCCATTTCTTTTTCAAAAGCCTCTCTCCAATTTGCCTCCCGTTCCTTTAATGGCAACCTTCTGCAACTGGAGTTTCCGAGTCACAGCTGCAGTCCTGCTAGTTGGGTGCATTTATTTCTCATTAGCTCGGCTTTCAGGGAGTGGCCACGTGGCTTGCTCTCTGTACCCTGTGGCAGGCCTCAGGAGGGGATTCTCGCAGACCTTGATTGTGTCTGTCTTAATGAAAGACTATGCCTCCATCTTTGTAATGAACAAAAGCAGCTGCTCTTTCTTGCACAGAGACTCCATGGCTGCACTCGTGCAATCAGCCTGTAAGTCCTAGAATGTCCTAACCGGTGCATTGCACTGCCCTTGTCTGGTGAATAACTTTACAGCAGCCCGCTCCCCCTGATGGTGATGCTGTCATGTCAGAATGTGCCCTCCATCCAATGGACCTGGCTGCCATCTTAAGCTCTGGCAAGGTAATGAAGGGTTGTGTATTTTGACAGGTATGAGGAGCCCCTCCTTGGGGCTAGGGGTGAAATATGAGGGTGGGTGGGCCCATTTTGATGGGCTCCCCATTCCTATCAAAACATGCCTTCCTATGCATCTATCATTTTTAATTGTATAATCCCCCCGCTGAGTGTCCAGATATAATTCACGCCCCATGGTGCGGGCTAAAGAGCCTGGATGAGAAGGTTCTCCAACCGCTGCAAACACACATCATTGCAGTATCCCTGCACTGTCACAGTCTGGATGGGAGAGTGAATCATTCACTGAAACTGAGGGCAAGGGGGCAGGGGCCTGGCAGAGGCTTCACTTCCCCAGCGTGAACGTGCATCCACCTGGCACAGACCCACTAGGTATGTTCAGAGAAGGGTGTGTGTTGCAGGTTGTGTGTTCCTGATCCACAGAGGAAATGGGTCTGTTACAGCCACAGTTAGGGAGCCTTGACTCATTAGCTCCAGATGTAGCAGTTCATGCTTTTAGCTCTGGAGGTTCAATCCCCGTTGTATCAGCCAAGATGGCGGCCATCATGTTGTCATATTCACAGTAGCCAAGAGGACACAGTTTTCATGCAGGACATATTTTGACAGGATGGTGGCCACAGTTTTCTGGTGGGACTTGGTCATCCATGCCTCAGACCAGCCAAACCTCTGCCGTTTGGCTGGAGATCGAAGGAGAGCTTCCCTCCTTCTTTCTGACTAGCCACCAGAAAACTTTTCAGTCTTTACTCACTTCCACTTTTCCTGCTGCTGTGGGTGGATGAGGGACATGTTGGCAAGTGAAGCTCTCACTGTCTGTCGTGTGGCTGCTCGCTGCATCTGGGCACTTCCATCTCCAGGATTGTCAAAGCAACAGTGATTCCCCCCGTTTCTCCTCCATGTCTGACCCTGCACTCTTCCTCCTCCTCTCCCTTCCATTTTCTTTATTCACGCTCCCTCTCACTTGACCCTCCTTAATTTTTGGCTCCTCCCCTTTCACTGAGGGGTGGACATTGGTTTCATGTGTATGGAGCCTCTTTCTGAGACCTTGTTCTTTCTAACCTAGGTCAGAGAGGCCAATGCCTTCCACCACCACTAATATTCCATTTTAAAGAGGAGATGTGGGTTGGGGAGGGATTGATTTTTGGTTATTTTTTCTTAAATGCAGCTTTTCTAACTCTTTGTGTACTGCTGCTTTTTAAAATGTTACTGAAAAAAACATCACCGGAGGTTTTTTTCTGTTATGATGTCTCTGCTGGCAATTATTGAGGCAGTTTATTTACAAGCAGCACTTCCTTTCTTCTAGCACCTGAGCAGGAGCATATTTCTTTGCTGGAACAGCTGGTTAGATCTATTCCTCTTTACAGTGTGGTTGTAATTCAAACAATAGTTTTGACGGCGATTCAGCCTTGGATTTAGAAAGGTAAAAACCTCCCAAATTGCATGTGTTGGCGGACAGCCTTGGATTCATTTGTTTCTTTTATTTATGCTTTAGATTCAAGGGAAGATTTTCAAAGTGAACAATCTCAACTATGCCCTGATTTACTGGAATGGTCTTCAAGGTCCTGTTCTATTTTATATAGTATCCGAGGGCCTTCCAGTGGTGCTATTCTGCGTCATGACTACCAGCTGTCATATGGGGTTCATTCTCTCATCCTCTCTACAGAGGGAGTAGTGTGTGTGTGGCGGACTGCTTTGTTTGGGTAGGGTTTTGCTCTGGGTATGTCTGTTGTTTTGAAGGTACACACTGTGTTCTGTGTCTGTGAGTGAAGGAAGGACGAAGACGTCCAGCATGTCCTTGGAGCAGGAGGGAGTGAGGTCTGTGATGGCTCTTACTTGCTGTGGGAATTCGTTCCACAGTCTCAGGCCAGCTCCTCAGTCTTCCACATGGATGAGCATTGCCCTTTTTTGTGCCTGTCATCAACCACATCAACCACAGTTTTCATCCCACAGCTTTAGCTGATTTGTTTTTAGATACCCTGGGCCCGTGTTCATTGAAAGCCGGGAATTTGACTCTATATTTACGGGGAGCCAGTGTAGTGAGTGGAGAACAGGTCTGATGTGCTTATAGTAGCCCAACTGGTTGAGGAGACTAGCTGCAGCATTCTGTACTAGTTGGGAGTTTCCCAAGGACTGATGGCTTGTGACTGATGGCAAAGTTATAAAGAAAATTGCATCTGGGCGCGTGACACTCATTTGCTTCATGCTAAAGGCCTGAAAGTGTGGTCCATGCCACCCAGAATAGGAACCCACGTTAAAGCTGGCTTTTCAGTTTATGAAAACTATTTTTCAAGGCAATTAAGGCTACCATAATATTTCAGTTGGATTGTGCTGGTAATTATGAGCCTGCTCAAGGACAAGTGAAACCAGTGGCTGACACAGCCACTTCTAGGTTTGTACATTGTAATCCTGGGTCTCCTGGGAGTTAATGGTTATTACATTAGACACCATAGCAAGTCAGCATTTTACACAGAGAGAGGGGAATACAGCAGGGATCCTTGTGCTCAAAAGAACAGGCCAATGCCACTTGTGCTACCAAAGAATATCTTTTAGCTCATTGGCTCAAATTGTTTAGACAGTCAAACGGTTCTGATTCTGTCCTGTAGACGGCACAGGTGCATGCTCATATACACACACGCGTTCACTATCCCCTACATCTAACCCCATATGTTCACAGAGTTAGAGTTCCTCTCTTCGAGAAGGCTTTCATTTCCTCAAGCTCCCTATTTGCAGTGATTAATGGACATGTTCAGAGTTCCCTTAAAGAAGCATTTAGGTGCAGGCTGCTTCCAGGGCTTCCCCCCCCCCCCCATTACAATATATAACTAAGTAAAGTCGTCCTGTTGCCCAGGCAGTTCTGGTGAACTCCCAAATGAACATACATCAGACAAACTCTTGTTTCCGTGGGGCAGGACCTGATCGAAAGCCCTACACCCAAATCCCCAAACTGAAAGCCCGCATTGGGTTTCAGAAAGAAGCCTTATCAATGCATTATCACGTATAGATACTTGTGCACAACATGTCATGGCCATTTCCAGAGGGGTTGAACCCTCAGAGGATCTTCTGCTTCTCTGAGGGTTTGGGAACCTGCAGCTGCTCCATGTGATGTCACACTGGGTTCCATGGAAGATCATCTTGAGGGAAAGATATCTTTCATTCACGGGGGCTGACGAGAGGGAATTGCGAACTACTGTCAGAAATTGCAGTGTTGGGATTTGACATGTTGGTCAAGAATTTGACATGTTGGTAATTCAGATGTCTAGGGTCTTCTATCCTTTGGGGTTTCCAGTGTTGCAATTTTGGTCTTAGGATATCCTGCTAGAAGGGTATAGATCTTTCCTGGAAAGTGTGACCTCAACCCAGACATCTGCTGCTTTCTTCTCAATTCTTCTTTCTCCTCCATTTACTGACCTCCATTTTCCAACTAATTTCTGCTACTTATACTATCATTCTTTTCTTGATTCTTCATCATTCTGCTTTTACTTGGAAAACGTTAAGCTTTCTGCCACTGAGCTACTCCTTCCAGACATTCTAGGGACTGATTCATCTTTCACCTGCACCATTTTAACTCCATTCACTCCTGATTTTCACCAATGTAACTGAGAAGAAATTTGTCCCTGACTCCTATTTTACACCAATGTAACTGAGAGGAAATCTGGCCCTGGATTGACAGAGCAGAAACACAAGGACGTGTTTGGTTCTAAAGAGAAATGGGTCCAAGTTGAGAAGCTGGGATCCATCTAGCCTTCCCCAAAGCTCCTGGGGGTTGAGGTCCTGTGTTGTAGTTTGGGCCCATTTTCACTCCTGGGGCCTCATTTTCAAAATTGTCCCTGTGCACCTACAACTGGACATTCCATACTTATGTGCTCACACTGCACCTTTTGTACATGCAAATAGTTCAAGCAAGAACTTTGAATATTTGCAGGCATGCTGTAGCCTTGCATGATTATGTGCATGCAATTCCATGCACCCTACTTCCAAAATTATGCCCCCCATTCTCATGCTATACTTATCTATCTTTGTTATGTCGCAAACATCATCACAGTAACTGAGCTCCCTTAATGTCTTGTCTCAGTGAAGAGAAAGAGGGACATACGGCCTAGCAGCAATAGCAGCGATATTGTCCCAAACAGTCTTCCACCAGCATGCATCTCTGTATCAGCTGCATCAAGTTGGCTCATTTGGCTGGCATCAAACCACCAGCACACCAGGCTGAGGGAAACCCCAACACATACAGTTTCCTCCTTTTAACAAACATTTTAATTCTTCTCCGTGTGGAGCTGAGAGTGTGGGAGAAGAGCAATGGGAAATATGAGGCTTTCCAAAAACCTAGTCCAAAATACTCACGCATTAACTTTGCCTTCCCTTTCCTAGAGGGGATGTTTGATTCCACGGATGCTCCTGGCACTCAATTGGAGCCTGGCATGTCTTGCCTCTTTTTTTTTTGGACAGTGATTTTGGCAACCAGCAGCAAACTAAGATGAGATCCCCTCATGGTTCTTCCACCCGCTGTTCAAAATAACAACTGGCTCGCTGGAAAGCTCTTTTCAGTCAAAGAAACACCATTGTGTCTTGAATGTTGCCTCAAGAAAGTGAAGGCAGAACTACTGACCTAAGCTGTGGCACTGGCTGTCGGGGGAGGCTACGAGAGAGAAATAGAGAGTGAGTGTACTTTAAGCACGTTCAGCATTACAGTAACATTTGTGTGCTGTGCATTGGTTTCTGACTATGCCTCTGGCATGCAGCTTGACCCTAAACTGAGACACACAATTAGAGCAACATGCAGCGCCTATTCTCTTTCCCTACATGGAGCAAAGATAGCAGATCACAAGGATGTTGGAAGTAGCTCTTTAAAATAAAATAAAAACTACCCTGATGTCACGGGGAGATGGACACTGAAACGAAACTCAAATGATTGACTTTATCATTGTTACTGATTCTGGGCAGACTGGGTTAGGTAAAACTAAATCAGCTTCACGTTTTTGCTCAAATCCAGAACATGTTCCTCAAAATAAACCTTTACTGAGATCTCAAGAAAAATGTAGCTAACTTTGATTGATCTCCTGCATATCTTTGCATTTCTTGAATCTTGGGTTTTTTTCCCAGAAGCACAGAGTACTAGAAGAGAGGCAGTCTGCATTAGTGGTTAACACACAGGACTGTGAGTTAGGATCTTGGGCCAGATTCCCCACTGTTCTTGTGGTGTCATTTAACACACTTGTGCAAACTGGATGTAAAATGCTACCAAACCAGAATTCTCACCCTCTTGCTCAAGTGGTAGCATTTTATACCCACGTAGAACAGACACATGGAGCTGACCTAAAGTCTACTGAAGTTAATGAAAGACTCTCATGGACTTCAAAGGGTTTTGGATCAGGTCTTAAATGACCGTATAAAGCAGTGGTCAATCTGTTGATTGGTGCTAAACATAGCACTGCCACTGAAAGGCTGCGTGATCTTAGACAGGTCACCTAATTTCTCTGAGCTGTTGCCCTTAATCAAATGGGTGTAATAATATTAGAGGGTTTTGATTTTGTGAAATTGCAGCATCTTCTTAAAAAACGTTTTGCTCAAAATAAGAGGTGAGTTGAAATTTCAACCACAGCTGATTCTCCAAAAAAAAAAAAAAACCCAACCAAAAAACCCAACCCACATGTGCTAGAGGGATTATCACTAGGCTGGGATTGCAGAATGCCTGGGTTCTGTTCACACTGCTGTCACTGAATGCTTTTAATACTTTGCAAATTACAAACATCAGGCCAAGTTCCAGATTATTCAGGGTAACTTTGCTTATGTCATTGGAGTTATTATAAGAAGGGCTGGTAGTGCTGTCTGTTATTGCAGTTGCCTGACACTTCCCATGTTTTCAGTTACTTATAACTTTGCCAAACTTCAACTGTTTCAGATAAAATTGTAAGGGACCATTCAAGATAGAGTGGATTTTGAATGGTCCCTTAGAATATGTGCTAAAAAAAAATTTATGCTAAAAAATCGGTTCTACCTTGCATGTAGCTGTGATGCTCAGAGTAACTTTCCCAGACCTGAAGAAGAGCTCTGTGTAGCTCAAAACCTTGTCTCTCTCACCAACAGAAGTTGGTCCAATAAAAGATATTACCTCACCCATCTTGTCCCTCTAACTACTGTTCAGACTTTTTCAAAATATTTCCCCCTCATCTGTTCCCTCTGGGGCACCTGGCATTGGCCACTGTCAGAAGACAGGATACTGGGCTAGCTGGACCTTTGGTCTGACCCTGGATGGCCACTCTTATGTTCTATGTATTTGCCAAATTTGATCCCAATTCAAGAATAGTTTCATTTGCCCTGACACTGCATGTTTCAGTGAATTTGCTATTTGACCCAAAAATGTCACCCAGCTCTATTTATAAGCTTGTGAAAAATCAGTCGGTGCATGCTCAGTGGAGACTTGCTAAAGCTTAACCGGCAAAATCTCCAAAAATTCCATTATTTCTGAGCATGCTCAAGCCTCTCATTGCTCCCAGTGCAGACCAAACCCTCAGAGTGACTGAGAATGCTCCTTCTATCCCAAGGTTACAGGCACTAACCTGGACTTTCCTTGCAATAGCAACTCCAGTTGCTCCAGGCCAGAGTGGGGCTAGGCACTGGCAATGAGACTCAAGGAGACTCTGTCCTGTGCTCTGAGTGACCCCTATGCTGGCATCCAGGCAGTGTGGAGGAAGAAGGCACCTGATTCCAATGAAGTGGGGACAAAAGCCAGAGCGGGGAGAGGAAAAAGAGCATTTTGGACCAGGAGCCTGGTGATAGGGCTGTCAGTAGTCCCATATTACAAAGGATGTCCTTTATTTAAATAAAACATTGGCCGCTCAGTACTAAATCAGTACTACGTGTCTTTTATCCTGTATTTCAACGAGGATGGGGAGTGGCGCTCTGGCACCTCACTTTGCAAAGTGCTGTTGCCTAGTTGGCAACTTGACCTGGCGCTGGGTTGTAACTCCGCTCAGATTTGGCCCAGCCAGTGACTAGGCAAAATCTGAGTGGTGGTGTGACCAGGCAGCTGGAGGGGTGTGTGTGTGCAACTCCAGCGTGACAGCCTCTGCCGTCCAGGGCACCCATGAGTGCTGGCACCAGTTCTGGGACCAGCGCTGGCGCTGCTCCGGCCTGGAGACCAAGAAGAAGATCCCCTACGAGCAGATCATCTTTTGCAGAGGTAGAGCCAGAGAGCCTTCCTCCTTCCAGTCTCTTGGGGAACACTGTTCACAGTCACCATCTCACTACAACTAAACACAGGAGCCAGGTCCACATCAGGTACCCTGTGGCTCTAACATGTGCACTACAGTGGAGGCTGCAGCCTCCTGTTCCTTCTGTAACTAACCAGGCAGGACTTAGGAAGCCCCAATCTGGTGACATTAGACAGCACAGGCTGGGAGCTAGAGAGCCAGAGGGAATCACAGGGTCTGCCTGTGTCCAGCAGGCCCAATACAGAAACCCCTTTATATTCACTGCAGATGAGTCCTGTCTCTTCTCCACACACCTCAGTTTCTCAGCTCCTTCTTTTCCTGTCCTAAGCCCCATCCCAAGGTTCTTTCCAAACTCACCCAAAACTCTCAGTGGTCTCAATGGAAATTTTTCCTGAAAAAAAGGGAAAGTGGGGTTTGTCCCAGGAAACACTTTGATGGCCTCTGAAATGCAGCCAGTTCTGGGGTGGGACATGGCAGCAGCTCAGCAGCAATGTCACACAGCAGTTTAAGAGAGGCTGTGAAGGGGTGTCTTGTTATCCAGTAGGAACTGTGGGATGGGGGCTGATTTTCAAGGGTGGGTGACTGTACTCCTCCAGGTTGGAATTTGGCCAGGACAGTAGGGTGAATACACCAACTTGTCAGTTCCTGCAACTGTGTGAAATTTCAACTGTTTACCACACAGTTAAAAACATTATGGACTATAGCAATAAGCGTGCTAGTGAAACGATTTGCAATTCAAATGTTGCTAACAAATTGTCTTGTAGAAGAACCAAGTTCGAATTATTAACGACCTATATTTTTGCTCAAAAATATGTGACGGGTTTTTATGAGATTTATTAACACCACTACCAGAACAGCCTGTGTATTTTTCTGTAGTGACTGTTGCCTCAAATAAAGTGAACAGAAAGATGTTTCCAGTGTGCAAGTTACTTTTTCTGAAGACAGTGAAGAATCTGCAAGAAGCATTCATCATCTGTAAAGAATTGCCTAGAGAAACATTGGCTTAACATTAATTGTATTACTGCATAGGCTGATCATGCAAATGTGAGCTATAGCAAACACAACTCGGTTTGTCAGTCATTATGTGATGAAAATGACCGCATTATGAAGGTGAACTGCCCCACACACGTAGCCCACCCTACTTGCAAATATGCGAGTGATCAGCTGTCGGCTGACATAGAAATCGTGTTGAAATTTTACAGCCATTGTTGTCTGCAAAGCGCAGAAAAGAACTCAGAAGTTTCTTTGCATTTGTTGAAATTGAATAGAAAGACTCATTGCAACATGTGAGCACAAAATGGCTATTCCTCAACCCAGAGTCAGCCAACTTTTGAGAAACTGGATAGCAATTACAACCTACTTCAAGTCACTTGGGGAATTTTGGCCTGTAGCTTTAAATAATTTTTTTTTTACTGAAGATGACAAATATACCTGTGTAACCCCCAAGGAGCTTACCTAGATTCCTGGGGCTCTGTGTGCTGGTAGCTCGGGGGGCGGAAGGGGGAGCCCAGGGCAGACTCAGAGTCTGCTCAGCAACCGAGAGGGGAGAGACACTACCTAGAACAACAAGGGCCCTTGTTGGTTTGGGGGAAGGTTGCAGACATGCCTGCTTAGAAGAAGGGGCGGAGTCAAATGATTGACAAGGGGAAGCCCGGGAAGAAGAGCTAGCCTGAACAATCGGCAGTGAGAAAAACTTGTAGCACCTTAGAGACTAACAAATTTATTTCAGCATAAGCTTTCGTGGGTTAGTACCCACTTCATCGGATGCCCTTCCCTGGGAGCTCAGGAGGGTGGGGAGCCATTTTGGAGCAGTCTGGAGCCAGAGAAGGAAAGGGCAGGAGGTGGCTATGTGGGGAGCTGGGGAGTCCCAGGCCTGCACGCAGAGTTCCCCCCGAGAACTGGCCTCTGGGGACCTGAAAGCAAGATCCCTCCGCTTGACTCTTTCCCACTCCAAGGTGACTCCCAGTTTGTAGAGCTTTGTTGGGAAAACTTCCCCCAGCCAGGCTGAGTGAGCCCTCTGGCTGGCTAGGTGAGATCAGTCACCACATGGCACCACTGCTCTGACTGCTAGTCCAGCCGGCTGAGCGCTGAGGTGGGAGACTAAAGTGGTAAGGGGAAATTCTGGCACCAGCAGCAGCCTGACTCCTGCATGAAGAGGACGCCTGCCAGCAGTGATGGTCAGTCCCTCTGCATTGACTGAGAAGTCCAGAGCCACCTCTGAACCTGAGGATCCATCACAGAGCTTGTGACTGCATCATCTTTTAGTTAGCTAGTCAGAGAGATTGTTTGGGGGACCCCTTAGTCCCTGAACTGTGTCCTCAGGCCAGGGGGGAAGGGTTTGGGTGTTTTGTTAGCAGCTGCCTATTAAATCTGCAGAGGGACTTTTCACCTTATCCCACTTGTGAGTCTTTTGGGCAGTGCTGAACCCAGTCCGCCACATTGCTAACTGCTGCACAGACGATATCGTGGTCACAGGTTGTCAACGGCCCCTACAAAGTATGCATACCAATGGGACACTAATTTTACATTGGCTATATCAGATCACGTGACTGGGGAAATTCACGGGTATTATCAGCATGGACACTGGTGACCCTGAGAATAGTGTTGTACCCTGTTATGTTATATTTAGCTCCTGTTTAATATAATTACTGTGTTGAATATATTGTATGTATGTGGGTTCTTTCTAGGAAGTCTCCAACTATCTGGCAAGTAAGTGGGGGCTACCCTGTGGTTAGAATTTTCCTCCCAAGCTGCCCTGGTGACCCCTGAAAGAAGCAAGAGGGTGTGTGGAGGCACCACCAAATAAATTCATATGGGAAGAAAAAGAAGATACACCCTGCTGAGTGGGTACTGGGATCCAGAAGAACCCAGGCCTGTCCATTGGAACCCATAAGGAGATTGGCACTAAAGGAGGTAACTGGGTAGATAACCTGCATTGTGGAAATTTACATTGTTTTTGCCACAATGTGGCTTGTGTCTTTGATGAAGTTGCTAAAGCAGAAAGAGGTTGGATTCCAACCTAAACAACTGATTGGTAAAAAATGAAGGTAAAGCAAGGCTTCATTAAGTTTTATGATTCTGTGCTTTTGTAGATTGGTAATTGGTTTGATTTCTCTTTCGACAATGTAGTAATGAAGCTGAATCCCATTGGCCTCTACGGGAAGCTCAGTTTCTCAGACTCGAGGAGGTAACAGAAGCACTCAAAATGAAGGAAATCACAAATGTGAATCTATGAGGAATTCTGCACCCGTTAAAGTAGGATTGAAACATCGAGAAATGACATCTCCAGATCTGTGAGTGAAAAATGGGTGGATGTGTTTCTGAAAAGAAAACCTGGAAAACTTGTTCCAAATTGTGTCATTTGTACATAATGTACCAAGGTCAAATATGTTTATAGAGATGATTTTTTTTCCTTAATGGGGAATAAATGGTCTGATGAAGAACACAGAGATGCAGTGTAGATTTAATTAAAAGTCAACTCCAAATTTGCATACCTTTCCAGTTATCCTGCAAAGATTTCTTCGGCAGGATCAGGAGTTACTGAGTGTGGCAAAAAGCAGAAAGAAATACCCCTGGCATATGTAGACAAGTACTGCTTAATAATAATCTATAAACTAGACACCTCAAATTTCACAGGTCTCCATCCCTGAAAAAAAATCAGTGCATCTCCATGAGGTCGGCCTGAAGGGGTAAAGGTGCTAGGAAAACTGTCCCATATTTTTGAAATACAATGTTGACAATGCTATTTGGTGAGATTTGGAGCTGGACGGGGGTGGGGAGGAGAAACTTGAACTGAGACTGGGACCTGGATGAGGAGGGGAGGCTGGAACTGGCTGGAAAGGAGACTGAGACTGAGAGCTTGTGAGGGAAATAGGAGTGGGGGTGGGTGGACGGGACGGCAATTGGGACTTGGACAGCAAGCCCAGAGGGCTAGGCTAGGACTAGCTGGGACGAGAAGCCTGAGCAATGTAGGCTGGGACTGGATAGGCAAGGAGAATGGGACTCTGACAAGGAGCCAGGAGGTGGGACAGACTGGGAGGGGGTGAGGTAGAATGGGTCAAGCATGGGGGAAATGGGCAGAAGGGTCTGTACCCACTAGAGGCTGGAATGGAACCCAAGATACCCGTGTCTTGCCATTCCTCTGCTGTCAGCAAATATCTGTGAAACCCACTGACAAAGTGTCCCTTCCCCCTCTAGTGCTGGTTTGCATAGAGGATGACAACCTACAACTGCTATCAGTTACTCCAGTAGCTCAAGTGGCAGAAGTCTGTGTGGTGGAGCTAAAGGTTCCATCCCTGCTGATGACCCATGTGAGTGTCAATTTGGAGCCAGATGATGGAATTTTTGGTGGATTTTTTTTGTTTTGTTTTCTTTAAAAGCTAACTGAAAAACCTAGGGAACTACACACATACCAGCTATGTTAAAAGAACAGTAAGGTTGTAAAGGCAAGCACACAAACGTTTTTTCTAGAATTAAGATTGCTTGTGGAACTTTAATTCCGCTCCCCTATTCGTATGAATTATGATGCAGTTTTTAATTACAGGATCGCATTCTGTTTTTTTATTGGGCCTAAACAGTTTGCTTCCACATATGTAAACACGGTTTCCATTGAGCACTCACAGCTGCGACTGCAATCAATGAAAGCTGGGCTTTGCACATATTAAGTGCTGTATAATGCTAAGTACTTTGAAAATCAGGGCCTACGTATCTCAGCTTGCACACCCAAAATTGGTGGGTAGTTTTACCTTAGTCTCTCTATGTCTCAGTTCCCCATCTGTAAAATACTCCCTGACCTCACCTCACAGGGGTGTTGTTAAGATAAATTCCTTAATGTTTGTGACGCATTCAGATACCAACGTGAGGAGGACCACAGAAAAGCCCCTGAGGAAACTAATAAAGCCTACACTGAACAGCAAAGCAAAAATAAAATATTGGCTAGCTGGTCATCAGGTTAGCACTGTCCATCCTGAGCACTGGGGAAGGGGTCCTCTGGAAAAATGTGTGATCACATAATTAGACACTGTATAACAATGCATACACACCAGGGGTTGAACTAAGGTCGGACAGGCAACCTTAATTCCATCATTTGCTAACTTTGGAGTGTTTGACTTTGCAACCTTAATACTGTTCTTTTCACATAGTTTTTGTGTGTGTGTATGTAATTCCATATTTACAGTGGTGTGATTGAGAATGGAATCTGGCATATTATTAGCTAGGCGATAACATCGTGTGAGGCAGATACAGTACATGCTGTTTTACATATGGGGGAAACTGAGGCTCAGAAAGGTTGTGTGATCACCAAAGGTCACACCGGCAGGGCCAGGGATAGAATCCAAGTCTCCTAACTCCCAGTCCTGAGCTTGAATTAATAGAAGCTGAGCTAAGTTCTGAGTTTGTTAGGAAACCCAGAACCAAACAAGTTCCACTGGGGCTATGCGGATGTAACTGTAGGTAGAGTTTGGTCTTGTATGGACCATATTGCACCCTGTCATGGAAAACATTCACAGGAATGGGGTCACCGCGGCGGTGGCAATGTGTTCCACTCCTGCCGGCCGCTGCCACCCGGTGTCAGTGTGTGTGCAACGGAGTGAGAGATGCTGCGGCAACTCAGCCCGCAAGATACAGAGTGCAGTGAGGTGGCAGCGGCCAGCAGGAGCAGGGGAGGCAGCTGCCTCCACCAGCGCTGCCTTAGGAAGGTTCTCCGTATCAGATGGGAAGCCTGTCGCACTAACGCCAGCGTTCTCTCTGCAGCTAACATCACTGGTGTTGAGGCGAAGGTTATGACACATCAGTTTTGCTGCGCTGGCCATGGTGTGCGGATGGCTGATACTCCGTCTTCTGAAGCAAGTCCTCTTTTCTCAACTTAGTCATGCTAAGAGGACCCGCGGGGGGAACAGAAGAAACAATACAAGGACACCCTGAAAATATATCTTAAAAAAGGAGGCATTGACCTCACGAATTGGGAAGAGCAGGCTGGCAATAGACTGCCATGTCATTGCATCATGCCTCAGCCCATTTTGAAGAGAATCGCCTTGCTCAAGAGGCTGGGAAACGGCAGAGGAGGAAGGAAAGTGTACAGCATGCCGGCCAGCAGTTGTGCTCTGCAGGCTGTCGCATATGTGGAAAAACCTGGAGAGCATGGATTGGACTCCTCAGCCATCTTAAGTCTCATCAATGACTTTTCCCCCCCTGGCAGACATCATCCTTGTATCGAGGGATAGATGACAATGATGGATCTTGGAGTCTCTCTGGTGCTGCCCTAATGGCGACCCTCCCTCCTTAATAAGCTGGTTGCCTCCTTGTGCCACAGTAACGATGGAGATGACCACAGGGAAGCTAATGGCTTCTGGCAGCAGCATTCGTGTTTGCTTGGGCTATTGTAGGGAGAGGGATCTAGGTGGGTGGCATGCTGCACAGAGATCCATCCTTAGCTCCCTATACCCCTGGCAGCCCTCATCTCACAAAGCATAGGCCAGGGCGGGGAGGGGGTGGGTTCTATAAGATCTGGGAGGCATGGGTCTGAATCCTCCCACTTCCACAACCCCCCTCCATGTGAGTTTGCCTCCCTCTCCGCTTGCTGCCTTCTTCCACTGAGTGGGCTTAGTAGATAACTTGTTTTGTTTGCAGGGTACAGTAGGGCAGGAAAGCAAAACGATAAGCCATGTGACACTCCTGGGCTCCCTGAAGATCAGAAACTGCAGGGTGATCTTTGAGGGGGAACCCTTCAACTCAGCTATACATGATCTAAATTCTTGTGGGCAAATGAGTTTCTGAGCTGTTCAGAACAGGTTCTCTGAATCCCTTCACAAAGGCTCTGGCAATGCGAATCCCACTACACCTTGGGCAGCTGTGCAGTGTGATTATGATGTTGATATGATATTATGATTGCAAACTAGTGTTGTTACGGAGAGGAAGGTTGGTCCAGCGGTTAGGGCACTGGCTTCAGTTCCCTTCTCCTCCACAGACTTCCTGTGTGACCTTGGGCAAGTCACTTAGTGTCTCTGTGCCTCAGTTCCCCAGCTGTAAAATAAGGCTAATAACCCTGCTCTGCTTTACGAGGGTGCTGTGAGGGTAAAGACTGTGAGGTGCTCAGCTACTATAGTGCTGGTGGACAGAGCAGTATCTTAGATAAGCGTCTCTCTCATACCATTTAAAGACTTAAATGTTAACAAGCATGATACTAGCTCAGTATATATAGAGATCCCCAAAGTCATTGCCCATTGTAGACCACAGGCTTGCTCCTAAGCTGATGTAACATGCTTTAGTTCCATTGATTTACAACAGCTCAGGCTCTGGCCTAGTGGTGTGCTGGATTTACCTAGCAATGTTGGGATACATGTGTGTAAAATTATTTTGGCTTTAATATTTGTGACGCACCCGGAGTTCCAAACCAGTGCTGGAAAAGGCTAAATAAATCTCCTGAGGCATTGGCACTTCTCTCCACCGCTACACTTGTGCTATGAAGTCAAGAGAAAAGGGAAATGTTATCACTTTCATGGAGTTGTAGGGAGAAGCATCAGCAACTAGTGGGCCTAAATCCAGAATACGAAGGGGGTTGTCATGTGGAGAGGGTGGAGCAAATTTTGGAATTTATAAAGACCCCACTTTTGCAGTCGGCTCATGTTCCCGCTCTGGTCAATGGCAAAACTCTGCTTTCAGTGGAAGTGGGCTCAAGCCTTTGGAGAACTTTTAGAACTTTGCCTGCCTACAAATTATGCAAATGCTTCAGAGCTTTGCGGAGCCCACAGGGCAGGGGCTCTCAACCTTTCCAGACTGCTGTACCCCTTTCAGGAGTCTGATTGGTCTTGCCAAGCTTCACCTCACTTGAAAACTACTTGCTTACAAAAATCAGGCAGAAAAATACAAAAGTGTCACAGCACACTGTTACTGAAAAATGGCTGACCTTCTCATTTTTCACTATACAATTATAAAATAAACCAATTGGAATATAAATACTGTACTTACATTTCAGTGTATAGTATATACAGCAGTATAAACAAGTCATTGTATGAAATTTTAGTTTGTACTCACTTTGCTGATGCTTTTTACGTAGCCTGTTGTAAAACTAGGCAAATATCTAGATGAGTTGATGTACCCCTAGTTGAGAACTACTGCCTTAGGGTTTGGGACAGAAATGCATCTGTTTTCTTTGTTCAACAAAAGCCTAATCCAAAACCCACTGAAGTCAGTGGGAGCCTTTCGACTGACTTCATTGGGCTTTGGATCATGCCCCAAAGTGAGTGTTAAGGATATTCAGCAAATAAGACAGAGTGATCTGCAGGTTTATAGCATGAAGACAATGCCAAAATGTTGTTGCACCTGATTAATGCAATCTGTCAATGTCTGATTAAAATGAGCAGAAATTTTTTATTTCCTCTGCAGCAAAAGAGCTCTCTTATGCGGAAAGTGCTTCTCTTAATTAGCACTCTCTGAGCTAGGCACCTCTTCAGCTAGGCACAGCATCAGCATTGTGGATTAATTCCTCTCTGCCTTAATAACATTCTCATTTCATAAGTGTATTAAGCAGGATTATATATATACGTGTGGGTTTTTTTCCTTTGGTTGTGTCACAAACGTCCTTCATGCAGTAATGGAATTGGATAATGTCAATGTTGGAAGAATAGGAGAGCTATTCTAATAACCATCTGAGACAGGCCCATGCCAAAATCTTTAAGGGAGGAGGAGTCCAGACTCACAGCTGGTTTGTTTCTATAATAGGCAGGACCAAACTCCCTTGTTTATACGCTGGGTAAAATCTTGGCCCCATTGATGTCAATGGCAACATTCCATTCAGTAAGGTCAAGATGTTGCCCGGTTTTTAAATGGAATTACAAAGTAACTTTATCTGTTTGAATTATGTGCCAGAGTGCTTGCAGGATTCATGCCTTAGTGATTGAAAGGAATGTGGATGTTATACAGGATATTGGGCTGCTAGTAAAGTAGCTGATAGAGCATCAAAAAATCTTACACCTGAAATGAATTCTAATAGAAAACTGTCAGATGGATTGAAAACTGGCTGAAAGACACACACATATGTACATCATGATAAACTGCAGTGTACTGAACTGTGGGGAAAGGTATGTAATAAGGTAGCACAAGGACTGGTGTTAAAGCCAATCTTTTTTCACATTATTTCACCCAGGAGACCTGATCAGAATCCAGTCTCCATTACTTTATGCACGTGAATGTTCTGGAAGAGGGGGCACAACAGCAAATTAATGAAATTAGACGATGATAAATTCAGAAGAGTTGAAAAATGTCATGAAGGATTGGGCGGGGAGGGGGAATTAGGAGAAGGTTAGAAACCTAGGTGGAAAATGAGATTCAGTTTGGAAAAATGCAAGGTAATGAATGTGTGGAAGAGTATAGCTGAACGGGGCAAAAACTAAACTGATATTCAGTGCAGAGAGAAACTTGGTGTTGATAATACAGAAAAAGATGTTACAAGGTAACAAGTTCTATTATTATTATTTGTATTACAATATTGTATAGAGGGTCTCTCAGAGTTTCGTCAGAAAATGCTGGTTTGTTGAACCTAAAATGTCTTGCGAAAGTGAGCCAGGTTTGATGAACTTTCATTGAATCACAGGCAGGGTTCAGACAGAAAACTGCCTGGCTCCCTGCCAGGTCTCCTAGCAAGCTTTTGGGGAGCCTTGGGTTTCTGGGGTCCATGGCAGCCCTGCCATGAAGCCTGCCTGAAGCCATGAGGCTGCCATAAAGTCTAATAGAAACAATAAAACTGACATGAATGACATCTTCAGTTAGCAACTGCAGGTCCTGGGACACATATTTCATTTAGGAAACACCATGTGCCAGTGTTCTGAAATAAATTTCTTCCCAGATTGCCAGTTTGCGAGATATTTTGAAACATTTGGTTTTGGTCCAGTTCGGATCAAAACTGAAACTGTGAAATCTCTGAATTTCTCACAAGCTGAAAATCCTGAGTTTTGGCCAGCTCCCTACATTCAGCATTTCTGTCTGTTCACATTGGAATTAATTAATCCTATGGGCTGGGTTATACAGGAGGTCAGACAAGATGGTCACAGTGGTTCCTGCTGGCCTTGGAATCTAGGAATTTGTTTCACTTGATGTAACATGAAAACTTATAAATACCAGCTGCAAAATTTTAGCGACTTCTCTCGGCATCAATCAGCAAAATCCTGTTGATTTTGGTAAAAACTGTAAAATTAGAAAAGCCATTTGCACTTAAACAGTTACTCTTTGATCTGCCTCTGGAGAGCCACCACCAGCCAGCGGGGAAGGCAGAGTAGAGGGCAGTGAGGGAGGTTTAATTCCTTCCTCCTTCCTAGTGTGTTGCCGCCCCAAAGCCTGCTCCAAGGTTGGAGGAAGGAAAGACAAACAGAGGGCATCATCTGTCTGTCTGTCCCTCCCTTCCCATACAGGGGGAAGAAAAGGACTTCAGAGGTGGAGAAAAAAGAGAGACACACAGAGCCAGGGGCCACGGTCCCATCACTTTTTACCGGCTGTAAGGGTGAGAGATGCGGGGGAGGGGGAGAAGAGAAGTGAACAGGGGGTAGGGATTGTGTGTGGGGGGAAGAGCGAGGCCTCGGGGAGAAGGGGCAGCGTGGGGGATGAGGCCATGGTTCGGGCATCGGTGGCCCCCCATTTTTAGGGAGCTTCTACCACACCTGTACAGAGCCCCTGGCCTACGAGGGCAGAGAATGGGGGATCCAGATACGGGAGGAAGGGAACAGGGGGGCATGCAGAGCCCTGGCATTGGGGGAGAATAGGGGAAATGGAGGGGCACACCCATCAGCTTTAACCAGGTCTCTGATTGATGGCAGCCATTAATGCCTTCGAGCACAACAACAGGAGTGTAATATTAACATAGTATTTTTCTGTCAGGACATTTCACCTCACAATCCCAATCAATTTTACTCCCACCCTAATCTCATTGACTTTAAAGCCAGAAGCGACCATCATGATCATTTAGTCTGACATCCTTTGCAGGCCACAGAACGTCTCCCAGCCATGCCAGTAATAAGCCCAACACACCTCTGGCTGAGTTACTGAAGTCTTCAAATCTTGATTTAAACACTTCAAGTTACAGAGAATCTATCAATTACTCTATTTCAAACCAGCAAGTGACCCGTGCCCTGAAGAGGAAGGCAAAACCCCTCTAGGGGTCTCTGCCAATCTGACCAGGTGGGGCTGGGGGAATTTCTTCCGAGCACCAAATATCAGTTAAACCCTGAGTAGGTGGGCAAGAAGCCCCTGCCAGATACCTTGGAGCTTTCTCTCCCTGCCCAGTGTTTTCTCAGCGAAGCAGGAGGAACTGCTTTCCTCCATGGGCTCTTAATGAATATGTTGTGTCTGTGGAGTCTGTTACCTGGAGCAGACTTCAACCGTTCTGTTCTAATGAAGAATTCGTTACTGTCCCAACTCTTCCAGCCTCAGCTTCCATATCTAACTTCTCAGTTTCTGGGGGGCAGCCATGCTCAGATTCTGCCACCTTCTCCCGATATCTACTCAGAAGGTCCTTAGACCTGAAAAGCCATTTGTACTTAAAAAGTCAGATAACACACAGTGCTTGGTCTACATGAGTGGCAAAGTGTGTGACCCTCTAGTCCTCTAGACTATGGAAAGACGGAAGTATTGTTATATTATTTTTACTGATGAGGCACAGCAAGATCAAGTGACTTGCCAAAATCTGGGCAAAGATGTTTGTGGCAGAGGTGGGAACTGAATGCGGATCTCTTGAGTCTTACTCCAATGCCCTAATCTCAAAATCACCTTTTCTCACAACCTGCTCTCACCCTTTCCATATATGATTCTACAATGAGTAATGACAGACCCTCCTTCCCACCTCTCTCCAAAAAGCCAGTACAGTTGTAGGCTGCTAAGATATCCCCATCGGTTCCTGGCCCAGAGAGATGTAGTGCTTTCTCTGTATGGGTCTCGTGACATCACCTGTATCCAAATCTGAGCCCCTCTTTACCAAGAAGACATTGACAAATTGGATGTAATTCAGAGCAACAAAAATAATTAGGTGCCTGGTACATTGACACAGTAGAAAAGATATGAACTGACTACGTATAGCAAATTGATGTGTTTGGATGGAGCTTTATTACACCCTACAAATATATGTTGTTAATAGCAGCTGGGGATACTCAGAAACTCACAGGATTGGGCCCTAAGAAAGAGACTGAAGAAGGAAGAACAGCCACTAATATTAGTCTGAGTGCTCATGTCTGAACCCTTTACTGATGAGGAACTCCCATTGAATCCAGCTGGAGTTTTGCCCAAGTATGGAGTTCAGAGCAGTATCCTAAATTAGCCCATATAGGGCTCCACTCTGCATTCAGTTACTGTGGGGGGAGGAGGGGTGTGTGCTATTCCCACAAAGCTAATAGCAGCTACACCCATGTAGCTGAAGTCTAGCTGAGCCCACAGACTTTTGATTGCCTTGAGTGTTCATGCTTTCGATCCCAGCAGCTCAGCAAAAAGGGCACTCGAAGGGCTCCAGGTTTAAACTGTGGAGACATGATTAACTGCTTTCAGCATTGAAAAGATGAGGCAGGGCAGTGCTGATCAGTTACGAGCACAATGCAACCAGTCAAGGTTTATTCCAGACAAAATGCAATTCTGAACTCCTATTGCAAATGATTTGTTGTGCATCCCATGGCAATCAATGGTAAATTGGCAGGCTAGAAGAAATGAGACCATGAAATGACTCCATGATTATAGGCTCCCATTTACCCAATTTCAATTGCAGAGTAATTCTTCCGTCTTTGAAACAGCCAAACAGTAAGAAACAAGAACATTAAAAATCCCAAATTTAAAAGTAAACTTTTGGAAGAATGAGCATTTGCAGTTGACCTTAGATATAGTTCCAAAGAGAGCTGCATAGAGACAAAAGACCGATGGCTTCAGTTTAGGCTACGTTCCTTGTGATAATTGTACATCTCATTACCAAAATTTAAAGTTAGAAAGGTCATTTATTAGACCAAAACCCCAACTAATATGTAATTTGTTTGCTCTGTATTTAATGCTCCACCAGTGCTGTGCTGTGAGCAAAATCAGACCATTAAAAACCATTGCCTAAATATTCAACAATGCTGACTAGTGATTTTGGATGCCCAGCTTGACAGTTTAAAGCAGCCTGGCTTCAGGAAGTGCTGAAAATCAAGCTCCTTCTAGGCATCTCAAGTTAGGCACTTGAAACCAGAGGTCCCCAAAATCACTGACAGCTCCTCAAAGTCCTTGGTTTGAATCTGCAGCCCCCCTCTCAAAGTTCCTGTTGTCCATCTTATCCAAGCATCTGCACTTGTTTCAGCCAGTTCTACTCTGGATTTCTCAGGTACCCTGAATTGAAGTGCAGGGGAGCCCTGCTTTTGCTGACCTTCACTGTGTAAACCATAGAGTGCTGACGTAAATTGTGAGAGGGGTTAATTTAAAGCCCTGGGATTAGCGTGAGTGGAAAAATGGGGGAAAAAAGACCCTATTTTCATTAAAACAAATTGACATTTTGGGGGAGGAAAGTTTTCATTGAAATTTCCCATTTTTAAAACCTAACCTGGACCGAAAAACAGCAATAAATGTTGGCAAAGTTTTCATCAAAACTGTAATCAATGGAGCTGCTCATAGACTCATAGACTTTAAGGGCAGAAGGGACCATTATGATCATCTAGTCTGACCTCCTGCACAATGCAGGCCACAGAATCTCACCCACCCACTTCTGCAATAATCCTCTCACCTATGTCTCAGCTATTGAAGTCCTCAAATCATGGTTTAAAGACTTCAACATGCAGAGAATCCTCCGGTAAGTGACCCGTGCCCCATGCTGCAGAGGAAGGCAAAAAACCTCCAGGGCCTCTGCCAATCTACCCTGGAGGAAAATTCCTTCCCGACCCCAAATATGGCGATCAGCTGAACCCCGAGCATGTGGGCAAGACTCACCAGCCAGACACCCAGGAAAAAGTTCTCTGTAGTAACTTCTAACATCCCATCATTGACCATTGGTCCTATTTACCACCTGCTGTAGGGTTGACTAGTGACAAATATATAGAGAAGGACCCAGCAACAGGCAAAGGCAAAACACCATGACTCGCTCCATTCCTCTTCACAGTGAATTGTGATTTATGGTGCCACCATTCAGCTGTCTACCTTCTCGCTCCCTAGAAGACGTTTTAAGCATACTCAATAACAGGACTCCTTGGGGAGTTAATCCAGGGATGAAATGGCCCCAGAAGGCGAAACAGATCTCAGTCATGTTTCTTCTAAGAAGAAATTAGCTCCTCTGTCCTCCAGATAACCCAAAATACCTAAATCTAGGCCTACATTTTCAAAGGTCTTGATGGTGTCAATAGCCATGTGGCCCCCCATTGTTATAACATCTGAGGCATTGGGTGCCATGGGGATTTTCAAAGCTGCTGTTTGGTTGTGCCTAAGTCCCCTGAGCTCTAGGGGGCTCCTGTGCTCCAAGTGGATGGGGTTTGGGGGGGCCTGGCTTTAGCACTTGGAAGTGCTCTAGGTTCTACAAATATAACCCAGAAGGTGTAGTTAAGGCGCTCAAACAGCAGCCTGTGCACCGATCCCTAGATAGACTATAAACCTTTCCACACGAACAACAGACAGTGGGTGAGCAGACAACACCAAGGTGATGGGCTAGGGTTAGTTTTACGAGCTGCTCTATACAAAGTTGTGACATTAGCTCATTCTGACAAAACATACGTGTAGGACCAAATTCGGCACCGATTTACAGTCTGTGCATCTGTTGTCTACCTCAGCATTGGTGACCCTTCAATACCCTGAGGGTAAGTCAGTGCAGAATATGGCCTGTTGTTCTTCTTTTAAAAGAAATTGTCTGAATCCAGGTATTTTATTTCCCCTATTACTCCAAATATTTTTGTTGAAAAAAGCGTATGGATTTGGAAAAAAAGGCATTAATAAAGCAAGCAATAGCCCTCGAATGAGCTTGGAATTGCTGACGTCCATTCGTCTCCACAGCAAGTAGCCAGGGAAATCTCCTGAAAATAACTCAAATCAGCCAACCATTTAAGCAAATGGACTCCATCGACAATGGAAGGTTTTGCAATGCTCTTAAAGAAGCTAGTGTTTATCTACTCCAGCTGACAGTGTGCAGACAGCCACTGGGCTATGGGCCATAGCAGATGTCTGCCTGCCTGCTAGCTCTCCTTGTGTATCTTGCTGAAGTTAAGGTGGTCTGATGCATATACAAAGAAGCTGGTAATTATGGAACCCTTCAGGATGAAAGGGCTGTGGAGTTTAGAAGCATAGCAATTGGCATATGTTCATATGCTGCCTAGAAGCATGTAGATTGCTAGTCCTTGTCATTTTTAGGAAGTAGCTATACTAGTAGCGTGCATTCCCCATCACGATTAGCACAGCACTAACCCCTGCCCATGTGCTGGACTTGCTGTTCTGTCACAGTGAAAAGGGGGCTGAGAATCCTCACGTAAATGAATTGCTTAGTGCTATGTGGTGCTGCATTGCAGTGCTAACCTGGTGTGAATTTTGGATTTGAACTTTGTACTACTTAACTATTAGGGCAGGTGCCAACAGATGGTGATGCTAAATATGGTCTTCCAAGTTCTTTTTCTTAACATGTGAGCAAATGTTCAGTCTTGGGGAGACATGCTGTGTGGTGTTAGTTTTGTTCTGCAGGGTTTTGGGGAGAGGGAACTGTGAGCAGCAGCAGAGTTTGCTCCCAGCCTGGGTCTCTGACTGGAGTCAATTCTTAATGCAGTTTCTCCCTGGCAACTGGGCACTGATGTTGGACTGAGATCTCTGACAGCAGGGATTTCCCAGCATGCTGTTTATGACACTTAAAATTTGTTTCATTGTTTGATTTTTTCCCCCTTTGTCTATTGGGCAGCCAGCCTGCAGGCCCCCAGACATTTGCTACTGCTTGCTAAATGGGAAGAAGGGGCAACATTATTATTTTAGGTATATATAATATATATACAATTATTTAAAAAAAAAGTTAAAAGAATGTTAAATTGCATTGAAAGTTAGGAAATGACTCCTGAGACTTCCCATGCAACCTTATTTCTGCCCCCTGGTGTGAATGTTGGCTTCAAGTATTTGTATCTAGCTCCCGCCAGTCCCCTCCAATTCAGGGCTGTTTGGATACAGAGTTCAGGCTCATCTCTAGTCGATGGACCGGATTGTACCTGTCTGTACATAGGTGTACCAGGAGGAACATGGCGCCTCCCCTCCCTTGCACCACTTTGCAGTGGTCTGGCACAATCCCATTCAGGAGCGCACGGCCCACTCCCTGCTAACAGTGCTGCTAGTGCTAGCTGCCCTAAAGGGAATGAGGGATGTTGAGGGTGGGACCACGGTTCTATTCCTCTGTACTAGCCAGTGGCTGTTCATTGGGCTCATTCCGAACCTCATGCACGGGGGGTGGGGGGGGGGGTCTTGCTGCCACTGCAGCATACCCCCGCCCCCCGCCCCGAGAGAGCCTAGGAGGAATTCTGGCTGGCTCTTTCACGGTAGTACTTCCCCTTCAATGTGTCTTTGGCTAAGAAAATAGGAATCTAGCCCTATCCCTGCAATTCTCTTAACCATCTGTAAACTTGGCACCAAAAGGGCATTCCCAAGTGAACAGTGCGCCTCATGCAAAGACACTCTTAGCATGAGGGGGTCGAGAGTTGTAATCATTCTGGAAACGAAGCTCCTTGACCATAGCAACATGTAGCCCCGTGCATTAATAGCCGCCCATTATCTCAGCATTTTAGTCCTTTGCTCAGCATTATGTTGTGTTCTATTAATGCTTATCATGACTGTATGCAGATTGGTGAAGGACACCTGCTGGACACAGGCACAAGGGGGACTGTTACAGCCGGCCTGTTTGAAGCATGGAGTCTTGAAGTGTCACAGTGTGAATTTAAATGGATTGAAAGTACCACTTGAAAGATGCTGCATAATATATTTTTCACTTCTCTGAAATACAAAATATGTCTCCAAATATGAGTGCAGAACAGTTCCTGTTAGTCTGAAAGAGGGGCTGGAGAAAGTCAGTGTTAGAAAGAGCAGAACAATGCAGAGAATATTGTAAATACAATAGCGGAACAGCTTTTAGCCTGGGGTTCACAAATAGGGTTCAGGGGGGCTATGAGCACCCCTGCTTTATGGCTAGCAGGGAACCCTCTTCTGTTTTGTAACATGACGGTACTGTATAGAAAAGGTTATGAATGAATGAGGTAAAGGGAAAAAATGTTTCCTGGTAGCTGGTCTTGAAGTAAACAACTTCAAGAAGTTTTTAGGACAATATCAGGGCTTCTGTACTACAAAGCAGAGCCATTCAAACAATGAGTGTTCATTTTGGGTGACATTCACTTCTACACAAGGCCTGTCCACCACTTACGTGTTTCTTAAGCCATCTGTGATTCAGTCCTTATTTGTGAGTATTTGCATAATCTCCAGTTCTTTGTGAAAATGTTCATGATTCCAGAAAGTGTCCAGCATTTTAGCACAAATGGTTATTCCTCCAGAAATTGAGGCTGAATTAACTTTATTCACGGTTTATTTTATTTCCGGTTCAGAAAGTTTTATCATCCAATCAGGGATCAGAGTAAATACCATGTGACTTAGGTGATCAACCGCAGAACATGGATAGTGAATGGCAAATATAACCCAAGTGAATAGTTTGAGCAACCAATATTATTAATGGTTGTACTGTGGTAGTACCTAGTGACCCCCGTCAGGGATCAGAGCCCCATTGTGCCATACATGTATAACAAGAAGACAGTCCCTTACCCAAAGAGTTTACAATCTACATAGTAAGAATTTCCCCCCACGGTATTTAGTGAATATTTACAGTGAACAAATACATTAAAAAAACCTGAGATTGATTCAGAAATTATTTGTTAACCTACCAGAGGAGATAAAATTTAGGTGAAATTCACACTGGAACAGCACTCAAGTCTCACTTATGCCCATATTTGGTCACTGTATATCAGACTATTCTACTAATTTTGTCTTCTTTTCTTTTGTCCTCTTTGGCACAAATTTAAGACTAACATTTCTCTCTGATAATGTCAGATTTCCTGATAAGCTCAGCGTCTTAGGTGACCACCTGTTGCCTTGTTGTTGGAGATACCACTAACTAGGCTGAGTGATTTATTCATTAAGGGCAGGGATAGAGGTCTGGGAATGAGCTTTGAGATGCCCAACTGGGAACATCTGCCTGAAAATTTCATGCCACTGTCTTGCAAGAGCTGTGCCTAGCAGCAGGTGTCTGTCTCCCTGCTGACTTGACCTTTCAGTTCCTGAAGGAAAATGCCCAACATTCTTTGAGCAAAGCTCTTAATCGAAAGATAGGACATTATTTTTCTTGCAAAAGTCATGGTTCCTGAAAACTGTCACTTGCAAAAAATATATGAGATGGGCTAGGAGATAGAGGGAACTGCTCACAGCCATGGGTGCATCATAGTTCCAGGAATCTGCTCCTGTTCTCCTGAAGGCATGGCAAACCTCCCAGTGATGCATGACCAGGCCTTGGGAGACTGAGCAAGAGGTCTTGGAGCACTGGAGTGGGCAGAACAGCATATCGCTATTGGGACTCTGTATGAGCAGCACTGATGCAGACTGCCGAACCCCAGATCATTAGGGGCTGGACCATGATCAGGACTTTGGGAAATAAAATGGGCTTAAGCCACAAAGTTTAGCTCCAGCTCCTCAAATTGGTTAGACCTAGCTAAAGATCTGGTCTAGTTCTTATTCGATGTGGGCTGATCTGTCCATCCTGAACAGCTGTGCAGTTGTTGCCGTGAGACTTTGCACTTTACTCATTGCAGGGGTTTGGATATGGAGTACCCAGTTTATTTTAAAGTCTTTATAAAAACCCAGTCTACTACATCGCATTGCCATTATATACAAGGTAGTGTGCTCTGTTGCTTTAAGTAGTGGGAAAGCACACACATAGAGCCATTTGCAGTGCACAACAAGAGGTTGCATTGGTCCCACAAAGTCCAGGAACAATACTGTGTATTCTTGAGCACCATCTACCGGCACCTTATCTATAATCTGTTGAGAGATATACAGACATCTCTTTTTTAATAGCAAATTCTGCAACAGAGGAGTTAGTGTCTGTTTCCTATTTACTTCTAAATATTTTTCAAGAGCAAACAAAGAGGGAGATAGCAAAGGAGAGAAAGGATCACTGAAGGAAATGAATTCTATGTGTAGCCCGAGTGCATAGATCCCACAGCAGATACAACAGTACTTGCTTCATCATGAGCTCTCTGTTTTAAGGGTATGGCTATGCTGGAGCTGGAAAGTATAATTCCCAGCTAGAGGAGACATACCCATGCATGCTAAAAATATCAGCATAGCTACTGCAGCATGGGTGGCGGGACAGGTTAGCTGTCTGGGGACCCCAGGCAAAGGGTTTAAAACAAACATAAGGAAGTATTTCTTCACGCAGCACACCATCAACCGTGGAACTTGGTGCCAGGGGATGTTGTGAAGGCCAAAAGTATAAATTAGTGTAAAAAAGAATTAGATAAGTTCATGGAGGATAGGTTCATCAGTGGCTATTAGCTAAGATGGTCAGGGATGCAACCCCATGCTCTGGGTGTCCCTAAACTGCTAGAAGCTGGGAGTGGACAACAGGGATGGGTCACTCTATAATTGCCCTGTTCTGTTCATTCTCTCTGAAGTGTCTAGTATTAGCCATGTTGGAGAACAGTATACTGGGCCAGATGGACCTATGGCTGTTCTTATGTTCTATTTTGAATGTGCTAGTTCGACCAGAGTTTGCCTGGGTATGTCTACTCAATCTGGGAATTACACCTTCCAGCCCAGTGTAGACATACCCCCAGACACTTAGACTGACAATCTTAAAAATGGTCACTGACTTCCAGTGCCTCACACTTGAGGTGCCTTGCATGGGATTTGCAGAGGTATTGGGCATCCACAACTCTAAACGAAGTCAGCAGAAGCTGTGAGTGGTCGATTGCTCAGGAAGTCAGGCCCAAGTTGTCTCAAGCTGGGCGCTCAAAATTGGATGGCATTTTTGAATAGATGGCCCTAGGCTAGAACAGTCCACAGGAAAAGGGGTATGATCCTCCCCCACTCCACTGAAGAGTTGCTGTGAAAAATGCCCATTGTGATTTTATTTTTAAAACACCAACTCTTCTATACAACTTTCTGTACAGCTTTTCACCCATTTCTTTCCCTGCATACTCAAGAGACTGCTTTGGCTTCTAGTTCACTTCTAGGTGCAGTTCAGTGTGTTTGTTTGAATCTGAAAAAGCCCTTTATGGCATGTATGCTGTACACTTTAGAGACTGCCTCTCTTTTGGGCTGATGAGATCCATTGGAATACCTGATCTGACAGCTCTGAGATTTTAAACATCAGGGGAGTGGAGGCGGGACAGCCCTCTGCTATGGCACTTGTGACAATTGGTCCACCAAGCAGTTCCTGAGTTTATTGACTTTCCTGGAAGTTACAAGGCCTATGTATTTACCCAGATTCTTTCTCAGGAGCTGAGATCATAGAATCATAGAATCATAGAATCTCAGGGTTGGAAGGGACCTCAGGAGGTCATCTAGTCCAACCCCCTGCTCAAAGCAGGACCAACCCCAATTAGATCATCCCAGCCAGGGCTTTGTCAAGCCTGACCTTAAAAACCTCTAAGGAAGGAGATTCCACCACCTCCCTAGGTAACCCATTCCAGTGCTTCACCACCCTACTAGTGAAAAAGTTTTTCCTAATATCCAACCTAAACCTCCCCCTCTGCATCTTGAGACCATTACTCCTTGTTCTGTCATCTTCTACCACTGAGAACAGTCTAGATCCATCCTCTTTGGAACCCCCTTTTAGGTAGTTGAAAGCAGCTATCAAATCCCCCCTCACTTTTCTCTTCTGCAGGCTAAACAATCCCAGTTCCCTCAGCCTCTCCTCATAAGTCATGTGCTCCAGCCCCCTAATCATTTTTGTTGCCCTCCGCTGGACTCTTTCCAATTTATCCACATCCTTCTTGTAGTGTGGGGCCCAAAACTGGACACAGTACTCCAAATGAGGCCTCACCAGTGCCGAATAGACGGGAATAATCACGTCCCTCGATCTGCTGGAAATGCCCCTACTTATACAGCCCAAAATGCCGTTAGCCTTCTTGGCAACAAGGGCACACTGTTGACTCATATTCAGCTTTTCGTCCACTGTAACCCCTAGGTCCTTTTCTGCAGAACTGCTGCCCAGCCATTCGGTCCCTAGTCTGTAGCAGTGCATGGGATTCTTCCGTCCTAAGTGCAGGACTCTGCACTTGTCCTTGTTGAACCTCATCAGATTTCTTTTGGCCCAATCCTCTAATTTGTCTAGGTCCCTCTGTATCCTGTCCCTACCCTCCAGCGTATCAACCACTCCTCCCAGTTTAGTGTCATCTGCAAACTTGCTAAGGGTGCAGTCCACACCATCCTCCAGATCGTTGATGAAGATATTGAACAAAACCGGCCCCAGCACCGACCCTTGGGGCACTCCACTTGATACCGGCTGCCAACTAGACATGGAGCCATTGATCACTACCCGTTGAGCACGACCATCCAGCCAGTTTTCTATCCACCTTACCGTCCATTCATCCAGCCCATACTTCCTTAACTTGCTGGCAAGAACACTGTGGGAGACTGTATCAAAAGCTTTGCTAAAGTCAAGAAATAGCACATCCACTGCTTTCCCCTCATCCACAGTTCCCCGGATCTTCCTTCTTCCCTTTTTTAAAGATGGGCACTACATTAGCTTTTTTCCAGTCATCTGGGACCTCCCCCGATTGCCATGATTTGTCAAAGATAATGGCCAATGGCTCTGCAATCACATCGGCCAACTCCTTTAGCACCCTCGGATGCAGTGCATCCGGCCCCATGGACTTGTGTTTGTCCAGCTTTTCTAAATAGTCCCGAACTACTTCTTTCTCCACAGAGGGCTGGTCACCTCCTCCCCATACCGTGCTGCGGAGTGCAGCCGCCTGGGAGCTGACCTTGTCTGTGAAGACAGAGGCAAAAAAAGCATTGAGTACACTAGCTTTCTCCACATCCTCTGTCACTAGGTTCCCTCCCTCATTCAGATGATTTTTAGTTCAATTTATTTTCTCGTAGCTGGGTGGGGAATCTGTGTCATTTTGAGAGCTGGTCCACAAATGGAAAAACAGTCACATGAAATATTTTGATGCTTAAGGGTTTTTTTTTTGTTTTTCAAAAAAAATATTTTTTGCATTCCTTCCAAAATAATTGTATTCAATATTATTATTGAACACATTTTAGTGACAGAAAATCCAGTTTTTGATCATTTGGATTTAAAAAAATTCATGATGAATTTAGTGAAAATTGAAAAATTTTCAATAAAAAAACTTTCTTTGCCAAAAATTCAACCAGGTCTAGTCATTTTGGTTGGCAGTGGATTAATCTGACCTGGATTTTGCATATGTTTTAAATTTGGTTTTGTGTACTGTCTAATGTGTGAACTATATTATAAAGTGAAAATATAAATACATGTTCCCTGACAGACCATCATATTTTAAAAGAATAGTGGATAGTAAAATAAAAAATGGGGATATACTTTACTGACCCAGTGAATGATCGGAACTGTCCAAATCCCCAGGAACTGGTGTTTGTGTGTTAGTCACTGTGTGATACGGTAACCAAAACCCTGACCTCAGATAACCAATCAGTTATTATTGCCAGTCCCTGTCTTAGGTACTACTAAGGCCGCAATCATTGTGGCATTTAAATAGCTTCCCTAAGGGGATGGAAATGCGCTCAGGAACATCCTGGTTGGCCACAACTACTGTTTCAATAATATGGTTGGACGGGCATAACTAGCCGTGGACTTTTGACTACTTGTGTGTTTGTTTAAAACAGTTCAGTCGATATTTTCTGGATATTTAATTTTAAATTATTGACTTCCCCAAAGTCCTGTTAACCGCTCCCCTCTCTTTTTGGAAAATACACCTGTTTGGTGATTCACTTTATTATTGAGTAATTCAGCACCCTTTTGGTTAGCGATGCTATAGCAGCTGCTTTAATGCTAGACCTTACAGCAGCAATCCTTTTAAAAACTTCCCTAGAAACTGTCCTGGAGAGGGCTCTGTCCTCTGGGCTGTCCCAGTGCATTGCAACCAAGAGTTTTGCAGGACTCTGCAGACTTTTGCGAGCCACTCAGCAGGGTTTTTTTTTTTTTGCAAGGAGAAGCAACTTTTGAACTCGCGTCACTGTACCTTCCGCAAGGCGACGCTAGAGCCGGTGTGGCAGCACGTCCTTGCAACGCCTGAGTAATTGCTACTTTCCAAAAATGCAACTCTGGAGAAGTCAACTGATTCCCTAAGATGAGCTACTGAATAATTGAAGGAATATTTGCCAGTTTTGCACTGAAGTACTAACAGCTGTGGTGTGTTTTGATATTTATGAAGCCAGATAAATTATGCATTAGCCAGTGCAGTGAGCCCAGTGTGATGCTTATTACTGCCAGAGTTTCAGCAACTATGATATACCATTCATTTCATTTTACTTCCATTGTGGTGCTGATTATGCCTGGTGTCTATTACTGAACTTAATAGACCTTGCTTGAAGGTTTAAACTCCAGTTCCTAAAATCTGACGGAGTATTTTAATGTGTTCTTCACTCTGCAGACTTTAAAATGAAATGCTGCGTCTATATTTCAGAATTGCAGGCTGTTGTGCTGGCTCATGGGAATAGATATTGTTTTAATAGCAGAGAATTGCATTTATAGCCAAATCCCAGGATTAAACTGAAAATTACACAAACTCCAATATTGTTTTCAAATCATGATATAGTGTAACTACTGTATGTGTTCTCTGAGATGCCTCATTTATTCTATAACTCCTCCTCTTCTTCTCATTCATTAACCAAACCAGACTTGCCCTATCTTAAAACTTTTTAGTCAATTTTTTTCCTCTGGGCAGATTCTGTTTCATTAACCAACATGTTTTCCTTTGCAAATAAACTCAGTTCAATACAAAATTGTCCCCCCAATATGCACGGGTCACATGCCTGAATACTCCTGGAAACAAGAAAATAACATTTTGAAGCAGCAGATGGCATCCTACCACCCAGAAGCTTTCCTGTCTACGTAAAAGTGTAACAAATCAATATATAATAGCAAACGTTTGAATTCTTTGGTTATCGTTATGACAAGGACTCTGTAACAAAGCTGGGGATTTTGTTGACTTTAATTTTGTCTTGTAATTAATATTTATTTATTGGTAAAACACTCATTCTTAGATAGACTTTTCCATGTCTCTCTCTTTCAAAGGAGTTGACCAAACAATGTGTCCTAAGGCATTAACCTGACTTCTTAGGATCAATAGACACAGAAACCATTTTTTAAAAAAAATTGTTTACCTGCACTTTCATTTGGATTTCCCCCCTACCTTATTTAACAATAATACCTCTCTCTTAGTGGATGGCATTCTAGACTAAGACTCGGGACACCTGGGTTCTATACCTGACTTGGCCATTGGCCTGATGGGTGACCTTGAGCAAGTCACTTTGCCTCTCTCTGTGCCTCAGATTCCCCATCTGTAAAATGGGGATAATGATATTTGCCTCCATTGCAAAACCCTTTGAGAACTACCGATGAAAAATGATATATAAGAGCTATAAAAAGCTCTGTGTAAGCTTGAAAACTTGTCCCTCTCGCCAACAGAAGTTGGTCCAGTAAAAGATATGGCCTCACCTACCTTGTCTCTCTACTATAAGATCTAGGTATTCTTACTGTTGTAGAGCAGATTTGATCCATAGATCTAAAGGCATTTTAGAAGGAGACAAATATCATTATCCCTATTTTACAGATGGGAAAACTGAGTCACAGAGATGCACAGTGACTTGTGGAACAGCAGTGACCCAGCAGGCCGGTGTCAGAGGAAGGAATGGAACCTAGGTTCCTATGTCCCAGTCCCTACTTTCTGTTCACTGGGGAATGCTTGCCTTGTACTCCTTCACTAACTGTAGGTATCATATAACAGTTAAAAGTACATATGGCTACAGCGTCTACCAGCATGTCAAAAACCTATGGGCATTGGAAAGCAAAAACTGGGGCCACTGATCTCACTTCGGTTAAATACTTTGGAGAGGGAGCGTTTGTTTTGGAGGGGCAGAATGGAGAAATTATGGATATTGTGTTTTTAAAATAAGAGTGGTTCATGTATTGAAAGTGCGCTGCTCTGGGAGGTGACTCAGCATTATACTTATTGGAACAGAGGATGGAGACACTGTCAGAGAAGTATGAGTTGAGTTTTTGTCTGCTGTTGGCATGTGCTGCATGACGATAAAGCGTTTACATTCTGCCACTAGTGGCTACAGAGAAAGTTCGTTTCAGCTCAGTTTCAGTGGAATTATATAATCATAGCAGTTAGACAGCTGATAATGCATTTAGTCCATCCCTTTCCTGCGCGGCAAGGAGAACTCCCCTGCAGTTCATAAGGTTTAATGTTTTCCAATTCTCAGTCAAAAGACACTTTCCCATTAGTGTTTATGGGCGGAGGGTGTGGGTACAGTCACTGGCTGGGCTGGCAGTTCTAAGGTAAGAACGCCACGCACCTTTCCTTATCTTTGTTGCTCTCGACTGATCGCTGTATGTGTGTGTTTCCAACTGCTCCAGGCACCTCTAAACGCTACAAGCAGTGCAATTTCCACAACTCAAAACCTGTCTTGACACGATGGCTTAGCAAACAGATCCCATGCTTTGGACACATAGGTCAGCTTTTTCTGTGCTTGTATAGATTACTGTAGATGAAGATACAGAAGCAACAGTATCTCAGTACAGCAGGATTCAATGCTGTGGTTCTCAAAGAGAAGAGAATGGTGAGTTACTCTTTAAAGCAGAGACAGTGTGGTCCAGCCAAACGGGGCACTGGCTGGCGTGGTACAAAACCATGGTTCTATTCCTGACCTAGGCCAGGTTGTTTCCTTTATCTGTACTGCTGTTTCCCATCTATGCAGTCTCTGTCTCTTCTATATAAATGGCAAACTTTTTGGGGGCTGGGACTTCTACTAGCTGTTTGTATGGCACCTAGCAAAATAGTGTCCTGACCACGGTCAGAGTCTATAGGTGCGACTACTACTACTAACGAAGTGTGCAAGACACAGGCAAAATCTGCATAACTAACTAATATGAGTGCTAGCATTGCCCTCTCAAACCACAAAGGGTCATTAGGCGGTAAAGGGAGCTGTAAGTTATTTCCACAACTCCTGCAGTAATCACTGATTGTGGGGGTTGATACAGTCCAGAGCCCTTCTCACAAAACACTGGATGGTGTGGAGCTGGTGAGAATGGAGTTGTAATACATGAGGCAATTATGATGATAAACGCTGGGACGAGAGCTAATAACTGTAATCATGTAATAGCTGATAGAGAACTATCCCATTCAGAGGGATATGCTTGAAAACGAATTACACGGCTGCCCCTGCTCAGTAGCTTGGCAGGCTTGTAAGCAAGGCCTGTAGACATTAAACATGACACCATCTCCCTGTCCACACTCAGTGTCTCAAAAGCCAAATTTCTTTGAAATTTGGAGATTTACAATGGGTCTGATTGGTATAACAGGTTGGATACCGATTCATCATCATCACGAAGGAGATTTTTGATTGACAAATGGATGAGCTGATGGGGTATTAAGTAGCAGTTGGAGAGCCTGGATGTCAGAGAGGATTTCCTATGAGCTGTGGTAAACATGCGTAGTCCATGGTAGACACAAAGTGGCTGGATGCTAATAGAGAGCTGCTTTGCTGGACTCCTGGGTGTGGTGTGCTCGTTTCTGTCAGAGTTTTGCGGGTTTATTGAAGCTATAGCAGAGGAGTTATCTTGGTTGTATTTGGTTTTGGCTTGTTTTTGCAGGTGAACAGTTTATACTCTTAGAACATCTTCCTAAAGGAGGCGGTGGGTAGTAGGTATTTTAATGATTGTGCAATCCAGCTGCCAATCCTCAAGACAAATTGCATGTCAGTTCAAATTACCTGTGGCTGCTCAGCACAAATTACATTTCAGGACTTTGACAACAGCTGCTGCAAACATGAGAACCTGTGTTTGTACCCGTGAGTACGAAGGAATAGATCTCAGTACACCGAGAGCAATTCGTATAATGCTCACTGTACCAAAAAGAGACATCTTTTCTCTTTTTAATTTATATACCTCATTAAAGTTTAAAGGTGAAGCATGGTTCATGGGAGCATGGTTTGTTCTTGTGTTTTGTCATTCCACAGTGTACAGTCTGCTCTGTCTCCAGTCACAGCCGTATCTGGCCCTGACTCCAGTATGCAGCTGGGCCCAGAAAGGAATATTTTACTGAAATAGTTTTTGCTAACCTGATTGATGGGCACAGGACGGAACTTTGTTAAATGTTCTTTTTATAAATGGCTTAAACATTTGCTGCCCTCTCCCAGCCACTGGCAGAAACCACAACAACCGTATTAGCAGAACCCATTATTTCAATAAACGGCTTGTTACCATGGCTAGATGCAGGGCCGGCTTTAGCAAAAAAAAACAACAACAAAAAACGCCAGCGCTCGGGGCCCGATTCCGGGGAATCGGCTTAAAGCTGGCCCTGGCTAGATGTAGTGCAGAAGGGACCTAAGTGTGCTGGCTGTGTGAGCGTTTGTGTGCCTAAAAGTGTGTATGCCAGGATAGCTCATTCCTGTATAGTAAGGCAAATAAGCAATGCTGTTATAAGGTAGTTATGCTGATACACTTGTGTCCCCCTAGGGCTTATTACTGTATGAATAAAGGGGAACAAAACTGTGCATAACCTGCCCCAAATGAGGGGGTCACCCTCAGCTGAAAGGACCTCGTTAAGCCAGGGGCTCCAATGCCAGAGCCCTGTGAAAATAAGAAGGGTGGGCAGAGGCATCCTAGTCAGAAGATGTGGACTCTCCCCAAGGGTTCCTAGTTTGGTTTAACCTGTTCCTCCCCACTGTTTGAAGAAAGAGCTAAATAGGCTTCATTAGGATCCTCTCTGTTATTTTAAATGCTCAATCAGAGCTGAAATCAGTTGTGGTGGGGCTGTGTTTCTGCCCAGCCTGCTAAGTGCTAAAAAGAGTCGCTGGGAGCCAGAATCACTTGAGCTGGGGCAGTGTTTCTGCCCAGCTTGAAATGAGCTGACAATTCCTAAGAGAGTGATGTGCAGAGGTCACAGCAGAAAGGCAGGTGGCAGCAGAAGGTGACCTACAGTCGGCTGGCGAGCGAGTGGCTGGTAAGGTGGTAAGCAGAACAAGCGGCTCATCAGTCAACAAGCGCCTAGTGGGTTGGCGAGCGGAGAGGAACCGTGGCTGGCAGGACGGCCAGTGGAGAGGAACTGTGGTTGGCGGAGCAGCCAGGCAAAGCAAGAGCTCAGATTGTGGAGTAAGCGAAGCCTTCTTCCCTGGGTGGGAGGTGAACTCACAAAGATGCACCTCTGAGCCCTGGGTCCTCTCTGACCAAGGACAACCACTGTGAGTGGGGTTGGGTGAGGGAGCGGAGGGGGGTGCAATAAAGGAACTTTTGGTTGTAGAACTCCAGAACATGAGGCAGAAGGCATTGTCCCCCGCACTCTGGGGTGGGTGTCATGCTCACTGTTTTAGGTTTATGAATCCTGCTTGCGGCATTTTCCCTAATTAATGTCGGGTGACTTCCCTCCTTTTATTAAAAGTTTATTTTCTACACTCAGACTCTGTGCGTGCGAGTGAGGAAGTATTACCTCTCAGAGGCGCCTGGGGGGTGCTGTGTAATTTTCCCGGGTTACTGGGTGGGGGCTCGAGCCGGTTCTGTGTTGTATTGTTGAAAAGGAACTGCTAGATACTGAACCCGGCCCTGGGTGCTGCTGGCGCCACCTGGCTGAAGGGTTACATATTTATGAAAAACCAAAGCTCCAGCACATGAATTTTTAGGGGGGATTATGGCCCAGCTCCACAAAGGTCTTTAGGCTCCTAACTCCCACTGAAATTGGTGTCAGTATTAAATCAATGAAGCCTGACTTTTGTGAATCTGGGCCCATGTGACTTATGTCTGCTGGGAATAAGAGCAGAAGCACTTCTTTGAGCCATATTTCCCTGCAGCCCAGTTACTTAGGAGCCCTTACCCCAGTTTCAGTTTACAAACTGTCATACCTTGAGTTCAACAAACTAGGAAACGAAAGATGCTAATGGTCTGAGCATAGGACAGGGGCCCAGGACCTGCTACAGCCCCTTCCTGTCACTGCAGTTGAGTCCTCCTCTCATCTTGAGTAAGTCACTCGGGGGAAACAGTTCAAGCCTGGGTGCTAACAGTGAAGCACCTAAATCTATGGTTTGTCACCTGGAAATGGCCTGCGCTTTGGAGGTGCTGAACCCCCACCCCAAATCCCACTGGAGGCCAGTGAGAGATGTGGGTGCCCAGCACCGCTGACAGTCAGGCCATGAGGGCTATATTAAGACTAGACCAGAATCTGGCTAGCCTAGACTCAAATAGACGTGCATGTAAGTGCCTCATTTTAGGCACCCAAGTTTGGAAAGGATTGCCTTAAACTCTGCCTCAGTTTCTCTCTCTGTAAATTGGGGATTTAAACACATGCACTTCAGATGGAGAGAATGCCATAGCTAAAATGTGTGCCTTGAAAGGTGTGAAATGCCAGTTATTGCCTAGTGTGCACCACTGCCCTCTACTGGAAGGACTCAGAACTGCTCTCCTGAGGGTCACCTCTCTGATCCAGCTAACAGAGCGTATCCTTCAATTTAAGCAATAGCACGCTGTGCCTTTGCACTAGGTCATGTTAAGGGCTTTCACTCTTGCTGCGGTGGCCACGTTCCAGTGGCCCTGTGTGCAAGGCAGTGATGGCCCTATGGTGTCATTAGTGATGCATTAGATACAGCTACACTGCTGCTGGGAGGTGCAAATCCCTGTCTGGCTGAGCTACACATGCTCACTCTATTTGAGCTAGTGTGCTAAAGGTAGCGGTGTGGCTGAAGCAGCCTGGGCTGCTGTGAGTCCTGTGTGACTCCCTACCAAGGGATGGGGTAGGCTTGGACACAGCTGGCAGTGGCTTGGGCTAGCTGCCTGACCCAGGGCCAGTGCAAGGAAGTTTCGCGCCCTAGGCAACATGTCCTTGCACCGGCCCTGCGCCCCTGCCCCCCAAGCTGATACCATCCCTCACTTCCCTCCCCGAGTGGCAAACCACCACCTCCCCACCCCTCGCCTGCGGCAGCCTCCCCACCCACCCGCAGCGGGGGGGGAAGGCTGGGCTGGGCTGGGCTCCCTTCCTCCCCTCCCCGCCCGCCCCGGCGGCCTGCTGTGGGCTGGGCTGGGCTGGGCTCCCCACCCCCGCGGGGGCAGGAGCAGCAGCTCAGGGGACGCTGCTGGGAGGCTCTGCCCCCGCAAATGCTGGCGCCCTAGCGACCGCCTAGGGTCGCCTAGTGGGCACGCCGGCTCTGGCCTGCCCCCCTGTAAGCACTAGATCAGCTGGCCCGAGCTGGTGCCCACGATGCCTGACCCACAGTGTACGTGCCCACAGGGCCCGGGAGGGTTTGTACTCAGGGCAAGTAGCCTGTGCCATTGCTTGCCACTGCAAGAGCTGGTTTATGGTTTCAAAGCCGGTAGCCAGCCTCGTCGCCTCTTTGAGCAATCCCGCTCTGCAGCACCGCAGCCAAATGTACACAACTAAATAAAACCGGTGGGCTGCAAAGCAAACTGGGGAGGGGGCAATAAGCACTGAAATGCATCCTTGAAGCAGCCAGCCTGCTGTAGGGGGCTACACTGGAAAAGGACTCATTGGGCCTTGCGAATCAGCCATAGAGGGAATAAATACAAACCACAAGACGCGCCCGAGGAATGACGTGGATATTGCTGGGGCACATGATCGATTTTGGCCCTGGTGTTTATTTCTTGCCTTGCCAGGGCCCCATGGGCATGCTGTCCGGCTTCAATAGAATTTGTCAGTGGTGAGGCTGAGGCGGGGGGAGCAGTGGACCAGAGAACGCATTGATGCTCCGCGCTGAACGTGTTCCGGATCGTAAAGAGGGCTGAGACCAGGAAAGGTCTGTCATGCTGTGAGGGTACAGTCTAGTTGTGCGTTGAACTCTCTGGATTAAAGTGCTTTACAGAGAAGGGCAGTAGAATTAGCCCCATTTTACAGCTGGGAAACTGAGCCATAGAGAAGTGGCCTTAGTCACCCAGCAGGTCAGTGGCAGAGTGCGGAAGCTTCAGCGTGAGTCCCACTCCAGCGCGCTCTCCACTAAGCCAGCCTGCCTCTAGTAGCGTCAGCTGCATTGCATCGCACTGCACAGCTTGATGTGCAGCCCCAGGCCAGCCGGCGGACCAGGGCGATGTGCTGCCTCTCCTGTGGCAGTGTAACACATGCATTGCTGGCCACTGCTCAGCTGTGCCGGAGCAACAGGGTCTGCTGCTGTGTGGGGGCCTTAGTGCCCTCTACAACCAGTGCACCCCCTTCCTTGGTACGGCTGCCTTGCTCCAGGGAGGAGGAGCTACTGGGTACAAGTAGGGGTCCCACCCCACCAGGATTGTCCTGGAGGCTGCAGGAATGAAAGATTAACCTTTAATTAAAGACTATGTCATGTGCTGGAACCGCTGGGAATACGTCTGACCAAAATTGGCAAACCTAGGTATAGGAGCTGGGCAATGGGCGCCCAGCTGCCTGGGCAAAGCAAAAGCATTGCGATGACAGACGGGCTGGGTGCAAGCACAGTGCCCCCTCCCTAGCACAACTGGAGACAACGGGGGGGGGGGGGGGCGGGGCGCGAGCGAGCGCCGTGAAACCCTCGCAGGCGGCTAGAGTGGATGATATGAGGCTTCCCTCGCAACTAAACCAGGGGAGTGAGTGTCCCGTGCTACCAGCCAGGAAGTGAACATGCCGGCCACACTACACCATGTTGCACCAGTCCTCTAGCAAGCAACAGGTTGCGATGCAGGAGAGGGTGGCTTGTTTGCACTGGCAAAGGGCTGTAGGGGGCCTGAGAGGAGCTAACAGGTGAGCATGAGGCTAAAGAAAACAGAGCAACAGGTGAACACTAGATTAGAAGGGTGCACTTGTTGCTGCTGCTGTCAATGAATCTCACTGGGCACACCGGGGCTTCCTTGCATTACCTACGACTGGCTGTACTGAAGCAGACCATGGCCCAGCACCCTGGCCTCAGAACGAATGAATAGACCAGAGCAATTATCAAATGAGCCATTCCCTGTTGACCAGAACTGGTCCCAGTACAGATCCTATAGCCACTCGGTCACCCTTGTCCATGTTTGCTAACCTCCCTACCCCCCCAAAGATTTCTAATAGGTTGGTGAGGCATGATTTCCCTTCACAAAAATTATGTTTCTATTTCAGAGACTCTGTACAAACCCACACCCCCGCTCAGGCCAAGGGCTCATTGTGCCCCTCTATTCTCACCCCCAACCCCTCGCCAATGGCTGTGTGCCTGTCCTGTTGTTCCCCTGTACCACATCACAGCTGAGTATCCATGTTCCCTACACCCATTCTCGTCCTTTAGCCAGGGTCTGTATTTCTCCCCCATTCCTCCATGACAGGGACCTCCATTCTCTCCCACCAAGGCAGGGGCTCTGTATGTGCCACAATTCCCCCCTCCACAATTCTTATTTCTTGTCTTTCTGTCTGGGAGGTGTGTCATTCAGGCAGTCGACATGTTAAACTGTATTGGGAGGATGAATAGAGCTGAGCTATGGGGGGGCGGGGCAGGGAGTGAGGGACATCATGGAAAATGTTAATGGCTGCTGTCAACTGTTTTTGTTTTTTTTTGATCTATAGACAGTTACAAAGGTGTTTGAAACTGGTGGGTTTGCTCACCAGCTGACATGGGCTCTGTGTCCCTTAGTTCCCGCAAATCAATAGGGTTCTGATCAATCCATGCCTCTAATGGTCCTTGAATTTTTGGAATTGATCAGAGGCAACATTCAAAAGTTATCATGTTCCAGCCAGACAAAAACGCCATCAAATTGAAGGTAAGAGCTCACTTCGATCAGCCAGTGCAATAGTAATTAATTACATAATGTTAATTAAACTGTGTAACTACAGCAATACTTTGGCTAACTGGACTCCTTATGCCCATAGCAATGACAAATCTTCTTGATGCCTGAATTGCTGGTAGCAGAGATTAAAATGACTTTGTCACCATTACCTTGGCTGATTGTAAAATCTGCTTGTTGCACTCCTTCAGAGATAGGGGCCAGCACACTGAATCAGATAATGTCACATCCTTCTGATCTTAGGCCATGTGACCTAAACAATCCGCATGATGCCATTGCAAAATGTGCCTTCCACCCCCTACTAGTTATTCCAGGAGCAAGCACCCAACCCTAAACTCTTAAAGGGATAATAGGGAAAAAAATCCTCTGGTGGAATGAGGAGTTCTGGGTGTGCAAATTTCCAACTCCCCTTGAAGTAGCAGCCTGAGGTGGAGGGTGGCGTGTGACATTCGTGTGTATGTAAGGGGGTGGGAATGTAACCAAGGCTTGCAAGGGGAGAAAACTCTCCAATTTACACCAGCGTGTGTAACAATAAAGGATTCTTTTCCAATTGGAGAGCAGCTACATATAAGATGTGAAGAAAACGTAGCCCTTTCCTAGTAACCAAGGATCTCAATGCCATGTAGCGATGGGTATTATTCCCATTTTACTGATAGACACACACACAGGTAACTTGCCCATAATCACACAGGAAATTAGTGTTGGAATAGAACGTTCTCACTCCCATTCCCTTCACTTTCACCTGAAAACCGTCGTTCTTCCAGCAGAAGAGACGGGAGAGATGGCAATAGAGTTAAACACTCTCTTGTGGTCTCCGTTGCAACTTGCTGTACTTGATGTTAAGAGTCCATTTGGCCAAGCTTCCCTAGTTGAGAATACTGGCCCATGTCCTTACCATTCAGCTGCAGGCAGGCAAGAATTGAGGTGGAACCAAGGTTAATGGCGGGTGGATGGTAGAAAGGACACTGATGACTCTTCTGTGAGAGAAAGAGAATGTACATCGAAGGGCACAATTGCCAGAAAAGATGGTTGAATAACCAGAGGCCCTCACATGAGCAGGTTCTTTTGGACTGAACACATTCTACAGCACTTCATGTCTTCCTCAGAAACAGCAATCGCTCCATAGGGTGATGTGCTCAGTAAGTGGTTTTCTGCCTTCACATTGAGATGCTATATATTGCATCTGTTCATCTGGGGGTTGGGTTCCAACTCAGTTAGAAATCACACGTATGGTAACTATTATTTAAGTACTTCACTAAAAACCATAAAGTAGCAAGCAGGGTGGTAAAATAATGTTTTATTTCATGGATGAACGAACACTACCATGCCACATCCTAAATGTCCTCCTACAAAAGATTGCGGACAGAGCAGATTTGATGTTTTCCCGATCCAGTTCATTTCAGACTTCTGAGCCCATTTAGTGTAGTAAAACCTGGACACACAGCATTCGTATTGTGTATTTGGCTTACTGCCGAGTAAAGCAGATTTATACTGTAGTTCCTGTTCGCAAAATGTCAATGCACTGTAAATTAAAGAAACCCCCCCAAACCACACTAGACTGTTCCTGTGATTTACCAGTATAGTGTCCAGGATGGTCTAATTACAACCAACAGTCAAAGCTTAGAGATTAAAATAAAACAAAAACTTGACACATTAAGGAACACAATGGATACATCATCATTGCTGTCAGGATGTGAGTTTACCCACAGTACTGTGTAAAAATGTAGAAACCTGCGCTGACATTCAAGTTGTCAAAACAAGAAAAGAAATTACATTAATTGATATATTTCCCAGCTAGTACTTCTAAAGAGTCCTGATCAGCAAAGGAAGGTTATAGCATGCATGCTCAACACAAGACTAATATTGGATTGGAGACCTGACAAATAACTGACTTACATTCCTTTATATACAACAAAATGAAATATACAATATTAGTACTGGCTGTACATTTGGTCAGAATATTTTACAAGGAGCAACACTAGCCAAAATCTTTATGATATGGTAACGGGAGTGAAGGAATGATTTCTGAGATTTGAAAGATTTTCACATGGGTTTTTAAACATTGTTTCCCACCCCTGCAAAGACCAATATGATTTTAGATGCTCTGATTTTACAAACCTCCTGCAAACAGAGACATAATTAAAAGTGGAATGTGATAATCATTAATTTGGCATCCAAAATCAAAACTAAGCTGCAGACAGCATGTGATTTTCTTTTTTAATGCTTCACAAGGCGATCAGCAAAGTATCTGATACAAACTCCCTCTACCAGAGTGTAGATTGCGGTTCGCAATCTTTTCTGACCACGTATTCAAAGTAACAAATGTTTGCGGCCCCCTTACATTTACTTTAGAAGAGTAAAAATTATATCAAAGCTAAGCCTAAATTCATAGATCCCAAGAGCAGAAGGGACCACTGTGATCATTGAGTCTGACCTCCTGTATAAAACAAGCCATTGAACTGCCCCCAAATAATGTATTTATGTGTGTGCTTGGAGAGGTTAACGGGGAATAACTAAAGGGTAAGCGCGTGCAGGGAGGGAGGGAACAAGATTTTCTTTTGCTTTACATTGTAATAAAAATTTAACATCTTGCGCCCCCCCTTCCTGATTGCCTTTTGTGACCCCCTCTAGGATCATGACCGAGCAATTGAAAAACACTGGTCTAGTTAGTTCAATGCATGTTTTCTTCCACATCCATGATAAGGTGAGCATGAGATCAAATGTAAAGAGGAACAGGTAAAAACAATATAAAATAGTAATTAATTACATGAGGCTAATTAAACATTAGTGTTACAGTGATACTTTGTATAATTAGAATCTGTATGCCCCATAGCAGTGATGAATCTTCTAAAGATGGGGGAGAGCAGGCAAATATGTATGAATCAGTACCTTTAAAATAATTGTGCTATAATCTTTTCCATTTATTAAGTTTTATCTGACACAACGGGATGCTAACTATGGTAACCCTAATAGAGATGATGTATTTCATTGCTACTGCTTCATTTCTTGAATGCAAAAGGGCCATTTAACTTTCTAGTCCTCAAGGTAGTTTCTTGGGGTCGTCCTTCAAGTCCAATTTCTTGAGAGCCTTTTACTCCAGAAGTCATTTTGTGGCAAATAAGACGGTGATGTCTGTGACGGATTCATGTCAGACAGCAGTTTCTGCTAAGTTCATCATGCTTAATGTTCTTCCATTCAGGAAGGAGTCGCTGTCCATAAAGCAGGCGAGCTGCTTTCAGTTTCGTTTAAATACATGCTAACAACATAACATTTCTTTCTCCAGGAAAATGATTCAGTTGCATATTGTTATAAAGAACGACCTTGTGCTTCGCACGAACCAAAAGGGTTAATCCTCCTCCTCGTCCTCTTTCAGTGTGACTATTGGGAGTTTGTCCTGAACTTTGAAACAGTCCACAAAGAAATTGACAAGGGACTTGTATACATGTTGCTCAAGTGCGGCACTGGTAAAGTAATGGCTTTCATCAGGGTATATCTGCAAAGGAACCAAGGAGATCGTGAGTAGCTTTACTTTAAGATTAGAGATGGGCCTGAACTGCAGTCCCAGATCTGAACACCTGGGATTCATCCAGAGCTGACCTCTGCAGCTCAGGCCCCGCTCTAGCTAATAACCATCAATACAAACACTATCATATGGCATTTAGGGCTTGTCTTGCACTGGCTAATTAAGGGTACATCTATACTACCTGCAAAATCGGCGGGTAGTAATTGATCTATTGGGGATCGATTTATCGCTTCTCATCTAGACGTGATAAATCGATCCCAGAAGCGCTCCCCGTTGACTTTGGAAGTCCTGCTCAGTGAGAGGAGGAAGCGCAGTCGACGGGGGAGCGAGCCTGCACCACGTGGACCCGATGTAAGTAAAATTACTTTCGATCTAGGAAACGTCGACTTCAGCTACGCTATTCTCATAGCTGAAGTTGCGTATCCTAGATCGATCCCCCCCCAGTGTAGACCAGCCCTAACAGACTGTATTTAAACCAATTTAGTTACATTGGTGCCAACGTCTGTGTGGACACTCTTATTTCAATTTAAAAGTAGATTCTGATCAGGTTTAAGTTAAACCTAAATAGGCCTTAGCTACAGTACAAATGCTTTGCAGGTAATATCTACATCATCAGAGCCCCCTAGAGTAGATGCAGCTTATGCCGACAGAAGGAGTTTTTCTGTCAGCATTGTACTACCAGCTCCCTGAAGGACATGAACTGGGAGTGTTGCCAGCGTAGCTATGCCGACTGGAGGTGGTGGTTTTTTCACATTCCTGACTGACACAGCTATTCTGAGAAAACTTTGTAGTGTAGACCTGCCCTTAGGGTGACCACACAGAGGTATCCATATATGCCTGTCTCATAGAACTGGAAGGACCTTGAAAGGTCATTGAGTGCAGTCCCCTGCCTTCACTAGCAGGACCAAGTACTGTCCCCTGACAGATTTTTGCCCCAGATCCCTAAATGGCCCCCTCAAGGATTGAACTCACAGCCCTGAGTTTAGCAGGCCAATGCTCAAACCACTGAGCTATCCCTCCCCCCTAAATGAGTGTAGTCCTATGTAGACAAGGCCTTAGGATCATTAGTGTCATTACTTAAAAAGCTGAATGCAAACTTGTTGAAAAAGGAATTTATTGTTTGTTAGAAGGAATGCTGGTAACTCTCTACAGGAAATGGCCTACATAATCTCAACTATGCTTTTAATTTAGATCTAACAGGCAACTTTTTTACATGTTATAAGAATGCCAGTTGATTATAAAAGACTTCTAAAGCTGTAATTTTCAAAGGGGAATATGGAGCTGGGCTCCTAGTTCTTACTGAAAGTCAGCAGGAGTTGAATTCCAAATTCCTTTGAAAAGAGAACAAGGAGTACTTGTGGCACCTTAGAGACACAAATTTATTTGGGCATAAACTTTCGTGGGCTAAAGCCCATTTCATCAGATGCATAGAGTGGAACATACAGTAGGAAGATATATATATATATATATATATATATATATATACAGAGAACATGAAAAGATGGGGGTTGCCATACCAACTCAAAGAGGCTAATCAATTATGGTAAGCTATTATCAGCAGGATATACCAATGTGATATGTGCCATCATGTGCCAGCAATGCCCCTCTGCCATGTACATTGGCCAAACTGGACAGTCTCTATGTAAAAGAATAAATGGACACAAATCTGACATCAGGAATCATAACATTCAAAAACCAGTAGGAGAACACTTCAATATTTCTGGTCATTCAGTAACAGACCTAAAAGTGGCAATTCTTCAACAAAAATTTTTCAAAAACAGACTCCAACGAGAAACTGCTGAACTGGAATTAATTTGCCAACTGGACACCATCAAATTATGCTTGAATAAAGACTGGGAGTGGCTGGGTCATTACAAAAACTGAAACCTATTTCCCCATGCTAGTTACTCACACCTTCTTGTCAACTGTTTGAAATGAGCCATCCTGATTATCACTACAAAAGTTTCACCTTAATTGATTAGCCTCCTAGAGTTGGTATGGCAACCCCCATCTTTTCATGTCCTCTGTATATATATATCTATCTTCCCACTGTATGTTCCACTCTATGCATCTGATGAAGTGGGCTTTAGCCGATGAAAGCTTATGCCCAAATTAATTTGTTAGTCTCCAAGGTGCCACAAGTACTCCTCATTCTTTTTGCGGATACAGACTAATACGGCTACCACTCTAAATTCCTTTGAGAATCCCAGACTAAGAACATAGGCATTAAGCCAAATCTAAATGATATTTTGTGTGTGTGTGTAAGAGAGAGAGAGAGAGAGAGAGAGAGAAACTATATAATACACATATAACTTAGAATTACTGTTCTATTTGTATTTTTATATTGTATTGCATATACAGTGAGAGCTTTCTAAAGCTTACTTCATAACATCTGTTTTCTGTTCAAAGTGCAAAGTGACTGTTTAAGTATGAAAAATGGAAATACACATATACTGTACCTGCAAGCTGTAATTAGCCTTTGCCCTAATTAGGTGTGTAATAAGGTCTGCAGTATGCTGGAAATGGATTTTTTCTGTAAAATCAGATTAATATCAATAAATGCATAAAAGTGGCAAATTTAATTAAGAAATACATCAAAGAGTCTCATAAACTACAAAATGTATCGCACTAAAATGAGTTAACTTACCATCAGCTGTGGCATGAATGATCAAAAACTTTTGATCTTTCAGTAATGAAACTCTGTGTGCTAATTTGGTGATCTGTGAAGATAAAAGTTGCAGGTAAGATTAAGCATCATGCCAGAAATTAGTGATTTCGGCATACATAGCAAAGTAGCACTTAACTCTGTTTTATATTTGATCACCAGAATAACAAGCTGATATCATTACAACCTCTTCCTCTTGGCGGCTTGAATCATTACAGCAGCAGAATGGAGGATGAACTATGCTGTCCATTTCTCTTAACTTTTTCCTGCCCTTCATGACCAATCCTGCCCCAACAGTAGATGGTGGATGTGATGGATGCACCCCTGTACTCACACCCTACACACTATTGTAATAATCTTTGTACAAAGTATGCCTTGTGAGGCATCATTTGAAAACCCATAACTTGCTTGTCAGCATTGTCATGGTGAAATATATATAGCAACATAAGCTATAATTAAATTATAAGCTATTGCTGTTATTAGCACATATTCCCCATAACCCTGCCCAGGCAGAAGTCAGCAAAGCAATCTGTCCTAAACAAAGGAATGTGTGTTTGCTTTACTTGGCATTTAAGCAGTAAACAGAGTTATCAAGCAGACACGGGGGAGGGAGGAAACCTGAATGTAAGCGTAGACAGGTGAAAAAACCCAGCAGGGAACATCCTTCCACACAGACTCTTTGTCTCTTGGTTCTCATCTAGTTCCCTGCATGCTTCTCCCTCCGTTATAACATTGCCTCCAGGAGAATAATATGGTGTATAAAGTCTGCATCAGGCTTTGGGTCATGCGGCCTTTATAAATTCCACATCACAATTCCAGGGCTCAGGAAACAGTCTTGTGCTCCTTGATTCCTAGAGAGTGCTTGGCCCAGTTGTGGTGTTTAGGAAGCACGCGTTACATCAGTGTCTGGCACAGCAGGCCACACTGAGAACACTGCGATGTTCCACAGATGCAGTCAATGGCGTTTAACAGTTAAATAGTTCCCTCCCCAAGCTAGTCAAAAGTACCAGTACTTACCCACACCAACCTTCTGAAACATACAGCCAAGCTATTTTGCACTACATCCAAATGAGAATACTGATTGCTTTGGAACCCCTTTCACTTTCATTGATTTGCCTTCAACTTTCTAGAAAAAAAAACCTACCATGGCCTAACTATGCTTGTGAAATTTCAGAGGGCCAGCGAATTCACTATATGAATCATGTACCCACAAGCCTTACCTCTTAAGGAGGAGCACAGCGGCTCTGGCTGATTTTTCTTTGTTGCGAAGTGGGCAATTATTTCAAACCCCAGTGGTGAATGCCTGTGCAAAATCCATCTAATCGGGCTGTGTGCAGGGTTAGCACCAATTTTTCAGCACTTTACAGACACAGCCCAGTAACCCTTTCCCTCTATGTAGTTACTCTTTTCTAGTTTCTTCAGAATACCTGAAGCATTCACACCCATTGAGCCTCCCTCGCACCCTGAACAATAAAATCCTAACTAATGAGCTATCTGCATTTAAAACCCTGCTAGACTCAAGCCCAGAGTTCTGCTTACCACCAACTCAAGCTTCCGAATTCTGAAATACCCATTCTGTGCTTACCACCATCAGCAGCTCATCCTTGGGTGAAATGTTAAAGGGACTTTAAATGGACTGTAGCTTAAAAGGCATAATCTAATGGGCTGAGCACCAGAATAGAGGTCTAATCCTAGCTTTGACACTGTTTTGTCCTGTGGCCATGAACAAGTCACTCAACCTCTCTGTCAGGGGCGGCTCTAACAATTTTGCCGCCCCAAGCAGTCGCCGCCGAATTGCCATCACAGTGGGAACTGCGGCGGAGCTGCCGCTGAATTGCCGTTGCAGGGGCTCGGACTGCCGCTCCATTCTCGATGCCGCCCCAAGCACCAGCTTGGAAAGCTGGTGCCTGGAGCTGGCCCTGCTCTCTGCCTCAGATTTCCCACCTGTAAAATGGGGCTTATAATACCTACCTACTTTAGAGAGGTAGCCTGAGGATTAATGAATGACAAGGCTATCAATTACTTTACTGTTAAATTCAAGGAAACAAAAACAGTTAGTCAGTCTGTTGACTTAAGGCCAAAATAACTTTCAAACAAAGACCTTTTTACTACTCAGTCTCAGGCACTGGTTTTGGTATTTCCCTCCTCCCCCAAATTGTACATAAGAAGACAGGGTTAAAAAGTTAAAGAAAGGTTTACATTTTGTCAGGAAAGTGTGCTCACTGACTCAAAGCTCTGTTCTCAACTCCATGCAATTACCTCATATGCTCTGTTATCAATGCCATGTAGTCCCAAATACCTTTCAGAAAAGGCAGAAGCTTGAAAAGAAATAAAGAAAACATACTGGTCAGTTTTTTACTCCAGTGCAGTCCGTTCCAAAAATAAAAGCCACATTTTCTGACTTAGCTTTTATTAAATGACTCTCTTGGTTTGGTTTGGTTTTAGAAACCTGGTCGGAATTAATGACTCCATCTGTAATAACATTGACAGAGAAAATTTAATTCTAATAAAAGAATAGTCAAAACACATTTGTAACGCCAAACCTTTGTACCATAGAGCTACCACATGATCCACTGTGCTACATGGCCTTTCGCCTTCAATGTGTATGGAGAGGTATTAAATTAGTCACAGGAGGGCTCTGCTATTGATTTCTGAATGCAGCTGAAGTATTCTGGGAGCTACAAGTGATATAATTTCTGTTCTGCTTTCACCTAATGGCTGATCCAACTCCAGGTGAAGTCAATCGGAATGTTCTCATGGGCTTCAGTGGAATCCTAACGCAGGAGTAACACCTTGATTTTAATGGAGCTACTCCTGATTTACACCAGTGCAATGTGAGAGAGTATCAGTCCCACTGAGTAGCCAGCCAAGGAGAGAATGGAGGGGAGGCAAGGAGGCTGCTGTGCCTTCCAGCAGCTAGGAGGAAAATCCCTATATAGGTCTACTGGGTGGGAATGGCATAGCTTCCCCTTAGAGGTGTGCTTTGATGGGAGAGGCTAGGTGGTGACCTTAAATCAGTTTCTCCTTGGCTGAATGGGAGCAGCCCTTTGCAAATGGTGATGGGAATATTTGGCCTTTGGAAGAAGATTTCAAGTTTGAGTTTCCAATGGGCTGATACAAGCAACAGTGAGAATTTGCAGGCCCAGCAGGTGTGACACTCAATGAATAAAGCCCAGATCCTACAAGGCCCTCCACATGAGCAAGGTCCTATGGGGCTCCCCAGTGCGGTGCTGGGCGGGCGCAGGAGTCTGCCCATGCACAGAACTGGGCTGGTGAGTCTTTATTTAGACCTTATTCAAAACCCCTCATTTAACATGTGACCAAACTATTTATCAAGCTCACAAAGCTCCATCAGAAGGTGAGTCTGCAACCTAGGCAAATGTGTCCATTTGAATGCACAAGCTGACGCAGGCTGCTTTAAAACCTAGCCAGAATGTATAACGTTAAACAGGGTGCAGCAATTTGGAGCTCAAGCCCTAGTCCTTCCTAGTACTGAACAAACCCTTTTGATAAGTGTCTGGGTTGTGTTTATCACACATTTGTATGTATTTGTTTATCACACATTTGTGATAAGTAACACTCAGTATGGATTTGTCAAGAACAAATCGTGCCAAACCAACCTGATAGCTTTCTTTGACAGGGTAACAAGCCTTGTGGATGGGCGGGAAGTGGTAGATGTGGTATATCTTGACTTTAGTAAGGCTTTTGATACTGTCTCACATGACCTTCTCATAAACAAACTAAGGAAAGACAACCTAGATGGAGCTACTATAAGGTGGGTGCATACTGGTTGGAAAACCATTCCCAGGGAGTAGTTATCAGTGGTTCACAGTCAAGCTGGAAGGGCATAACGAGTGGGATCTGGCAGGGATCAGTTCTGGGTCCGGTTCTATTCAATAGCTTCATCAATGATTTAGATAATGGCATGGAGAGTACACTTATAAAGTTTGTGGACGATACCAAGCTGGGAGGGGTTGTAAGTGCTTTGGTGGATAGGATTACAATTCAAAATGATCTGGACAAACTGGAGAAAAGGTCTGAAATAAATAGGATGAAATTCAATAAGAACAAATGCAAAGTACTCCACTTAGGAAGGAACAATCAGTTGCACACATACAAAATGGCAAAGGACTGTTTAGGAAGGGGTACTGCAGAAAGAGATCTGGGGGTCACGGTGGATGAGTCAACAGTGTAACGCTGTTGCTAAAAAAAGCAAACGTCATCCTGGGATGTATTAGCAGGAGTGTTGTAAGCAAGACACGAGAAGTAATTTTTCTGCTCTATTCCATGCTGATTAGGCTCAACTGGAGTATCATGTCCAGTTCTGGGCACCACATTTCAGGAAAGATGTGGACAAACTGGAGAAAGTCAAGAGAAGAGCAACAAAATGATTAAAGCTCTAGAAAACATGACCTATGAGGAAAAATTAAAATAATTGGGTTTGTTTAGTCTGGAGAAGAGAAGACTGAGAGGGGGCACGATAACAGTTTTCAAGTACATGACCTAGTAAGGGGAGGGTGGGAATGTCACTGGTGGCTTGGAGCTGGCATTTTGTGGCTTCTGGGGAGTGGTGTTTACCGTATAATTTCAAGTCTGTCAATGGAGAAAGAGCAGCTCCGCACGTGAACACTTGATTCTCTTCACCAGCCGGGAGAATAAAAGCACTCAGATAGCCCCCGTAATCCTAGAGTACAGACAGACAAACAGCCACATGTGTCAGTGAGAATGCAGAAATGCTGGGCACCAAAGTAGTCGTTTCACACATCAGTCAGTGTTACCAAGAACCGTGGCCATACTATGCGATGCAATGTCTACACTGCAATCAGAGGTGCGACTGCAGCATGCGGAGACATACCCGAGCTCACTTTGATCTAGATAGCTCACTAACGGGCTGAAGCCTGGGCTGTACAATCCCCCCGGTCCATGCTGCTGGAGCTGCCCTGCTATTTTAGCTATCCAGCTCAAAACAAGCTTGGGTATGTTTACATGTGCTGCCGGCACATCTCTGACTGCAGTATAGACGTACCCTGAGATATGGCTGTGGCTCCGCGGCGATTTAGCTGTAAATTGAGCCCAATACAAGATAATGCCTTAGCCTGGGTGTTAAGCATCCACAAACTCCCCCCTCCCCCACCATTAGATGACACAAAATCCCACCAGGCCGAGGTCCAGCAGAGCAGCGTGTTCATTAGATTAAAAACCATTCAACTCTGCTTCCCAATGTAACGGGCTGGTAGTTAACTGGAGACGCTCTATGTGCCCTATGCGGGGCAATGGTGTTTTCAATACACAGTCTAATGAATGGGAAGCAGGGTTCAAAACCAGTGCCACAGCCCCACACAGAGTTACTAAACTAGCCAGTTACTAAAGCCGGATTCTTGCAGGACCTACACAGGCAAAGCTTCCCTTTTACTTCAGTGGGAGTTTTGCACATGTAAGCAGTGCAAGCCTGGGTCCTAACTATGGACCTGATCCTGCAACCATTTATGCACTTAAATAACTTTGGGCTGGATCCACAAAGGGATTTAGGCACCTAAATCCAAAATTTAGATCTTCACATCCTGCTCAGCTGCTGCCTAACCCTGCAGGGGCCTACGTCCTGAGGCCCCTAAGTTGCCACTGGTCAAGTCCCATGGCACCTACGTTTCTGCTGCTGGGCATGTGCACAGCTGCCTCAGTCCTGCTGCCCAAGCAGGATCCTCAAACTAGGTGTTCCCCCGACCCCCTGCCATCTCGCCTGCGGGCCTCACCCAGAAGAAAGGTGGTGGAGGAGGTGGTGGCATCCTAACCACTGGGCTGTGGGATTTTCTGAAGAGGATCTCTCTCAATCTCTCCTATGGAACCTGTTCACTTTGTATAAACAATTAAATAGGCACTGGAAGAGGGACTGGAATTCGGGTCTCCCACGGCCCAGGGGGATGCCCTACCTTCTGGGCTGTACAGTCATTCTCACTCTTCCTGGCCTATGACTACTAACTATTTCGTACAAAGTGGAACAGCTTCAGCAGGAGCGACTGAATGAGACCCACCCCTGCATATCCTATGTCCCCACTGATTAGGGCACTCACCTGAGGGGCAGGAGCCCTAGATTCAAATCCTTGCTCCATGCCAGTCAGAGGAAGTGGGATTTGAACTTGGATCTCCCACATCCTGGGTGAGTTGGCTAAAGGTTATAAGCCAAGAGTGTCCGCCTGCAGATGTGTACACAAGAGGGGACCCTCCCCCTTGTATAAAGATATCAGACACCTCTGCAGTCTGATCTCTGTGCAGGAAGAGGTGTGGAGGCTTATCAGACCAGGGTGAGAAGAGTGCATGGGAGGGAAAGTTAACTCAGTCTGGGTCTCTAAGCAAAGCAGTGGCCATGGAAGTCCCTGATAGTGCACAGGTACAGGGGGGTCCACACAGATGGCCAAGCCTTCCCTGGATCTTTGGGGAACTGCCAGGTTCCAGGCTGGCCCCATAGCCCCTGCCCCCTAGCTCCTGTTGGCAATTCTCACTTCGCCCAGAACCCTCTCCTGTGTTCTCTTCCAAAGGAGAGGAATGATCTGGACCGTGAGGACCACTTGTGTCTTCAAAATAACTATCTGTGTCTGTGTCCAGGATTGGGCCCTGTATTTGCATGGTTAAATAAAGTCTTGCTCTGTTGCAGAGTCTGTAAAACTGCAACATACTCTAAAAAACATCAGTCACTGGTACTGAATTTGTTTACTGCACTGCCCAATGTGCCAGAAAGGATTCTGGATGTGACTCATCTATCTGAAACAGAACATACCATCGGACTCACACTGATTACACTTAGACCCTGAGCCAGCAGTCCCTGCTTGGGCAAAACTCCCATTTCTTTGGTGTAAGGTCTGAGTTTTCAAAGCTACAATGGTACATTCATTCTATATTGTCCACCTTAGTATGTTTTCCATCAGGTCTGAATGAACTGGTGCCAAGCCAAGAACCCATCTTCTTTCCTCACCCCCTTCAGCAACAGTGCCAATAGCAAAACTGTTATTAGCATTTCAGTGGCTGCTAAGAATTGGTAAGCAATCTCTGAGACAGGGATTCTATTATCTGTTCAGCGCTTTTCACCCACTGCACCGATAGCAATAATAATTTCTTCTAACGATCCCCTTCTCATATCTGACAGCATTTTTTCCTCACAAATAATAGATGTTTTTCCTTTTCAAGAATTTCAAAGGAAACATTGATAAATGGGCTGATATAATGAAAGCTCTCATCTTTAGAATCTCTAAGCAAGAAGCAGCCTGTCTCAAAAAACAAAACCACCACCACAGGTAAATTCAATAAATCAAGATTAAGCGTAAGTGATTAAACACATCAGCAAACAATAACAGAGGGTAGGGATCACAGGAAAATTTTACCTTCCCAAATACAGCAACTCGCATTTTATCAATATAATGTTCTTTCAACATTATCCTAAAATATGAAACAGACGAGAAATAGTTAAGTTCAAGGAGGACACTGTTAGATACATGGAATACATGATGGCATTGTGCGGCTTGAAGATTTTATCAGCATGAGTTTAGGATGGTTGTATTATCCAAGCCACAAGCGAATTATATAGGCTAATCCAAACTCACGCCGATGGCTACTGCTTTCATGTAACTTTCTATTTGATTTGTTCTTGCTCTTTTAACCCCTTGCCTGATATGGAACATTCCAGGTACATCATGCAGAACACACCTCCTGTGAGCCAAAATGTACCAGGTACCCCCTAATTTCCATTAATTTTGATTGGCTCATGCAAGCACATCTTACCTGTAGAACCAATGACAAAATTCTTACTTATACATGGCTCTGATGGCATTCTTAAGGTGTGATATACTTAGAACAGTAATTCTGCAAACAGTACAGGGTCCCATATTTATTGTCTTGCAATGACTTCCATATTAAAAATATCTTCACTTTACAAGTCAGAAGATGGATTTTTTTCCCAACTGCTAGCACTGCAAAATTAATCCAGGCACAGAAAATCAAGCGGTATTCTTTCTGCCCCTTCTGTTATTTATCCCCAGTGGCACAGAATCTGAAATCAGAAGGTTGCTGATGGACAGGGAAGCACAGAATCCAGCTAACTCTTCTGTATCTGTAGTGGCTCTACAGTGCTAGCAGTAGGGTTCCCCCCCCGCCACCCCGTAAAATAAGTGGATAGGACTTGAACATAAGCAAGGGGCAGTTAGCTTCATTTAACAATGTTTAAATATTTAAATTAGCCAAAGTCTCTACCTGTGCAGCAAATAAGTAATTATAAGCAAATACATCATTGTAAGTTATTTGTAAGACTAAAAATGTAAGAAAAAAATGTAGTTTGTTTTTCAGAAATATTCATAGTCATCTTTAATACAGTCCCCAAAATGTTAATTTAAATAATCTTTCTGTTGGTCCTTAAACATCTTAATCCACCATTTTGATGCTAGATTATTAGCCTTAATAAAGGCAATTTGTTTATTATAACAAATATTAGCATCATCCATATATGTGCCCACTTCCTTAGAGACCAAGTATATATTTTTATCAACCGAACTAGCTTCATAATGGCATGGAACCACCATTCCTATATATTAAGCTATTGCTGTAGTCACATGGCATGCATTACTCTGATGGTTTTGCAACATCCCTGTGGAAGAGCTCACGGGACTCCAACAGTTCCTTCTCTTAACAACTGAATGGGCCTTCAACCGAACCCAACCATTTTTTAAAAAAGATTCCCCCTCGTCTCCTTCCCCCAAATATTTTAAACCAGACCCTTGAACTTTTAAAAGGTAAGACCTTTAGCTCCATCCCTATTAATGTTAACATCAGAAAAAGTTTTCTGGCTTATACATGGAATCGTTATTTAGCTGACATTTTACTCCCCATATTGAAATATACAGGAGTTTTATTTGTACTTTCAATTTATCACGTTTCTTCAATTGTTTACACAACAGTATTCAAATAGGAGGAGATGCATTGCTGAGTGGTATCTAGAGAAATAAAACAATTGACTTTAACAACAGTTCAGCTCTGGTTGCAGCACCTGGGCAGGCTGATCAGATGAACAGGGCTCCTTCTCAGGGAGACCCTGATCCTGGAAGAGAACTGTGTAAGCAGACTTTTCCCACTGCTCCCTCACAGATCCCTGTTGACTTCAGTGAGGTCCCACTAACGCAGTTCTCTTTGCAGGATCAGGGCCTTACAGTATTTTCTAGTGTCCAGATACAGCTGCGGAGCCTTTGAGAATACATTTCAATTATAAAGGCAATTCATTTCTATAAGGACAGTGTCATTCACCGGACAGCTTCCAACTGATCCTTCTCCTCCAAAAGGGCCAATCTTCTTTTAACTTCATGTAACAACTTTGTGCCTTGGAATCCACTTCCCCGGCCATCAAACTTCATCACAATTGCATTGTGGGAGCTGACCAGCACGCTTTCCCAATTCACTTCAAACTTTTCTGTTACACTCTGACTACCAGGTGTTCCATCACTGAAACAAAAACAGAGACAAACCAAATGCATCTTACCCATGCTCAAAGGAACAATGTCAAGGCTGTTCAAGACTAGAGACCTTTCATGCCACATAATCTCTTTGAAAAGTGACAACATAGTCTCTCCTTTTAAAGGTGAGTTTGCAGACCAGCTTGTACCAATGCTACATGCGTTAAAAGGTGACATCGAATTTAACGAGAAAGCCATGATATCTGTCTTTATACAGCACTGCCGCAGGGAGGTCTGGTGTGTGGGATGATTTTTGAGGCAGGTGAGGAAGCTGCAGGAAGGTTTTACCAGCTATCTATCTAGATTCTTATATGGCAACCACCACGAGGACATTGGAGCATTTTGTTACACTAGGAAGCATAAACATAAATGGGCCAGATCCTCAGCTTGGCCAAAATAGTATAGCTTCACTGAAGTTAATGGAGTTATGCCATTATACACCAGTTGAGGAGCTGGCCCCAATCTATATTTCTTTCTTTCTCTCTCATCCTGCCAGTCTGTAGGGACTGAACTCTTGTGGGGCGGCTGGCAGAGGTTAACTGGGAGGGCCTAGCCTGGGAGCACCGCAGAAAATTTGGGGAGGAAAGCCTATTGAGTCGTTAGACTATTGTCACCCATCATAAACCTCCCCTCTCCTGCAGGAGTGTTGGATAGTGGCTACAGATGTGACTGTCAGTCACTTGATGTCACTATTGCTTAAAACCGATACAAGGGAAAGGCAAATTACAAAACAAACTGGTGATAAAACAATTGACTTTAATAACAGTTCAGCTCTGGTTGCAGTGGGTGGGCAGGGTGATCAGCCGAACAAGGCTCTCTCTCAGGGGAATCCTGGTCCTAGAAGACAACTGTGTAATCAGATTTGTCCCACCCACCCCACAAATCAGATCCCACCAATGCAGTTCTCTTTGCAGGATCAAGGCCTTAGATTGCATGCTCTTTGGGGGCACTTAGTCCTAAATGATCACAAGAAATACACATGACCACACACACACACACTGCAAACAGAGCAGCGCTGAGCTGAGCTTCTCAAACTCTCCATACAAAGCAGAAATTACAATGCACCCAGAGAAATAGGGTGAGCAAGGGACAGGAGATTTTGTTGAGTCAGTTCTAAATGGCTAGGAATACTGGCATTTCCACCTACTTCTGTTCCTTTTATGGGCTCCCAGAGACACGAGAAAACGTCTCTCCATTTTTTAACATGCATATGACTTCAGTTATTTGCATTTGCTCCACAAAGGCCCAGGAGCATCCACTTTCAGAGGCAGCCTAATCAAGTGTCGTTGGCTTGATGAGTACCAATCTTCCTCAAGCACTTGTATAATGAAGTACCTTTTCGCTGAAGTAATTTTGTGATGTGGCAGCCTGTTTATTGCAGTGTTTTTGTCCTTCGTTGAAAGAAGCTGCAGGATGGTGTTTTGGACTTCATTCGCAATGCATCTTTGCCTCCTTCATTCCTATATCAGACTCCTTTCTCTCAGCAAAGTGCATCCATGCTTGAAATCAATGGGAGTTAGGTGCCTGAAAATCGTTGTGGATCTGGGCCTAAATGACTTAGTGGACTAGTGGTAAGGACAGTTCAATTGTTGGGATAGATGGCATTAATAGTTTGGTGCTGCTATAAGGAAGGCACCATGTGGACAGAGGTCTGGTTATTCACTGCTATTTCTAGGACCACAGGGCAGAGTAACTATAGGTTTAAGCTTTTGCAGAGGCTATAATAGCCCACTAAAAAGGAAACAGGTCACTATTCCCCAACAGTGGCTGCCACAGTTTAACAGGAAGACAACACATCCCCTATTGTAGGATCCTAATGTGAGTGGGCTCACCGAGTCCTGCTAAGAGATCCCTGGATATTACACTATTAAGGAGCCATGGGAGGGAGGGATGTGCAGTGGGTTCAAGTTAAATAAAAACGATCCCTCATAATAGTTGCAGTATTGAGAAAAGCTGATTTCACAACTCTCTGCTAGGTTTAAAGTGAATTTTCATTAGGGCCTTGTCCATTTTTGCCCAAGGCAATTGACAGTGTTTGTAGCCAGGTTTGAGAGAGATAATAACCAATTTGGAAGAGTGGAGTGGAGCCAGCACTGTTATTTGTGGTGGAGAGATGACGCAAATTGTTCCATGAAAAAACTATTTTGAAGATCTTTAAGGAAGTTCCACATTCCTGGAGCAGATTGGAAACTCTGTAGCTTGTCCCCTGAGCTTCACCCAAACGGGAGCAGGACGTGAATTTTTAAAAAATTGCAGATTTTTTTTTGTTTGACCAGTTCTTTCGTAGGTAGCCCTCCTTTTTAAGACATCTCCTTTATCATCCTGAAATAGCATGATCTCAATGGCTTTGGGTCTGCTATCACTCTAGCTTTAACTATGAAGGTCTTTAGGGTACGTCTACATAGCAAGTCGGACTCCATGGCAGCAAGTCTCAGAGCCTGGGTCTACAGACTTGGGCTCACGCTATGCACTAAAAATAGCTACAGATGGAGCCTGAATGTCTGCCCAGCTATTTGTAGGGCTGTTGCAAAGTCTGTAGACCTGGGCTCTGAGACTTGCTGCCATGAAATCCTACTTGCTTTGTAGACGTACCCTCAGTCTAAGGGCTTGTCTACACAGGCACTTTACAACGCTGCAACTTTCTCGCTCAGGGGTGTGAAAAAACAGCCCCTGAGTGCTGCAAGCTTCAGCACTGTAAAGCGCCAGTGTAGAGTGCACCAGCGCTGGGAGCTGCGCTCCCAGTGATGGGAGCTACTCCCCTCATGGAGGTGGTTTTTTTAGAGCCCTGGGAGAGCTCTCTCTCAGCACTCTGCCGCGACTACCCAAGCCACGTTAAAGTGATGCCACGGCAGTTTAGCGCTTTAGCGTTGCCAGCGTAGACTAGCCCTAAAGAAGTTGTCATAGCGTGAAGGGAGTATTGTGTGTGGTTGGTACCCAACATTGCACTTGGCTAGGTGTAAGAGATCTCTTAAAAATGCAGTATGTTTTCCCTTAAGTCAATGGCAATACGCAGAGTGTGTATAGTTAAGCATGTGTGTAATTCTTTACAGAATAGGGGCTTTTAGATAGTAAGTTCTTCAGTGCATGGATCATCTTTTATCCTTTGTTTTGTATAGCACGTAGCCCACTGTGGCTCTGATCTTGGTTGCTTTTAGGTGTTTACAAATAAAAATAAGAATTACAGATTACAAATAAAAATAAGAAAACTTACACAACCAGTAGCAAAGGATAGTGTATGGTGTCCGCAAAGGTTGCTGGCTTTAAGATTTGCATTGGCAATTCTAGGCAAAAGTAACAAACAACAACAAGGATTTAATATGGGAATGTTGAGATAACCATCACAGATTTTTACAATGTTGTGGCCACTTATCAACAGAAATAAAACAACATTTCATAAGATGCTCTGGTAAATAAAACCCTAAAAGCACAGATGTAATCAAGGATAAGATCCAGACCGTAATAGCTGAGGTGACAAGAAATTTAAACCTAGAGTGAGCTATTTAGTCATGCATCACTTACACAACAGGCAATTAACATCTGGCAATAGCTATTATTTTCCCTTTAGGCAGCTGGATGAGTGACACTGCCAAGAATCAATATTTTGGAGAGGCAGAGAAAGGGTGGGTAATGATAGCTTAAAACAAAAGGAATGTAAGGTACAATTGCCAATTAAAACGTGGTTGATGATGTGTCTGGCAGAATTTTTCTGCTTTAGGGGCTTCAAGATAGTTAGGGGATGGACTTGCTTCTTAATCCTAAATTCCAGGGGCCTGATTTTGATCTCACTTCCTCTGGTATACTACAAATCAGGAGTAACTCCAAGTCGACAGAGTTACACTGGTATAAAATCTGTGTATGTGACATCTGAGTTAGGCCCCAGTTGTGCTAATGTACCCACCAAAACTTCATTTAAGTGCTCTGAGATGCTCTTCTTGACCACCAACCGGCATATGAAAGTGCTCCCACACAAATGCTTTCTGCATTAATAAGACTGCACTTGTTTTTAAAATATTAACTATAATCCAGATTACCAAAGGCATGGTAATTAAATCAGTATTAGCAGGATTTTCAATACAATTAATATACAGATTAACCACTAGGTTTAAGCGGTTTGTTTTGCAATCATTTTCTGATGCTCAGTCTAATTACTTATTCCATCTGAATGCTAATGGACTGCAAATTGGATCAATGGCCCAGGGACAGTCAGAGAGTCAGCCATTTGACTTTAAATATACATAAAACATGGCACATACTGCTCCAGTTACTGTGACGCCTTTAGGGCAGACCTTGGATACATGGTGAAGGCACATGAAAAAATACAGCCAGCTTGTATTTATTATACAGAAAAAACAGGATAGTTAAGATCACCAACAACTGCAGTTAATAATGTTAGCAACAGTTCTTGAATTATTTATAGTCAATTCAAAATATAATTACGAAATGGCTCATGTGGTCTGGATAGAGTTGTCTATGATAGGCTGTCACTGATAGTCTATCTTTGCCCATAATGTTTAGGAAATGCACAGCTCTGTTTTCCTTATTTCTATGCATCAATTTCTCTTCATAATATCAATGATCGAGGCAGAGCATTTTAGGTAATTACTGCAGTGTTCAAATAGCTACAGTCACTCGGCTTTTGGCCTCATGTTTTATAACACCACTCACCGGTCCAGATTACGCAGTAACACAGTATCTCTCATGCCTTTCTCTGTCAGTGTAATTCTATGTCGTATCTGAAAGGATGTTTTCTATTACAGTACTCTGCATTTGAAGGAAATCTCTACTATGACCAATCCCATCATAGGGAAAATGTCAAGGAACACGTTTTCAGCCCTGTTTCCTTAACTGCTTTCAAATTGTCAAGTATAGCCACACAAATGCCATGCAGAAATTAGGATCTGTGGGAGCCATTACATATTTTGGGATTTCAAATGTGGAGTTTCCATATGACACAACAGACACTCTTCAAAATGTTGCAGGTACAGCTAAGGAAGCTGGTGGAAAATATCTGAACTATTTGGCCCTAACTTTGTCCATATTAGGTTTATTTGTTTGTATCTCTGTCCCCATCCCCTTCCTTTAGTGTGGCCTCTTTTGCACACAGGTGTGGAGAGAATATTTAATTAAGGAGTGGCACAAAAAAGAACTAGCTGCATTTTTAAACTGCTCCAAGTTTCATTCTTTTCTGTTGAAAATAAGATCTTTCTTTGCTTTTGTCTTTCCTTTTCTTGTACAGCTGTTTTTTCCAACCTCTATCAAATTACGTGGGTTTCATGAAAAATTTTAAATCACTGAGACTGAAAATCTCTTACATGCATGTCTCCTAATTGGTGATTACTGCTTGATTCACTGCAGTTTACTGCTCTGTACTGAGAGACTGCCACAGTTGTAGCTAGTAAGCACATCAATATTCCATTTCAAACCTATTTTAACTAATAAACCAATCATGTTACAGCAAACATGCCCTGTAATGGACAGCTGATCCACATCATGTCATCTCCTAGTGTCAATTACTTTTTTTTATATAAAAGCTACTTTTTATCCTTATCTCTTTCTGTCTCCTCCATTCTCATCAACTCCTGTCTCCAGAATAACTTCCTTCTATGTAGCATTTCCCAACTAAGTGCTTCGCAAACTGGACAATGTCACTGAGAACCACAATAATTTTTCCTCTTGCCAATCCAGTCGAAATGACTGTGCCATTTCACAACAATAATAGCGTAAGGCAAAAAGAGATACTTACTGTAATCATCTATCTTGATTTCCATGTACTCCACTTTAGGCATTTGCCTATCATTTACAGTCAGCTGCACATTTTCATTTATCTCCAGCTCAAAGATTTCTGAAAGAGTAAGGACAAAAACCACACAAACCCTCTGGAGTTATTCATGGACAACTTAACATTTTACCCATGACCCTAACATTTTAAAAACAAATATTTTCCTTCTAGACACACTGTTCCCTCTGAAGTTCCCTCTGTAAATATTACCTTGCAATATTTTTGAAATATGCTCCAGATCCAAAGAATTATTATGGGCTCTGTTATCCCAGAGGGGAAAAAACACCTTTGCCCCAGATCAAGAGGTGGTATAAACTGGCATTCACAAGTGGATTTACACCAGCTGAGGATCTAGCATTCTAAGTCTAGATGCTGTATCAGTGTTTTCGCCTCAGACAAAGCAACCGAAGATTAGGGTTGAATCAATGCATTTTAAGAGCTCACTCTGCAGTTCAAGTGGAATAGGAGAAGAGGATTTTTTTGGCGCAGATGTATTTTCGTTGAGATTTTCACTCGAGGGGAAGATATTCTGTTCGAGAGTTCTCCAGGCATGTGAAATCAATATGAAACAATTAAGCGTCAATGAAAGCTCTAAACAGAACATCATTCATCGTCTACCACACAGCTCTGCAAACTGCAGCAGAGTTGGTTTACATTCTAAACATCTCCCTTGGACCAGCACTATGCTCTGTATCAGACAGACAGACAGTCATGCACAGAGACAACACATACAGACAGCGCTTGTGTTATGGAGGGATCTAGTGGTTAAGGCCTAAGCCCTACATTTTCAAGTGTTCCACCAAACTTGAGTGTCCCAGTTTCTGGATTCCCAACTGAGGGCTGAGCCCATGTGGCTCCCACTTTGACTGGATTCCTGGGTGCTTGGTGCTAGGCCTGGCCCTATCTTATAGGCATATCACGCAGTTGCCTAGGGTGACATCTTCCTCTCGGCTGTTCCACTGCCTCCTGCTGAGCTGTTCCCTTCTCCTGATCGGCTGGTCTCCAGGTGGCACCCCCTTCCCATCTGACCAGGCTGTACCTGAACGGTGAGCAGCTGAGCTGCCTCCTGCTGAGCAGCAACCTCCCTCCTGCTCTGGAGCCAAATTCTCTAGCCCTTATGGGGTGGTTCATCTCCAGCTGGCCCCTCTTTTCCAGGCAGGAGGCCAGCAGCTGAGCGACTTCTCTCCAAAACAGCTTAACAATGGACCTCGAGCTGCCCCACTTCACTCAGCTGAGTGGCTGCTTGGCTGAAAGCACACGTTGCTGCTGAGAGCTCAAGTGGAGAGGAGGCCAGGCGACACATCCCAACATGGTGCAACTGTGTCTGATCATGCATGGCTTTGCTGCAGGCCAGGTTCCATTCTTAGCCTTTCTGGCAAGACTTGTTCTCTTCCCTCTCGACAGAGAAGGCCTAATTCATTCCCTTCAGCAAGTGAAGGCTGGGCAGGCCTTGCCCTACTTCAAGACCTCTAGCATCTAACAACTCATCAGAGTCAGGCCATTGAAAACAAAGTGCCACAGCAACTCCCTGGAGCTCAAGGCTGTTGGAGATTGTGTCTCCAGTTCCTTTCTCAGCCAAATCCTGATCACATTGGACAACACAACCACGGTGGCCAACCTGAATCATCAAGGTAGGACTAGAATGTTCCATTCCAGGGAGAATCCAATGTCCTCTTCCTCTGGGGTCCTTCAAAGCCCTGCATGTACCCAGCTCTCTGAATCTTCCAATGGACTGGCTGTGCCAGAAATGACTCTGTTAGAGGAGTGGTCCCTGCACCAGCAGGCCTTCAACCGAGTACTCGCCTGCCCCCTAGCCTCCTTCAATCAACCTCTTCACAGCCAGCTGTAACTCCCAGGTTCCCAAATTCTGCACCACACGCCCGGACTCTAATGTCCTGGCACAGGGTAACTTTTCTGTGTCATGGGTACAGGGAGCCAGTTGATACCCTCTCTCCTTTCTTTGATACAGTGAGTTCTGACAAGGGTCAGTGCTCTTTGATTCTCGTAGCCAGAGTCTGGCTGAGGCAGGCTTGATTCATGAACCTCATCTGTGTGTACTGAGGGCTCAGCTTCCACATACAAGGACCTTCTCCAGCAGGGGCCCATCCTTCTGACCCCATCCCTCTTGAAATCTGGACCCCACGAACACTTCATCTTCTGTAAGCTGAGTGTCTGACCCAGACATTTTTTTCCCTATGAAATGATAATAAATATGGTCTATTTGATCCGGAAGACACTGAGTAAAATATAATGTGGAACCTCCCAACACCAATTACACATTTTATTGACTATAACTGCACTTTAATGACACTTATGCTTATGGATACTACTCCCTCAGGCCCTCCTGAAAATATAATACTGTAGGTAGCTCATTATCATGTTCTGAATCGCATTTAGTCATGCCCATCTCTAGTGAATAGAAAAGCAGGCACAGCACAAAAACATGCCGTTACCAGTTAATACATTTCACAGATCTTTCAGCAAGTGGCTATAATGGTTCAATGACTATTCAACATGTTCCTGAAAAGCCTGGATCATCTCTATTGAATTCATAGCTCCCACAAAAGCGCCAAAGCAACAGACGATTAAGTTTAGTTAAATATTAGGATTCTCGTTTAATTATGGCCCACACAACTAGCTTTATCAGCAGAAAGAGGTCTGCCACACGGGAGTTCAGTAAAGCCATTTTATTTGTTCATATAATTGCATCCAGAGAAAGGCAGGAACAGAGGGAAGGAAATAAGAAAAGATTGGCACATCTCCTAAAGGACTTTCTTTTCTGCTCTAGGACTACAGGGAACCCTCATCTGTGAAGTACAAATGGTCAGTGCTTAATTAAATGTAAGCACTCTATAATATTCGGCGTGACTCATTGTTATCAGATTATTGCAGAATACTGAGACAAACACCCTTTATAGAGTAATGGCCTTAAATTAAATGAGTAAAATTCAACTGTCGTAATTGTCTCCTTTATTTAGAAGCAACAAAATGCTAGAAAATGAGGAATCAGGGGAAATGCAAATCAAATGTAGAAATCATGCATTCTAGCAAACAGGATGAGTTTTGTGCACACCTCTATCTAATTACCTTATCTAATTGCAATAAATACTATACATCTATAACTCCCAATATACAGCAACATTCTCAGTATGTTTTATGCCACTTCTGTCAAGTATTTTATTTGCTTTTTACATTCCATGATAGCTCTCACGCTATACACATAATAGTCATTTAGGATACTGTTTTCAATATCATGAGAGCACTAGAAGGTATATGCTGTTATATGCAATCAGTCACATCTGTAGCCATGGGAAAATCAAAGTATCTACATAAAAGGAAAAAGAAAATGGAGAGAAAAAGACAGCCAAAAAAAGGCTCATGAATGCCCAAAAATTAAATCACCTCCATGCTAAAGTCCAAAACCAGGGCCAAATCTTGATTGCTTTAGTCATGCTCTTAGTCTCATTGACATTGATAGAAACATAAAATAAGCAGATACAAGGCAGGCCATTTTCTCAGTTACTTGAAATGTAGAAGAAAGAAGCTTATTCCAGAAGATCCCCCTCTCTTAGAAGTGGCCCACCCCTTACCTCTTCTGTAAGAAACAAAATGAAAACCTGGCCTAGGCTTAACAGTGACCAAACAATACTGTATGAGTTGCATAAAAACTATATGCTAGGCATGAGGGTGAGATCAGGAATAGTACTCATTAATGACGAGCTCACATAGCCTCCTTGTAATTGCAGTTCCCAGAGTTATGAAGCAATCCCTGACTTGTGGAAATGTTTCTGACAGCCTAATGCTGTAGCCTCCTCGGACTGGGCAGCCTGCAAAAACAAAGAGATTGCCTTGGTGAAGTTTGGCTATTTCTATGGCCGTGCTGCTCCTCCCAGTTGTTTCGGATTTACACCAGTGTAACTCCACTGACTGTAGTGGGACAACTCCTGACTTAAAGTGGTGCAAAGGGGGAGTCAGGCCAAACCTCTATCAGGGACAAAATGGGTGGATGTATCATTATAGCTGTAGAGAGCACAGAGAGGCTGAGATGCTGGTAGATACTTATACAGAAACAGCATCAGTTGGTATTTGTGCGTTGCAAATGCTGCATTTTCACCAGGGCCCAGCTCCACACACTGGGAATTCCTTCTGTACTTGGATCTGCTTCTGTCCTGCCTCCATGGCACTGTTTCCATCCACTCTGCCATGGATCCCAGAGGGGGAGTTCCACAGGCCTGGGGATGGTTACACCATTCTCCCACGCCCACTGCTGAAACCAGCAATACATGTGCAGAAAAACAAATGCGGGCCTAGGCCGGAATAACTTTTCTACACAGCTCAGTCCATGCTGACAACCCTCCTTTAAAGGTGGTTTCAGGGTAGCCAGGCTGGGGAACACCCATTAGGGGTGGTTCCCAGAAAGGGTCCTTTGAAGGCTCCAGGGTGTCCAACAGAGCTAGAGGGGGTGGGTGGCACTGTGCTTCCGGTGGAGATCAGCACAGATCTTGTGGGATCTGCGGAGTAAGGCAGAACCCTTCTGTCCATTCCATGTGGGATAAACCCTCCATATCAGACACAATGATTGAAGGAAACCTCATGGAGTTTCTTTTCCCCACCCCGGGGGCTTATTGCAGGAAGGGGTGATCTGCTCCTGGTTTAGCTCCGGCTGCTCGTGTCCGTACTATTCCTCCAGGAATGCGTCAGTGAGAAGTGCACTACCTAGCTCCTACCGAGCGCTTTTCATCCAGAATTTCAATACGTTTTACAAGGAGGTCAGCATCGCTAGCCCCACCTTCCATATGGGGAAACTGAGGCATAGGGAAGTGAAGGGACTTGCCCCAGGTCAGCCAGCAGGTCAATGGCAGAGCTGGGAATAGAACCCAGGTGTTCTGAATCCCAGCCCAGTGCTCTGTTTTCGCCAAGGCTCTCGGAGATGGGAGGCATGTTGGGTCTCATGCACGTAACTCCTCCTACGGATGCTGCTGATTTCTGTGCATGTCTGTATTAAGAATTTCATCAGAAAGAAAACTTTTCATTTTAAACAGTTAATTGGAGATGGGGAAGGGGAATAAATTATGGTTAAATATACATCACAGGTGGATTGGGCCCTTTGAGAGAGAACTGGTCCAGCCCCCCTGTGCCTCATTAACAGCCTCTCAATGGGGTCTGACAGAGGGCTCTACAAGGAGCCAGGAGAGAGTGAGAAAAGCTCCTGAGACAAGGGGAGCTGCTCCAGCAAGGAAGGGCTGGGAGTGGCTTGCTAAAGCAGAAAAGTCCCTGAGACACCAGGCAAGTTTCCTGGCAGGAAGGCCTGGGCTCAGGTTCTTTGCTGGGAGGGCCATGAGACAGCAGGGGAGTTTGAGACAGTACCCCAGAAAGGAGGAGTTGTGCCCAGTTTAAGGTGGGGGGGGGGGGGAAGAGAAGGCTTTTTGTGTTGTTTTTAGCTTTTTTTGCCAATAAAACCAGGCCCAAAGGAAGGGTATTATTGAACAGAGAGAAGTCTGAGTTATTTGAGGAACCAAGAGGGGAAACTGAGGCAGGCCACATGTTGGCACTCAGAAGGCATCGGACCCTGTTACAGTGTACAATATATCTTCCTTGGCAATCTCCCAAATGAAGCACACTATTCTACTCCGTGCTTATGGCTGAACAACAGAAGTTACAATATACATCAAATCAGACATTTTCCACTCTGACTCACCCTCTTATATTTCCATTAAACCATACGACAGGCAAACCTTGATTTTATTTGTTTTCCCCCAAACACCCCTATGAATCTAAACTACATGCCTTCTCTAGCCATAACTTTACCCTGTCACGACTGCATTCTTACAGGAAGAGATTTTAAATCATTCAGATACACATCTGTGGCTGTGCTCTGCCAACTCTGCTTATGTACAAGACTCTCCCGGTGGGGTGCGGGGAGAAGCAGTTGCACGGCACATCGTCAGCAAGGCGCATTGAGAGAGCAGGAAGCATGAAATCACACACACAACGTTTAAACCACAGGTGGGAGCCTTGTGTTTTTTTCTTTACACATCATGATACCGCATTCAGCCTGATCCTGTTTTCAATGGGAGATTTACCTCAGCAAAGAGTACAGGATCAGGTCCGGGTCCATAAAGACAATGTTAGGATGTGTCTGCACTTTGAGCTGGAGGTGTAATTCCCTGCTCAGGAAGACAAACTAGGGTGACCAGATGTCCCACTTTTATAGGGACAGTCCCAATTTTGGGGGGCTTTATCTTATATAGGCTCCTATTACCCCCCACTCCCTGTCCCAATTTTTCACACTTGCTGTCTGGTCACTCTAAGACAAACCCACTCTAGTTCTGATCAAGCTAACACACTGAAAACGCAGTGTAGCCCCAGCAGAGGGAATGGTGGGAGGGGTTAGCCACCTCAAGTACGCTAGCCCCTCCCACTGCTTGCGTCACCCTGGCTACACTCGCTTGAGCAGAGCGAGGGCAGGTTTGTCTCCCCGAGCGGGCAATCACACCCCCAGCTCAACGTGTAGATATACCCTAAGATTGCTCAAGTCTCGGCGTGTTATTTGATAACAAAACCCTGGGCTTCACGGCTTCTTCCATGCTATTCTCGATGCTTGGAACAACCGCCCACGTCTGTCCCACTGAACATCTTCCCTTCCTTCCATCCTTCCAAATCATTTCTTCTGTGATGTCTGCCTGTTGGATTTCTGCGCCCACTCTGCCCCTGCACTCCTGGGGCCCGACCCACTTTCTTGCCACGGACAGACTCCTGTAAGGTGCGCTCAGCTCCCACAGCCTTCAATGGGAAATGAGGGTATTCAGCCTCATGCAGCAACTGTATTTGTGGGCCAGGTTCTGCTGGCAGCTGCTCTGGTGTTGCACCCTGTAAATAACGTTACTCCAGATACATATTGGTGTAAATGATAGTAGAATCTAGCCCACTCTCACTACCTCACGCCTCTGAGGCAGGCAAGTATTACTATCTCCACTTCACAGACAGGGAAACTGAGGCACAGAGAGACTAAAACAGAAAGCCTAAGGTCACACAGCTTACCTTACACCACACCTGCACCTCCTACCCTGTCCTCCTTTGCTCTGTCACCCTCATCTCCCTTTTCTTTCCATTTAGCAGATCCCTTCCTAAGTAAGCACCCCTAGAAAATTCATGGAATTAACATGACATTTGTTGCCATCACATGGCTCACTCTCGTGGTTTCTACCCCCACCCTGTGTCTGTCTTGTCTATTTAGGTCTTGTCTACACTAGTGGCAGGGTGTAGGGCGCGTGGAGCTACACTCCGCAGTGAAAAGCAGGCTGCATCCATACTCCAGGATGTAGCTACACACAGCAGGGAAGGGCTTGGGCATGTGGAAAGGCTCCAGCAGCAAGACACTACGTTGCTAAAAAATAGCAAGTGTGGATAGGAACTGCTTGGGTATATATGCTACGGTTCAGGTGTGTCATTACTTGTCTAACCAGTGCCTCACCATCTACATAGCTATTTATGGGGGCAGACGGTGCAGTATATATACTCTACACACCACGGTAAGTGTAGAAATAATCTTAGACAATATTGTCTCATTGCTCCTTGTACTCCCCCGCCCGCCTGTATCTATCTGTTTTGTCTTGTCTTACACCCAGACTGTAAGCTCCTGGGGGCAGGGACTTTTTGTTGTGTGTTTGTACAATGGAGTCCTGCTTCATGACTGGAGCTCCGAGGCACCACCACAAAGAAATATTAAGTTAATGGCAGAGTTGGGAATAGAATCCAGAACTCCATAGTCCAAGTCTGGTGCTCAGATCAATAGATAACCGCCCTCCCCACCACACACACACTTGGTAGGTACCTATTGTAATGGCTTTTATCACTCCATCAACTGGTTGTTAAACATGCCTTTTCCATGATGACACAGTATCAGATTAATGAAAGAATAACAAAGAGATATGTTTGGATTGTGCAACTCTCTGCAATATTAAAGACGACTGGCATTTCCAATTTGCTTTTCATCAGCGAACATATAAGTAAAATTGCTATAAATATTTCTCTGAAGGTAACTTTCAGAAATTAAACTGCAATGGTTTGAGCGCCAGCCTAGCATGCAGGAAACCTGGGTACAGTTCCTTGCTCCACCGCAGACTTCCTGTGTGACCTGGGCAAATCACTTAGCCGCTCTGTGCCTCAGTCCCCATCTGTAAAATGGGGATAATGGCAGTGCCCTACCACACAGGGATGTTGTGAGGATAAGTAGATTAATGGTTGTGAGGTGCTCAGACACTTCAGTAATGGAAGCCAAGTAAGTACTTAGCTATGATGTTATCCACCTACGTGCCACTTGAATAAATAACTCAGGAGGAGAGTCTCAAAGGCACAAATGGAAGTTAGGGTCCCAACTCCCATTGGCTTTCAGTAGGAGTTGGGCCCCAAACTGCCCTTTGTGCCTTTGTGTACATTAGTTTCAACCCTTCAGCTCCAGCTAAGATGTCTTTGTGGCCCACATATAAGCAAAGTCTGGGTACTCCCTGTTGAAAGTAATGGAGAATGGTTGTATTTTATTACACTGCCTGATGCTTTTCTTTGAGGACGTACAAAATACAGCCGAGTACTTACTTTGTTGATCTGTCGTGTTGTGAACAGTCACAATTGGAACTCTTGGACCTAGAAAAGAAGGGGAAAGAAAGGCATTTGGTTAAAATACACACACATATATATATATGTGTACATGTAAACCTGTTTTTGAATCCCTTGAAGTTGGAGGCTCCTGAGAATTACATGTCATGGAAGAGTAATCTAAAAAGCAAACCACCCAGGTATGCATAGCAGTCTACGAATAAATGACAGCACTGTAGACTCCAAGCCACGCGAGGTTTCAAGGCCCTTTCCCAATGGGACAATAAATGCATCTCTCTCTAATTTGTAAATATTTTAATTAGCACAAACACAATTAAATCATTTGCTTTTTAATTTATTCTAATGACAAACCAACATAATTGCACAAAATATTTACATTTTATGTGCCCTGGCTAATAGTTGCTATTACATAGATGCTGTATGTTTTTTTAAATCAAACACCAGGTAGGTTCCAATAATACAGAAGGTCACAGGTTCACCCTAGAACTGCAGTGCATAGCTACTGTGCAATGTGATAGCCAGTTTGTAAAGAGACGAGTATTATTTAATATTTATATTGAGGTAGCACCAAAAGGCCACAACCAGTGTCCTTAGGTGCTGTACAAACTGTGGTAGGTACTGTACCAACACCTGCCAACTGCAGGGAGTGATTTTCTCAGAGAAGCTGGCTATCACTCTGCAGGAGAACTGGCAGTAAAGTCTAAATCCTGCCCTTTGTTGCTGGAGGAGTCATGTGGGAAGGTGTGTTGAGGAGGGGCAGAAAGGTGGGAACCGCCATACCAGTTCATACCAGCAGCCCAACAAGCCCAATATCCTGTCACTAGCAGGGCTGGTGACCTGCACCAGACCTGCGCCCTCCCCTGCAATGCCCCCCCCGTAATGCCGCCCCCCCCCCCCCCCCCCAGCCAGCTCCCCTGCCCGCGGGCGCTCAGCCCCCACCACCCGCACGTGCTCAGCGCCCCACCCCCACCCACCACCCGCGGGCACTCAGCCCCCCACCCCCACCCACCACCCGCGGGCACTCAGCCCCCCACTCACGGGCCCTCAGCCCCCCCGCCGAAGCCGCGGAACCAGCAGACCACCCGCAAGCAAGCGGCTTCGGCGGCAGGGCGGAAGTGCTGCTAATACCCTCCGCTGAAGCCACGGACCTCCCGCAGGCAAGCGGAAGCGGTGTCGGTGGAGGGTATTATTAGCAACACCTTTGCCCTGCCGCCGAAGCCTCTTGCCTGCGAGAGGTCCGCTGGTTCCGCGGCTTTGGCGGAAGGCACCTCCCGCAGGTAAGCTGGGGCGGCTTCGGCGACGGGAGAGGACGGGGTGCCCCTGGCAGCAGGATTTTGCCCCCCTGCCAGCAGTGCGCCCCGTTACGGCCCTGCCGCGGCGAGCCGCCCTCCCCCCCCAGGCTCAGCTGCGGAGCCGGGAGGGCGGGAGGCAGCCGCGGCCAGCCGCCCACCCGGCTCCTGGCGCCCTAGGTGATGGCCTAGCGTTGCCTAGTGGGCACCCCGGCCCTGGTCACTAGCAGTGTTGATGAGGAAGAAACCCCATAATGGACAAACTGTTTCTTCCTAACCCCAGAGATAGTAGCTAGTTTATCTTCCTTGTCTTCTCCCATTATTGCACCCAGGCAATAGGAAGAGGGACCAATAACAAGGGGTGGATCACAGAAGCAAGGGGAGCTGGCCATACTCCCAGCCACCCTGTGTGCATGCTATGGTTGGCAGTACAATACATGCTAGTTTTATGGAAAGACAGTAAGGTGCTCCTGGCAGCACTTTCCATCCTGAACCTTTCTGTGGCACCAGCTCCAGTGCCAGGTTCGTGGTCAGTACTGCTCCCTTCCCTGCAGCTGGTGCAGGCTGTCACGGAGTGTGGGGGAGTCAGGCCTTGCACCCCTCTTCCTGGGATTCACTGTGGCGCTCAGCCAGCCAGTAGAACAGAAGGTTTATTAGGGATGCCAGGAACACAGTCCAAACAGAGCTTGTCAGTACAAATAGGACCCCTCAGTCAGGCCCTTCTGGGGGCCAGGGAGCTTAGACCCCAGCCTTGGGGCTCCCTGCATTTCACCACCCAGCTCCAAAACTCCAAGCAAAAAGCCAAAACCTCCAGCAGGCTCTTCCCCTCCCCTAGCCTTTGTCCATTCTCCCAGCCAAAGGTGTCACCTCCCAAACCCCGTCCTGACTCATGTTACAGCCTCAGGTAAAGTCTTACATTCCCAATGCAGCAGGTCCCAGGGAACTTCCCCCGCAACCTTCCCAGATCAAATCCACCTTGCTCCCTACTCCGTCACACAGGCTCAAATCTTAGCGGCCGGGTTTTGCTAGAAGCACATACGGTGGGTGTATATTTCCAATTCAAATCATGCATGCTATGTGGCTGTGCACCCTGCTGAGGTTGGAATGTTTAAATCGGGTGGTGTAGGGAAACCCAGCAGAAGGCTTGTCAGAAACCTTATCCCACCACTGTCTTTAAGGTGGCATTGGAAGGGGCTCATTTCTGCATTTCAACCGTCAAGTGATGTGCAGGGTGTGGCACACTCTGAGCTGCATGGCCTGTAAGCACGTGGAAAGTGAACCGGAGATACTCTTTAACAATCCTACAGCTAAGGGCTCGATCCTGAAAAGCGCTAAAAACTCTGGCACCCACCCAGCAATGCATTTAGGCATGGGATTAGTTTTAAGCACACAAGGAATCCCACTGAAATTAACTGACCTTCAATTTGCAAGGTGCTCGGCACTTTGCAGGATCAAGCCCTGAAGAACACATTCAAGATTAAAAATAAAAACAACAAAACCATTCAGCAGCACCATTGTTTCTTTGTTTTCCCTGCATTGGAGTGTTCCAGGGGTAGCTGTGGCCAGAGGAGGCCCTGGGAGAATGGCTCTACTGGAATTCAGCTGCCAGGAAATATACTGGGGTAGGTTGCCTGGGACCCAGAGCTGCTAGGGAGACACAGAGGACTTGTCTCCTGCAGATCACTCAGGATCCCTTTGTGCTTGGGTTAGAAGTGTAGCGTGTTCCATACCGGGGGCAAACCCTGCCCACTGCTAATGACATAATAGACTCATAGACTTTAAGGTCAGAAGGGACCATTATGATCATCTAGTCTGACCTCCTGCACAATGCAGGCCACAGAATCTCACCCACCCACTCCTGGAATAATTCTCTCACCTATGTCTCAGCTATTGAAGTCCTCAAATCATGGTTTAAAGACTTCAAGATGCAGAGAATCCTCCGGTAAGTGACCCGTGCCCCATGCTGCAGAGGAAGGCAAAAAACCTCCAGGGCCTCTGCCAATCTACCCTGGAGGAAAATTCCTTCCCGACCCCAAATATGGCAATCAGCTGAACCCCGAGCATGTGGGCAAGACTCACCAGCCAGACACCCAGGAAAAAGTTCTCTGTAGTAACTTCTAACATCCCATCATTGACCATTGGTCCTATTTACCACTGATGGCAATTAATTGACCCTTGACTAAGATCATGTTATCCCATCAAACCATCCCCTCCATAAACGTATCTAGCTTAATCTTGAAGCCAGTTAGGTCTTTTGCCCCCACTGCTTCCCTTGGAAGGCTGTTCCAGAACTTCACTCCTCTGATGGTTAGAAACCTTCGTCTAATTTCAAGTCTAAACTTCCTGCTGGCCAGTTTATATCCATTTGTTCTTGTGTCCACATTGGTGGAAATGTGGGGGAAACTCCATGAGGGAGATCTTGCAGAGTTGCCCAGCTTCCTAGTCCCCGACTGTGGGTGCTACCAGGAGAGGATGGTGGGTTCCAGCCGACAGGCCAAGATTTTCAAAAGCAACTAAATTATTTCGGGTGGCCAACTTAACACACCTCAGAGGGGCCTGATTTTCCGATGGTGCTCACCATCCACCCTTGGAGAATCTTTTCCTTTTAAGGTGTCTCAAGTTCAGCGCCCAAAAACTTGAAGCCCCTGCAATCATTAGTCACTTTTTTCTAAACAAAAAATGACCAGGGACAGAAAACCAAACATTTTTAGTTTTTTCCACTGAAAAACTGGAAAATGTCTGTGGTCAGGTCTACGCTAGAAAAAATGTAGCAATATAACTATATTGGTATAGCCGTGCCGGCAAACCCTCCGCATGTAGGTGCAGCATATCCTAAAGAGCTGGTTTGGTAATGGATATAAACTATACAGGAAAAAAGCATTTTTATGCCATCACTACTGCGTCTACACAAGAGCTACATCTATGTCCTTTAAAAAAAACCCTGCGCCCTAACCAACATTACTCTGCCAGCAAAAGTGTAGACCTAGCCTATTAAAAATTATGAAAAACCAAACAAAACTATTTTCGTTCTGAAATTTTCATGCAAAATACTTATTGTTTTCTGATTAGCGCTAGTTCTTTACATGCAATATAAAAATACATGGGCTATGATGTGCCATTTGACACAGAAAATACTAGATTTAATGTTCTTGAGGACTACAGCACTGTATGTATTGAAGAAAGGGACAAAGTAGCACAGAAGTTTGTATTTTCTTCTTCATAGAAAACACAAGGAATCAATCAAATTAAGTGGATCAGATTCTGATGTCAATTACACTGGTGTAAATCACACAGCAACTGTGCTAAAAGCAATGCTGTTACTCCAGATTGACACCAGTGTAAATGAGATCAGGATCTGATATAGAGAAAACATACTGTTGCCAAATTTATATCATTCTTCATTTCAGACAGGTTTGCCATTTGTGCAGCACTGATATGAATGGAGGTAGGGTAGGTTTATTCATTGTACAGTTTGACTGATATGGCTGGTCTGATTTTCAGTCCCGGCTAACAGCGAATTTTCTTCATTAACAAAGTGATTCCTTCATTCTTTGTTTGCTAAATGGTTTCAGAATGAAACTGAATCATCACAGAGCATGGAGAGAGGCTATAATTTTGTTTTGTAGGTAGCAAGCTCAATAGAAAGTCGATTTCAAACACAGTGCTAAATATTACTGGAGAGGTTGGTGCAGCTTTTCAGCTACTGATATACAATGACATACTAAACATATTGATTTATAAAGCTTCCCCCCCAATCACTGAACCAAGGCTTTTGAAGCGAAACTAAGTTAAAATACTATTCAAGTAGGGCCTGGTCAAATTTCCATTGAGGACAATTTGAGTCTTTCAAATTTGCTTCAGTGGAAGCTGGATCAGTCTCTTACTAATAAAGATATCCCTTATACAAAGAAGAGAATGCAAGTGAGGAACATGATGTATATTCTGATTTCACTTTCTGTACCTCTTTGTGCTAGCATTGGAAATACTGTGAGAGGTCAATAGATAAATAGCAACAATCCAGTTATGTAGTTTAGCAACATTACATATATTATGTATTATTTTATTTGGGTGTTCTCTCACTATCTGTTGCTCTCCTTCCAAACAAATTTTATAAAGCTAAGCAAAGCTCCCACCCAGGTTCTCATTTCATGGTAATATCAAATAAAGGTATTTGAAAAAAATATATCCACAACCCCAAATAATTAGAGTTCTCAATTGTTTTTCTTTGCAAGTGGAAAAAAATGGTAATTATAGACATGGTATATTGAATAGAGTCATCCAGTTAATCTGAGAGTTTATTCCTGACAATTTAGTTAAGTATTCCTGATAATTACATATGTTAGTTATGGCCAAGATGTAAGTCTTCAAAAAAATCTATAATTTTAGGTACGAAGTAAATAATGTTGTTCAATGTTGACTTTAAAACGAAGTTGAACCAACCAGTTTAGAGATTAGACTAGTTAAAAATGTGGAAATTTGTTAAACGTAACTATTTTTTACCACACACAATGTGCTAAGTGGCTAATGTCTATTGTTGCAGAGTTGAATTCTGGAAATTACATAGTGTATGTTCATTAGCTGCCTTCCCATACTTTAATTTTAAACCTATAATGATGTGACAGTTACAATACGCACACCATCTGGCAAATGCCATCCACTGTCATTTACAGATCTAATAGTGAAATCTAATTTGTTCGATGAAATATTCTGAGATGACAGAAACAGAGCGAGGGCACAGTTTGCATGGTACTCCCTCCCTCCCTCTCTCTCTCTCTGGAGCCCTTTCAAAAGGAAGTTTGATTGGGACTCCTGAGTCCTGACATATTCCACTTATTTATTAATTTTTTAAAATAAGTACTGATGTATGGGCGTGTTCCCCCCTTCTCCCTGCTATATACCAGGGCCTTCTTCTGCTTTCAGTTAGGCCCTGAATCAGCAAAGCATTTAAGTATATGCCTAAATCCCAATAAGATTTAAGCATATGCTTAAAGTAAGCACTTGTTTAAGTATTTTGCCAAATAGAGATGACCTTAGGCATGTGCTTAAAGTTAAGCAGGTACTTTAGTGCGTCACTGCAGGGGAGCCTAGCACCTGTGATAGTCTGATCCTGAGAGGTACTGAGCCCTTTAGTACCCACCCATTGTCTTCCGAGTGAGTTGAAGGCACTTGGCACTTCACAGGATGGAGTCCAAAATCAAGAGGAGCAAATTCAGTAAATCAATGGAATTCTATCAGGGTAAATGCGGTGCAAAGAAGATCAGAATTAGGCCAAAATAGTCCAAGACTATATCAAACTTCTTAGTGTGGACCAGAATGGAGCCTCCCACTTGCTGCATGGCCCATGAAAAGCCAAACACCATCGCAGGCAGCAGGGAAGTGCAGGGATTGGGGGTGCCCGGTGACTGAAAGGGGTGGGAAAGAAGCATAGTCATGGAACAATACAGCAGTATCAAAAGGAAGCCAATGTAACATGGGTTTGTCGTATACACAGCCTGTTTCTCCTCTCACTGGCTCCAGTTTTACATCACTGTAACCCCACTGACTCCAGAGTCACTGACGTCTCCATTCTTGATTTACATTTGGCTTAGGTGAGAGGGGAATCAGGCCTGAAGATTTTCACTGGGGAACATACACATGAAATGTAATATGCCGGGTGTTCCTAGATGCTACTGTAGTTAATGATCCGGTATCAATCCATAGCTACAGGAACAGGATTTCAATTAATAAAACTAATAATTTGGCTCTCTCACAGAGCCTTTCATGCAAACACAATCACAGTCATTATCCATGCTGGAAGTAACATTAAGCCACGTCACCATAATGACAAGGGCAAATTAATCAGAGAGCAGTTTTAAACCAAACAAAAGGAAATCATTCTTTACAGAATGCAGAATCAACCTGTGGAACTCGTTGTCAGGGGATGTTGTGAAGGTGAAAAGTATAACTGGGTTCAAAAAAGACTTGGATATGTTCATGGAGGATAGGTCCATCAATGGCCATTAGCTAGGATGGTCAAGGACGCAACCCCATGCTCCAGATATCCCTAAACCTCTGAATGCCAGAAGCTGGGACTGGACGACAGGGAATGGATCACTCAACATTGGCCAGTTCTGTTCATTCCCTCTGTAGCATCTGGGCCGCTGTCAGACAGGATGCTGGGCTAGAAGGATCATTGGTCTGACTCAGTATAGATGTTCTTATGTTATAAATTTAACATGAATACAGTACTGGCAATATTCTGAAAATAAGTATGAACAGAATAACTGAGTAATTTGACAAGAAAAAGCTAGTGACCATGGCACATTTTTTAAGCAGCTTTTATCATTATTTTCAATGGGAAATTCAGCTTAAAAACTGACAGCAGGAGACAATCCTAGGTGTTTAGGTGGCAAAGAATACATTGCCAAATTAAAAACTGAAAACTCACATTCTATCACTTGACACCTCCACGGGCAAAACGTTTGTCATGCGTTCATACCGAAAACTTGTGAGAGAGTTTTGAAAATGTTTGTGATTCTTCCATGCTTGGAGCAGCATGGCAAAAATTTGACAATTAAAAATTAAAATTAAACAGCAACCACAAAAAAGATATAAAATTGCAAAAGAAAAATAATCAAGAATATATATATATATTTTTTAAAAGTAAGAGATGCTGCTTGTCTTATTCTTTTCATCTGTATTCTCTGAGAGGCTTCAGTGTGGCAGATAATTTCAGACCAGAAGCTAAATTCAGTGTGTAAACAATGAAAATTCAAATCATCTCTGTCAGCACCACCAGCATATCTCTTAAGCGCTGATGAATGATTTAAAAGAGCAGCTGCAAACAATGTGAACCGAGAGGGTCTGGCTCTGCAGAAGGGAGATAATTGGCATCAGCCATCTCTGCGTATAGATTCCAGATCTCTTTATTTGCTAATTCATGAATTATTTATACATAATGCATAAAGTTCATACATCGGGTGATATTATCATACTAATAAATAAAGGCATGGGGAGTCTTCTGAGCCACTGCTTATAATTAAAATCTTTGTCCTATCACCAGTATTGCTTAGTCAGTGCCACAGACAAATTTTCCTGATGTTTTGTTGTGCAACCTTGTCATCACAAACATCAAACAGAGATTTATGCTGCTATTCACCCTCTCCCAAGACATTTAGTTTTTTAATCTTTACTTCCTTATATGTGTCTAGTCTGGAAAAATAATCATCACTCTTGTCTTGTTTTCATGTAATATACAGTGAGGCGTTCATACAACACTGATGGTGCTGCATGCTTCCATACTACAGGTACTGTATGGAAATATCATGCTTATATGCCTACGTACAGACACACCTACTTGTCCCGATAAAGAAGAGTCTGGAGGGCAACTGAGTGAGGAAAAAATAAACAAGTATTGGCCCTGGATCCTGTAAGCACTCAGGAACCCGAGTAACGTTACGTCTATGAAGATCCCAGTTGAGCTCATTGATAGATTACTGATGTGAATAAGCATTTGTGGGATCAGGGCAGTTTGAAAAAAATCAAGGTTTTTTGGAAAATAAGCCAATTTCACAGATAATCTGTGGGGTTTTGTGAGGAGCCAGTTTTGCTGCAGGAAAATGGCTGGGCAGGTGCTTGTGATGGTATTAGTGCCCTCAGGAGCTTTTTCTCCTCTCCAGTCACACACTGATCTGAGATCTCTCGCCTATCAAGTGACCTGTGGCCATGATTTTAATATTTGTGGGTGGCTGTAAGGAGGAATGTGAATTATCTGCGATCCTTAGGAAAAGTCATTGGCACTTTCACACACTCCCAGTGATCAGGTCAGATGGAAGAGGGCCCCTAAACCAGGGACGCATGCATCTGCAGGGGGGCATGAAGCTCAGACACATCTGGCATGGAGCAGAGGGCACAGAGCTACACTTCCACCATTACTGAGGCCTCAGATGTGTATATAATAGAGAGGGGGAGTGAGCTGTGTCATTCACAGCTGCATCCTAAAAACCTTTCTCCTCACATCCCCAGAAATAAAATAAAACATTTGGATCCAGTATTGTGGTTCCAACCCAGGGTTGGGAGCTGGGCCTGAGCTGTGAAGTTCAGACTGTGATCCAAACTTTCCCCAAGTTCAGAATCAGACATATTCTGCTTTGGGTCCTTTATCCAGTTAGGCTTGTGCAAGGAGTTTTCAGCCAAGCTTTCCCCAAGCTCAGGAGTCAGTTTGGAGCACAGGTTACCATTTGGGTGTATTTCTCAAATATACTGGAGTTTGTTATAGCATTCAATATGCTAACATTAAGAGAAACACCATTTGCAGTGGAACATTTCTCACAGGTACGCGCCCATATATGTGTGATGTGTGCCTGTGTATATAATGTACAAACAAGTTCATGCAGGAGAAAAGGGTGTTTCCTCATGACCATATCATACAGGAGATATTCTCTTTTCAAAGCATGTATGTAACTCATTAGCACTAATGAAACAAATGCAGGTGCAAAGAAGAAAGATATATCCCTAAATGTACAGTTGCACATGCACATGCCTCTATTTAGCTTGCCAGTTTCTTGCAATTAACTAGCATAGCTGATTTAAAGAACCATCTTAAGTTATTCTCTTCAATAAGAAAATTTCTCTTACAACAAAATAATAGCTTCCTAGCTAGATATCCAATGCTGGATAGCATCCTTACTTGAAAAGTTGTAAACCTTGCTTTTCAGGTTTATATCTTAATCTCTTTTTCCTCAGATAGATTCCCAGGATTTAATATGTCCTTGACTGCATTAATAAGGTGCTAAACATGTATCTCGCAACCAGAAACAAAAGCCAGCAATAAACCTAATGGGTGGTCCAGGTGAATGAAGCAGTTTTCCTTAGAGAAAGCTTTAGTAACATCTGTACTGTACACTCAAGAATAATGAGTTCATCCAAGGTCGCTCATATAGCTGAAAATAATTCTCAGAGTGCAGGATGCCACTGCCTGATTTGTGAAGATTCATTATTTGAAGCATCATGGGGATCCTGTTGTTATGGTCATTTATGTCCCTGGAGTGGGGTTTAAATATATAAAAATAGTACAGAGCAACCAAGCAATGAGGATTCCTGGCTATAAACAAACAATGTTTGGGCACTTTGGGGTGGCTCATATTTACAAAGCAAAACTAAAGAACAAAAGAGGATCAAACTATGTAAAACAAATAACTGCACCATTTTCAGAATGGGTGATTTTCAGAATCTGGGAGTGATGGGATTTTCATTTCTCATCCCATAAATGCTTTGGTTTTATTACACTGGAAACTATATGGAGCTCTTTGTGTTCATTCTTTTTTTTTATTAAACACTCCTATGCATCATTTCCTATTCACTTTTTATCCCTGTCAGAGAGCAATTAAGGGTAATTTACGCAAAATTAATGATGCATAACACTACAATGAAATATTTTATAACAGATAAATGAAAGCCTGATCAAAGGAAGCAGAAATGTAATTTGAACATCCACAAAAGTGACAATTTTAATTAATCTCAGACTACTTTAATAACTATGTTGTAAACGACTGACAGAACAGATGTTCTCTTTTAAAAACCAAACAAGCTAATACTATCCTATTTTTTTTTCCTGGAGGAAAAGCTCCTAGGAGGGCTTCTGCTTGTGTGAAAGAGACTTTCATATCAGCCTTATATTTTGAAGCCATGCTACACTGAAAGAGAAGGAGGGCACGCTGCTTATTTCCTTCACCCAAAGGAGTTTTGACACAGAGTCATACACAAAGGAGCTTGGAGACACGAAGCCATCCTTAACGGTTAAGGATACAGGTCCTTTGGAATTAGGGACAAGTGAATGCAAATGTGAATCATGCAGTAATTATAATATAAATGGGACCCAGAGATTAAGTCTGTGCAAGCTTTCAAACACCAGAAACTAATTTAGGCTTCACAAGCCTCAGGAAAAGTTCCAAAAGGTCACCATTTGCCTTGAAGCACTAATTACAGCCTCCTGCTACTGGGTATATTCCCCCCCCCCACAAAAAAAAATCTTCATAATTGTCCTTGTGTAGGAAACCATTCTGGCCACAACAGATAACAGTAATTCAGTGACCTAATACGCTAGCAACAACCAACACTTCCTTCCAGCCAAGAATCCTACTGCTGCACTTCTTTAGTATTCTACAGGATAGGAAACAGGCATCCCTGTTATTTTGTCATGCACAAAGTTCTGCAGATCATCATCTCAATGTGAGATGCAGTGACATTTATTTTCACTTTTACACACCTGTCTCAGATATTATGGGCCAGATTCTTTGGCTTGCTAAGTCTGCTTTGCTGGTGTGGCCTAAGAGTAGAATAATGGTGCCTACTTTAAATCCCTCTCCCAGCCCCCAGAAGAAACATTGATGACACTGATGGGGCTCCCCATGTGCCGGGGTAAATGGCTGGTGCCACTGACCCGGGGATGACAAAATACAAAGGCGTCTTTATACCACCTTTCCTCCCCTTAAGGCACTCTAGACTTGTGCCAAGGGCAGTTCCGACCTACATTTAACTTCAATTTAGTTGTGGTATGCTTCATTACTATATGCACTGTGTGCGCTAGAAAGCAAGGGGATACTAGGCAAACAGATGATAATCATATACATGGTTGTGAATAAGATGTTTGATGGCTTTAATTCCTGCTCTGGTTCATAGTGAAAGTCATGATCATCTGAGAAGAACATGCCAGGTGCTTCACAAGGAATGAACAGAACAGGCAATCATGCAGTGATCCACCCCCTATTGTTCACTCCCAGCTTCTGGCAGTCAGAGGCTAGGGACACCCAGAGCATGGGGTTGCATCCCTTACCATCTTGCCTAATAGCCATTGATGGACCCATCCTCCCTTAACTTATCTAATTCTTTTTTGAACCTCACTATAGTTTTGGCCTTCACAACATTCCCTGGCAATGAGTTCCACAGGTTGGTTGTGCTTTCTACGGAGAAATACTTCCTTTTGTTTGTTTTAAACCTCCTGCCTATTAATTTCATCGGATGACCCCTGGTTCTTGTGTTATGTGAAGGAGTAAATAACACTTCCTTATTCACTTTCTCCACACTGTTCATGATTTTATGGACTTCTATCATAACCTCTGCTTAGCGCTCTCTTTTCCAAGCTGAAAAGTCCCAGCCTTCTTAATCTCTCCTCATATGGAAACGTAATCATTTTTGTTGCCCTTCTCTGTACCTTTTCCAATTCTAATACAGCTTTTCTGAGATGGGGTGACCAGAACTGCATGCAGTATTCAAGGTGTGGGCATACCACGGATTTATATAGAGGCTGTCTGATGACCATAATAACAATACCTAGCTCTTATATAGCATTTTTCATCATTGGAACTCAAAGTGATTTACAAAGGAGGTCAGTATCATCATCCCAGTTTCATAGAAAAGGAAACTGAGGCACAGAGAGGCAAAGTGACTTGCCCAAGGTCACTCAACAGGCCAGTGGCAGAGCCCAGAATAGAACCCTGGTGTCCTGAGTCCCAGTTCAGCTGGTTAGTGGTTTCCACAGAAATGCCACCACACCGCACATCACCTCCCCTTACAGTTAGCATTGACTACTGGCAATCGCAGCTGAGGGGCTGCATGGATTGAAAAGGCCTGGAGACTAAGCTACTGTCTTGATACTACCATTATGGAGGCCAATTGGCAGAGGAAACATGGAAAAGCTCCAGCCCTGTTGCTTCCTGCTCAAGCCATAACCTACAGCTCAATAAAGGACTTCAGTTTCCAACACCCTTTATTCCATAGTTTTCATCAGCACTGCCTTTATTTATTTATTTTTAAAGACAAATTGATTGCATGTTAAAATCCTACCCCATGTCCTGTCTACAACACAATTATTAATACAGCGTCTTGACAGATACTAGGAATCATGAAATAAGATGCCAACCCGCAATGCACTTTAACTGTAATGGGGATAGAAGAGACAAGAGCACTGGCCTGGGGCTCAGAAGACCTGGGCTCTCCCCAGCTCTGAAACTGACCTGCCGCATGACCTTGGGCTGGTCAATTTACCGCTCCGTGCCTCAGTTTCCCCTCCCAGCCTTAGGACTTGTCTATGTGGGGACACCGAGAACATGTCTACATGACAGCCACCACAGTGGCACAGGTATGGTGCTGCAGTTGACTACCATTGTGTAGATACTTCCTACATCCATGGAATGGGCTTTTCCAACTATGCAGTTAATCCACGTCTCCAAAAGGCGGTAGCTAGGTCAATGGAAGAATTCTTTTGTCAATCTAGCCGCATCTACACCAGAGGCTAGGTCGACTAACTATGGCCATGTCTACACTTGTAGACAGCTTACAGCAGCACAGCTGCAAGAGCGCTCGTGTAGTCATGTTATGCAGCGCTGTAGCTGTGCCGCTGTAGAGCGGGCATCCCCTGAGTGTCTTCGTGTAGACAAGCCCCTAGTTGGATTTGTCTAGATTATAATCTCACAATGGCATTCTGTGTCACAATATATCTGTAGCCAGCCTATGGAGTCCTGATCTCACTTGAGTCTCTAGATGCGACTGTAATACAACAACTACAATAATAATAAATAAATAAATAATAATAATAATTAATAATAGCTGGCTCTATTACACAAGTAAGTTTAGGCACATGTTTAGCTCCACTGAACTCCGATAGATGCTTAGATACCACAGTGCATTCACTGGCATGGTATAAGACCCTGAACAGAATAGTAAACATGTATAAATTTTCAGGTACGAGATCTTAAATTATAACCCCTTGAGGACAGAGACCCTGCCTTTGGGTATGTTTGACACCTGGCACAATGAGGCGCCGATTCTGACTGGGGATCCAGGGCACACCACGATATAAATATTAAATAACTATAATAATCTAGCTATGATGATGAACATAGTACCAGATGCCTCAACGTCATGACCAATTAAGACACGGTCATTTGGAATTTGATGCAGGCTATCATTAATTTGAGAGTGCTGCTTCTACAATGGTATCAATCACTCACTCCAGGGGGTCCCATATGTTGCAATGCAGTCCCTGTCCTCTGCTTCTGTATCTCCTGTTCTCTGCTTTCTGGGTCTGATTCATTGCTGTGATCTGGCAGCACAAAGGAGCTCTAACACCAGCTTTATTGCCCCCCAGTAGGACTTCTCATGTCTAGGGGCATCCTCCAGCATTGTGGGGTCACCACCGTGGCTTCAATGCTACCCCATTCACGCCACTGGGGTAGGAGACATGGCTAGGAAAAGCAGGTATTAGCTAGGGTGCACTTGCACCCAGCTGTATCCTGGCTTCTCACAACCCTTAAGCTCTTGTGTCAAACACAGCTTGGTTGGATCTGAGCATCTGGTCCTACATCTGCAACATTTATTTGCCAAGAGGAGTGGGAATGATATCACTGCTCTCATGTGTGATTCCTGATCTACAGCAACAAGGCCAAGGCTATTTAGTGACAGCTGTGTTGGCAGAGATGACATCTGAATCAGAAAATAGAGGGTTTTTTTGGCTAAAGGTCTACCTTCTCTTTGCATCTCTTCCCTGCACCCTCACTGCGTTGTCTGTAAGAACTACCCCTCAAGCATACCAACACAGGAGATGTTGTGGAGCAGAGAAACCATATGAGATGTGTCTTCCAAAAGAGCTGGAACAGATCACACTTAATGGCAAATATTTCAGACAAACATATTAGTGCTGGGAAAGGAGACTGGATTTGGGATCCAATGGAGGCAGATAAAGCTGTCCAGCATCTAGTTCATGGTGAGGTGGTATTGTGTCTCTCCTAAGGCAAGATGACGTTTTTTTCCTATCCACTGATTGTACCCTTAATAAATAATAGGATATTGTGTACTGCAGTGGAGTGATTACCAACCACAGAGACATTTCTGAGAAAAATACAATAGCTTTCGCTTCTCCTTCATTTAGTTTCCCCACCCTTCTATCTATCAATTTTCTTTGTGTCATCCTTAAATAAATGATTTAATTCCTTCATGATAATGTATGATTATGGAGTGCTTTAATTAGAGGGCTGCTAAGTGTTTCATGAACTGCATGCAGTCATATCATTTTGATCATGTATTAATTGGCAATAATGTATGTGTGCGCCGTAGGTCACAATTAATCTTGTTTCTGGAATATCAAACATTAACCTTTTGTGGGGAAGATCCTGCCTCCCAAAGTGTACTGGGCTGGACCCTGCTGTCCTTACTTTGGCAACATCCCATTGCCTTCAAAGGGATTTTTGTCAGAGAGAAGACACCAGAATGAAACCTGTTGATGTAAATTGATGGAGAAGTATACAATTTGCTATGCAACCAAAACAGGCTGGGCATCCCTCCCTCCCAGCATCATGAACAATCTTAATTACATTGGTCCTTTGGCAATGCCATTAGGTTAAGGTAATGAGTGAGGGAAGGATCCTTTGACCAGTGGCAGGGAGTGTGACTACAGGGATATCGTTTGGTAGGGCTTGATGCTGCAAGGTGCATGGGACTATTCATGAGAGTAAAGTAAAGCATGTGCTTAAGTGCTCTCCTGGATCGGGGTCAGATGGCTCAGCACCTTGCAGGATGGAGCCCATTACAGAGACCAAAAATAACTTGCTTTCTTTAGCCAAGCCTTGTCATTTTTATGCCTTCTTCTTCTTCATTGCACACAAGCACTTTCCCCTCCTTATACAACTGTTGAGTTTTCACAGCACATTCTAGGGGAGAAAACATCATCATCACAATGAGCAATTTAAATGCAATTTAACCCCTCCCCCTCATCCATACCATTTGTGTGTTTACATTACAGGGGTCAGGGAGAGTGACCGAGGCCTGGTCTACACTAGAAAATGAGGTCAGTTTAACTATGTCAGTCGGGGGTGTGAAAAATCCACATCCCAGGAGCGGCACTGTCAAGCCAACCTAAGTCTCTGTGTAGATAGTACTAGGCTGATGGAAGAATTCTTCTGTCAACCTAGCTACCACCTCTCGGGGAGGTGGATTAAGCTATTGCTACAGGAGAACTAGGGTTGCCATCTTTCTAATCGCACAAAACCGAACACCCTTGCCTCGCCCCCTGCCCCAAGGCCCTGCCCCTTCCCCACCCCTACTCACTCCATGCCCCCCTCTGTCGCTCGCTCTCCTGCACCATCACTCAGTTTCACTAAGATGGGGCTAGGGTGACCAGATGTCCCGATTTTATAGGGACAGTCCAGATTTTTGGGTCTTTTTCTTATACTGGCTACTATTACCCCCCACCCCCTGTCCCGATTTTTCACACTTGCTGTCTGGGCACCCTAGCTGGGGCAGGAGTTTGGGGTGTGGGAGGGGCTGAGAGTTCCGGCTGGGGGTGAAGGTTCTGGGATGGGGCCAGAAATGAGGGGTTCAGGGTACGGACAGAGGCTCCGGGCTGGGGGTTAGGGTGCGGGAGGTGGTGAGGGTTCTGGCTGCAGGTGCAGGCTCTGGGGTGGGGCTGGGGATGAGGGGTTTGGGATGGAGGAGGGGGTTCTGGGCTGGAGCCAAGGGGTTCAGAGTATGGGAGCCGGCACAGGGCTGGGGCAGGGGTTGGGGTGCACGAGGGGGTGCGGACTCCGCTGGGGGTGTGGGCTCGGGAGTGGAGAAGGGGATGAGGGGTTTGGGGTGCAAGAGGGGCTCAGAGCTGGGGCAGGTGGCTGAGGTGCGGGAGAGGGTGCGGGGTGTGGGCTCCGGGAGGGAGTTTGGGTGTGGGAGGGGGCTCAGGGCTGGGGTTGAGGTGTGGGAAGGGGTGCGGGCTCCGGGAGTGTGTTCTGACCTGGGGTGGGGGTTTGGGTACGGGAGGGGGTGTGGGCTCTGGGAGGGACAGGGGGATGGGGATGTGGAATATGGGCTCTGGGAGAGGGTTCCAACCTGGGGCAGGGGTTTGGGTGTGGGAAGCGGTTTGAGGTGTGGGAAGCGGTTCAGGATGTGGGCTCCAGCTGGGCAGCGCTTACCTCAGGTGTCTCTTGGTCAGCGGCGCAGCGGGGCTAAGGCAGGGTCTTCCTGCCCTGGCTGTGCACAACTTCCCAAAGCAGCCTGCATGTCCGGCTCCTAGGTGCAGGGACCAGGGGGCTCTATCTGCTGTTTGCACCCACAGGTGCCGTCCCTGCAGCTCCCATTGGCTGTGGTTCCCGGCCAATGGGAGCTGCAGAGTCAGCACTAGGGGAGGGAGCAGTGCGCGGAGCCTCTGATCGCCCCTGTGCCTAGGGGCTGCAGGGACGTGCCAGCCACTTCCGGGAGCGTGCGGAGCCAGGGCAGGCAGGGAGCCTGCCTTAGCCCCAATGCCGCCGACTGGACTTTTAATGGCCCTTGCGCTGTAATTCAAATGAACAACACAGCCACTGATCACTAGTCACAGATAGATGTAGACAGGTGCACCATATTATGACTAGTGTAATCTAGAGAACTGGAACATGGAAATGTCTGGAGCATGGAAAGCCTAGACAGGCAAAGACATTAGAAAGATGCTTGCATTCTTCAAAAGTGGCTGGCTGCAGAGTCAGCCTCAAAGCTCTCTACTAGGGAAAAGGCAGTGCTCCTCCAACATGCTAATTTAAGTAGTTTTATGTCTGCGTGGGCTATGTTTATATGTGGACACACAGGGAGGTATGGCTACTTACTTATCAGGAAGCTACTTCCAAAACCCCTGGGTCTGAGCTATCCAGCAGCAATAAAAAAACATTTTAGATACCGAAGCGGGGCCAGATTCATGCTAAGTATGATGAAGAACCATGAAAAAAGAATTCTCATATTATTCCAACTCATAAAACAGGAGGGGCTTGATTCTCCTCTAACTTATGCCAGTTTTACACTAGTGTTGTTCCACTGACTTCTGTGGGAGCTACTCTTGATTGTCACCACTGTGAGTGAAAGGCAAATAAAGACCAACATGCTCTCTGTGCCACTTAATATGAAGTGTAATGAAGATGGATATGTTGCAAAAGAAAAAGCTTAAATTATGAAATGCCTCCACAGATTCAGCATAGTTTAGACAGCTCAAAGCCTCATTGTTGATATTTTGCCCATACCTGCTGCAAAACAATATTTTCCTTGTACGCTGGTTGAAAATAAAGGGCCTGATATGCCTTTCACTTCCAGTAATGTGAATCAGGAGTAACTCCACTGACGTCCGTGGACTGACATTAATTTAAAACCAATGTATGGGAAAGCCAAATCAGGACCCCGGTCTTTTCTTATTTGCATATATTTTCCCAGTCTGTCTCATTATGGAGATGTCAGTAGCGATCCCATAGTTAAGGTTGGGTTGATTTTTGCATTTAAACTGGGATTACATTTTGAGAACATAGTATTGTACAATTAGAACACCAGGGACAGATCCTCAGTGGGTGTCAATCAGCACAACTCCATTGAAGTAAATAGACTTGTGATGATTTACACCAGCTGTGAAGCTGGTCCAGAGCTGTTTAGTTGAAAGTGATTATCTTTTGTACTTGGGTAATTTATTACTGTAAGGACATATATTCTAATAAATTATATAAATCTTTCAAAGAATTACAGCAGCCTTATTGTAGATTGGCTATAATGCAATAGGAACTTGTCAACACTTAGGGGTTGATAAGAACCATAATCTTGTTATTCACATGTGCTTCTAATTGTATTAAAACATTTATCCTCTATAAAAAAGGGAAAATGGGCAATGTTATCAGCAATTACTGACAGCCTGTCTTGAAACTGACACTTTAAAAAAAATTTACACAGCTTTCCTTGTCAAAAGACAAACTTGATCAACATGGTAATATTTACTATACGTTTTCCAGTCAATTATACGCCAGTGTAAAAATCTTCCATTGTTATAGATTCACAGAAATTACAAGTGGAAATTATCCCTGAGGCCACTTAGTTCACCACACCGACAGTGCGGAGATGCTCCCTACAGGGCATTTTCTAATGTTTTATCTAGTCTCCTATGACAAATGTCCCAGATGATGGGGCCTATATTCCCTGGATAGAATACTCCACAGTCTTATATATCTCTCAGTAAGTTTTGCCTGATATTCATTCTAACTGTTCCTTTTCTCAGTTTCAGCACATTGCTTCTGGTTATTTCCTCATGTAGCATCCTCAATACTTCTTCTTTGTCCTTGGAGTTGATTATAACATGACAATTTTTGGCTCACAAGAAGTGCTTTACAGTCAGACAAGGAGCAATTCACATCCTGACTGAGAGCTTGCAGACATTAAAAAAAAAATAAGGTACCCAACGGCACTTGGACAATTACATCATGACTGTGCCCACAAACTGGATATTTACACACACACACACACACAATTTGCATGTACCTTGATGGCCATTGGTGCCTGAGTTTTTGCAAACCAGGCCCTTAGTCCTTGCATATTTACTATAGGATTACAAACTCCTCAGAATTAAGAACCCCTTTTACTCTGCAACCACAGCAAAAAATGACGAGCCAGGTCGTGAAGTCCTTCTCCACTTTGGTGAGCACTTACTCACTTGAGCAGCCCCATTCACTTCAGTGGGATTACTGGTGTGAATGATTGCTCACCAAGGCGAGTAAGGGCCCTGCAATCTGGCCCTATGTTTATATGTCATTTGGTAGAACTAAATGGTGACTGCATTAGAAAGTTATAGAGTTCTGCATTTATTCCTAATATGTCTTTGAAAAGGTAATTCAATGGTACTGAATACACAGAACATTATTAAAGTCAAACACGACTCGGACACCCTCCTCCCAATCTACCCTTCAACGCTCTGATTCTGTATGCCAATCAACCTCCCCACTTCTTCAAATCCCTCCTACCCACCTTTTCCCACAATCTCTCAGATAACAATTTTCTTTAAAAATATAATTATCTAAAAAAGGACTGAAAACTAGGACCAGTAGTGACAGTTAAAGTTACCTCTGTGCTGAGATTATTGGTTCAGGTGTATTCCCATTTTAAATACAGGGAATTTGAAACTGAAAGAATCTTTCAAAATAAAATACACTTGTTCAGTGCAACTACTGTACCAGGATGTATACTGTGACACCAGGCAACTCCATAACCCAACCCTCTTCCTTTAGTTACCTCCCCCAGGATCCTGTTTTGTGTGCTATCTTTACTCACTACAAAAATCCCCCATACACAACTGTAGTGCTATATACACCTATGTTTGATAATAATACTCAAAAGTCTGTGTTAAAACATGGACATGCTAGGTAAAATTTCAAATGCATATAAATGATGTAGCAAACTAAGTCCCATTTTTAAAAGTAACTTGAGTATTTAGGGCCAGATTTTCAAAGGTAATTAGATGCATAAAGATGCAGAGAGGCTTCTAGTGGGCTTTTCAAAAGCTCTTAAGCAGGTTACTTGCCTAACTACCATTGAAATCAGGAGCCTAAATCTATTGAAAATCAATGGAATCTAAACTCTTAAGTGCCCAAGTCACTTTAGAAAATGGGATTTAGGCACTTCTGGAAATTTTACCCACAGTCGCTAAATTCATTATGTCACAAAATAACACACTACAATGGATCAAGGAAATCACGAAAGCCTGAATTGGAGTGAACCACTGCCCTCAGTTAGAATTAAGACTTTTCCCCCTTCAAATGGGTTTTTTAAAATCATCAAGCAAAATGGATTATTTGAAGGCAACAGACCTTTCTGCTGCTAGTCACAGTTCAAAGGTACATACTGAGCTTGGTTATTGCCTGCTCTAAAATCTATCCTTAATAATAAAAGAAACCTACCTTCACAGGTCAGTAAGAAGTACTCCATGTTGTGACTGAATGACGCACTGAAATAAGTACAGTTTTCAATCAAATCACAGGACAGACACTGCCTGTTGAAGTTTCCATTTGTGCTTGCACTGAAAAAGTTAATACATGAACATGAAGGTCAATTGAGCGAGGGTTATCTTGAAGCAACATTTGTTTAACTTCATTGCACCAGAAAAAAAGAACATAACTTGTTCAGCCTTACTAAGAGACTAGGCATTCTAAATTGCTAAATTGTTGTGGTTTTGTTTTTTTTGGAGGGTGTGTGTGTGTGTGCCAGAACTGAAAAGATATTAAAGGGTATTGGTGGCTTTTGTGCAAGGCAGGTGGTTATGTTAGATGCTACAGCTTTCCAGAAAATGATGGATGCACCTAAACTTTCAATATACACAGAACACGTTTTAATTCAGGCAATAGACATGAAACTAGGGATTATTTCTCTGCTAGATGATGTTTATTGCAGACAAGGAAGAACTAGAGATCTTTTCTTTAAAAGGCAGTTTTTCTGACTTGCTAGTGGCTACCTCATAGACAATCCTCTCCCGTCGCATTCAAAGAGTGGGTCATGGAGTGTTAACCACAACATCCAGGTAGAAAGAAAAGATCATGTTTTGCCTGCTTTGTTTTTGAAGTACACAATTTGGCCTGTGTGTGTGCTCAAGAGCACCATGCTGGTTAAAGGCTAAATTACCATTTATTAACAAATAATAAATAATACTTAGCACGTCTATAGCACTTTGCAACTTGAAAATGCTTTACAAACATTGCCTAACTGATCCTCAGAACACCTCTGTGAGGCATGTCAAGATTATTATTCCATTTCACGTGTAGCAAAACTGAAGCAGAGCAGCTGTGTGACTTGCTCAAGACCACAGGAACTGTCAGTGGCAGAGCTAAGTTTATCACACAGTTGTCCCTGGCTCCCGTTCCTGTGTTCTCTCCAGCTCACACTTTTCTTCATGAGAGGAACTCCAGTGTGACTGACTAACTCTGAATTTATAAACTGAGGGCCAGATCCTCAGTCATGTAAACTGTCATAGCGCTATTGACTTCAATGGGGCTATGACAAGTTACATAAGTCAAGGCTTTAATATGGAGATATGCCTACCTCATAAAACTGGAAGGACCTTGAAAGGTCATTGAGTCGAGTCCAGTCCCCTGCCTACACTAGCAGGACCAAGTACCCCCTCCCTCCTCCAAATGGCCCCCTCAAGGATTGAACTCACAACCCTGGGTTTAGCAGGCCAATGCTCAAACCACTGAGCTATCCACCCCTTGACAGTTCACTACATGAGCCACCTTTAAAGGCTAGTGGGGTACGGCCAGTTGGAAGCAATGTGAATCATGCCACTGTTTCCTGTGAAGAAGTCTCCCTGAACTGAGCTTTCACACTGAGTTTTAGTCACTCCAATACAAATGACTGGCCCAAACAGACTCGGCATGATTTATTTCATTAAAAAATGCTGAAAGTAGCCTAGCCTCTCACAAAGCCCTGTGGAGAGCAGAGGGCAAATGCAGAGGTTTAAGAATGAAGGAAAAAATTACATTACTGGTAATTCAGTTTGTTGTAGTCCCTTCCCCACCTGAGAGAAAAAAAACATAACATCATAGTGCAGGATGTAAATATACTGACAATCTCGTATCAAATGAAGCTAGCACTGCTCCCCCCTCCCTTCATTGTGGATGCTTCCAAGGCAGGAAAAAATACCACAAGATGGGATGAAGGAAGGATGTTAGAAGAGAGGAATACAACAAACTTAACTGTCAGTATGTGTCTCTGTTTCCTCATCTGTAAAAGGGGATAATAATACTTCCCTCCTGCCCAGGGTGTTGTGAGAATTAATAAATTTGCATTTTCCAGTGCTTAGAGATCTTGCATGAGAAAAAATAAGGCTGGATTCTAAAGCCTCTTGGCAATTGAAACAACCATTTCCTAGGATGCAATTTTTGTTCTTTACTCGTCTTTCCTTCTCACACAGCAATGTATTTATTAGCTGTACTATAGATACCATGTACGTAAGCTAACCATTGTTTATCTATTACATCACCATTGAGAACATATCGGAGCCACATGAAATTGCAGAAAAACATTCACAAATTTTCAGCAATTTTGTTTTGCCTGTTTTCAAGTACCAGAACTTTTGTGGTTTGGTTAGATTTCCATACAAACAGTAGTAGTATGATTGTAAAAAATACAAATGTATGCAATGATGCAACTTTTTGCAGTGCATAACAATTTTGTTTGAAAATGTTTCCATTTTAATGTGCCATTTGATTAAGAATGGGACCAATTTCTAATTAGCAATGAAATGAGAAAATGCTCAAATTTCAAGCATTTCAAATTTGGTTGCAAACCCCTTTCCTGCTTGGTGACATGCTCATGTTTATTCCTTAGATTCAATCAGAGAATAAACAATGTCAGTAATGATGGGCACAATCCATTTTCTGTAATGACCTCATTCATAGAGGAATAACTGGAAAATGATCTCTATGAAGGGTCTAAAAACATACCTATATAAGTGTCGCCGTCTTGGTAAATCTTCTGTGCTGAGGAAGTAACTAAAAATACAAAGTACAGTAGTGAGAATTAGAGTTTTGGATGAGGATTTACAAATATGTTATTAAACAGCATCTCCGCCCTCACGCCCATCTTTTGAACATTTCCTTGATCTTGTGAAGCAAACTGCAAGGATACGTGACTTCTCCATTTCACTGAATTAGAAAACCAATCAGAAGGGACCTCTTTTCAGCACAGAATCAAGGAAATGTTTGGTAAACTGCACTGCAATTTAAAATAAAAACAAAAATATTTCATTGCTGAAGTATATATGATAGTTGTGCTTTAAGGTAAAATGCTCCATGCAAAACCCCCTGAATTCAGGTATGCAGGCTTGGCTTGACATGAGTAATTGGACAAGGGTGAGGCCTCATTTCTTGGGAGACAGCATTAGGCAGGTAAATGGATCAGTAGGTTGGAATGGAAACAGAATGTCTTTATTAGCTAAGATAGGGGAGGAACACTCGGAACCATTTACAGTGGACAAGATAACAATGAATACAATAAGTCGGGAACATAAAGCTGAGGTAAAGAATGAGTTGTACATAGACAGTGAATGGACAGAGCGTGCTGTACAGGGATTGGTTCCTGCAATGTGACCAAGCCAATCCCAAAACATTTGATGCAATGTAATGTGTAAAGGTATATAAAGGAAGGGGGCTTCTGTGTAACTTTGGTTGTGTGGTACGCCCTGTACCCACCCTCTACGTTTAAGTCTAATCAACTCAGCGAAGCTTTTCTGTATGTCAAATAAAGAAACCTGAGCATCAAGCCCAGAGTGAAACTGAGTTAGAGGGGAACTGAATGGAAGATGTCTCAGAGGCAACCCCAACATAGTGGTGCTGGGACTCAGATCGGATCCATTCATCTTGAGCAAGTAACATATAGTTTATTATACGGGTAGCTTTACTGCCAAGGATCACAACCCATCAGTTTAGCAATGGCATTGGAAGGCTTTAAATTTGAGGAGGTTTCCAGGGCACCAGAGGAGTAGGTTAAATCTAAGGGGAAACCTTATCGATTTCTCAGAGAGGTACTGAGGGAGACCGGGTGGAAAAGGACCATCAACGAATAGTGCTAAATAAAAAATGCAGAAATGAGAAGCAAAAAGCTTGTTATTGCAGGAACTAATCCTGGAAATAAAAGCGCTGTGTAGAGAAGTAAAATAGCTATCCATTATGTGGGAAATTTTGAGAGAGAAAAGAATGGGCTGTAAGAGCAGAAAGAGATACATAAGGCATACGCTGTGCAGTCTAACGAGGCATTTTTAAAACAAAATAAAAGTGGACATTAGAGAGGTACTTTCAGTACCTATGTAAAAGAATGCTTGGCAGAGAACAGTAGAGATCTGTTGAATGCCGCTGAAATGTTAATAAATAGGACCCCTGGCAGCAATGTAAAAATAAGATTTAGTTTCTTTTTTCCCTAAGGCAAAGAAAACCCAAATCAAGGCAGAAGTTTCACATGGATTATTTCTAGTGGCTAAAACTTTACAAATGAAATGTGCCACCTTAAGGGATGAATGTAAAAGGCATAAAAAACAAATGAAAGTTGTAAAGAAGGAAATAAACTAAATGGAAATGATTCCTGAAAGGTCAGGGAGAAACCAATATCTGTTACCTATTTGAATAAATCCAAAGTAAAAAGCAGCCATCCTTCAAGAACTGTATTTAGTGAGCACAGCTTTGCAAGCAAAGTGTACTACATTAAGAAACAAGTGGGAAAAAACATTAAAAAATAAGTTTAGAGCCGCTGAAAGAATTCAGCTGAGAAATGTGTCACTTTGGAAAATAAGTAAATGATTTCAGGAAAGAGTGAAGTTAAAAGTAGCTTTTGCACAAATTAACAGTGCAGAGTTTGGGGGGAATTAAACAGTTGGGTGTGGCAATAAATATAAGTAGTGAAGCCCAACCACTGAAAACCTATTTGAAAGTGCCATCCAAGTTCTCTTTTTTTTTAACAAGTTATCAATTATGAATAAAAGAGCTACTTTGAATGGTGCCGTGGCCATTCAAAAACATGACAAAATCTCCAACCATTGAAATTCTATTCAAAAGTTCTGTTTATCTGTGGTATAAAATAAATTTTACTAAGAGAGTAAAAACAAAAACTATATGGTGGAGTTTTGTAAGTAAAAAAAAAGAGATGAAAATGTCTTAGACTAAAAACAAGTCCAAAGGGTTTAGGGTTAAGACCTATTAAGGAAATATTGTACAAAAATGTTCATTTCATGTATGTATCAGTGTTATTAAATTTTACAGGTCTGCAGGTCTACCTAAAGAATGGTGCCTACTAAAATTTAGTGAAATATAGTTTAAAAAAGTTTCTAAACAGAAATGTACACTTTAGAATGCATAAGACTGCCAAGTGGGAGGGCAGCTATACCAAAAGAAACTTAATAGAATTGCCACATGAAGTGGACCGTTTAAAATTGGTGTGTCACTCAGAAACCAAGCTGACACAGAAATGCTGTGGGAACACGACCAAGCATTTCAATAGAAGATAGCAGCAAAAGTACTGCATCCACTGAATAAGCAAAACCAAGGACTCATTAACGAAGCTTTGTTAACTGTATATAATATACATAATATTGTAATTGCTTTTAAAGAAGTATGGCATTAAGTCAATGCGTTAAAATAATAATATCATGTGTAATACGTGGGGAATACATACTATGCAAAATAAAAGTGGTCTTAAGTGATATGAAGCAAGAAAACATCACCTCTTTTTTCACCACAGAAAAGTTACCCAACAAGGTATAAAGCTTTACAGTGCACCGTACCTTTAAATAGATATTTATTTTATCTAGAGGTTTTAAAAAAGCAACCCACCCCTCTTCCCATAACATCTGATCACTTTTGATTCTTTGAACAGCTATACAGCTCCAGGCACCTGAAAAACCCATTGAGAGCCTCTGCTTGAAGAGGGGATTCCAACTGTTCAGGAAGATATAGCCTGAACTTGGGAGGGATGTCATTGTCTAAGGGCTAGTCTACACTGGCAGCGCTTTAACGTGGCTTGTGTAGTCACAGCAGAGCGCTGGGAGAGAGCAAAGCCAGCCAATGAACACAGAACTCTCTCTTCAAATTTTGAATCAAAAGTTGTTGATGAAGAAACATAGCAACACACACGTACATATATATATGTAAACCAGGCTTCTTTCTGTCTGTCAAATATCAAAATGAGATTGATTATTAAATACACAAAATCAGTGGTAGGGGAGGGAACAAACTAAGGCAAGACTTCATTGAAAAACTAGATTGTAAACTAGAGATTAAGACACGAACAGATGTAGCCAACCCTCTCCTGCTGTCTGTACATCTAGCTGTTCATACACACACACATTTCTGATGCTTTCAAGATGGCTACTTTGGACTAGCTAACTCTAGAGTCAGAACTAAAGGATGAAAGCCTGTTTGGTTTGCTACTTACACTGACTTCTTTACTTACATTTTATGTCTCTTTTCATCATATGCCAAAATCTTTGTCACATCCCAATCACCAGATGTAATGGACTGTAAGTTATCACTGCTGCTATTGGGCTGCCAAAAAAAAAAGTGTGTGTTTTATTTTTTCTGAAAAGACGACACTTGAACAAGACTAAAAACCCTTTGTTGTTATTTCTCAAAACATGATGCCCTCGTGACTCCTCCATGACTTGTTAAAATTAATCACTAATTTGTGATTCCCCACAAAGTATTGCTATGAATTTGCAGACACACTTAAATATACTGATTCAGATTCATCTCTGGTATAACTCCATTGATGATAATGGGATTAATTGGGCCCAGCATAAAGAATATAGATGGAAGACCTTTCCTGTGATCCTCTTCTGCCCATGGGTTCTGGATAATAACCTCGGATGATTGTGCAGAGAGCCACTTATTTAGGAATAATGGGAGAAGCTTGTTTAAAAAAAACCCCAAAGTGACATTCTTTGAATTTTGCTTGAAATGTGAAGACTTTTTAATTATAAATCTAAGCAAACTGCATCATTTGAAACTCTTGTTCCTCCTATAGCTGAAATGCTACTAGCATTTAGCCCAGTTAAGGTATTTATCCCAGTAGCGTAGCCAGGGGGGGAGCAGGGGGAGTGGCTGCTCCCCCTGTGAGGAGAAGCGGCGCTAAGGCGCCTCCCGAGCCCCTCTGTGGAAGCCGGGCTCGGGGGCACTTTAAAAGGCACGCGGCTCCTGCTGCTGTGGGGAGCCACGGGCCCTTTAAAGCGCCCCCCCCAGGCCCCGCTGCCGGACCCAGCCTGGGGGGAGGCGCTTTAAAAGGCCCATGGCTCCTGCCGCTGCGGGGAGCTGCGGGCCTTTTAAAGTGCCCCCCCCAGCCAGCTCCGCTGCCGGAGCCGGGCTCGGGCGGGGATTTAAAAGGCCCGGGGGCAACGCAGCGGCTGGAGCCCCGGGCCCTTTAAAGCGCTGCCAGAGTGAGTATAGGAAGAGCGGGGAAGCGCCTTTTTATAGTGCCACTCCCCCTGTGCTCTAAACCTGGCTATGCCACTGATTTATCCTTATGGTCAGAGGGATTCAAATTCTCCATAGACACCTTGCCATATCTTGGGTCTAAACACAGGTCTTATGTTCATGGACTGTTCTAGTCAGCACTGAAAAAGAATAACAATGGTTGTTTCACCTGTGACGATGACATGGCAATATGGTAGAACTTTCCTCGCCCGCCCTGAGGAATGGCTCGGATGAAGAAAAACTTCCGTCCATCTTTGGAAAAGACTGGCTCTTCATTCTGTAAATGTCAATGGAGTGGGTTTAATTATCACTAGTTAGGGCTTCTTGGTGTTTTTTAAAAACTGTTCAACACCGCAAAAAACAGAGGACTTCTAACAAACACCTAAAATAAAGAAACAGCCCACTCAAAACGGAGAAAAAGGAGCCCTGGAATTCTGAAAACCCTTGCTTATGTATCCCCTGAGAAGCAGTCATTTTTCAGCTAGCCTCTTGTGAAATTAAAGGGAAACAGACAGTAAGGAAGCATTCCTGGCTTCAAAGGCAATACCCATTTGCAAAGCACCAAAAAACCTACATGCGCTACAGAGAAGTTTGTTTGGGGGCAACCGGAATGAAGCGCTTTAATAAACACAGACCTAGCAGTGTGTGCCTAGCAAATCTTGTTTACTCAGCTGGAAAAACTGCACTGGGCTGTGTATCACTCTACATACATTTCCTGAAAGAAACATCACCAACCTGTCCTTCAGAGTCTAAGTCCTGTCTCCTTCCCTACCTTCTCACAGAAGATTAATTCACAAAATTATTTACAAGAGGCGGGGGAGAGTGAGAGAAAGAATAAAAAGAAAGAAGGTCTTTTAAAACTGTCTTTGCTTCAAGGCTCCCAGGTGAACCTAGTGACTGATTTTTCATCCCATTATTATAACTTTCAGTCAGAGAGAGACAAGGTGCTGTGTATGGAAATCAAACACTGCAGGCAGCAACTAGTTCTTTTCTGAAGACTGCTTTGTTTTCTTTTCTGCTGTAGAAATCCATGGGTGGCTGGGACCTTTCTATTGGGGGAGATAGTTGTGTAGTAGACTACAAGGGAACGCAGAAGACTTTGATATATATGGTACCCAAGGGTGGCAAAAATCATTAGCTCGATATATCATGGCATTTGGCTGGTTGCACCTCCTTTGTTCTAGCTCTTACTGGTAGAAAGGCTGGTTACTAAAGCACAAAATTTAATCTCTTAAAAGTGCATATCGAATGAACTTAGGAAGAATCTGAAGCCTTCCATCCCACGCCATCAGATGTTGCTTAGAGTACGAACAAGGCTCCGCCATCCCTGTCTATCCTGGGGCACTCTTTGCATATTCAGTATGCTGTTAAGTCCCATAAGTTTCCCTCTCTCTGAGAACTGTTCAATGGAGAGATTCTTTCGGTAGACCCCTTGTGTGTTCTACCAGCCACCCAATGGACACACCTGCCATGGCAGGTATTCTGGTCTCACTCTTAACACATGTCAAAACACCAAGCAAAACCAACCAAGATCAATAATAACAACTTGATCATACTGGGGATTGTTTTAATGTTATAGATTAATTATTTGCATTAACAACAAATGAATCCATTTTACTTTTTTTAATGCTGCCACAGCATTCTTGCTTTATTTTACTTTGTTCCTCGTCATTCATTAATTATTTCACTTTCTATTAGTGTTAGACTTACAAAGTCTACATTTTGAGCCTAACCTGCCAGGTTTCCTTTTATTTTTTCTTCCTTAGCTGTCTAGAACATTGTAAAAGTACGACCATCTCTTGCTTGGCAACATTTCATGAAATAAGTCTCACCTGCTTCTTATAGTTTCTAGAACTTTAAGTACGAAAATCTATATGATTATTTCCAGAGGCATGCTAAGAAGATTAAAAAAACCACTAGCAAACTACTATCACACCATGGGCCAAATTCTATGCTGGTGTAAACTGGCACACTTCGATTGTAGTCAACAGAGCTGTACCTATCAATAAAGGTACAGAATTTGTATATTTGTACAAATTTGTACTATTGCAGCAGCATTTCTCTTGGCAGTGGAAGTAGACTTTGTACAGATTGGTTTAACAGATTACTTGAATCTATTTCCAGGTACACAGAAAAGTCATACATCAGACAAATGATTACTGGTCTTCATCAGTACTCCTCTGAGGTTGAGTGGTCTGTTTGTTGTATCTGCTGATGGAAACACTCCCTTAATATAGTCAGTTTTTTTAAAGAACCTGTAGTTATGTTACAGAGACTCAGTATGGACATGCAACAAAAAGCGGCCACTGGGACAGAGATTTTTGGGATATAATCTTCATATTGTTTAGAGCAGCACTAAGGATCTTGAAAACAAACCTGGTCTGAGTTAAAGCGGATGTGTGCAATATTTTCATCTTATTAATCTAATGAGAAACAATGAACTGGAAGGAGATGCATTTTAGGTTCACACAGTCTAGTATAAAAATACTAAAATTGGCACTGAAAGAAAAATTAGCATGGTGCAGATGAAAATAAAAAGTAAAATTAACTCTGGTTGCAACCATTTTCAGGGAGCAAGGCTAACTGGGGGGAGGAAGAATTCACTCATTCATTAAGAGGCAGGGTGAACTAGAGGACAGGGACCTTGACCAGGACTTGGGAGAGTGAGGTTCCATTCCTCGGTTTGCCACTGACGTGCTGTGTGTCCTCAGGTAAGATACTTCACCTCTGTCTTTTTCCTCCCACCCTTTGTCTCGTTAGACCGCAAACCCTTTGGTGCAAGGACTATCTCCTACTATTTCTGTGTACAGTGCTTAGCACAGTGGGGCTCCAATCTTAGCTGTGGCCTCTAGGTGCTACCATACTAACTAATTATAATAATTCTGCATAGAGATCAGTGGAGAAAAGCAGGGAGCTTTGAAAGCTGGTTTAAGTAAGGGTCAATGTGTATTTATTTATTGGCACATATAGTTTTGTTTTGAATGAATTTGCTCTTGTTCATTTTATAGGCACAGGGTCTAGGAGTTTCACATAGAAACAGATAATCTGAACTACCCTGTCCATCTCCTATAGCTCCTGTGATGCCCTCCCTGCTCCCTTTACACTCTTCAGGACAGTCCTGCCATTTGTCTGCTTGACCCAGCTCACCCCGGATCCCACAACGAATAATTTCGCCATGTGGGTTTCAGTGAGATGTTCATTTTTGTTGGGTATATACAGTATCTCCCTAATTCCCAGCACGATGGCCCCATGAATTATTTTCATGCTAAGAATGGCAGCTTTCAGGAACAGCGATGGTATGGGACTCTCACAGACAAGTATGACTTTTTAACCCTTTGCAGTTCACCTTTCAGTGAGATTGTGGATTGGGGAATTTGCTGAAATGTCTGTGTTGTGGTTTAATATCAGTGAGAACCATCCCACCTTTCATGGAAAGCTCCCTCACCACCCCCATCCCTACTTATCCTTGGAGCTATGGGAGCCAGCTCCCTCCCTCCCCTATCACTTTCATCCCTGAAGCTAAAGGGCCAGAATCCCCACTCCTCAAGCCTCCTTTTCCCCCCACTGATCTGTGAGGTTGGGTTCAACATACCAATGTCCACCCGTTTGTTGAGAGTCCACCCCCAACAATATTAGAACACAACATAAATACTCTGATTAACCGGATAGCATGTGTGTGTCTATGTATATCCCTGCTCTCTACTGGATGGATTCAGAACTGCTCAACTAAGTGCCATTAGCCCCATGCTGCTCACACCACATGGTGATGGGAACTAGGGAGGTTGAATGAGGTTTTCAATATCTCACTGTAACACACAACAACATTCTTCATTATAGGACCAAGGCTGAGCTGAGGCAGCTATGGAAATGGGAGGACTGGTGTGAAGAGTGGAACCCCAAGAGAACAAAATCAGGGGTGGGCCTCGGCTCAGCCAAAGTAGGAGGTGTTGTCAGTTCTCTCTATGTAAAACTCCTGGCTTGAAATCCTGGTCCCGTTGAAGTCAATATAGTCAGGATTTCACCCTGGATTTCACTTGCCCATTTAAAAAAGTTAAATTTAAAATAAAGTTATACTTACAAGAAAGAAGTAAATAAACCGCCACTGAAACTCATCTAAAACCAGCCTTCAGAGGTACCTGCTTTTCCCATTGCTTTCTCTGCAGAATGAATTTCTCCCTTTGAGTGTTGCCCTTGCTTCAAGGAAATGAGGCAAAGGCTATCTACAGAACATTATAACGTTCATATAATAATCATTATTTCCTGCTGGAGGAAAAGGACTCTGACAGCGGGGAAAGACTCCATTATCTCTCCACTGCTGGAGCCTTTCCCTGCCAGGGTAAAGACTCTGGCAGTGGGGAAAGACTTCGGCAGTAGGGAGGCAGCGGGGAAAGGCTCAGCCTTTCCCTGCTGCCTCCCCCCTGCCAGAGCCCTTCACTGACTGGTGTAGCTACACACCATAGTGTGGATGCAGCTACACATACCTTTCATGCTGCCAAAAGTGGTGCGTAGTGTAGACTTATGAGCCTAAGCACCATTTTCAAAAGTTACTTAGACACTATGTCACTTTGATTTTAAAATACAACTTAGGTGCTTTTGAAAATTTTACTCTTTGGCTCCTAAACATCTAAGTCACTTTTGAAAATGGGACTTAGACTCCTAAGTTACTTAGATCCTTTCTGAAAATTTGACCTTTGATCATTTCATTGCAATGGGTAGAATTCCCCCTGTGTGGAGGGCCAGAAAAAGGCCCATACACCACTTAAATCCAATGTAATCTCCAAAATAAGGCTTAATCAGGGACTTCAGTAGAGGACAGACCGTGTGCTGGCTCTCTGTGAATTTCACCCAATGCTTGTTTTTCAGGTTGTTTACATCCAAGTTCAGCATATGCTGGGAATTATGTTTCCAGCCACTCTGGTCTGCTATGTAAGAAGGCGTCTCAGATACATTAGGTGAAGATGCCCCTTACTTCAACAAGAAGAGCCTGTATATTCTGTTAAGAAAATCCCTTCTATAATATGAACCATCATGACATCAAAGTACCACTTGGAGTTCCAAAAATTAGCTTTTTCTCTTATGGGGAAAAACATTTGAAAATATAATCACGAAGAGAAGATCACTGTAACCTACCTGTCTGTGTAGCCAGGCTTCACTTTCATCTTCATGTTTCTAAAATGAAACGACATAATTAAATAGCGTAGTTTGCACAGGTTACATTTTGTTCATCGGTGCAGAAAGCAGTTTGACTGAATTTGAACAGGGGTGAACAAGCAGCAAGAAACTGTTCAAGCATGCTGTTTCGGAATGTAGTCTTGGGCTGCTCTTCTTGTCCTCTATTGTTGCTCTTTGATAAACAAGCAAGTGAGCATATGGGAAGGCATGTTATCCTACTGACAAAAAAAGGAATCCCAACAGATACATTACTCCCTAAAGAAAGATAGCAATTTAGTTGTTGTTACGCTGTTTCCAACAACTTTGTGTGGAGCCTTGTCTACACAAAGCGTTTGCACTGACTTTAACTATACTAGTTCAAAAACCAAACTAGTTAAATTGGTGCATTCCCCATAGTGTGGATGTAGATATATCAGTTAAAAGTCATGTATAGGTTGGTACTGAAACAAATTATAGTGATATACATGTCTTTATGTCTGTATAAAAGTGCCCACATTAGGGAATTGCAGCAATTTAACTTAATTGGTACAAAAGTATGTATAGACAAACCCATGTACATTTCTATTGAGCTCAGATGTTAAAAAGGACACCCAAGTTAAAAATAGTAAGGGTGTGTGCGTGAGTGAGTGTGTGACAGAGAATGCACCTACATTCTCTCTCCCTATATATAAATACACATATATATTGTACAGATAGGACTGGATTGTGCCTAGATTTTCTGTAGGGGGCCACAATCAGCCCATACCCCTTGCACAGTAAATATTGTATACGTCTCTTATATTCGATCTATACATAAAGTACTGTGTGTCAGGTGACCCACTTTCAGATAAAAGAACAAAAGGATATTCTCCCCAGGGGGATTACAAACATGGAAGGTCAAACAATCTTCTTTTAAGTGTCTTTCCTACCTTTGTGCAGACTCCAGTGGTAGCATCACACAGCGTCAGTATAGAAACGTTCTGTGCCCTGTTCAGCCAATTTACTGCCACTTTGGTGCTAGTTGCCCATTTCACCATGGTTATGTAGTAGTCCCTGAAAACATGTAAATGCACTCAGTTATCATTGCTGCAGTGATCATTTACATCACTAAAGTACGTGCACGAGATACTAATGCCACAATATTTTGCAGCTCAGCAGATCACTGGGGTTTGTGGATCGTACTATGAATGGACAGGAAAGGAAAAGTCTATTGTTATTGGAACATCTCTGTCTTGATCTTTCTAGGGCTAGTTATGCATTCATATGAACACCTGAAGATGGCATTTTTAGGGCTATGCATGTACCTGCAACTTCCCACTCTGCTTGCCAGCTGTGAAAATAGAGGGGTCCGATTTACCAACACAGCATCACACATGTTATTCAGAACCTCCCAAGAATGGGTGGAAAATGCTTTGGGCTACCTATCCAAGCATACGTGACCAGACAAACAAATTACATGGACTATTTGCACTTTCATATAGAACTACTGGCCGCTAAATACACATATTAGTTAAAATGCCTGTTAGGGTCTGGGGAGGAATAGAAAGAGATGGTTTATAGATTCTGGTGACTCTGGCCCAAGATGTCTGACCCAGCTAAGGAACAAATTAATCCCCCATTCCAACAGACCTCTACAACCAGTATGAAACTATAGTGGCTTAGTAGTGGAGCCATGCTGAAAATAAACCAGTTTTATGGAGTGGAAAATCAGATTGTAGGTGTTTAGCACAGCAAAGATTTGTATAAAGAAGTCAATGGAGCTGCACCAGTTTACATCAGAACCTGGCCCACATCCTCTGTCACCATCTTCTTGTTACTAAACGTTTATATTATGGTAGCTCTTCGGGAGCACAACCAATGTGGGTCCCATTGTGCAAGGAGCTGTTCAAACATATAATAAAGGACAGCCTCTGCCCCAACGAGCTTATAAAAGACAAGGTGCAACAAGTGGATGATACAAACAAGCAGGCTGGGATGGAATGGAGAAGATGTGTAAACAAATACCCATAATAGGAGGTGCAAATTCTTAGCCAGTTAGTGGCAGCAATCACAACTCTCCATCTTCAGTCGCCGAGGGATTAATCTAAAGGGTGAGACTCTTGCTGAACTGACAAATGTAGAGATACAATAATATACTAGAGGAGTGTGCGGGCCAAAAGCACCCTTAAATTATAATACAATGACTTTTCATAGTGTGCAGTCTATACAAATGTTATTAGTTCATTTGTTTGCAATAAAATATGTATAAGGAGTTGTTGCTCTCATTGGGATTAATGTGCTGTGTCACTAGAGAGTACTCTGTATTCTGGCAATGATTCCCATACATAGTGCAGCGAAAGGGCGAAAGCAACAAAGATCTGTTTGTCTAGCACAATAACAAGCTGGAAATTAATTTTGTAGCTTTCAGCAATATTTAGAGCACGAATTTGGCCGGGGAAAAAACAAACGAGTTCAGCTGCATGCACAGTGCTGGAAGACACTATTACCTTTGGGCAAGGTAACAGTGTCCTGGAAATTCAGTGGCTGAAGTAAATTGTGATTTTACTCAATATCAGCAGTAGCACATTCCCTAGGTGGGGGGAAAACTGTCACGTAAAATTAAATTGTGTTAAAAAAATAACAGTCAGCAGCAGGTTTGGCAACAATTAGACATATAAATAAAAATATAAAAATAGCAAGAGTAACTATTCATTTAGGACAAATTGTTGATTGGAGCATTTTTCCGTAAATCCCGTTGAGAATCTGAAATAAATAATGTCGTGCCCATCTTTAAAAAAGGGAAGGAGGAGGATCCGGGGAACTACAGGCCAGTCAGCCTCAGCTGAGCCCCTTGAAAAATCGTGGAGCAGGTCCTCAAGGAATCAATTCTGAAGCACTTCGTGGAGAGGAAAGTGATCAGAAACAGTCAGCATGGATTCACCAAGGGCAAGTCATGCCTGACTAACGTAATTGCCTTCTATGATGAGATAACTGGCTCTGTGGATGAGGGGAAAGCAGTGGACGTGTTATTCCTTGATTTTAGCAAAGCTTTTTGATACTGTCTCCCACAGTATTCTTGCCAGCAAGTTAAAGAAGTATGGGCTGGATGAATGGACTATAAGGTGGATAGAAAGCTGGCTAGATCATTGGGCTCAATGGGTAGTGATCAATGGTTCCATGTCTAGTTGGCAGCTGGTATCAAGTGGAGTGCCCCAAGGGTCAATCCTGGGGCTGGTTTTGTTCAATATCTTAATTAATGATCTGGAGGATGGCGTGGACTGCATCCTCAGCAAGTTTGAAGATGACACTAAACTGGGAGGAGTGGTAGGTATCATAGGCGCCGACTCCGTGGGTGCTCCAGGGCTGGAGCACCCACGGGGAAAAATTGGTGGGTGCTCAGAACCCACCAGCAGCTCCCCGCCAGCCCCCCCGCGCCCAGATCAGCTCACCTCTCTGCCTCTCCGCCTCCCGAGGGCGGGCTCCACCCGACAGCCAAGCCGAAGCCCGCTGTTCCTGGCTCCAGCTGGTCGGTGGCGCCTCGGGGGATGGGTATGGGGAGGGGGTGGAGGCGGAAGGCCAGGCCCTGCCGAAACAACCCCCCGAGTGCTGCCCCCCGAAACAAAGCCCCACCCCCGAGCGCTGCCCCGCCGAAGTAAAAAAAACAAACAAACCCAAGCGCCACCCCAAGATTGGCTGCCCCTTAGGAGGAGCCGCCCCAAGCACGTGCTTGGTCGGCTGGTGCTGGAGCTGACCCTGATTGGTGAGGCCTCATTTGGAGTACTGTGTCCAGTTTTGGGCCCCACACTACAAGAAGGATGTGGAAAAATTAGAAAGAGTCCAGTAGAGGGCAACAAAAATGATTAGGGGGCTGGAGCACATGACTTATGAGGAGACACAGAGGGAATTGGGATTGTTTAGTCTGCAGAAGAGAAGAGTGAGGGGGGATTTGATAGCTGCTTTCAACTACCTGAAAGGGGGTTCCAAAGAGGATGGATCTAGACTGTTCTCAGTGGTAGCAGATAACAGAACAAGGAGTAATGGTCTCAATTCGCAGTGCGGGAGGTTTAGGTTGGATATTAGGAAAAACTTTTTCACTAGGAGAGTGAAGACCCAGCTTGACAAAGCCCTGGCTAGGATGATGTAGCTGGGGATTGGTCCTGCTTTGAGCAGGGGGTTGGACTAGATGACCTCCTGAGGTCCCTTCCAACCCTGATATTCTATGATTTAATGTTCAATGTTGATGTCATACAAGCTGGCTGGGATGTAACAACTAAAGCTCTTTATCTTAGAAACTACACGTATTCGTTCAGGTCCAATATTGCCTCGCTTGCAAAAAATGAAGATGGGGTGGAACCTCAAATTCCCTCCTTATCACTTACCTCTGCCACATTGCCTACAGAACATGATCAGCTGGCAATCTAGCTAATCATGTGGCCTCCATTTCCGTATTATCTGAGCACCTCCCTGTGAGGTAGGGAAATGCTATTATCCCCATTTTACAGTTGGGGGACTGAGATACAAGGAGACTAAGTGACTTGCTCAAGGTCACACAGGATGTTTGTAGTTGAGCATGGAATTGGCCCTGGGTCTTCAAAGTCCCATGCTAAGCACTGGATCATACTTCCTCTTACTTAACAACTAGGCAAGTGGCAAACTGAAACTCCTGTTTAGCGTTCAGGATTCCTCATTTCTCCACTTGCATTATTGAGTCCCCCATCTGACATTTGTCTGTTTATCCATTTTGTCCATCTGATCACAATCCTAGATTGTGAGCTCACAAAGGAAGGGATCATCTTTTTATTGTTGTCTGCACAGCACCCAGCACAATGGGCCCCCGATTCTTTATTGTAATACAGATGGAATAGTAATAAACAACGACAATAATGAATCTCATTTGTTCTCACAGGAAATTCTCCTGCAAGGCTTAGAAGTCTTTCAGGAGACATTTTGGACCTCTTTGAAGAGGATTACATTGCTTCTCATATCACAAATCACCTCACTGTTTCATCATGAGACATTTACATTCCCATAACTATATGTATGGTTTGCAGCTAGGAATCTAAAATCCATACTGTGCATGCACATAATAATAGGGATATCAGCCATCACAAAAAAATGTGAAATGTTGCCTGGAAAAATGACACACATTTTGTGATCTCAAAGCACGTGCAGTCAGGTCCTATCTCAGATCCTAGTGACTGGGTTTCTTTCTTAGTAGTTTATTTGATGATGACCTGTGCCAGGGCCAGATGCAATCGCAGTCTCCGTGCTCAAATGTCTGCTCTCTTAATGCACCACTGAGGCACACTCATGGGGTAGATCGGAGATGGCCCAGGATGACCAGCTGATGGATCAGGCTACTTGCTACAGCTGGTTTAATATTTTTCATCAAAATATATTTTTTTTTGCGATGAGCTTGCTTTGCAACACCAACAAGGTATTTTCATTTTGGTCCAAATTTTCTGGCTTTTCAACAAAAAAACAGACACCAGAATTTTCGCTGGCAATTTTTTTTGGTAACATTATTCTGTTTTTGGTAAAAATTTCTAATTTTTGGTAAAAATATTCAGTCTTCAAGTTTTGAAAGCCAATTTTTTTTTACCAAAACCCGAAAATTTTTAAGAAAAGCAGTATTTGATCGATTTTGTTTTGTTGATCGATTTTGATCAAATTTTTGTTGATCGATTTTGGTTTTTTGTTGTACAAAAATAAATAATTTAGAGGGGGTGGAAACTTCAGGGGGAAAAAAGAAAATTTCTCAAAATTCCCATGGAAAATAATTTGCATTTTTACTACTAGCTCTTCCAGTTGCATTGAGGAGAATCCCACACTAAGAAGATCCTCCAGCACACCAGGAAATGCCACTGACTGCATATATCGATTGAGTGTATGTTAGGTTTATTTATACTGACTTCTCTGTTTGTAGATCCTTGTGAGAAACACTCCCTTCCTCCCTGAAACTCTTTTCAGTGACTAACACCTGGTCTACACTATACCATTGACTTGAGCCAGCTACATTGCTCAGGGGTGTGAAAAATCCACCCCCCTGAGTAACATAGTTAAGCCAACCTAACCTCCGGTGTTGACACCACTAGGTCAACAGAAGAATTCTCCCGTCGACGTAGCTACCGCCTCTCAGGGAGATGGATTACCTATGCCGACAGGAGAACCCCTCCTGTTGGCATAGCTAATGTCTACACTGAAGCACTACAGCCACGCAACTGAAGTGATGCAATGTTTCAAGCGTAGGCAAGCCCTAATTCTACAGGCGATCCCCACTGTCTGTTCTGATGAAATGCAATCACACTAAGCCCCCCATTTCAGAAAAATATATGCATAATGAAAATGTACCCCTGAGTCTAGCAGCACCACTTGTACTATGCTCTGGAAATGTTATGTTTTTGATGAAATACATAGAGCCATTAATTATTGTATATTTTGCATCATTGTATAATATCAATTATATCAAATAAATTATTTTAATCCATGATTGTTATAACTGAAACCCACACTATACATATTTATTAGATTACTAAGACGCTGCAAGTCTATAAACTGTTTCAAGCTGTTATAACAATACAACTATGTTAAAGAATTTTAGCTTGCACCTTTTTGCATACAGACAATACTATTTCCCAAACAGCAGTCCAACAGAAAAATGACAGTAACAATAGTTTTAAGGTATCACATTATACTGAGCCATTGCTTGATACATGCACATTTTAAATTGTTTTTTTACATGTTCTACATGTTTTTAAGTGTATTCACTGGTGACACTTCTGTCTTGGTAGTGTAAATGGATCTGTAATGTAATACTTTAGAATGACAATGCGAAAAACACCATGGGGAAGATTCTGATACCCCTTAAACTGAAGGAGTACCAGAAGGTGCTCAAATACTACAGTGATGACAACAGTATAAAAGCCTATAATAGACTAGAATAAAATATAGAATCAAATAGACTAAAATAAAACAAAATTGAAGGACAGCCTACTCCATAGATAGATAAATGGGGGGGGGGGTGAGAGGGAGGAGGAGGAATATCTTGGTGGTTTGAGCATTGGCCTGCTAAACCCAAGGTTGTGAGTTCAATCCTTGAGGGGGCCATTTAGGGATCTGGGGCAAAAATCTGTCAGGGACAGTACTTGGTCCTGCTAGTGTAGGCAGGGAACTGGACTAGATGACCTTTCAAGGTCCTTCCAGTTCTAGGAGATAGGCATATCTCCATATTAATTCTATTGGTTTGGGACCACTTGTGGAGTACAGTACTACTCCACCTCTGTAACAGTGTCAGAATCTGGCCCTTTATATTTCTCATGCACAATGAAGATTAACCCACTACACTCCCTTCCCCCAGCCCTGCCCCGGCGCAAACAGGCAAGTTTCATCTGCTTTGTGTAGTGCCTACTGGCTGGTGTGGTTTTGTTTGGAGGCCCAACATCTAATTAAACTATACCAGAGGTACCAGTGTATCTTTCTGATGACCATACACAAATGAATTTCCTGGAGGAAGAGATCTTTACAAAATTGTATTCGACATTCATACAAAGTGCTGTTAATATTTGGAGCGGGACCATTAGTGGCAGTGTAGGCATGGAACCAGATTCTGATCTCTGTTATACTGGTGTAAATCCACTGAAGTCAATGGACTAACTCCTGATTTACATCAGCATAAATGAATTCAGAATTTGGCCTCCAGGCTTTTGTAGGTGATTGCATCAAACTTGAGCTAAAGCAGCAGATTAGAACTCTTCGCCCCTGAAGGTAGACTAATTATGATAATAAATGCTTATGCCAACACATTACACTGTTCTTTATAGCCTTATAATGATTTGTTTTCAAGTGTCCAGGAAACCACAACACATAGCCCCAGTTCAGCTAAGCACTTAATAGTTATTGTGGTGTGGCAGTGTCACCATAGTTAAGATTGCATCATGACTTCTATTTAAAAGTCAACCTTTGTAGGTAAATCCTCAGAAATTGACATGATTATGCAGATTGCTTTGAAATCTGGCGTGCCTCAGGCACGTACAGGGTAGGGTTAGTGACCCAAGTTTAGGGTCATTTGAGCCAGGGGTTCTGGAGACATAGGCCCTGAAAAGATTGCCATTTTCAAAATGTTTCTCAGTGGGTTTTCTTTGTGCAGAGCTAGAGAGCAAACCATTGCAGTGATTTGAGTCAAAATGGTTTCAAGTTGTCAAGTTTTACCCAAAGAAGTGCATGGCACTCACTAAATATTTGGGGACCCAAACTGAGACGAGTATTTAAGAAAACGAATGTTTTTTACAGTGTGTATGTGCCAGTTCAGAGTGTTTCCATTCCCACTATTTTATGTGCTTTAAAGCTCGACTTTTATAAGTGCTCTAGAATTCAAATGGTAACCCAGATTGATTTCAAATTTATTGTGCCTGATGGGAGTGCAGGGCAGGGTTAGTGTTTCAAATTTGGGGTCATTTGACTGAGGGGTTCCCGAGTTACAGCTCCTTTCCTCCCTGCCCCAAAAGACAAAACAAAATCCCAGTTTCCTTCAGCTGCCTTGTACTGTTAAACTGAGAGGGACTGATGAGTGGATGAGTCACAGACCTTGTTGAGATTGATGGCTATGAATTTACCCTTCAATTAACATAATTAAGGAAAAATTAAGCACAAGCCCCCACATAAGACAAAAGACATTTTGGATTGAGTGCCTGATGGTGGCTACAATTAGTGAGTCATGGGTGGCAATTTTATTTGGGGGGTGGAATGTAATGAAAGTATCTGGGGACAAAATTAGACATGTAAATGTTTCTTGGGTGGGAGAAGGGGGATTGTGGGGTGGAGGAGTGGAGAAATTGGGGGAGTGGTGTTTGGCGATGCAGTAAGGGGAGGAGGATAAATGGGGTGTTTGATACAGAAAGTACTCTGAGGGCATTCTGTGCCAAAATATATAAATTCTGCGCAAAATATCTTAAAATTCTACAAAATTCTGCAAATTTTGTCTATAACTAAATGGGGAGGCTTCAGCATGGCAGTGGGGAGCACGGAGGTGGGAGATCACCCTGCAGCCCCCCACTGGGACATGGACTCAGTGGTGAGGCTGCACCCAACCCTAACACAGCGCAAGGGCTGGGCCTGCCTCAGAAACACCCCAGGGCCCTGCTCCTCTGCACCAGGTGCACCAGGAGTGGGCAGGCAGGCTCAGCCTAGCAGGACTGAAGTGTGGAGGGGCTTAGCGTGAGGCGATCCAGGTGTGGGGTGAGAGGGTTCTGTGTGGGGCAATCTGGGTGCGGGCGGCTCAGTGTGGGATCTGGGTGCAGGGGGGATCTGGAAGGGGCAATGGGACACTGCAGGAGGATCCATGTGAAGGTGACTGGCGCTCAGCAGGGGGAGTCTGGGTGTGGGGGGCTCAGTGGAGTGTGGGTACTAGGAGAGTGGGGTTTGGTGGGATAGCGGTCTGGGTGTGTGTGTGTGGGCTCATCGAGGTCAGGGGGGTGAGGTTTGGTGGGGGGCATGGGAGGGTCTGTATGAACGGGGGTTGGGTGGACAGGGGAGCAGCTCCCATTACAGTGACCCTTCCCCCCGCAGCTGAGGAGTGATGGGGTCAGTAAGCAGGGGGTGGAGGGTACAGAGCTTCCTGCAGCTGAGGGAGGTTTCTCGGGGTGGGTTTGATCCGGCCCCAGCTCCAGCCGCTCCTTGCAAGGGAAGAGGAAATCCCGTCCTCCCCCAGCCCAACTGGGACTAGCAGCTGAGCCAGGTGCAGGGTAGGAGTCACAGGCCAGGGCATCTCCAGCCTCAACTCCCAACCTCCCACCCCCGAGGTGTTTACCACTCTGCCAGCTGCTCCGGGTGCCCGAAACGACATGCGGATGCTGATGGGGAAGGGTGCTTGACAGCTCAGCTCATGCGGATTCCCTTCGCTTCCCCATCAGAAGTCATTTTTCTCCATGGAAGCAAAGAAATCTGCAGGGGACATGAATTCTGCATGCACACAGTGGCGCAGAATTCCCCCAAGAGTAAGAAGGGCACACAGGTTTGAGGCTCAGGTGAGGGAGGCGTGGGAGTTGGGGGGAGCAGAGGGGTGAGAAACTGGGAAGGAAGGCGGATGTGGTGTAAGTGTCAGGAGGACTGTAGCAGAATAGGTGCGGGGGGTGCCTGTTAGCCCCACATTGCTCTGTCTATTGCATGTATGCCCAGATCTGGGGGGGCTCTTGCCCCTCTGGGGGTATCTGAGCCCCTCTGACTGCCCCCCATGTGTATGCAAGTGTCCGGGAGTCCCATTGCCCATCTACAGGGGTTGGACCCGCACTCTCCATCACATGAGCTGGGTTCTGGGGGGGAAGGGTTTGCCCTTTTGAGAGGGTATGAGGCTCCCTCCTTGCACCCATGTGAGCCAGGATCTGGGGAAATCCTGCCCTTTGAGCGGGGAGCTGAGAACAGGCATATTTCATTCATATCACAGGGCGGCTCTAAAGCACTCAGGAGGGGGAAGGGAAAGCCTACTCAGATGAATGGAGCAGTTCACAAGTCTCAGAGCTATTGTTTCAGGTTGTATTAATCTGCAAGGGGTGTTCTCATTCCACTGAGAACATCACATCGAGATGAATGAGCCAGTTCACACCTTTCAGAGCCTCCTATGCTGCAGATGCCTGTTTAGAGGAGCCCTATGTCTGTGTTGTGCCTCTATCCTTCCTATGCAAAGGAAGACACTTTAAAATGCCCTGAAATCCACATGCCGACATGGCGACACGTATTATCGTGAAATTTGCTATGCCTCATGGGTGTGCAAGATAGGGTGAGTGACCCAAATGTGAAGTCAGTTGAGCCAGGAGTTCCAGAAACATAGGCCCCGAAAAGAAGAGCTATTTTCCTCAAAGTTTCTGGGTGGATTTTTTTTGCACAGCGCTATAGAGCAAACTATTGTATTGCTGGGACACAGGTCAAAATGGTTTCAATTGGTCAGTTTTTGCACATGGCAGTAAATGGCACCCACTAAGTCTATGAAGGACCCAAACGGTGAATGGTGTTTAAGAGAGCGTACACTTCTTACTTGCATAGATGTGCTGTGATTACAGTGCGCGTGCACCAGAAAAGGAAAAACCCATAAGAGGGTTTCTATGCAACCATTTTATACTTGCCTGGGTAACTCAAGGGACTGTGCCAACATTGTTGCCCCTGGTGAGCACCCCACCAATGACAGGTCTAGTCCAAGCCTTTGTACACCTGGGCAATATAAAGGTTTAATAACCTTTTTTCCCCCTTTAATAGTACTGGATGGAATCTTGTGGGTGGGAGTCGATGGGCTGTAAAAGGGGAGCAGCTTGTACATTTCAGCAACTGTAGACTAGGCAGAGTAAAGGTAAGCGTGTTAGCGGGGCGTACTGGGACACTTCTGAAAGAGGGCAGAGTTAGGTTACATAGGCAACCCAACTGTGCATTTCCTGTTTTTCAGAAGTTTTTGTTTTGCTCAACTTCATGTTCTGCAAGGGGATGCCATATCACCAAGCAACCTTAACTCCGCATTAACATAGTTTTTTGCCATTGAATATGCTTAAATCCCAGTAAGGTTTTTAAGTGCTTTGCTTAATAGTAATAGACTTAAGTACATGCTTAATGATAAGAACATCTTTAACTAGTTTGTTGAATTGGAGCCTTACTTTCTAAAAACTCAAGTCTATGCAGAAACAGCAAAAAGTTTTGCTTCTGGTTTTGATGATAGGTTCTTGGATCAAAAAATATTTGAATAAAGCCTGCCTGGTTTCATTTTCGTGTTTGAGTCCCAAACCAGCTGAGTTTCGTGCTTGTGATGCAGTGGCTGTATGTCTGTCTCTGTGTCCAGTTTGGAGGTCTCCCATATTTGGTGAAAATTGTAATTAAGGTATTGTCTTTACAATGATTAAAATCAGCACGTCAAATGAATTTGTTGTGCAGATTTTAGCACAATCTAAAGAGTTTCCTTAGAATAGCCCTCACGCTAATCCTGAGCAAAATCATTTTAAGGAGAAAAAAACAAACAAACAAAAATAACCTGTATACAAAATTACACTTAAGAAGATAAATCACTTCCAAGTGGTTCAAGTAGTTAATTTTTTTTAATTTGTACAGAATGAAATAACTTAATGGCATTGGAGAAAAAGGCTGTGCAATTAATATTTATAAAGTCAATCTTTGATTTAAGGCAACAGCATAATGAAAGAGCCACATGGACAACATACTAAGCAACATACCTCATTCTTTGATCATCAGGGGGAGTCATTTCCAGATCATGGGTAGGGCCATTCAAACCAATGACATGTAAAGAAATGCTTGGATTTTCCATTCCAGCCTGGAAATTAAAAATGAGAGTACATTACTATATATTTTACAATAAATAGCACCTTACATAAATAGATATAACTTTTTACCTGGACAGATCCTAAAATGCTTTGCAATCATAATATACACAAAAATATCTTATCTTATGAAGTCCAACCACCCCTGGGCTGGAATGCAGAAACTGTTTAACAGTGCACAGAAAAAGCATAAAACAGTTTAGAGCAGGCATTGAAGTATGAGGAACTTAGGATGGTAGGATGTAACTGCCCACATTAAAATGTGGCTAGAACATTGACAATAACATCTGCCACATTTGTGAAAATGTCATGGTATTTTTAGTAACAAGGGTCAGGATCTCAATTTGATGCCTTATCTGAAAATGGCAGGGTGTCCCTTAGCCCCATGTTGGACATAGGTTAAACACTAGCTTATATGAAAGAGCGCCTCCTACTGAATCATCAGCACCACTTCCTGCAGCATCTATGTATTCTCTTGATGTCTCCTATCTTCAGGAGTGGCTGGGTTTGACCTGGCTTAGCATGGGGTATCACCACACAAGTGAGAGGTCTGCAGGAAGCAGCTGTGCAGTACAGTACAACATACTATACTGCAGCAGAAAGTAATAATAATATTTCCCCACTGGCTGGAGATTTGCACTATATTCTGCTCACCTGCAGCGACAATCTTCTGCAGGGCTCTGCAAAGCAATGCAAGGATTGCCCCTTTTCATCCCTAATTCATCTTCTCTCCCTAAAGCTAAAGTGTGGTGTGTCTCAGAAGCCTGACTATCTGTCCTGACTATTATTCCATCTTGAATTTTACAGGAAAGTTTAAGTACTAAATTTTCCCGATTGCCCTTTTGATGTAAAGACACAAAACCAACAAATACAATACTTCTGTTTGCAACTTCTCAGATGTAGTCATGCCCCATCTAGCATCAAAGCTGAACTGATTTTGTACAGGTACAAGAGGGAGAAAGGGTTTAGACCAGGGGTCTCAAACTCGAATCACCAGGAGGGCCACAAGAGGAGTCGCACGTTGGCCCGAGGGCCACATCACCTGCCCCCCGCTGCCCCTGGCCCTGCCCCCCACTCCCCCCACCCCTGCCCACGGGGTGCAGCAGGGGGCTCAGGGCAGGGGGTTGGGGTGCAGGAGGGGTGTGGGGTGCAGCAGGGGGCACAGGGCAGGGGGTTGGGGTGCAGGAGGGGTGTGGGGTGCAGCAGGGGGCTCAGGGCAGGGAGTTGGGGTGCAGGAGGGAGTGCAGTGTGTGGCAGGGGGTTGGGGTGTGGCAGGGGGCTCAGGGCAGGGGGTTGGGGTGCAGGAGGGATGTGGGATGCAGCAGGGGGTTGGGGTACAGGAGGGGTGCAGGGTGTGGCAGGGGGTTGGGGTGCAGGCAGCAGGCTCAGGGCAGGTAGTTGGGGTGCGGGGTGCAGGAGGGGTTCGGGTTCCAGCCCGGTGCCGCTTACCTGGAGTGGCTCTGTGGTGGCAGAGGGGCCAGAGTAAGCTCCCTGCCTGCCCCGGCCCCAGTGCCGCTCCGCTCCGGGAAGCCGCAGCCAGAGCGTCCCTATGGCCCTGGGCAGGAGGGGGAGCAGAGAGCTCCCTGCATTGCTCTTGCCTACTGGTACCTCCCCCGAAGCTCCCATTGGCCGCAGTTCCTCGTTCCCGGCCAATGGGAGCTTCAGGGGAGGTAACCACAAGCAACAGGAGCTCATGGAGCTCTCTGCTCCCCCTCCTCCGGGGGCCGCAGGGACGCAGTGTCCGGGGGCTTCCCGGAGCAGCGCGGGGCCCTCAGCACCATGGGATGAGCAAATCCGCGGGCTGGATCCAAAGCCCTGAGGGGCTGGATCCGGCCCGGGGCCGTAGTTTGCCCACCCCTGGCCTGGAGGTAGGCTGGGGACACGGCGCGTTGGGGTGGGGTGGGGTGGGGTGGGGTGGGGTGGGGTAGGGGAGGGGATGGGGGGGGCGTAGAAGCTTGGCGGGCTGCAGGGAAGAACCCCACGGGCCGCGTGTTTGAGACCCCTGGTTTAGACTTTACTTTTTCTTTTTAGTTTTTTTTAATGATTACTACCGGAGTCAGAAAAATGTACTTTTACAAAGGCAGCAAAAGAATAATGAAGACCACAGTTTAACAGTTCAATGGGGAATGAATGATCTTTTCTCTGTTAATTGCACTGCTTATGAATATGTTCTATTGTACATTACCATATCGGAATCGGCTGGAAACAAAACCATGACAAATTAAATAACATTGACTGTTTGTTTATATTTTCCCTTACCTTTGGATAATGATATGTTTTAACATTAGGGTAGAGGCTGCCAGTGTAGACTGGAATTTCCATAGTAGGGACTCTGGAGTCATTTATTGTTGCATATGCTAACCTCGTGCCATCAGGAGACCACCAATGTGCTATATGAGTCTTCAAGATCTCCTCTAATTTAAAAAGAAAAAAGCACCTATTAGACATATAATGCTAGTTATCAATGAAACCAAACAGCATAGATCTGAAGATCCTAGTCTAATCATAGCACATGGAGGATGCAACAGGAAAATCAGTAAAAAATGCTCATTAAATTATGCGATATCACTAATGAACACAACTGATAATAATTATTCTCAACATATAGGTTACTAGGCATAAATACTGCTCAAGAAACATCAGATTGCTTATATTATCAGGCACATATACCCATGACACCATAAATGGCACTGCTGTCACTGTGTTAGATATACTGTCCATAGATATGTGAACGTACGTATTAAGTACATACTGTACATAATGTCATGTATAAGTATATTGAGAGTTTGGGCTTATAGCTCGTTGCTGGCAACAAAAAGGATGATATTTCATAGCTGTTATGGCCTACTGAAAATGCTTCAGAGATTGAGATTTTATTCTCTTTAAGGAGATATTACTGGTCTTAAATTGCTATAGCACTGAAACAGATACAAGCACATGTCAACGACTGAAATTTTTATCTTTCTAATTACTGCTCCCAGGTTTGGAAAAGTTTGCTGGTCTGAAAAGGGCAGGTAACACTGGCACCTCATAAGCTATTGGCCTTTAAAAGCATGTCATTCTGATTACCATCTTGCATTTTATTACCACTTCATTTCTGACAATTTTTTCAAACAAGTATTTATAAACTGCTGGAGTCAGGGATTAATGCTTCACAGCACTGAATGCTGAGACTCCAGACTTTCAGGTGGCATATATATAATGCAGTAATATCTACTGGCTGTTCAGACATAAGCCACAAAAATGATGTCATAATTCAAGTGTGTGTGCGGTGGGAAATCAAGGTGGTAATTGGAAAGACAGTGTCTTGCAACATGCCAGGCCCAGAACCACCTCTAATGTTTACCTAATATGAATTCCAAGAACCTGCGGTAGTAGCCAGGGCTTGCCTGCCTACATAGCTGTGTCTTTTAGGGCTGAATTCTCTAGAAGCTTTAGCTCTACAGAATCCATGATTCCTAGTCTCACATCAAAAGAACGAAACCTATTTTCCGGTACAGTAATCTGTACAGCATATGCAATCCCTTCTGCTCTGCTTTAGTCAGGATCACTCATAGGACATTACACCTCTTAAAGAAAATAGATTATTACCTTTCACAAAACTGGAACTTTAGGAAGTCAAGTTAATGTCTTCCAAATGCCAATAAATAGAGAAGTTTAGGACTTAAAGAGTGATTTCTTCAGCCTCTGTATGCATCTAAAAGCTGAAAACCTCTTTACAGACAGGATTAGAGAGAGTGTTGGAAACTAGAAGTTATGAAGAAGAGTGAAAGCATTCAAAGCTTTGGTCATACAGGGTTTTGGTCCACTGGATCTGTGCACCACACCACACCACACCATAGAGATCCTCTGGTCTGACCAGAATATGACCTCCCTCTGTTGTGCATAGGATGGGCTCACAGAGTCCCCATATGCCAGATCTGCACTGTTGTCACTACACACAGACACACACAACTTTTTAAGTGTTTTGGGGCTTTCCACAGTGTGACACTGACAGACCAGCCAGCCTGTGTATGATCCATAACAACTTAACAGGAGGCATTACAACTGTAATCAAAACAATGTACTTATATGTGAATTTCAAAGAGATGTGCTAGACTAGCAATCATCAACTCATTCATTTGCAGTAACGGAAACCAAGGGTAGATGCTAAGTGTATTTGTCTGTGTTTACCTAGATCTTGTTAGAAGTTTAACAATGTAACCAGATTAGTTTGTGGATGCTAATTCCCTGCCATGTCTTAATTTCCTTATATCATGTATGTGGATGGGTCAGTTAATCTTAAAATCAAAGACGTGAGATAGTATAGCTGGATTACATGTGTATGTATAGTAAATAGGATGTTAACTTCAGTGATGAGATATGTGCTCAACAAAGAAGGATCCTCACTCACACACTGTGTTCAAGACCAGGGGTCTCAAACTCAAATGACCACGAGGGCCGCATGAGGACTAGTGCATTGGCCCGAGGGCCGCATCACTGACCCCGCCCCCTCACTGCCCCCGCCCCCACTGCACCCCTTCAATTAGGCCCCGCCCCTTCTCCGCCTCCTCCCCTGTGTGCGTGGCTTCCCGCTCCTCCCCCCTCCCTCCCAGAAACCGCGAAGCAGCCAGACAGCTGTTCTGGTGGTGGGAACTGCCTGGGGGTAAAAATAGAACCTTGGAGCAGCGCGGAGGGAATGGGGATCTTAGCGGCCACAGAACGTAACTGGGGGGGCAGGGGTGAGGGGAGTTGGCGGCCACAGATCGTAACTGGGGGGGCGGGGGTGAGGGGAGTTGGCGGCCATAGGACGTAACTGGGAGGGGGGACGGGGGGAGCCCGGCGGCCCGCCTCTTCTCCCCCCCTCCTCCCCTGTGTGCGCACTTCCCGCTCCTCCCCCCTCCCTCCCAGAAACCGCCAGACAGCTGTTCTGGTGGAGGAACTTCAGAACGTAACTTGGGGTGGGGTGGGGGGTGCACGGGGAGCCTGGCGGAGCGCTTCCCTGCGGCCCGCCGGGCTTCCTGAGCCCCCCTCCCTTCCCCCCCGAGTTATGTTCTGAAGTTCCGCTGCCAGAACAGCTGTCTGGTGGCGGGAACTGCCTGGGGGTAAAAAAAAAAAAAAAAAAAAAAAAGGAGGGGGGCGTGCGGGGAGCCCGGCGGGCCGCAGGGAAGAGCTCCGCGGGCCGCATGTTTGAGACCCCTGCTCAAGACACTTAACAGCCCACTTCAGCTATAAAAGTGAAACCTTGGGCCTGATCCTTTCATCTCAGGTCTGCTTAAATTTTAACAGGGAAGGTCTAAACCATAGGATCAAGGTCACCACGTAGTTACCTGGATTACTCTGGAATTCTCATGAAAAGACTCTTTCAGACACTACATCTAAACTGCATTTTGATACAAACCTTTTGGGATGATTCCAGAGAGACTTTTGCAAACCAGCAGCTATAACATCACTGTTATGATACTGGACTACGAACACTGAAAATCATTTGAATGTATATGATCCTTTAACTATTCGATAACTTTCTTCTTTTCTTTCTGTTTTATATTATTAAACCTTTAGCTTTTAGTTACGAAAGGATTGGCATCAGTGTGGTTATTGGGTAAGATCTGAGACTCATATTGACTGGGGTGAGTGTCTGATCCTTTGGGATTGGCAGAACTTTAAGTATAGTGAATAGGGTTTTCAGTAACCTCTCATTATATTAGACTTGGTTGTCTAGATGGGAGCCAAGGGCTTGGTTGCCTACAGGAGACTGTGTTTGGCTTCTTGTTAACCAGTCTGGTACTATTCTTTTGTTACTGGCTCAGTGAATCCAATTATAAATAAACCACCAGTTTTGGGGATGGTCTGCCCTATTTCTTGCAGTGTGCCCTGAGTGTGGCATTCTCCGTGTGGCCCATTCAGGCACCCACTCACACACGGGGTGTATAGAGCAGGGATGGGCACCCTTTCAGAAGTGGTGTGCCGAGTCTTCATTTATTCACTCTAATTTAAGGTTTCGCGTGCAAGTAATACATTTTAATGTTTTTAGAAGGTCTCTTTCTATGTCTTTAATATATAACTAAGCTATTGTTGTATGTAAAGAAAATAAGGTTTTTAAAATGTTTAAGAAGTTTCACTTAAAATTAAATTAAAATGGAAAGCCCCCCAGACCGGTGGCCAGGACCCAGGTAGTGTGAGTGCCACTGAAAATCAGCTCGCGTGCCGCCTTTGGCACCCGTGCCATAGGTTGCCTACCTCTGGTATAGAGTAATCAGGGATTTATTCTATACAAGCTAACTAAGAGAGAGATGGGCACAGAATGCTGTTTATTGTTCTATGGGGAAAGAATTTAGACATGTTACCTAGAGTAATTACTATGTGTAAACTGTTGTTATAGCTTTTAAAATATTTTTTCATGTATATATTATTGATATTGATGTTGATATATTATTGATAGCTGCTTTCAATTATCTGAAAGGGGGTTCCAAAGAGGATGGATCTAGACTGTTCTCAGTGGTACTAGATGACAGAACAAGGAGTAATGGTCTCAAGTTGCAGTGGGGGAGGTTTAGGTTGGATATTAAGGAAAAAAATTTCACTAGGAGGGTGGTGAAGCACTGGAATGGGTTACCTAGGGAGGTGGTAGAATCTCCTTCCTTAGAAGTTTTTAAGGTCAGTCTTGACAAAGCCCTGGCTGGGATGATTTAGTTGGGGATTGGTCCTGCTTTGATCAGGAAGTTGGACTAGATGACCTCCTGAGGTCCCTTCCAACCCTGACATTCTGTGATTCTATGATTGAAAGACTTTGGTTGTCTCATCCTAGTCCCTATATGCTCAAATAAAACAAGAAATAATAACAAAATCCCACTACATAATTTGGCAAATGGATCAAGGAACTTTTTTTGACCAGATGATAATCATGCAGCCTTGGGTTAGATAACTGTTATTCATTTTACCCAAACATTCTCAGGCTATTTTCATCAAGAGCCAAATCTCACCCCCTTATCTCACTCCCTTGAGTTCAGTGGGTAGGTTTGGGCCCATTCTGTTCACCTTCTTTTAAATCATTTGTCAGATTGGAATGTCTAAGGGACAGGGACATTATTTCTTGTTTGATATCTTAAAGCAGCATGTACAATTTTAGCACAACAAAATTAATAACGCTATACAATGCTATATACAGCAGCCATTCTTACAACATTTTAGGTTGCTTGAGGTAGCTAGATACATTAGGTCAGTATTGGCAATATTCCCTTATGTTTAAGGATAATGTTTCCCTAAGTATAGGGGACATTGCAAACACTGAGATTGTGGTTGCTGTCCAGTTATACAAGGCCGCATTGGAAAGGTTTTGATGGCAACCAATGTAAATAATTACTACTTCTACTAATAATAACCATAACTTAGTGACAACCCAAGACCTTCCCAGTAAAAGCTTGGGAGGGTAAGAAATATGACATATTAAAACAGCAGAATAGATCTACTTGGCAAAATGTTGTTTGAATATTTTCATTGTATTGTATTGTCCTATTGTCCTATAAAAATATGGCTCTTGGCTTTTTATGTTAGCAGCTCATTAGAGACATAATTAAGCATTAGAAGGAAAGAGGTAAAAGGGATGGCAGACAAATCTTTGACATTTTCACATTAATTAGGAATGACTTTATTCAGCAAACATTTTCTCCAAGCTCTCAGGCTTAATGAAGCAGTTCAGCTGAAGGTCACATGCCAAGTGAGGTTTTAGTGCCCATTTTGTAGGCCTCTGCTGCTGAGATTTAATTGCATGAACCTTTGCCTTGAAACAAATCCAGGATCTTGCCATTATTAGAAAGAGCAATTAGCTTTAGCAAACCAGAGAACTATTTACGAATACAAAGTGAGTAAGTATCAGAGAGTAGGGGCCTCTTTATTCTTTGTATTCATAATCACCTCATGAACATAAGGAATGGTTACTAACCCTTCAGCAACCGTGCATCTTCAAGATGTTGCTGTAAACATCAACCCCACCGTACAGCAACATGGGATCAGCATCTTTGGCTAGCAGTGTCCATTGAGGCTGTGAACGCACTCTGCCTCCTCATGCACCCGTCTGTGAACATAAAGGGCAGGGCTCCTGCGACCCTCCCTCAGCTCTCTCACAGCTTGAAGCCCATGGTATCTGAAGTCACTGAAAAGCATGGATTGAGGGTGGGTAATGAGATCCACATTGACTACATCATCTGGAAGAACCACAGTTACTGTAGGGTAAGAAATATTTCTTCACGTGTGTGTCAGTGTGGAACCCACTGTAGGTGAATGGCAAGCAGTATCCCTTCAGGATGGTGGGAACAAAGACTTTCAGCGTATCAATGAAACAGTGATTACAGTATTGCTCTCCTGAATGTGGCATCTGACCTAATGCATAAGTTCAAGGCGCAGTGCTTGACAAAGGTCAGTCGGTTACTTCATATTGCTGCCTTGCGACTTTCCAATACTGGCACATTCCTGAACCAGACAGAGGATACTGTTTTTGCTCTAGTGAAATGAGCCTTGATATTTGTGGAGAGAGGTGCATCAGCCAGCTTCCTTTGTAATGAGATAGCTTAATATTTAGAACATCCTGTCCTATGGCTAGAAAGAGAATGACTTAGCCTGTCAACTTAATAAGTCCTGGATACATCTAATGTGTGTAATTTCTTTTCTCATGGTGCTGAGTGTGGCTTTGGGAAGAAGACAGACAAGTTGACTGGTTTAGATTAAATTTTGAGACCCCCTTAGGAATGAACTTCATGTGAGCTCTCAGCACCACCCTGTCCCTATGGAACATCATATAGAGAGGTTTGGCCATAAGTGCCCGAAGCTCGCTCAATCTTCTGGCTGAAATGGCAGCCACCAGGAAAACAGTTTTCAGAGTAATGTAATGCATGGAGCTGTCTAAGACATGTTCAAATGGAGGGTCCATGATCCTCAGAAGGACCATACTGAAGTCTCAGGCAGGTGTAGTTCCCAGTGTGAGAAACTTTTGATAATGTTGTGTAAGAAAAGATCATATACAACTGCACAGGCAGATGACAAACCAAAATTGCCATCAGACGCACCTTACTCAAGCTGAACAAAAGGCTGGCCTGCTTTAAGAGTAATATATAGTCCAGGGTCTTTGATGTTGGGGTTTGTATAAGGTACTAACTGTGCTGGGCTGCTCATATCAAGAACCTCTTTCATTTAGAATACATTTTCCTGGTAGATGTTTTCCTGCTCTGTACCAGGATTTTCTGGAGCTGCAGGAGCAGCCCCTGTCCATCATACTCAGCTAGTCAATGGACAGCCATCAATTAGGTACAGTCACTTTGGGTCTGGCTGGAGCATCTGGCCATGGTGCTGTGAGATCTAGCTGGTCTGGAAGCTGGAACAGACACTGAATGGCCATCTATGAGAGATCAGTCAGCCCAAACTGCCTTAACCAATATGGAGCTACGAGAATGATCATGGTTTTGTCTCTGTTGATCTTGGAAATCATTCTGGGAATCAGGGGAATTGGTGGTACGGCACAGAACATCTGTTCCACAGCAGCAGGTGGAACATCTGTTCCACTGGTCTTGAGCTCTCAGGCCCCCTCTGACGCAAAAGTTCTGACAATTGCTGTTTTCCTTATTGGTGAACAAGTCTATTATAAGAGATTCCCAAAGATGAATTATTGCTCCTATGATGGAGCTGTGCAGGGACCATTCAGGATTAGTTATGGATTAGCTCCTCGGGGTGTCTGCTAGGCTGTTGCTAACTCCTGCGAGATGAAGGTCATCAGGGATACCCTGTTCTGCTGGCACCAGATCCCGAATTTGATGGCTTAGAAGCAGAGTGGCAAGGAGCGGGCACCCTTTGTTTGTTTATGTAGTGCATGGCTCTCGTATTGTCTGTGAAGACTTGTATTATTGAGCTTTGGAGGACAGGTAGGAATGCCATACAGGCCCGATGGTCCTGAGCACCAAGACTTTCATAAACTGTCTCATGTTGTCCAGAGACCAAGTTCCTGGAATTTATAGGTGATCCAAATGAGCTTCACAACCGAGCCCTACTGCATCCATGATCAGTTTCTTTGCTGAGGATGGGAATGAAAAGGGCACCCCTTTCTGTGTGATTGTGGGTTCCAGCTACCAACCCAATTCTGCAATTACACGATGTGACACTAAGACCATCCTGTCCTGATATCTTGTCAGGGAATAGGTTGGCCTGAGCAAGAACTGAAACTGTGGGACAAATTGAAATGTGGGTATAGAGTGAGGGTAACCATGGTTGGACCTCCTTCCATGTGATCCTGCCCCCCTGAAAGCTGATGTATATGCTGTTTTCTTGCATGAGTGCACTGGAAGGAGAAAGCTCATAGGGAGCTCCTGTCCTTTTCCATCCATGCAGAATGTGATTATCATCATTTCATTCTAAGGCTGGCTAGCACTGTCTGCAGCATGTGGGTTAAGCGACTATCCATCACTCCATCCTTAGCGCTGCCATAAAAAGTATTGTTGGTGACATTTTTCTCTATCTTTCCAATTATCGTTTTTATATTTCGTTTTTTCTTCTTTATTCCCTCCTGCCCCCCAATTCCCTCCATCCTAGTTATTTAAAAAAATGAATTGAAAAAGGAAAAAAATGGAAAAAATCGAAACAGAAAATAGAAGGAAAAACCAAAAAGTGAAAAAAGATAAACAGAAAAATACATAGAAAAAAACCTAAAAATTCTAATAAAATAAATCGAACCCTCTTTCTCTCCCTCCCACCCCTCCAGGCTAATAATAACAATAATAATAGTAAAAACCCACAGGTCAGTTTTGAACCCTGGAAAATGAAAATAATTCCAAAATGTTGACATTTTCCATGCAGTGGTGTTTACAGTTTTTGACCAGCTCTAAACACTAACATCAGTTCATAATGTTTGTTGTATTTTGAAAGAGCCAACATCCTGGGCCACTGCTGTGCTGAGAGTACTTACACGTCTCCATATTATCTGCAGACAGCTTAACACAGTAGGGGGCTAAACATCCTAGTGTCAGCTGATGCCTGTGATGGGTGGGGAAGATATTCCCATAAGCAGCCACTCTGCCTCTGCTGCTTATCTTCCATAACTCCTGCAAGGGAGCTGGAGAGACTAGTCATACAGGAAGGGGCCCATATACATCAGCTTTCAGGGGGGCAGGATCACATGGAAGGAGGTCCAACCATGGTTACCCTCACTCTATACCCACATTTCAATTTGTACCAGTGCATATGGAGCGGAGCATTGCACAGAGTGGAGATTTGTACAGAATGCAGCTCTCCTGAGGTATTTAAAAGCCCTTCTGCAGGATAATGCAAATCAATGCACGATTGCCCCCAAGGTCTTTTCTATCCTTAATTTCTATGACTGTTATCAGCATGCCCAGCAGGGAAGGTTGCGAGGAATAAAGAAGCCCAGATTTTTTCTTCCTTTTTTTAGTTGTAGTAACTAAAGTATAGACTCACGTCTGTGGCAGACAAGAAAGCGTCTAAAGACTTGAATTTGGAGTATGCTGTGATGAACTCTATTAAGCTGTATGGGCCAGATCTTCAGGTGGTATAAACTGGTACATCATCATTAACTTCAATGGAACTACCCCCAATTCACACCAGCCGACCCTGGAAATGGCTCAGCAGTCAAGGTTATGTTTTTTACTGCAACTACACAAGCAGAAGCCTTTTTCATCTCAAAAGGTGAGAAGCAACCTCTAAGGAGGGTGAAATGGGTTGAAGGAGTTTTTATTTATCGCCTCCTCACCCCCCAAGAAATCCATATCTTTCACATGATTATTGGTTTATGCTGCAAAGCTCATGTTTTCTCTCTTTCAGTAGGAAATCAAAACACGGACCAAGAAAGCCATGACCACAGGTGATAATATAGACAGAAAGTAAATACTTTGATTCTCTCTTTCCACATACTTCTTTGCTGTCCATAGATCAATTAATCTCAGCATATAGTAATTTTCCCATAAGAAATTATGCAAAATGTTCTCTAAGAGACTTTCCTTTTCTTCTGTTGTTACTTTGATTGCTAATGTGTTAAACCCAGTAAGAGTGACTGCTGATCAAGGAAAATCAGCAGTTTTATGTATGGAGTATATTGCAGATGGCGCAGTGAAAACACTATTGTTTTACTAAAATTGTTAATACAAAGGAAGTTTAAACAAAAGGAAATTAAAGCCTAAGAAAGGCAACATCTTATATTAGGCGAGAAAACTCAAAGAATTTGTCAGTAAGAACCATCAAAAGAAGATAAGAGGAAGAGAGATCAGAGAAAGGGAAGAGGGTCTGCAAAGAGAGAAAACAAAAGACTTCTGAGATAAGGGAAACCCCAGGGGTCTTCATTGAAATAGCAAACTCGGTACAAATGCTCATTTGACAGGTGCCCTCTTTTTAAAAATCAATTATTAGATCATCTCAAATCACCCACCACACATCCAACTAGATTACCATTTTACAGTCTTGAAGCAGGCTGTTTTACTCTGTTAGGGAAAATGCATTGTTCAGACAGGCCTTCCGTGAGACATATTGTGCTGACTGTTTACAAAGATCACAGTGTCACATTTTTGGTGTGCTCACTTAGATGTTTGCTCTCAGTTACTTTGGTGTAATCCCAGAATATCACCGACTCCATAATTCTATGTGCCCTACTGTGCGTATAAAATTGTCAAGGTAATGCATATTATAAAGGGAGTGCGTGACTCAGTCTGTCTATGGTATTTCTATACTACTGGTATATGTTGATCTCACTTACACTCATGTAGTACCACTAACTTTGGTGAACATAACCCTGATTTATATTGGCGTGAGATCAGAATCAAGCATTATTCTGCAGTAACTTTAAAAAAGTGCAATCCCCAAGGAACGGTGAATGTATTATGGGAAAGCAAAGACAGAAACTTCCCAGATTATCATCAACAGTATTACCATATTGTTTCAAAGCCCTAGTCACAGACCAGGACCCCATTGTGCTAGGGTTCCATCCAGTCCTATGAATCTTGTGTGCAAAGCCCAACCTCCAGAAAGTTATTGTCCCGCTCTTCCAAGCAGCCTGTGATAAATGAAGTGTGTGTGTGGGAGGGAAAGCTCGCTTTTATGGACACCCAGCCAGCCAGTTAGCTGTAAAATCCATCTTGGTAGCTGTTCTGTACTTGCTTTACCTGTAAAGGGTTAAAGAGTCCCCCAGGTAAAGAAGAAAAAAAGTGGGCATCTGACCAAAAGAGCCAATGGGAAGGCTAGAACTTTTTAAAATTGGGAAAGAAACTTTCCCTTTGTTCTGTTGTTCTCTCTGGGCTGCAGGGACACGGAGTAGCAATGCTATAAGCAGGAATGCCGTGTAAAGTTTGAACCAGATATGAAAATAATCAGATCATATCTAGAACTACTTTTAACAACCCAAATATATAAGTAAATTAGGAATGTTTAGGAAGATGCGATTAGGTTTATTTCTGATATTTTTTAAGGCTTGTGGATCTCCTCTGTGCTAACCCAAGATGCTTTTGTTTGCTTGTAACCTTTAAGCTGAACCCCCAAGAAAGCTATTTTGGGTGCTTAATTTTTGGAATTGCTCTTTTAAAATCTAGCAAAAGCCTAAGTTCCAGATGTATTTTCTTCCTTTTTGTTTTTAATAAAATTTACCTTTTTGAAGAACCAGATTAGATCTTCGGTGTCCTAGGAGGTTTGTGCATGTGCTGTTTGATTAGCTGGGGGCAACAGCTAATTTCCTTTGTTTTCCTTCTCAGCTCTTCCCCGGAGGGGGTGTGTATGAAAGGGCTTGAGGGTACCCCACAGGGAGGAATTCCCAAGTGCTCCTTCCTGGGTCCAAGGATTTTCTTTGCATTGAGTGGTGACAACGTTTACCAAGCCAAGGTCGGAGAAAAGCTGTAACCTTGGGAGTTTAATACAAGCCTGGAGTGGCCAGTATTAATTTTTAAAATCCTTGCGGGCCCCCACCTTCTGTACTGAAAGTGACAGAGTGGGGATTCAGCCTTGACACAGCCCTTCCCTTGAACAGCTGTACAAAGTGAGGGGGAGGCAGAGCTGCACTCCTCACAGCCAGGTAGTGCCCCAGACCTCTTCTCAAACACATACGTTCTAAGGAACCTGAAAAATAAACACCAAACGAAAGGAAGCCATGTTCACTTTGGAAAACGCCATAAATAGTCATAATTTCGGTAGTGTCCTGGCTGTAGCGTGTGCTTTATAGAGTCAGCCAGTTTTAAACAACAAAGGTCCCTGCTCTGAGGAACTCACAGCCAAGTGTCAGCAGTGCTATAGAGAGGCCATCCCTATGAGGCACAGAGCAGAATGAACAGCCTGTATTTAGGAAATGCCTGGATGCGAGTGGCAGGCCTAAGGATTTTAAAAGCCATAATCTCAGGGAAATGAGAACAGCTGGGTCACTGTGTATCCCCTCAAGCACAAGGAAGGTGTGGGCTGAAAATGTCATGTTAATCTCCTCTTAGTCGTGAAGTTTAATTATTTGGAACACATTGTTTTCTGCTCAGGCAGCCTTCCAGTCCCCGGCATTGACACAAAACACTCTCTTTAGTCTCTAGTATTCATCAAGAGAACTGTGTGGACTCCCCGCATTTGAAAAGTGACAGGCAAAGAAGGGGTTTATTTATCAACCCAGCCAACATGCATAGTGTGGCACTGTTCACCTAACAGTGTTTGTAGGTTAGGGATCATCCTGGTCTCCACTGCCCTGCCAAATCCTGCCCTGGCTGGAGCAGAGTGTGAGCAGTGCTTCCTTTGGTACAGGGATCTTGCCAGCCAGGGCAGAGTTCTTCAGCGGGATACACTTTGTGGTGCCCTTGACTGCTGCTTTGAGGTGAAGCACAGTGTAGTCCTACCTGCAGCTGAGTAGGGCTTATTGTTGTTCACAAGATATGCATGTGGTCTGTTTTTCATTGATACTGAGTTGAGGTTAATTTCAATGAGATTGTGGGCGCTCAGCACTTATCAGGACGAGGGCACCTGGGCCTGGGTGGGAAGCTAGACATGTTTCATAATCTGCCCTCTTGGGGAACATGGTGTGCAGGCTGGCACGTTAGCTGGCCAGGTCTCTGTGTGCTGGCAAGAGACTGTGCTTTGCTGCTTGAGCCAGGGTGAGCCATGGGCAAAGAAGCTGCTGATATTCTCTCCTCGCCCCCAGCAGAGAGCAGGATCTAGCCCATATTCTCCATAAAAAACCCCACAAAGCACAGATTTCTTAAGGTATTTTAAGAAGGAATATCAACAAAAACACCAACCCCAAATATGCTGCCAGGTCTATCACAGAAATGACAGAGAGACTCAAATTCTAAAGTGAAAGATTCATAGATTCCAAGGCCGGAAGGGACCATTGTGATCATTTAGTCTAACCTCCTGTGTAACACGGGGCATAGAATGTCCCCAAATAATTGCTAGAGCATGGCTTTCTCATATACTGGGGTTTAAATTAGCTGTTACCACTCAAGAAAGGGATCTTGGGAGTCATTGTGGATAGTACTCTGAAAAACATCCACTCAATGTGCAGCAGCAGTCAAAAAAGGTAACAGAATGTTGGGAATCATTAGGAAAGCGATAGATAATAAGACAGAAAATATCATATTGCCTCTATATAAATCCATGATACACCCACATCTTGAATACTGCGTGAAGATGTGGTCGCCCCACCTCCAAAAAGATATATTGGAAAAGGTTCAGAAAAGGGCAACAAAAATGACGAGGGGTATGGAACAGTTTCCATATGAGGAGAGATTAAAAAGACCGGGACTCTTGAGCTTGGAACAGAGGTGACTAAAGGGGGATATGATAGAGGTCTATAAAATCATGACAGGTGTGGAAAAGTAAATAAGGAAGTGTTATTTACCCCTTCTCCTAACACAAGATAACGGATTGGCCATATCAGCCGCTCATTATCTTGCCCCAGATCAATGTCAGGCTGACAGGACTATAATTACCCAGGTCGTCCCTTTCACTATTTTTTAAAAGTTGGCACATTCGCTCTCTTCCAGTCCTCTGGAACTTCCCCAGTGCTCCAAGACTTATTGAAAATCAACATTAATGGCCCAGCAAGCTTCTCGTCCAGAAATTTAAAAACTCTTGGATGCAAGTTAACTGGACTTGCTGATTTAAAAATGCCTAACTTTAATAGCTTCTGTTTAACAACCTGCAGAGATACTAGTTGAATGGAAAGAGTGTTATTATCAACATAGAATGAGACAACATGATTTGTCTTTTCCCTAAATACAGAACAGAAATATTTACTGAACCTTTTCTGCATTGTTGTTGATAACAACAGGTTTTGGATGCATTTATTTTAAATGTGCACCGAGAGTAAATGGTGCCAGACTGAGAGCCCAGAGAACAGGTACAGCTTGGGCAGCTGCATATCCTTACACTGCCCCTCAACCTGCCTGAATCCTGACCAGTAGAGTATAAGCGATGAGTCCATGTAGTTCTCAGCCTCTCTCCTGAGACTGCCAATAAGAATGCTGTCCACTAGGTACTGGACTGCGATCATCAACTCATTTCAAAAGAGGCCACCAAGCTGTCTACAGATAGTAAAGGTTTTCCAACCCCACTGATTTGGATCACCTCAGAACTGCTGCTCTAAAAAGCTCTGTGTGGCCTATTACCAATCCTCCTCCTATTTGGTTGCATGTTATACAATGGAAGAGGCAGTAGCTGAGTGTGAGTCAGCTACATAAAATACAGCAGGTCACTGGGATGTTGCATGTGAGATCATTAGCACCGAGGAGGATTATTGATAAGCAATTGGCAAACATCCTTGCTTTCAGAACTTTTGGAGGGCTTATGGTACCCATTAAGGACCTAATCGTGCCCTCAGATAAATCCTGCAACTCCCACTGGCGTACATATGGGAGGGCAGAATTCGGATGTGGACTACTGAAGTGTAATTGTACTAACCAGGTAATCATGATGGGTCAAAAGCTCCCCATCCACAAAAAAGAAGAAAAGGGCCAGAAACACATTGTGCTACCCATGGTGTAGGCGTGGGGGGATGGACAGATTCTTCTCACGGGGGAGAGGGGCTGCAGATGCTCAGGGGGCTGAGGAGCCTTGAAACTCCACAGAGATCAAAGTCAGCCCCCCCACCCCACAGATCCGGGGGTTATGAATCGTGTCTGTGCCTCCACACTCCCCTCAATTCCTTTCAGTCTTGGCTCACACAAGAACTGTACTGCCAATAGCCCTACTCCAGGAGGCAAAGAAATCATGGAGGGGGGAGTTTTCTTCATGGATTTCACTTGGAAACCAAACGTTTCTTTGTGTGGAGTAGAGTAATCCCACCTCTGCTGAGGTCTGACTCTCCCTTCCAGTGCTGTTCTTATTTATTTTGCAGTCCACTCAGAGATCCCCATCAGGATTGGGACCCTGATGTGCTAGGCCCTGTACTATCACATAGGAAGACATGGCCCGTCAGGCAAGTACAATTCTCTTTCTTCCCACTTCTGCTGTTTTCAGAACCTTCCAGACCGTTTTTGGCTTTCTGTCCATGCCTTGCAGTGGAGGAGATCAGTCAGTTCACACTCTCTAAACAGCCATAACTGTTTGCTGTTAAATACGTTCAGGCATGTGATGGATTCATGTCCACAGTGTTTCTCAGGATGGCACTCAATGCTGAGCAAGCTGTATTTTTTGCCGGTTTATATCAATCACTGGCACTGTAAAATCTCTCTAGTATCACTGTTGCCAGATCAATGCATAGAAGATGGAACAAGTGAGTCTCTCAATTTCCAAGATACCTGGCGACAATCAAAACAATGAATCAATTATGAAAGTAAGGATGTTACTTACAGATTTCATAATGAATCATTCTCATTTCTACATCAATTCCAAAACCGCACACACACCTGGAAAACCCAGTCCAAAGTGGCAGTCTGCTTGTGTATTGCTAATGCACAGTAAGAATGCAATTTCCCATCACTTGGCATAAACATAAACCCATGGCCTGTTGACAGTTCTCCATGAAAGCTTGTGAGATAGAGGTATTGAATATATAATAGCCTTTTGCTGGCAGAAATCCTCTGAGGATTTTCAATACTTTGCACAGGCCCTCTTTATTGGTATAGTATTAGGTGTTGATTGCAAGAAGATCATATCAAAAGTCAGGGGTGGCCAAACTTACTGACCTTCGGAGCCGCATACGGTAATCTTCAGAAGTTCAAGAGCCACAAGACATACACAACCTGCCCCGCAGGGGGGTGCCTCCCAGGGCGTGGGGCTAAAGCCCGAAGACCCTCCTCCCCAAAGGGCAGAAACCCCTAGCCCCACCATCCCACCACATGGCAGGAGCCCTGAGCTGCCCCTCAGGCTGGCAAGCTGAGAATTGAGGAAGCATGGGGGGCTTTGTGAGCTGCACTTTAACTGTAAAAGAGCCACATGCAGCTTGTGAGCCATGGTTTGGCCAGGCCTGTCAGAAGTTTTCAGTTGGTAAGACTTAACCGAGACAGAAGTGATGTTTGCACATCTGACTGGAAGGCAGTAGATCCCCTTACAGAGAAGACTTTCTCCTTCCACATAACAGCTTCGCTGTGGCTGGAAATACAATTTGCTCATCTGTGCAATGTAATGAAACAAATCGTGTCTTTCACGATGAACAGAAATTTAGTCTATTCAAACTCACTATGAGTAGGTTTCACTGTACTTTTGCCTTTAAATAAAAGGGTTATAGACGCTGCCTGGCTGACCTGTAGGCTTTAAAAATGAAAAACAATGTGCTGCAGAGCTGGACACAAGGGACCAGTGCCAATTGCAAGGGACATACTGAGAAAGTTAGCAATCACAAAACCCCCTAAATTCGACTATCCAAAATTCATTACAAGATTGCTGTGGGGCACTTGTGTTCCTGAAATATTGCAATCTCCCTTGAAGTTTCATAAGGAATATGAAAGACAAGAAGGCTGAACAGCAGCATGTTGCTATTACAGAATCTGATTCTGCAGTCAATGGGACTTTTATTAGTACTCATGCAAGGTGCCCTCTTTGAAGTCACAACTTCTTGGGTGAGTAAACTGTTACTCAATCTGCGTAGCATTTACTCACCCAGGTAATCCTGTTCACTTCAAATAGGTCACCTGGTGTAAGTGCTAATATATGTCAGTAAAGGTTGCACCGTTACGTCCAAAGTTGTAAAATGGGAAATTGCTGCACGTTAATAGACCTTGATACAGTCCTGAAGCCCTTACCAAGGCAAAACAGAATCCTATGAGCCAACACATGAAACCCTCACTCAGAGTTTATGCTGTCTTTACTCAGGCAAAACTCCCGTTATCTTCATCACTGAATAAGGATTCAGGCTCTGGTCAAATGAGAATTTTATCTGAGTAAAGGCTATGGGCCTGATATGATCTAACAGCAGTGTAAATCAGGAGTAACTTTACTGAAGTCAAAGGAGTTATACTGGTGTAATATAGGAGTGAGATCAGGAGTGAGTCCATAGCAGTATGCCAGAATAGCCGTCCTTTTAAATAATAGCAACGTTTATTATTAAAATGCTATTATTATACTGATGGCATGAAATAGGCTCTAGATTGGTGACTGTGGTTTCACTGTGTTCATTAGAATAACATCGTTTGTATTCAACAGATAATTCACAAAGGAAACACATTTCAGGACAGTTCCATGGTGGCAGGAGGAAGAGGGGCAAGACATGGAGACAGGGGGTGATAAGAGGTATATAACTTTTTCAAGTTCTGTGCACAAAACCCATCAAGAGAAAACATGAACTTATTACAATAATAGTTACAAACATTGGAAAGGAATGAGAGTTTGCCCTAAACTTGTGCTACACTCACTCATTGGAGATGGACTCTGCGATCAAGTCCAGTAACGATGTGTCAGGGTCCCAAAAATAGATGGACAATTTTGCAATCAATAAACCCATTTACAGTGAAGCAGGCATAGAGAGGGTAACAGAGTCTTTGTGCTTTTGAGCCTGTCTGGGGGCAATCCATAAAATAAAATATCTGATATTCTTCTATGGTAAAACAAGTTCTTTCCTGTTTCCAGAAGAGTCGCAGCTGACTTCTGTACAGAAGGTCCCTTCTTTTGAAAAGCCCATAAATACACAATGAAAATATAAATCCTGCTAGATTGTCTCTTTACTCCTAGCCCTGTGAATGGAGCAGCAGTGCAACCAGGAACATGGTCAGAGAGGCATCATTCACTTCCTGCTCCCAGGAGAAAGTAATCTACTACCGAGGTTTATCAGTAGCAGATTATCATCCCACATACCAATTCAGATGCGCCAGCCGGCATGTAGGGACTGAAACCAAGGCCTTGCGTATCCCTGATCCTCTCTCCCTACCTGTATGGAGGGGTGTTGGGGGAGAGCAATGGACATACAGCCCCTTCTATCTGCCCATGACTGCTCTGGATATGTGAGGAGGCTGTGCAGGAAAGTGGGGATCGTACATCTCTTCTTACCTCTGCACAATCAAGCCATGATCTGTCCCTCTAAGAACAAAACTAACCTCTGGGATTTTTTTTTAAAAAAGCACTATGCCCAATCTCCAAAACTTGATGCATTATTAAGCTGAAACCTGTCATCACTATAGAACAGAGTAAGTCATTGCCAAAGGTGGAGAGAGAGAGAGAGAAATAACCAGAGTTATACACCACTGCAGCCATATCTGATGTATGCCAACACATACGAGAGCCAACGAGAATGTACCCACTTCTGGGGGGGACAATGTGACCCCAGTTCAGAAAAAGCCCTTAAGCAGATGCTGAAACCCATTCTTATCCAGAAAAACACATGCTTAGTTTTAAAATTCAAAAATATATATTTTATTTACTCTGTTTAAAGTGCCCACTCAGTGAAATCCCTTCTGTACCTGCGGCTTTGCTGCTCGTATGGAAATGCGGCTGAAGCCTGATATTGCTATGCAATAGGAGAGCCAAGAGAACGGAGAAGAAAACGTCTACAGCCCCTCACAAAACAGTACGTACAACTTAATCTTGTGTCTATACATCTCTTCCATTAGGTGAACTTGGATGAAGCACAGTCATTCATAGGATTCATAAATGCTCTAAAGGATTGCATTGAAGTACATCCCTGGAGAGGACATTTAAAAATCTCTTTACAATAACTAGGCAAACATATTCCAAATCAACAAAGAAACAGCAACAAAGGAGACGGAGAATGAAAACAGAAGCCTTGGTTCCTAAGGCATGGAAGGCCCAGTTCTGTCACCCTCGCAGAGTGAGGTAACTGCTCAGAATGAGGAAAAATGACAAAACGAAACCCTCACTGGCACAAACATTTAGAAGAGGTAAGCTCTTTGGGGCAAGGACGATCTTTTTCTTCTGTGTTTGTACAGCGCCTAGCACAATGAGGTGCTGATCCATGACTGGCGCTCCTAGTTGCTACCACAATAAAAATAATAAAATAAAATATCTGATATTCTTCTATGGTAAAACAAGGTATTTCCTGTTTCCAGCAGAGTCGCAGCTGACTTCTGTACAGAAGGTCCAGTCTTTTGAAAACCCCATAAACACACAACGAAGCTGGCTAGGAAGGAGGTGAGCTGAGACCTCCTGCTGACTGTATTGTTATCTCTTCCTACCCCCTCTGTTCATGTGTCTCATCCACCTAGTTCGCTTTGTCTTAATTTTGACTGAGCTCTTTTACGGTGTGACTTTATAGTGCCTAGCACAGCCAGGCCCTGCTCCTTGATTGAAGCTCTAGGTGCTACTGCTGTACAAACAATAATAGCAATGAAGACCAACAGGGAAACTCCCAATGGGCAGCCCAATGAATCCAAGTATGGAGCATATACCACAGCTTGCGCATCAGTGATCTGTTGCAGACAGGCATGGCTCTGCTCACTAATTTTTGTAATGTGTTGGGCTGAAATGAGCAAAGATTGTGAACAGTATAAAGGCACCTGACTCCAAGGAGATCTAGGTGCCTAACTCTCTTAGACTAATTGGCTGGGATTTTAAAAGAAGACTAGCTGTATTTTTCATGCAGGTAGAACCCACTGCTTGCCTGTGCGTGCGGCAGCTTTTATTACTGACTTTATCCCAATTTTTAATTTCCTTAGAGAGTCCAAAGTTTGCGCTGATGACTTTTCTCTAACAACTGATTATTTCACTGTGAAACTATAACAATTAGAGCCTTGTAATGAGAGTTTTAATTGGCTAGTGAATTAAATACCAAATGAGATTAACTATTCACATTGGCAAAGGAACTCCAGAATTTTTTATTTTTGGTATTGTTTGGAGTTTTCCTATTCTTTGTTGCATCTTGCTGTTCAAGCTCATATACCAGTTATTTTCTGTAATACTTTTGTTTAAACTGACAAAAAATTCCACCCATAATCATTCTCTTTGGGATCTTTAGGATAGTGCACACAAATATTAAAATATCTTTATTCCTATTCCTACTTATTTGCTTATAAATATATATACACACACACACTAGAGCACTGGCAGTAGAGAGAAACTGTCAGCATAAATATGCCTAAAATTGGGGAAAGTATGTAGTCAAAAATGGATATCATAGGAAGGCAATAAAGAATTTTAAGTAAAAAAAAACAACAACCCTGATTAATTAACTGCAAATTATAAGTATTACTTTGAACTGCTCTATATACCACAGTATCAAATTACTAATCATCTTTGCCTGCACTGTTTAAAGAACACGAATATGCATTTTAATTTAGACTGGAGCAAGCTGAATATGCTGGGAACCAGCATGGAGAATTTTGCAGAACTCGCTGGGGATGAGGGGAAACTCCCCCTATTACCATATAAATGAGATGCACAGATTTATAAATGACATACATAAGATCCTGCCAATATTGTTCCCAAGATGTAGTGGGCAAATATTCAAAATTCTAATAAAGCTTATAACCTACTAGAAAATAAATGTAATTTACACCCCCCCAATTCCCCACCCATCAAAAGACTATTTCAGGTACTAACTGCTTTTGCTGATCAAGACTAGCTTTGGAAAACTACATTTAAAAAAAAATGTACCTGTTGCACTTTGTTCTTGAGTGCTTTGCTATGATTTTTCTAAGACACTGAACCCTGTAAACACAGAAGTTACACAACACTTCACATTGTCTTTCTAATAAACTACTTGTCTTCACTTTCCAGAGTCATCACAGCCTATCCCCAGCCTACCTATCACCTCTCATTTATTGCAGAGCTGTCAACTCCCACCTCTGATCCGACCACGATGCCTGCCTCCATTACCCACTTGCTAAATTTTCAAACAAGCACCTTCATGCTTTCTCTTGTGCTGCCCCTCCCAGATGAAAGGTGCTCCTCTAAAGATTCACAAAACTAGCTCAGTTATCCTCCTTCAACTCTCCTTTTCCGTGACACCTACAAAATACTTGACAATGGTAAGGCTGCTATTGTGCTGAGACCACTGTCTATCATGCTGACCAATACTGTCTCCTTGTGCTCTCCCGTCCATCTATCTGTATCTATCTCAGATCGGAAGCTTTATGTTCTGTGTTTGTACATTGCCTAGGCACAATAAGGTCCTGGCCCATGACTAGGGCTCCTAGGTGCTACGGAAAAACAAATAATAAATAACAGCAGCAACAACATTTAACTTGCTAACAAGGTAATCGGTGATCTGCCTGTCTCACTGAGGTTTCATTCATGTTCCAAAGTGCTTGAGATGTCTGGATGAAAAGCATTGTGAAAGCACAAATTATTACAGTTGCAACGCCCTGACTCCTGTGGATGTGAATCACTGTCATTTATCGGATGGAATCAGAACCGCTGACTCATGCGCCCAGCCCCTCTGCTAACAGCTAAAGTTGATTCTCCTTTAATTCGTGTTGTTATTTTTGGAGCATTTGGATCTGGGTTCTAACTTCATTGCTGCCAACAGAGGAAAACAAAATATTGTGTGTGCTTTAAGCAGAGTAAACATTTAAACTTTCCTGGATCACTATGATGATATTCTCACGACAACACTTTTCCCCTTTAGCCAATACCTAATGGCTTGGGACAGCCCCTGGAATCTATGCCCTGGGCTCTAGGGGAATACAGATCAGTATGTGTAAATGCGCATCAGAAATGGCTGCAAGGATTTATCACTCTGATGTCTTCAAAGGAATATTTCTCTCTCGCTCACTCTCACCCCTAGAGACTACCTGCTTTACGCTGTAGTTATAAATTCTGGTTATTTCATATCAGCATGACAGGTGGGAGGTTCAATCTTGATCATGCATCAGGCTTAGAAGATTTCAGCTGGAATATTATAAAATGTGTTAAACATAATAGAGATGAGCTTATGGGTGATCCACTGTATGAGACAGATTTTTATTAGTTTCAATTTAAGGTAGCTAGAGACTTTTGTATGAAATACTCACTGAAAGTTTAATTTCAATTTACAAATGTGTGCTCGTTAGCTACAAAAAACTAATAATGTTGCATTGCCATAACCTCAGCCTCCTTGCTGGACCAGTAACCTGCAGATTGTATACCGGTGTATTATGTATTTAGAAACTTGGCATAGCACAATTTTAGGGCCAGAATCTTGGCTAGTGTAAAGAGGTGTAACTCCACTGAGTTTGCTGATTTACACCAACTGTGGACCCGGACCTTAGTTTCCACTCTAACATACAGCATTGTAATGTCACAGTGCTATTCTCAGTCAGTGAAGTCTTGAAAAGTATTTATAAGGGCCAAAACACTTCCTTCACAGCCATGCATGGATTTCTAGCATAACTCATCACTAACAACTGAAAAACAGAGATATTTACATAGGAAAATTATGTGAGCACACATCTGTCTTACACCCTTCCTTGTTTTCAAATGTCCATCAAACAGCATGCCACTTCCATTAATTTAAACTACCAACTCAAGATGAAGTCAGATAGCAAAACGATCTCTTGGGCCTCGCTTAGCACATTTCAGCTGCTAAAATATGGGTAGAGTGCTAGGCTTTTGCAATATCTCTATACAATGTATTAGCATTGTGCTTTTTAATATACACCTTCTTCTTCTAGACGAAAAAGGCCTGGATGCTCAAAAGGAGTTAGGTGCCTAAGTCCTAGTATTGGCACCACTTCAATGAACAAAATCCCCTGCTAATTTCTGGTAGGTGCCTAAAGTCACTCGATACCTAAGTCTGTGCAGTAAAAGCTGCCTGGCCCCTAGGTTTCTGCTTTTGAGTATGTGCACTGCTGTCTCCCGGTAAACACCCAGGCACCTATCTCTCACCCAGAGCGATTCTCACACAGGGAGAAGATAGGTGCTCAGCCACCTAAGTCATATGTGGGGCCTACCTCATAACGTTTCGCCCGGTGGTGAGAGTACTCACCCAGGATGTGAGAGAGCCAAGTTCGATTTCCTCCTCTGTCTGAGGGAGAGAGAGGATTTGAACAGAGGACTCCCACCTCTCAGGATGGGGGCGCTCTAACCATTGAGCTATTATGATGTAGGGGGGCACTCGCTTTCTCCTGTTGCACTTTGGATAAATGATTAAAGAGTCATTGGCGCAGGGGGACTGGATCCTGCACCTCTCGGGTGAGTGCTCCGATGACCAGTCCACAGAGTCACTATCATGCTTGTGCCCGCCCCCTCTTAAAGGAGGAGGAGGCAGAAGCACGAGAATGACTCTATAGATTGGTGGTCAAAGAACTCCCCCAAGGTGTGGGTCAGATCCAGTCCCCCTCCACCAATGACTTAAATCTTTCAGAGAATCTGCATTAGCCATCTACACCCAGGCACGAGGAAAACAGATCATAACAAAGAACATCCAGCCTGAGACAGAAACGAAAGTGTTGTTGGTTTGAACAACACTGTGCTGCATTAAGGTTAATGGCAGTAAAGGGTGTTTTGCTCTATATAGGTTCTTATACCGCGATCATCGCCATAGTAGTGCATTAAACTACGCGACTAATATCTGTCATGTGTTGTTTGGTCTCTTATCCTCTCGCCAGGGAGAGAAGTTTGAGCAGGGGAGTGTCTTGTTTTGGTAGGGTTTTCCTAATCTTTTTTTAATATACATGTTGCTATGTATTTATATTAGCGAAAGCAAGATTAAAGAAATGCACCTTGTACTTGAGGCAGAAGGTAGTGAGGAATTCCTCAATGAAGTAACCATAGTGATACATATAAAAGGTATAAAGACTGAAACAACCAACCCTTATGGAAAAGTCCTATATAATTTCATAATATCCTATAAAATTAATTAATAAATCCTATTTTTTTTTATAAAACCCCTAAATTTGGTGCCTAATTTGATTTTGCAGTGTCCCTTTAAAGGCAGAATATTGAAATACTTCTTCCTTCAAAGTACACTCCTATTATCTGCCCCTTTTGTCTGGCTGTGATACAGGATCAATAACATTCTCCTGCTAAGAAAAACAAGAAAAAAAAAGTATGTTTCCCTCCATCATATGAATACTCATTCTTCTTACAATTTTCTTTCAGCCTGAACTTCTATTCAGAACTGTTGTGCTACATGATCTGCTTATTAAAGATAATATTGGGCCTCTATAATGAGTAGATCATGTAGTACAGCACTTTTGAATGGCAGCTCACACGGAAAGAAAATTGTTATTATGTCTACATTTCAATCTTAGTACTCCCACCTCTCATCTGGAACTGTGTGCTCTATGCTAACAGAGCCAGAATAACCCACTGGAAGCTCCCCTTTCTCCTTTGAGAGATTACTATACTTTTTTGCATTCTCCCAGACTCTCACTAAAGCATTGAGAGAAGAGAGCCTTTCCTGATGAATGTCAGACTTCCCGAGCTCAATTGCTTATTGGGAAGATACATGGGCCAAACGTTTTAAACAGATTAACTGAAGTTATGCACCTAAAATTCATATTTAGGCTTCTAAATAAAAGTAACCTCATTTTCAGAGGGCTGAACACCTGCAGTTCCACTGGCTTACAAACAATTTTTTCACAATGTAAGGGTTTCCCAAAGAAGTTATTGTAAAAAGAACCCAAACCATCCCTCTCTATGATCAATCATGTTGGTCCGGAGTTGTGCTAGTCAAAAATCTTCTCTGTGAATGCTGCATCAATTTATGCTAGCTGAGGATCTGGCCCAGATCCCCACTGTATATAGGAGGCATATTTAGGGAATATTATTCAAACATCCAAGCTTAGCCAGGAGAAGACAATGCATGCATATCAAAGTGAAGATGTGAGGAGAAAAGCACTGCCGCGAACCCAGTATTTAGAGTAGGGTCAAGATTCATCCCTGGGTTCTGAAGCTAGAAGGAGGTACAAATTGCACCTCCTGGGGCAGACGAGAGATTTAGCCATGAGGATAGTTTTCAGATCTGGTCAGGAATCCAAAGGACACCTTTCTTCTGGCAGAGGCTGCATAAGCGAGGCACGGAATGAGTGAACCCCCTGCCATCCAGACCTCTCCCTCTCTGGGGATGGCCTCATATACTATAGGGATTGTGCTAACTGGCTCCAAGCACCGTACACGAGCAGTGAGCATCTTGTTTTTCAAGTGGATTTACCACCAGTGGAGGCCTAAAACCAGAGTTTCCACCAGTGATATTCAATCCCTCGATCTGGCTACAGGTCTCTGCCATGCATAGAACAAGGCTGATAGATAAAGACGGTAGAAATTTCCCAAATTTCAAGTTTTCAATTGAAAATGCAACTTGTAAACAAATACAAAAAAGCAAAAAAAATATTTTTTTAAATGAAAATGACCATTTTTGTCCAAGTTTTTGAAGGTTTTCCCACCAGCAACAGAGCTGAGTGAAATTTTCTGTCAAAACTATTTTAAAAAATATACAACATTTCAAAAAAATAAATAAATTCCTCCCAACGTTTTTGTACACCAGGTCTGTTGATGGGGATTCTCTGAGCAGTGACTCCACAGGTCGATATTTAATTAATATACACTGTTGCCCACTAAATACATCTATTTGTGGGCACTGGGTTAGAGTTGGTTTGATAGATTGAGAGCTGAAGGTTGTACTGGGCTTGTGGTGTGGCAGATTTACAAAACCCTCTCTGCTCCTTTATGTTGTGCGCTAGCCTTTGCCCAGTAACCATGTCATCACCTTGAAGTTGCCCTTCCCTTTCCTACTACAATCCCATTGCTGCTCTGGCCTCTGTATGCTAGGTAAAAGGGCAGGAACAGTGCAAAGGGACCATGAAAGCCCCATATCCAGCTGTGAGAGGATTCCCTTGGAGCAGGCCCTGAGGAAGTCAGCTATAAGGCTGCCTCCTGTGCATCCCCTTGTTAACTCTAGCACAAGGCACTTGCAGTCATGGGTATGGGTGGGCGCAGGGTTGTAGCAAGCAGTGCAGCCTGGAATCTCCACAGTACTGTGACCCATACCACAGGATAGCCTGGGAGACTGCTGTAACTCAAACAGGCCTTGAGGGCTGTCTAAGTTACATCCGGGGATAGCCCCTGAAACAGCCTGGAACGTGGAGGGTGCAAATGTGATTTAAAGCCACTGCAAGTTTGTGCTGTGCCTATTATAGAGTATGCCAAATTCCCGGATAAATTTGTATTAATGAAACAGAAAGCTTTTCTGGGGAAAACTTGGCAAACATGTTTTCTTTCATCATTAGAATGTGCTTAATCTGAAAATGATGTTTATCAAGCTGAACTTAGAACTTTAAGGTAAGTAAAAAAAAAAAAAGCAAGCAGCATGATCATGTTCATCAAAATAAAATGTTAATGACCCTTCAAAGATTCAAATTATTCACTAGTGAGCCAGCCTCCAACATACTACAAAACTTTGCAATGAAGGATTTGGCTACAGAAACAATTCAAGAAGCTCTGCTGATGACAAAAGTATTTGGCCAGGAGCAACTGAATAGCTTTGTTCAGAAAAGGCTCATGATGCCAGAAGAGGGAAGCCCCCATACCAAATTCTGTGAACCACACAAAAAGATAAGGACTCTGATGTTTTCCTCCTGCTATGCAGTTGGAAAAGAAAAGAAAAGAAAAAAAGAAGTCACAATAAAGGCTGAAGTATCAGGGGGGTAGCCATGTTAGTCTGGATCTGTAGAAGCGACAAAGGGTCCTGTGGCACCTTATAGACTAACAGAGGTATTGGAGAATAAGCTTTCGTGGGTGAATACCCACTTCGTCGGATGCAAGCAGTGGAAATGTCCAGGGGCAGATATAAATAAAGGCTGATCGTCTCATAGAACAGCGCATCATTAGAGCCTATAATGCAGGAAGGACAATGGGTTGGCATAAAATATTGCGTTCCATTTGCTCTTGCTGAGGTACAAGTGTCTTAGAGTTGGAAATAAGTCTGTTATGATAGATGTTTTAACCAGACACATCCTTTGTTCCCCTGAGATAACACTTACAAGTTCATCCTCTGTGGTGATGGATGGCCAAGCACTTGTAATGGCACTGGGAAAACCTCTTCCATGTACAACCTTTGATGACCTTGCAAACATTTTTGTTGAGTCAGTTCTTCATTCTGGACAGCATTTCAACAGGATTGATGTAACTTTTGATAGGTTAAGATGGGATTCTATTAAAGGAATTATGTGACAGAAGCACTCCAAAGCTTCTAGGTCAATTCAGAAAATCACTGAGGACAGATTTGTTCCATTTCCTAACAGATGGCCAGACTTCTTGGCCCATCCCCAAAATAAGCCTGGTCTGGCTTGCTTCTTCTCTGAAGAACTCCTAGACAATGCTCCACAACACAAAACAATTGTCATATCCAGAGGGTTCAAAGAAGACAGTATGGTTAAATCATCAAACCCAACTCTGGACACAACTCAGTTGCAAGCTGACCATGAAGAGGTAGACACCAAGATTGTATTGCACTGCATGCATACACATGATGACTGGATCATTGTGTCAGCACAAGACACTGATCTTCTTCTTCTGTTAGTGGCACACTATGATAAAATACCTTGAAGCAAGTTGTGGATGAAGGCTGGAACATAAAAAAAAATCCTGTTCATGCTATTCAAGAGAAGCTTCTGCCTGTAGTTTTTCAAGCAGACAGAGAAACAATATTCTTCTTCCATGCACTGACAGGCATGTTTCCCATTTTGCTGGGCAGAGCAAGAAAACTTCTTGGACAACATTAATGGAGAAACATGGACTTCTAAGAAACGTGGGGAAGATGATTGATAGAATGAAACAATCATTTCAGCAGAAAAGTTAATCTGCAACATGTACAATTTACCTGATGAGGAGGCATAGGTGGTATTGTTCTGTAACAATTTGATCACCAGAGGCACTGCCCCTAACAAGTGATGTGTTGCACTATTGTATCCAAAGAACTCACTTTCAAGCCATGGTGTGGATGCAGGCAAATTGCAACAATCCCACACTACCCTCATCAGAGAATATGAGTTGTACCAAACACAGTGGAGAACTGGTACCCAAGCTAATGTCCCTGGAGCCAACCTCCAAAAACTGTGCAGGAATTGTTACCACTGGAGATAGGTGCTGGAACTAGGGGTGCTTCTGCATCCCTGGCTTGAAGGGGTTTCTATCATATACTGGGTTTACAGTTTGGTTCAATGGCTCTCAGCACCCCCACTATACAAATCGTTGCAGCTCCCCTGCCTGTGGATGTTTCAAAAGGTGCATATCACAATGGGGTAGCTACAGAAATGCGACATTGTCATGCACTGGGCCTGTAAGTGCAAGGGGTGTGTTGCCAAGTAGGAACTGTTAAACTATGCTTGTCTAAACAATGTGCAGGATATATAGTAACTGTCTGTAGTGGAATAAAACCCATAAAATATGCAAATTTTTCAAAATTTACTTACATTTTTAACTCCAGTTTAGAAGGCACAATATTCAAAATTCAGCTCGGTAAAATTTTTTTTCAACTTCATCACATTCAAATTATGGAAGATAACTTCTTTACCTACATTGCCCCAAATATGTCTCCTACATCTTATTTTATAGAAAATGTGCCCAGTCTATTAGAGGTGTGGCACAGAATCTCAGCCATCATGTCTAAAGTAGCTAATAAGCTCTTTGGGGCATGCATCCTGTCTCCCTTTCTGTATTTCATGGTGCCTAGCATGCTGCTGTATGCTATAAAATCAGACAATAATCACCATGTTAACATGGGACAGTAAAGCACATTTTAAAAAACATGTACTGTATGTTTTGTTCTGAATAATGTGATGTGGTTAGAGCCTGAGACAGGGGCTGGAAGAATCAAAATAAATGCAATAAATATAATGATTTCCAGAAAATTCACTTCAGGAAAGATTTATTTCTTTTGCTGTCACCAGGAGGCTCCCCTAACTCTAATAAGCACTGCAGCACGGAAACACCTTGCCATTGCTCCATCTCCTCCCTGCCCTCTTTGGGTTAGCTAATACACGTGGGAAGCTAGATAGTGAACAACTGGGGCCAGTCCCTTTTCCAGGAACCTGCCAGCATAGAGGTTCATTTTATCCTCCCTGCCTGCACACACTAGCACAGAAGTCAGCAATAATCTGATATGAAATTGGTATGAACAGAGGATTGCTAAGAGCTCACCACGTTCAGGTTCTGAAACCATAATTGTCTGACATCACAATAAGTTCCACAGCAGCCAGCTGTTATAGCACAAAGGATTATGAACTAAAATTGGAGGAAAAGCACAGGCTCACACAAATACTTAGTAAACCCAAATCCTCTTCTTAATCTAATATTCTTAGTAACAAAGAGAGAAGATAAATTTAGAACACTGTATATATGAGCATAACTATTTCTTAAGCAGAGCATTTTCCAGTTGTTTTTTTTTTTGCTGATGCTTCAGAGGCTCCATGTTTCTAAATGTGATAGAGTTGGAAAGTGTCCCAGAACTACATGCAGTATTTGAGAAAATCAGAATTCATGGAGAAGCTTGGAAACAATTGCAAAAGGCAAATAATATGATGATGGATTTTTGTATTCATGAAGGCCTGTAAATCTCCTCATTTTAAAACAGAGAACAATTTATTTATTCTTCTCCACACTCTGCTCGCTTCCCCCCCAACTGAATATCTAATTTAATTAATTCAAGAGGTAGAGAGATTTGAATTAAAATGAGGGTAAAAAGCATATACTAATCAATAAGCAAACTGAGCTTTTTCCTTGCACTACTTCCCGTTTCTAATCAGGGTGATATTATTTACATATTAGATTTTTCCAACATAATCATTCAGAATTATACCAAAGTGCTGTTTCCTAACTTGCAATACTTTTACCACAAGGTGGCAGTATAACTTCCATTTTTCTGCTAATGGGTAAGGGGACAGGTTACATTTCTGATTTCCTGTTTCATTACCTCTTATCCAGAATCATTATTATCCTAGCAGGCGGCCATTACAATCTTTTAGGTGGCTGCTTTCCATTTCCTCTAGAAATTTAGTAAAATATAATGGGTTTCCTTTTTCAAATAAACTATATTTCAAAGAACACTCAACACTGTTATGTAATAGCTTTTCCCTTTCTGTTAATGCAATATTACAAGTTCCCCAAACCTGCAACTAAACCCAAAATTGAGATGACGACTTTGGAATTACTTTTATCTGCTCAATGCATTCATTTGTCTCCCTGTGTTAACTCCTTCCTTTCAAGATGTGGACAGTCTGTCTGTCCCATTCTCCTTCAATGCTTTTTTCCCTTTATTCTCTGTAATATAATTTTTTTTAACTAATTTCAATTATTTCAAAAATAGTTTAAAAATGTCTCATGAAAAGAGCAAGGCCTGAAGCACAAAAGAGAAAGGCAAAGGCAAAGAGAGAAAATAATAAAGAGGAGTGGAAAGGAATGTGGTAGAAAACCTGTTGCATAGGAGAGTTAAGGGTAGACTGGACAAAACATTAGCAAACAACTGCAAGGAATAAACCTGCACTGTCTTTAATTACTATGATTGCTGTGTGTATTTAAAAGTAAAATTTAAGCTACAAGATGGCACTGATATACTGACGTACCACTTCACCCTCAGTTTCTGGGAAACTGCTGACACTTCTCAGGCTGAAATTAAAATCCTAACTATTCTTAGCCAAAACCCACTTTTTTCTTCTCATACATCACAAATATAAGGCTTAATTGGTTATATTCAACTATGGCAATCCAATTCAAGGCGTACTGTCTGCAGGACCATTTCAAGAACACTCAGGGCCAGATTCAGTAAAGCTGGTGGAAGGAGGGTGCTCATTTGTTACAGGTGTCAGCATTGTACGGAAGCTCTCAGTTTACCCCGTTGATGTAAGCTGCACTTCTCTGTGTTAACTAACCTTCTGTGCTTGGGGATTGGGAGGGCAGGTACAGCTTCCCCCTCTGACTTCTCAGGGTTTCCACTAAGGAGGTGGAAGGCTTTAACTTGCACTGAAGATCCACCAATGGAAGGTGTCATGGGGTACCAATGAATCAGTGTGCTCACCAGCCACAATGTCTATGCCACCTTCTGCCCAGCCTCGCCCACTTTTCAGGCTGTGCTGGCTTAATTCATATTCCCTGGTAGAAACACAATTGTAACCCCTTTAGGGTGACCAGATGTCCCAATTTTATAGGGACAGTCCTGATTTTTGGGTCTTTTTCTTATATAGGCTCCTATTATCGCTCACCCCGTCCCGATTTTTCACACTTGCTGTCTGGTCACTCTAAACCCCTTGGATTCAAAAACCAAGACTCTGCCTCTCTTCAGGGAATCGCTGAGGTTCTCTCCCCAGTGATCCCAACCACTGTCCCTTTCTCCTTCCACTGCCTTGGACTGAGGTCCCCGTGACCTCTGTCCCCTGCTCTGTGGCCAGGACTCTGCTTCTCTGAGCCCTTCTGTCTGGCCCCGAGTTCTGGGCTCCATCCTCTAACATGATTACAGTAAAACAATAATTGCAGAAGGAGCCACTTTCTTCTAACACTGAACAAGGAACTTAAAATTAGAATAAGAGAAAAAAAACCACCCAGCACTGCCTTCTGCACAATGCATTTTGTAAATAGAAATATGTTCTGAGATGTGATAAAGCTGTTATGCGGTACTGAGCTTTTAATACCCTGCTGAATGTTCACATGTCAAACAACGCTGCAGCAGCGTTTGATCATACTACACAATTTTGCCCTGGGCTGGAAATATAAACAGGACTAACACCAGTAGCGTAGCTAGTGGGGGAGCAGGGGGAGCGGCTGCTTCCCCTGAGCACATTTTCCAAAAGTGGAGCCTTTCCAAAAGTCCTGCCGCTGGCCCCACCAAGAGCCCGCTGCTGGCCTGGGTGAAAGAACCCAGGCTGGCAGCGGGCTGAGACCCCGGCTGGCAGGAGCCCGCGGGGGGCGGGGGAGCCTAAAGCGGGGCGGGCTGAGCGGCTCAGCCAGCCGCAGCTCTGGGATTCCCCCCGCGGGCTCCGACCAGCTGGGGTCTCTCAGCCCGCTGCCAGCCTGGGTTCTTTCACCCAGGCCAGCAGCGGGCTCTTGGTGGGGCCAGCGGTCAGGTCAGGTGGCGCCTTTTTTTATGTGTTCGCTCCCCCCTGGTGTTAGAACCTGGCTACGCCACTAACACACATGAACTTTGTGTCCATTTTCTTCTCTGACACATTTACTCCCAGGGATGAATATCACACTGACAGAAATATGCTGCTGCTAACAGAATAGTGATATATAATGCATGCTAGAACTGTAACTGCACCTGCTGCATATATACCTTACTTAGGCCTATGAGCGCAGGGCAAGAGGAAATCGTTTGGTGGATGTAGCTGCATTCATTATGGCTAACTGCATTTACACAAGCATAGTGCAAAACAGTAGACCAAAACAATGTAGAGCTAGACATTGTTTTGGGCCTTAAGCATAACAGTATGCCACAGAATAGTCCAAAGGTAAAAAGGGAGCAGCATTTTGTGTTGAAGTGCTATCTGATATCATTCAAATGGACCATCATTTAGACTTTTCACCACTGGAGTCTCAATGCAGCTAGAACTAACTAGAATATCTTTTTTTTGGTCCTAAAATGGTCTGTGATCAGAGATGAATATATGCTAAATTTCCAGCCATATTAAAAAAAAAAAAAAAAAAAAAAGCTAAAACCTCTTGCTTAGTCTGCATAATTTTGCTGAAATGGGTGGGTTGAGGAGAGAGTGATCTCCAAGTTGGTCAGCATGAGAGATAACCGCTCCCAGGCTGAATGAAGCAGCATGAGCAGGAAGCGTAACTGGTCACAGTGCACTAAGACCTCACACTGCAGGACTGGATTAAAGGAACCTGGGCCCTACTCACACTTAGGGTGACCAGACAGCAAGTGTGAAAAATCAGGACAGGGGGTGGGGAATAATAGGAACCAATATAAGAAAAAGACCCCAAAATCGGGACTGTCCCTATAAAATCGGGACATCTGGTCACCCTACTCACACTCTATACAGGGCCCCGGGGCCACCGCCGCAGCAGAGAGGAGATGTGGGAGGAGATGCAGCACAGCCCCCCTTCCACTTCCAAGCAGAGTCAGAGCAATACCTCCAAAGCAGGGAATCAGGTCGACTCTGACGATGGGTATGGGGCCAGGAGGCTTCTTCTTGCTAGTGGCCTCCTGCTGGAGACTGCCTGCAGACATTTCAGCACTGGCTTAACAATCATCAATGTCACTTGACTCTGGGAGCTGCTGTGCTGGCTCTACATCAGTGGACACCAAAAGCTGGTGTGTGAAAACTCCTTTCAGATTTCAAAGTCCACTCCCAGGTAACCTAAACTATTACAGCCTCTTCAGAGGTTTACCATTGTGCATGCAGTCGAAATATATGTCAGTGGTAATTTAAACTGTCCAAGCAATGGCTGCAGCTTTTACTCATATTTTGGGGCAGAGTCTTTTACATCAGCTTCCACCAATGACAGTGCTGGATGGATCCCCTCAGCATTCACAGTAAATGCAACGTGATGGATGGTGTGTTTGTGAGTTAACAAATATGGCTTTGGACTTAGAATCATAGAATAGAATCATAGAATCATAGAATCTCAGGGTTGGAAAGGATCTCAGAAGGTCACCTAGTCCAACCCCCTGCTCAAAGCAGGACCAATCCCCAACTAAATCATCCCAGCCAGGGCTTTGTCAGGCCTGACCTTAAAAACCTCTAAGGAAGGAGATTCCACCACCTCCCTAGATAACCCATTCCAGTGCTTCACCACCCTCCTAGTGAAAAAGTTTTTCCTAATATCCAACCTAAACTTCCCCCACTGCAACTTGTTCTGTCATCTGCTACCACTGAGAACAGTAAGATCCATCCTCTTTGGAACCCCCCTTTCAGGTAGTTGAAAGCAGCTATCAAATCCCCCCTCATTCTTCTCTTCTGCAGACTAAATAATCCCAGTTCTCTCAGCCTCTCCTCATAAATCATGTGCTCCAGCCCTCTAATCATTTTTGTTGCCCTCCACTGGACTCTTTCTAATTTTTCCACGTCCTTCTTGTAGTGTGGGGCCCAAAACTGGACACAGTACTCCAGATGAGGCCTCACCAATGCCGAATAGAGGGGAATGATCACATCCCTCGATCTGCTGGCAATGCTCCTACGTTTACAGCCCAAAATGCCGTTAGGCTTCTTGGCAAGAAGGGCTCACTGTAGACTCATATCCAGCTACTCGTCCACTATAACCCCCAGGTCCTTTTCTGCAGAACTGCTGCCTAGCCACTCGGTCCCTAGTCTGTATCAGTGCATGGGATTCTTCCGTCCTAAGTGCAGGACTCTGCACTCATCCTTGCTGAACCTCATCAGATTTCTTTTGGCCCAATCCTTTAATTTGTCTAGGTCTATTCCTACGCTCCAGCGTATCTACCACTCCTCCCAGTTTAGTGTCATCTGCAAACCTGCTGAGGATGCAATCCACGCCATCCTCCAGATCATTCTTGGACTACATTCCACTTACCAATCTTGTGACACAAAACAACCATAATCCCAGTGTAACCAGGCAGTTAAGATGGATTCACAGCCACCCAGTGTCCCCAGAGTGGTACAGTGCAGTCAGACCACATCTGGCCCCTTATATTGGATACTAATCTACATGTTTTAAGACAGCCTCTGAAATGTGTTAGTTCTCTCCTTTTTTCTAATCACTGTTAAACATCGACATAACTTTGCACAAGTGTCCTTTGTAGACTAATATCCACTGATGACTGGAAAACAGCTGGTGTGGAACCTATGCCATATGGTAGTTACTTATGGCAATATAAACCTAATTAAGCACTGATGGTGATATAATCTCTGGATGCTTTATCTGTTATTTATTGCTGGTGTGTCAGCGAAAGGGCCTGCTTTAATACATGCACCCTGAACAGTTCTTCTGGTTGTAGGTAAAGGGTACTGAGTGAGTCACCTCCATCTCCTGGTTAATGTCACTTTATAGTCACTATAGAAACAACTCCATGTGGGTTTTGGTACAGATCACTTTGAATAATATACATTCTCTATAACATCCAAACTTCTCAATCATGTCAATTCCTCTATTGTTCTGTCTTTTAGAACACAGCAGAGTATGGCTGGAAGTTTAGTAGTAAAACTGTCCCTAGTTTTCCAAGTAACCTGCATGCCAGCTATAGTGCCCAATATAATGTCAAACATATGGAATATGTATAGCAATTTTTGAAGGTCACTTTCCATATGCAAAGTTTTAACCTCCTGCCAGTTCAGCAGGAGGAGAGTGTCATTTTCAGCTTTGCAGGGCCACACCTGATGCCAAGATGACATACAATAGTAACTTTGCCTCTTACATTTCACAGATCACTGCTACCTCTGGCTTTCCACTAAAAGAAACTCTGTGACCTGTGAATGTTTTTAGCTTGACACTGGGGACTTCAAGATGTAGCTCTTTAAGCTCTACATTGTTGTTTTTAGGTAGAAAGGATAGTGTCCAAAATCCATAACCTTGAGCTGATAGTTTTTTTCCCAACTTCAATCATAATTTCTGGATGCTTTTTTGATTTTACAGACTTTATAATAGAAATGAGCAGGTCAATTCTCTGGTGGATTTCACCCTCCTCAGCAAAATTTTCCCAACTCTCACATGTAGCCTTCACCTGTTTTAATTTGGATACATTTATTTTTAATTTTACCCTCTCTTTGTAATCCGCTGAGTTGTCATGAGTCTAATTGCAGAGAGGAAGCCAAAACACCTTCTAAAATAACCTGAAATCATTTTCTATACATAGAAATGCCTCAATGTTATTTATTCCATAGCTAACATGACAAATGTTTTCACTCACAAACTCCTGCAGAGGGGTTTGGATCAAAGTTGCCTAAAAAAATCAATATGCAGAAAAAAATCACAAGTGGAAAACATTTTTCAATGTAAATGTTGTATGTTTAAAGTGCCACATGTGTATTTTTAAAACACAAACAAATTTCTGGGCCAGCCTGGATATAACTGTTATTCTTCTGCTTTATTACAAGCATCTTCAGATCGAATCACTGACATTACAGGGGGAAAAAATGAAACTCCTAAAATTATGTGAGTTTACCACAAGGTGGCATGTAACAGTCATACATCTTTTTCTAGGAATAATGTCTAAGTTTAAAACATAGCCTGTGCAGCTATGGCTAGAGTGAACTGAGAGCATAAATATTATACTTGAACAAAATTCTGTTTGCAGTTACACTGGTATAAATCCAGAGGAAATCTACTGACTTCAGTGGAGTTACTCCAGACTTAGACCAGTATAACAGCCAGCAAATCTAGCTGGTAATATTTAAATATGCTAGTATATTATCTCTTTAATCAAAAATAAAAGCATCATCAGAAATGTTGAGTACTGTATTCAACCTGGGGCTAATACAAGTGACATTAGAAAGAGATTAAAATCAAACTGAAACCCAAAATAGTCATATTGTGCAACATTAAACATTACATTTTTCAGGAATATTTTTCTCTGACTGTATGAGATGTTAACTAACTTCAAATGCCTACACGTAGGTATATTTTTCACCCTTCAGAGATTAATCTAAATACCATATATTGGGGACTATTTTTAATTCACTTAAACCTCACAATGGTTATCTAGTTGGGTTAGCTATCTGCAAACACAGTTTGCTTGATTCTCCTGTTAGCTCCTGGTTTACACCAGGAGCTAACTCCACTAAAGTTACAATGTAATACTACTGCAAAGGAGAAGAGACTCGATTGAGGGGTTGGGAGTTAAATTCTGTGCTCAGTTACACTACTGTAAATCCACAGCAAATCCACTGAAGTCAGTGGAGTTATTATGGATTTAAACTGATGTATCTAGGAAGAATTCAACCTCTTGTATGTGACATGATACATCCTATTGTAATGCCAGGGATGTCCATAATAAGTTCAATGACCTGCTTAATCAAACAGCTAAACAGACTCTTTTAAATTGCAGCAACTAAAGCAGTCAATGCTATGTTTGCTTCAAAACATCAAAATACGGGCACTTCTGGATAGCAGCAGCAGTATATGCTGATATTGTTTCTGTTATTGCTGCAAATATTTACAAAGCTCTGATCACTGTGATACCTAGCCACAGTATAAACTAGTTATGAAGAGCCAAATATGAGAATGAAGAGCACCTACTCCAGGCCTTTCTGCAGTAGCTGACTCATTTTCCTTGAAGAGACCCAAGAGGGAGGGTAACATCTAGACGATTGCCTAGGAGAGCCCAATTGGAAAGATTCATTTTATATCTCACCTTGAATGCACCCAAGCTGAGACATAGACTCTTTCTGGAGGGACAGAATTCCAGGCAGGAGGGTCTGTTCCCGACAACAACCTGCCTTCATTCCCTTGAGCTGCACTCAAGAGGAATCTAGACAAAACAGCCTCCAAATTAGTTGTCATAACTGGGTACAGTGGAAGGCAGTCTCTGGAGTTCAGCCCATTTAAGTTGTGACCTTTAATTTCATCCAGGAATGAACAACGGTATCCAGCAGAATGTATGCTGTAGAAGTGTAAGATGATCTTGGTTTAATCTGCCTCACAAGTGGACAGTCACATACTCAGAGGACTTGGAGGGTATTCAATGGTAGAGTTATTGCAATAGTCCAACTTTAAGGTGACAAAGGCCTAGAGTACCATGCGAAGGCTCGTACCCAAGAGCAATGATGACCACAATTTTTTGGCCAGTCAAAGATGAAGGAAGTCATTCCTCACTAATGCTGTTCTTGCAATATCCAGAGACAGAGCAGAAACCAATAAAATCTCAAGACTACAAACCATTCAGATAAAATAAGCAAAAACTTCATTAACGCAGCATTAAGACAGTGACAGCTCTTGCCCTTCCAGAACAGAGTTTAGCAAAACTCAAACTTCTGAAAACCAGGAAATACAGAGGTAAGGTAAATGGCCACGCAACTCAACCGAATACACCCATAACACACACGGTCCCACTCTGCCTTTTCACTGTAACGGACAGGTGCTACCTGCACCTACCCTACGCTCTAACACTGAGCCTACTCGCTCAACAGATACCACTTCTGGAATGTAACAACCACTTCATACCCCTTTACAACCCCTTCACACTTGAACACTGTATGCCACCTAAATCTACACTTTCTGCACCCACTGTTAAATCCACAGACTGCTCTCACTACATTCCACCTCACTACCGACAATACCCATGGCAATAAGACCCTAGTACCCTGCTACAACATATACAATTCAGATGCCCCCTTGGGGCCGGGTCCCCCGGATCCTAACTCACATGAGGGAGTAAAGAATGTGACTCACATGAGGGGGGGCATGGAGAGGGGTCTGATCCCCATCTGTCCCCCAGATCCTGTCACACACACAGAGGGACAAGGAGCAGGGCTCAGAAACCCCAAGAGAGGCAAGACACCCCCATATCGCAGCTCACATGAGGGGCAACAGGGAGTGGGTCTCAGATTCCCCTAGAGGGGTCCCAGATACTGGCTCACACAGCAGGGGAGAATGTGGGGCTGAGAGGCACTTCCAGTCCCTCTGCCACTCACCCCCAGGTTTCCTTTCCAATTTCCTTCCCCTGATCCACCAATGCCTCTGACCTCCCGTACCACCCACCCCAATTTATCCCCCCATAATCCCTCCTCCCCTGGATGCAGCCCAAATCCCTTTCACCCTATTCCCCCACTCCTCCCCCCCCCCCGCCAAAATGCTCCTCCCATGAAAGCAAGCATAGGCATGTCTAATTTTTTTTTTTAGAAAAATACTTTGATTACATTAACCTGCCTCTCCTCCCCTTCCCCCCCACAAAAAAAAATCCCTGACAGATTTTAGCAATATGCCTTCCAACCTTTCCCAGATTTCTGCCCAAGGTGAGTCTCAAATTGTCACTGGCTGGGTGAGTTCAGAATCAAAGACTTACTGCTTATTCTTCTGAGCTATCCACCTGCAGTGCAAGCTTTCCACCTACAAATCCTCTTAGCCTCGCTCTAAGTGTGACCTATTTGGTTGACCCTAGCAGGAGAGCCAAACTCATTTCTAATACTGTTCTGGATTTTGCTCCCCAAAAGGGCTAGTGGGTGCCAGGCACTCTCTGGAGGTAACCCTCAAGTGAGTGAGACCCTTGTGCCAGGTTCAGAGCCATGGCTGGATCTCTAGGTCTAGGCAAAAGAACATTGACAGAATATACCCTTAGAAAAGCTGTTTATTTTGGGGGCCGTATTTCAGGAATCCCTTGGTTAAATTACCCCACATTTGGATCTCTTACCCATACCCCATACTCCCATGAGGAACACCAAATTCCAAGGCAATCTGAGTATCCACACAGATTTTAGAGCACTGAGAAAAGACATCCTTTAAACAGAAAAGTCTCGTCAAACCTAACTATAGCGGCACGCCCGGTGAGGAAACACCCTCAGTTCATTGAACAAACTTTGTCATTGCAAGTCCAGCAAAGCTTCTGCCATATCTGGACTGAGTCTAAGTCAGATGGGTTTCAATCAATCCTTATCTCTGTCCCATGCTAGGACACTAAAGGAAAATAGAAAAGGTTATTAGCATAATGCTGACATCAGAGTTTCTACAGCCTGGCCAGATCCGGAGTAACTACGGCATTGCGAGCCCAGAGGTTCCATGAGTGGCAGTATACACAGGACAAGACACCCAGATCGCAATTGTTTGACCTGATCCACCTGACCTGGAAATGGCTGCGCCCTGAGGCCCTCAGCTCTGAGAAGATGATGGAGCTCCTGGTACTGGACCGGTATATGAGGGGGCTACCACCAGGTCTCCGGGCTTGGGTTGGCCAGAATGACCCCTCCACCTATGATGAGTTGGTCTCCCTCGTGGAAAGACAGCTAGCAGCCCGTGAACTGTTCCAGACCCCAGGGGGTGAAACATGGCAATCCAGGAAGCCAGCCCCAAACCCAAGGTCCCGGACCGCCGAGAACTACAGGAGAACTATAACTGGGAGGAAAGACATTGAGGAATGGCCGGAGTCCAAGAAGGGACCTGGGGGTTTGGCAAGAGAGGGCTGGGGGGGCCGACCAAATAGCCCCAGGCAGAGGGCGGCAACCGGGATAAGGGGTCGGTGTTACGAGTGTGGGGAATTGGGGCATATAGCAGCCCAATGCCCCAACAGGGAAGAGCCTATGCAGTGCAATCTGGGGGATCCTGGGGAACAATGTGGCCTAATTGGCCTGGTAGGGGTCGCAACAACCCCACATGGGTATACAAGGTCAGTAAAAATGAATGGTATTGTGACCACAGCATTAGTAGATTCCGGGAGTGCTGTCACGCTGGTCTCGGGGAAGTTGGTGGGGCAAGACCAACTAACCCGGGCCAAAACCACAGGGGTAACGTGCGTTCATGGCACCGTAAATTTCTACCCCACAATCCCAGTACGGATTGAGATCCAGGGGAACACTACCAGGGTAACTGCAGCAGTGGTCCCTAGGCTCCCCTACCCGGTCTTAATTGGTAGAGACTTCCCTGGGTTTGAGAACTTACTCCCCCCAGTAGAGCCAAGGGAGGGTAGCAACCCCTGGGCTGAAATGGAGGCACCTACAGATAGCTTCACCCCAATTTTTGCTGAATTTGCCCCAGAGCTATTCTCATCCCCTGGGAAACCCCGAAAGTCTAGGCGGGAAAGGAGGGCAGATAAAAGGCTAGGGACCAGGATTCTAGCAGAGAACCAGAAAGCCTCCCTTGTTGGTAAGCGAACCCGTTCAGGAGGCCAGGAGACAATTCAGGCCAGTGAGGACTCAGAGTCAGTTCCTAGCTCAAGTAGGGGCAACTCAGGGGGCGGAGTAGAAATAGGCCCCCTGGAATTAGGTCAGATCGGTACCGCCCGTGAGAATTTCAGGCAGGACGAAGCCAATGACCCGCTATATGCAAATGTGAGGGAGGAGGTAGTGGAAGTAAATGGCGTACCGGTGGAAGGAAAGACCAAAGGCCCGGGGCTGTATTATGTGATCAAACGCGATCTGTTGTACCGAATAGTGCAGATTCAAGGGGAAGAAGTAGAGCAGCTCTTAGTCCCACGGAAACACACAAGGGCAGTACTAGAGCTAGCTCACAGTCATTTATTTGGGGGACATCTAGGAATAGACAAGACACTGGATAGAGTCTTAAGAAGGTTTTATTGGCCAGGAATACGTGCGGAGGTCCAACGCTATTGTGCCTCCTGCCCAGAATGCCAGTTGCATAGCCCTCGACCTCACTTGCGGGCCCCATTAGTACCTTTGCCTATTATTGAAGTCCTGTTCGAAAGGATAGCCATGGACCTTGTGGGCCCGCTGGAAAGATCAGCACGAGGTCACCGAAACGTACTAGTCATCCTTGACTATGCCACTTGGTATCCAGAAGCCATTCCTTTAAGAAACCCCACATCCAAGGCAATAGCAAAAGAACTACTCCAGGTTTTTGCCAGAGTGGGCATCCCTAAGGAGATCCTGACTGACCAAGGAACCCCTTTCATGTCGAAATTAATGAAGGACTTATGTACCCTGCTCCGCATCCATGCCATAAGGACCTCAGTCTACCATCCTCAAACAGACGGCCTGGTCGAGCGGTTTAACCGCACCCTTAAAGGTATGATCCGGAAGGTGGTAGCACAGGATGGAAGAGACTGGGATACCCTTCTACCATACCTAATGTTTGCAATACGGGAAGTCCCCCAGGCGTCCACTGGTTTCTCTCCCTTTGAGCTACTATACGGACGCCACCCACGCGGAATATTAGACATCGCCAAGGAGGATTGGGAAGAACAACCCAACCCAGGAAAGAATGTCACTGAACACGTGACACAGATGAGAGAGCGAATAGCTCGAGTAACCCCTATAGTACGGGAACATTTGGAAAAAGCACAAGAGACCCAGCGGACATATTACAACCGCCAGGCGAAAGTACGGAAATTTCAGCCAGGAGAACGGGTGATGGTGCTAGTGCCGACAGCAGAAAGCAAACTCCTAGCCAGCTGGCATGGGCCGTATGAGATAGTGGAAGCCATTGGGGAAGTGGACTATAAGGTCAGACAACCAGATCGCCAAAGACCAGAGCAGATCTACCATGTAAACTTGCTGAAGCCCTGGCGTGATCGAGAGCCGTGCCTGGTCATTCAGAGAGCTCCATCCCAGACGGACGACCGACAGGGGCAGCTGAGGATATCCCCTGAGTTAGCCCCAGAACAACGAACAGAGGTCATTGATATGATCCAACGGAACCAAGATGTGTTCTGTACACAGCCGGGCTGTACGACACTGGTCCAACATCATATCGTCACCAAGCCTGGAATAAGGGTGACAATAAGACCATACCGGATACCGGAAGCTAAAAGAGAGGAAATTAGGACAGAAGTGAAGAAGATGTTGGAACTTGGGGTTATTGAAGAATCCCACAGCCAGTGGTCCAGTCCTATTGTCTTAGTACCCAAGCCTGACGGCACCTGGAGGTTTTGTAATGACTTCCGGAAGTTGAATGAAGTATCCCAATTCGATGCCTATCCAATACCACGTGTCGACGAGCTAGTTGATCAGTTAGGCAAGGCCCGATACCTAACCACTCTGAACCTGACTAAAGGATATTGGCAAATTCCCCTGGCCAAGAACGCCAAGGAGAAGACAGCTTTCTCTACACCTGATGGCCTGTTCCAATACACTGTCCTCCCTTTCGGACTCCATGGGGCCCCAGCAACATTCCAACGACTTATGGATAAATTGCTGCGACCCCATGCCAACTATGCCGCCGCCTATTTAGACGATATAGTCATCCATAGCCCTGACTGGGAAACGCAACTAGTAAAAGTAGAAGCGGTACTAGACACCCTGAGGAAGGCTGGCCTCACTGCCAACCCTCTCAAGTGCGTGATAGGACTAGCTGAAGCCAGATACCTTGGGTATGTAGTAGGGAGAGGTTTGGTAAAACCCCAATGGAACAAAGTGGAGGCAATACAAGATTGGCCTCAGCCAATCCGTAAAAAGCAGGTCAGAGCATTTCTCGGGTTAGTAGGGTACTATCGGAGATTCATCCCTCATTTTGCCACAAGAGCAGGGCCACTGACTGACCTGATAAAAGCTCGGGGCCCCGAGATAGTAAAGTGGTCTGATGCAGCAGAAGGGGCATTCGCAGATTTAAGGACAGCCCTTTGCTGCCATCCTGTACTTATAGCCCCAGACTTCAAGAAAGAATTCGTTCTACAAACAGATGCCTCGGAGGTAGGGCTAGGAGCCGTCCTTTCGCAGATGGTAGGGGAGGAGGAACACCCGATCCTGTACCTCAGCTGGAAGCTCCTCCCCAGGGAACAAAAGTACGCCGTCGTTGAAAAGGACTGTCTGGCGATAAAATGGGCCATGGAAACTCTCCATTACTACCTACTGGGGCGGCGATTTACCCTGGTGACAGACCATGCCCCGCTCCAGTGGATGCACAGAAACAAGGAGAAGAATGCAAGAGTGACTAGATGGTTCCTATCTCTGCAACCTTTTCATTTCCGAGTACAGCATAGGGCCGGAAGCCAACACGGCAACGCAGATGGCTTGTCCCGAAAGCATTGCCTCTCGTCCCAAGTTGCCCAACCCCATGGTGTTGAGCAGGGGGGGAGGATATGTGATACAGCATGGCCAGAAGGCAGCAGGAGAGTGATCTAGGGTGAGGAGAAGCCTTATTCCCTGTAGATTAATTAAAAGCACCTGAAACCAATTAGAGCACCTGAAGCCAGTCACCTGATAAAATCCCCCTGCTTCAATCAGCCAGAGGAGGAGCTGGAGCAGAGTGAGGAGGAGCTGGAGCAGAGTGGTTTGGTGGTGGAGCAGAGAGCAGTTTGGAGGAGTGAAGCAGAGTGAATTGGTGGTGGAACAAAGAGCAGTTCGAAGGAAAGTGGAGGAGAGTTTTGAGAAGTGCTGCAGCGGGCTGAGAAGACCAAGTTCCTAGGTAAAGGGACACCTGGCTTGTGCAGAGGGAAGGCAGGAAGCCCCACAAGCTGAAGGTCAGGAGAGGGAAGTAGCCCAGGGGAAAGAATCACTGGTACAAGTGGTTCACCTGCTATCATAGGGCCCCTGGGCTGGGACCCGGAGTAGAGGGCGGGCCTGGGTCCCTCCCTCTTCACTCCCCTTCCCTGGGATACTAGTAGGATAGCTGTTACCCCAGTACAGGGGCAAGAAATGGCACCCTGAAACCCCCCCACAAGAAGAGAAAGTGCGGGACCCATCATAGTAGTGCCGGCAATTTGCCACAGCAAGAAGAAGAAAGTCAAGGAAAGTGTGGGCCCCTTGCTGAATGAGGGAGGGAACCTAGAGACAGAGGATGTGGAGAAAGCTAGTGTACTCAATGCTTTTTTTGCCTCCGTCTTCACAGACCAGGTCAGCTCCCAGGCGGCTGCACTCCGCAGCATGGTATGGGGAGGAGGTGACCAGCCCTCTGTGGAGAAAGAAGTAGTTCGGGACTATTTAGAAAAGCTGGACGAGCACAAGTCCATGGGGCCGGATGCACTGTATCCAAGGGTGCTAAAGGAGTTGGCTGATGTGATTGCAGAGCCATTGGCCATTATCTTTGACAAATCATGGCAATCGGGGGAGGTCCCGGATGACTGGAAAAAAGCTAATGTAGTGCCCATCTTTAAAAAAGGGAAGAAGGAAGATCCAGGGAACTACAGGTCAGTCTCACCTCAGTCCCTGGAAAAATCATGGAACAGGTCCTCAGGGAATCAATTCTGAACCACTTAAAGGAGGGGAAAGTGATCAGGAACAGTCAGCATGGATTCACCAAGGGCAAGTCATGCCTGACTAACCTAATTGCCTTCTATGATGAGATAACTGGCTCTGTGGATGAGGGGAAAGCAGTGGATGTGCTATTTCTTGACTTTAGAAAAGCTTTTGATACAGTCTCCCACAGTATTCTTGCCAGCAAGTTAAAGAAGTATGGGCTGGATGAATGGACAGTAAGGTGGATAGAAAACTGGCTGGATGGTCGTGCTCAACGGGTAGTGATCAATGGTTCCATGTCTAGTTGACAGCCGGTATCAAGTGGAGTGCCCCAAGGGTCGGTGCTGGGGCCGGTTTTGTTCAATATCTTCATCAACAATCTGGAGGATGGTGTGGACTGCACCCTTAGCAAGTTTGCAGATGACACTAAACTGGGAGGAGTGGTTGATACGCTGGAGGGTAGGGATAGGATACAGAGGGACCTAGACAAATTAGAGGATTGGGCCAAAAGAAATATGATGAGGTTCAACAAGGACAAGTGCAGAGTCCTGCACTTAGGACGGAAGAATCCCATGCACTGCTACAGACTAGGGACCGAATGGCTGGGCAGCAGTTCTGCAGAAAAGGACCTAGGGGTTACAGTGGACGAAAAGCTGAATATGAGTCAACAGTGTGCCCTTGTTGCCAAGAAGGCTAACGGCATCTTGGGCTGCATAAGTAGGGGCATTTCCAGCAGATCGAGGGACGTGATTATTCCCCTCTATTCGGCACTGGTGAGGCCTCATTTGGAGTACTGTGTCCAGTTTTGGGCCCCACACTACAAGAAGGATGTGGATAAATTGGAAAGAGTCCAGCGGAGGGCAACAAAAATGATTAGGGGGCTGGAGCACATGACTTATGAGGAGAGGCTGAGGGAACTGGGATTGTTTAGCCTGCAGAAGAGAAGAATGAGGGGGGATTTGATAGCTGCTTTCAACTACCTGAAAGGGGGTTCCAAAGAGGATGGATCTAGACTGTTCTCAGTGGTAGAAGATGACAGAACAAGGAGTAATGGTTTCAAGTTGCAGAGGGGGAGGTTTAGGTTGGATATTAGGAAAAACGTTTTCACTAGTAGGGTGGTGAAGCACTGGAATGGGTTACCTAGGGAGGTGGTGGAATCTCCTTCCTTAGAGGTTTTTAAGGTCAGGCTTGAGAAAGCCCTGGCTGGGCTGATTTAGTTGGATTTGGCCCTGCTTTGAGCAGGGGGTTGGACTAGATGACCTCCTGAGGTCCCTTCCAACCCTGAGATTCTATGATTCTATGATAGCTTGAGTTGGCCAGCAACCACTTTCCAAATGACCTTCCCCAGAAAAGGGCTGAAGTTGGTAAGGCTGTTGCTGCCCAGTGCTATTTTTTGAGGAAGGACCAGGTAATAGCATGTTTTAAATTATTCAGGGGCTTTCTGTTTTCCACGTGGGGATTCACAGTCTGAACTGGTAAATGGCCCAAAAAGCCTTCACTGGCTTTAACCAGCTGAGAAGGACAAGGAGCCCATCCACTGATCTGATGCAATCTATAATGCATAACTCACCTTGACAACTGAAGTTTACCCCATGCATGAAGTTGAACAAGGAACTTCCGATGCATCAAGAAGCTCTGATTGCATGACTGGATGGAATTTGATTTGTGAAGACTGAGTTGCCTTTTCCCTCCAGTAACAGTACGGTGCATGATGCTTTGGAAATACTGTCCCAAATCTGATCAATCTTCCCTGAAACAGAATTCTTTAGAGTGGGAGGCACCCACCTCAAACCTGTGCTTGAGATGAGAACTAATCTGCCAGTCCCACTTTATTGTTACTGCCAGGGCTACTGAAATTCTCTTTCACATTCACTAGTACCTTACCCTACAAGTAATTCAACTGATGAGTAGGGTCCTAGTAAATGTGAGTAATCTGCCCCAAATGCTAAATTGCTGCTGTAGTGACATAAACCTAACGGTGGGTATGTATCTGACAGTGCCTGAATAACGTCCCCATAAAACATGAGGGAATGTTATATTTAAGCTTTCCGAGAATATCATTCCAGCAGTGCAATATTTTTGCTGCCATAGAGAAAGATGGAAAATGTAGGCCCCCGGCCATGCCCTAACAGTCAGCCACTCAATAACCAGCTATAAAACAGTATGGGGGCTGAATTCTTTGCAACTCCCCTGGAACTAAATTGACATTATTAAGACAGCCTGACAAAACATCCCTGCTCATTAGGTATCAAATCTCTTGCAATCTGGTGATTCCCAGGTGTGATGCATACTCTGTGGCATTATAACTGTGGGTACCTTCAAGCACAAACTTAAGGGCCCAGTGTCATGGTTGCCTCCTTATGCTGGAGGAAGATCTGTGGAATTTCTACATCTCCCAGGGTGAAGAGTGCTCTGGATGAGTAAAGAAATTAAGGTATTCAAAAATCTTGCCATTCATTGCCCTTGTGGAACCAATGACTCTTAGCATGCATTCTCAAAATGGATTATCTTGCTCCATTTGATATTCCCACAGGGGCTGTGTTCTTCTTGTCTCTGGAGCCCTGGCTATTATGGTTCACACACTTTTGACAGACACTCCTTTGGAGAATAATTCATCAGAGATGATCCAGGCTAATTCTTCTTCCTTCACCTGCCCCATCACACAGTATGGTTACTATTTATTGGCTATGGTTTTCCTTTTAGTGTGAAATATTACAATGTCCGTTTTCTTTCTCTGGCGACACCTAGCAGGAATTTTAGGAGTAATTCACTTACAGCTGTTGTCAAGCTTGGCTCTTCTTCAACTTCATGCATAAACTGACTGTGAAAGTTCTCAGTTTCAGGTAAGAGGGACTCTCGGTTCTAATATTATGAAGTTAAAAATAATACAAACAGACAAATTAAGATAATATTTTCGGCAGACTAACAACTTTCCTGTATCTATCATGCTGTCAATGTCAAGATCTTACAAGACTCCTGTATTAATACTTCATTTGACACCAGTCTATACTAAGAAAGGAAAATTGTCTATTTCAGGTACTTAAAATACTAAAAGCATAAAAGATGCTGCTCAAAGTAAACACTACGTGACTTGGCAGATACTGTGAAGCACTGCACCTCTAAGACAACCATACATGATTTAATATACTCTCTAATTTTTGCAAGATGCTGATTAAATTCTGGAGGAAGACTTTTCATAATTACATCCTGCATTGTCTTTTTAAAGTCAGGAAAGGGTGCATAATTTCATGGGCAAGATTCGGCCAGCAGTGTATATGCAGTTGCCATGAGTTCAGTGGAAATTGCATAGATGCATCTGAGGGCAGATATTGGGACTATTTTACAATATCTTGCAGCAAATTACTGTACGGTTATAAGATATTTAGTCTTAAGGAGGATGACATCCTGGCCTCTCCCACCAGGTGTCACTGCAAAGTCACATTACAGTATCTAGCAATGATAACATTCGATGCAGACAAACTGTGGATTATGAGCCTATGTAAAGGTCACTGCTGAGTAAAATAATCTCTTATCAATTCTTTTTTTGCTCTCTACCCTGCTAGCCAAAAATAAAATATAACAACAGTTGCTTTGTGTGAAGCTCAACAAAAGAACAGAGGTTCAATTGTAAATTGTGGGTACAAATATTTTTTACTGCATAAAAGTCTGTAAGAGATTGACATTTAAGATGCTGTTGCTGCTCAGTGCCACAGATATGGTGCTCCCTTTCTCACAATTAGGACAAACACCAATATCCTGGTGTTGTAACCAGAAAAATCAGGGCTAACTTTAAAGTCGAACCAACACAAATCGGTCTACTTGAGGATGTCAGTTTCTGAATGACAGACTCGCAGGTCAGCTTGCTGCTTGATCATCCCCTTTGGCAGCCACACCAGATGGGGAAGAAACTCAACGTCTGGTTTTTCCCGCTGGAAAACAAGGTCCCTAAAAATCAGTCTGTCTGTAATGGGCAGCACTCACCTCTTGAGCACCTCCTAGTGGCTGCGTGTGGTACTGTAGTCCTCATCTCCCTGGTGCCACCTGCAAGCTGCCAGCTGACCTTAGTAGGTCTTCCTCTGGCTAAGTCACAAAGTCCAAATTAATCCCTTCCGGGATATTAAAGAGGCCAAAAAATAACAGACTATTTGCTCTCACTAGGGTTTTCAGTCCTTTAAATTTGGCCCTTTATTCTGGCTCCAAAATAAGGCCTATCTCCTACTTGGTGTTTACACCACTTTACCTGTATTTGGCACAGGTACCTGGGCCTGCCCACTACTCTGGGTTCCAACCCAGGGACCACATAAATAGCAGCTACGCACCACTCAATTTCAGTTAGTTGCTGCTTCTTCTCTGGGCCTCCTCTATCTGGCCCCATTTATCTTCATCCTTACCTCAGGGCTAAGGTACTTTCGTCCTCTCTCCCTGCAAACCCAGCTTAAGCAAATGCAGCCAGAAACACCCTGGTTGTCCCTTGAGATCCGTTGGCCCAGAGAGGAGTACACTTCCTTGCCCTTCTGGTCCCCACCAGGAACTGAACTGCTAAGGTCCCACAGCTCCTTTTATCTGAGCCTGCTGGGTTCTGACTGGCTGCCTCCCTAAGCAGGCTTAGACGACTACCTTCACTGGTCCTTTTTTGGGTCTGGTAGGACTGCGGGGCTTCCTGTATGAGCCGCAAAGGCCAGGTATACTCTGTCACGCTGCCCTATATATCAACTCACAAAGCAGCTTCTGTCACTTTGTGAGGGACTACTTTTTATATCCAAGGAAATGTACACAAAAAACAAAAAGGAAGTGCTCAGTTTGATGGTATATAAACAGGGTAGACCTAGATAAGAGCCTAAATAAAGTCTGCACCTCCACTCTTGCAGAGCATGGCCAACAAATGAATGAAGTTCATGTTTTAAAGTGGCCCGAGGAAGAGCTCTATGAAGCTTGAAAGCTTGTCCTTTCCACCAACAGAAGTCGGTACATTACCTTGTCTCCTTTAAATCCCCTCATGTTCTCCAAGCAATAGGAGGTATCACATCTAGCAGCACAAAGTGACTCCAACTTCTAGAGAACACTGTGGTTATAGACTGGCTAAAGAAGGTAAGGTAGTGATTTTATGATAAACTCCTTTTTGTGCAGTGTAATCTCTGGTGCTTTGTATACTGGGCCTGAACTACAGTACTTACACACCATAAACTGTTCATTATAGGTACTGCAGTAGTGTGTAGGCATGTACTGAATTATTCATAGGCCTTTCTATGGTACTTAGCAACACAGTATCTCAGCACTTCAGAACAATTAAGCATTTTTTAGCCTCACAACATGTGATGTTGTGAAATATTTACACCTTTTTGTTTTCAAGTGGGGAAACAGAGGTTCAAAGAGGTTGCGACTTTTCCAAGGTCACACAGGTCATCTGAGCCAAGAACAGAGTCTAGGTCCCATGACCCCCATCCTCTGACTTACCAAGATCTCCGGACAGTATCTTCAAGTGTTCAGAATTTTGACCGTTATGAAGAGACATTAATAACAATGTGGGTGAGAATATTAGGTTTTTCTGTCAGAGCGTTATAACAAAATGCATGAGTGCAATGCATTCTAAAATTCACTACATTTTTTATGAAAGTGTACAATGCTTTTGTCAAAATAGCACTCCATTTCACAGAAAACACTTTTAACCATGCCTCTATTTATTTGAATAATTATCTTTAAATTTCACTATTTCTAACACACACACACACACACACACACTCTGACAGTGGTCACACATAACAAACTACACCATTCTATAGTGGTTACTCATTTATATACATAGCTTGTTTACAGCCCCAGGACTCTCAATGGGCATCCAACATAGATACCTGGAATGACTCCGTGGAGCTGTTCTCTTTCTTCTATGCTATAACGTCATTTTTTCATTAGACATGTAAACAGCATGGCAGAAAAAAGTTATATCAGACTTTACGAAAGCACTAGAAATGTTTATTTTAGCTTCATAAAAACCATGCTTAATCTAGCCTTTCATGTTATAGTAATCTATGTATCAGCCTACAACCTTCCAGCTAAAAGCACTAAGTAGATTAAGCTGCTACATCAGCTCTGATTGATTTGAAATGTTTTTCACTATATTATCAAGAGTCAACAGTTCAGCATAAGTACCTTGAAGAAAGTTTTTCCCCTTTGGCAGATTTACAAAAGCAAATACTTAAACTGAATCACAATGAATTTCTGCATTTTTATAGGTGGGGAAAAAACCCTTCAAATCCACTCTAAAGCTGCTTCTGCTTCCGGATTTACCCAAACCATCTGATTAATACTAGATGGTACCTATTTTATCGTGACAAAAGCAGTCATGTTATGAAGAAAAATGGTCCCTCTGGGGGCTATCATTTGTATTGACCAGTAGCAGGGACACACCAATAGATGGCACCGCTGGGGCTGTAATTTGCATAGCCTAATATGCAAAACAGCTCTGAGAAAGGGCAGTAGGGATTTTGCTAACACATACTGTAGTTACAGACTACCTGTAAAAGGGTTTTATAATCCTACTCTTTAAATTTGAAATTTGGGAAGCTTTTTGTACTGCATTTGGAGAAGGTACTAAATAGGTCATAAATTGTAACCATAACCTAAATGACTGCTCAGTAGGGCCTCAGCTACTAACATTATCAGAGGTTAAAAACATCAATGACAACAAGAACACAAAAGAGAAAAGGAGAACACTCTCATTCATTATGCCAGTACTGCAGCCTTCACTGTAGCCCATTCTCTGACTATATGGTGCATATATTTGCATAGATGGAGCAAGATCTTTGCATATGTTCAGAATCCACCCCAAGAACTTGTTGAGATGTTAATGGCACAAACAACTATAAATATGGTACTGAATATCTGGCCTGTCTACACAGGTGAGGTTGGGGAGACATTGCTATAGGAACCTGTGAAAAAGGCAGAGCACTAAGAGATGACCCTGAGATGCAAAATTTAGATCTTTGCCCAGATTTCAATTAGCTTCCCATTCAGGCATGTTTGCATTCTAGGTTTTGGTTTGGCTCATTATTAGAGAGAGATAGTACTGCAGAGCACATATTAATAGTGGGAAAGTGGCCGCCATCAGCAGGGATATAATAGCACACAGGGCTGGCCTTACCATGAGGCGAACTGAGGCAGCCGCCTCAGGTGCCAGACTGTGGGGGGGACACCACTAGGACCCAGAGTGTAGAAAATTGTAGGCGGGATTATTAAACTGGTGCCCCTATGCCTGACTTGCTCTTAGCAGCACAAACATAAGCTTACAGTATTGGAAAACTTCTTCTTCTACTTCTAAAAAAGTGTCTTCTACTTCTAAAAATGTTATAAACGATTCTTTAACTGTAATCTGTGCTGAATCACTAATGTTGACAAATCTCAGTACTAACGACATCTGTTCTTGATGATTTATGTCCGGAGTACAATCTAGAATTACAGCAAAATATTTTGCCAAAGTAACCAATGAAACAATTTTGTTTCTCACTTTATCACTCATTAGCATGATCAGTTCATTTTGAATTCTTGGTCCCAAATAGTGGTCATGTATTTCATTTTCAGTTACTCTTTGAAGATGTTCATTCATCACTGTGTCAGATTTTCCCAGGAGTTGTACAAGACCCCCAAAATTGCCATTTTGGGGCTGGAATAATTTCTCAATGTTTCCTCTAAAAGCAAGATTGTTTGTTGATAGATACTGAACAATCAGATAATAGATGTTAAAGAACACGACACCAATGCTGCTTCTCTGACTCCAGCAATCTTTGATTTTGGGCATCAAGAGTTGTCTGATTTTTTAACCTTACACTCAGCTCACACCATTTGTGCATACTTTCAATGTGGTGTTGTGCCTTTTCATGTTGCGGTAATATGTGACTAAGATTTTTCCAATCATTAATACCCATGGTTGCTATCTTAAAATTGCAACTATTGAAAATCTTGCATGGGAAGCAAAATACAGCATCCTTGCATTTAGAGCACACAAGCCACCGTCTGTTGACAATTTCACTATTAAAAAGTCTTTTGTAGTAATTGTTTTCTGCGAATTTCCTACCTCTGATGTCTTTAGGATATTCAAGACCTTTTATTCTCACAGGGCCTCTCTCAAGTATAAGGGCACAGAATTCGTTGTTTAAAGATTGCGGCCATGTGCCAATGTCATCTATATCCCATGCTAGTACAGTTTCAACTCTTGTAATTTCTTGTTTTGCGTCCGCATCTGTTTCAAAATGATTGTTCTGTGTGTTGTTGCATTTCTTGAGCTTCGTGTGCATAAATATTTTCTTCGGCAGTTACTTGATGATCTTGATCAACTTTGTTGTTTTCATGATGTACAAACTTAAGTATAGAATCCTTCTGTGCTTGTATAGCTAATCCTATTTCATCTTTCCATTTTCTTTTTGTGACCCGGAAAGTTGTTTTCGAAGCGACATAAGTTATAAGAGTGGTTTTTAAAGAAATACCTGTTTAAATTATTGTCAGATTATCAGAAATATTATTTAAAATAACTAATATAGGATAGCCGTGAGTCTGTGACCTTGAGCTAGTGTGAAGACACCCCACAAGGTGCTCCACCCTGACTGAGACACAGCAGAGTTGGAAACCCATGTCATTTTTACAAAGCCACTTTTTAGTTTTAAATGTATAATGGGCATCAGTCTTAATGTTAGTTACAACTCTGTATCAACTTTATACTGTAAATAGATCAATGGCATTATCCAGTTTTATAAGCTGGGTTTCCAAGCAGTGGGAAAATATAACCCTAGTTTTATTCTTAGGTAAAGTACAAAGTGACCAAAATGAAGTCAGCACAGAATCATCTCATCTAGATTAAGGTAGCACAGAAATGTTACAGAAGTCCTATTGTGCCTTATTTTTTTTGGAAAAACGGTAGCAATAACAGCACATTTTGGGCACTGCCAGAAATACATGATAAATCACTGCCTCTAAAGTTCCATCAAAAACTGACATTTTCACAGCTCTAACATGATCTGCTGCACAGATTCTTCACAAGGAAGAGTCCCTGGCCTTTTTAACTCATATTAACCATGTATTTACTTTATGAAAGTTGGACAAAACATTGTGAAAATGTAAGACATTGACTGCCCAACCTCTGGGCTGGCAAAAGCTATACTGACCCACAAAAAACCCAAGAGAATCTTAGTACAACATATGGTCACGCTATACACTAGGAAGGATATGAGCATATTACAGTTGTTGGAGGGCTAGAGGAAAGCCAGTCAACATTTTTTGTTTCTCTGATAAAAACTGGCCCATTCCCTGCCCCGAATCAAACTTGTCACAAATAATTGTCAACAACTTAATTTTCTGTTTTTGGCTAAGATATTGATTTTTAAAAAAAAATATTGAAATTGGATTCAGGATTGTTAGCAAGCATTTTTGGCAAACAAAGTTGTTAAATGACAATCTAAATGGCAACACAGTACTGCTTCCATGCTTGGCTTACCGCCCAGCTTGCTGGTCCAACAGCTGCCGTAGAGGAGGAGATAGGTGGAAAGCTGCAGGACCCCAAAATCCACCTCTTGGGGTGCAGAGTGGCAACAGCAGCAGCAAACCCTCAGGTCTGATCACACGCCACTGGGCACCACTGCCAGCACCACGGACCATGGTGAAGTTAGCACAGCATCTGATCTCAGGGACGGGGCACCCACAGAGCCACAGCAGCTCATCCTGCCCTGCGCAGCTCCCCCCGGATGAGATGGATTGCTGCCAGCCTGGGGGAGAGACGCGCTCCCCAGCTAGGGTGACCAGATGTCCTGATTTTATAGGTCCAGTCCCAATATTTGGGGCTTTGTCTTATGTAGGCACCAATTACCCACCACCTAGGGTGACCAGACAGCAAGGGTGAAAAATCAGGACAGGGGGTGGGGAGGTAATAGGAGCCTATATAAGAAAAAGATCCAAAAATTGGGACTGTCCCTATAAAAGTGGGACATCTGATCACCCTACTCCAACCCCCTGTCCTGATTTTTACGCATGCTATCTGGTCACCACCCTATTCCCAGCCAGCCAGCCGTGTGTGACCATTCCAATCCTGGCTGGCTGCCAAGGAAGTGAGTTACTTTCACTTTCATTCCTGTTCCTCAGCACCAGTCAGCCAGCCACCCCTTCCCCTAGCACCTAACCCAACCCAGCCCTGCCGGAGGGGAGGGGGGAGAGAGGGGTGCTCGGGGGGGGGGGGGGGAGAGAAGAATACTGCCAGAGCCGCCTAGCCTGCCTCACCTCACGCCGGGGGCGGGGGGGGGGGGAGTCACACTTACAGGTGAGTTCCTTCCCCCACCTCTCCCCTTCCCAGAGACCCCAGCAGCCAATCCCCTCTCTCAGACTGTGCTGCAGGCATTCGGCTCTCTCTAGGACCCAGCGCTGCTCTTACATGCTCCACTACTTCCCCTCCGTCCCCCTGCCCCTGTATAACTGCTACCGGTAGCACATTCCTACGCAGAGCAGTTTAATACACTACAGCTCTCCTGAGATACACAGACACAAATGTTCACAAAACGAAAATAAGAAAGAAAAACTTGTAGCACCTTAGAGACTAACAAATTTATTTCAGCATAAGCTTTCGTGGGTTAATGCTGAAATAAATTTGTTAGTCTCTAAGGTGCTACAAGTTTTTCTTTCTTATTTTCGTTTTGCTGACACAGACTAACACGGCTACTACACTGAAACCTAACAAATGTTCACACTGAGCCTTCCGGCCCCAGTGTGGATGAGAGTGGTGAGGAGATGCCTGATCTTCCAGTTAGTCAGAGAGCAAGTGACCTGGCAGCTACTGCAGCATCCATATCTCCATCTCAAACGGATGTAACCATGCACATTCCTGAAGAAAAGTGTAGATCAGAGAAGAGTGTGGTGGAGGCACAAGAAACAGCTGCTGCTGAGTTTAGTTCCTTAAGTCTAGATGATCCAGGACTGTGGACCTGCTTGAGCAGTAGCCTGAGGGACTTCCTTGTACTGCATGGGCCACAGCAAGTGAAAAACGTCATGTTCCCCAAAGACAATGAAAATAGAAGTTTCCATCTAACACATTACTGGCGTGAAATCCCCAATTGTGACAAAGTGGAGAGGCCACAGCTTATGTACTCAAAACCCCAGAATGCTGAATACTGTTTTTGTTGCAAACTCTTCCAGTCTAATGTTCCAGCCACGTTGGGTTCTACGGGAACAAAGGAGTGGAAAAATCTGGCTAGAAATCTGGCGTGCCATGAGAAGGCAGCAAATCACCAGAGAGCATTCCATAGGTGAAAAGAGCTTGAGATTGAGACTAAGGTTAAAGGCCACCATAGATGATCAACATCAAGAGAAGATTGCATCAGAGTCTATTTACTGGCAAAACGTTCTGAAAAGGCTCATTGCCATTGTGAGAGTGCTTGCTACCCAAAACCTAGCACTGAGTGGCACTTCAGATCAGCTGTATGTGCCAAACAATGGAAACTTCCTTAAAATTGTGAATCTGATGGCTGAGTTTGATGCTGTACTCCAGGAGCATCTAAGAAGAGCCACCACCCAAGAAATGTACACATACCACTACCTTGGAAAAACAATTCAAAATGAGATCATACAGTTACTGGCAACAAAAGTCAAACAGAAGATTGTGGCAGATCTGAAGTCAGCAAGATATTACTCTGTTATTCTGGACTGCACACCTGACATCAGCCATAAGGAACAAATGACTTTAATGGTGTGTTTTGTAACAACAACAGAACCTAGTGAAAATGTTCCTGCAATGGTGACTGTCAGAGAGCATTTTCTAGAATTTATTGACATTGATGATACTACAGGAGCTGGTATGACAAATGTGCCTCTTAAAAAGCTGGAAGATACGGGAATTGCGATAGCTGACATGAGAGGTCAGGGCTAATAATGGTGCTAACATGAGAGGAAAGAACAGAGGAGTGCAGACATGGATACAAGAGTTAAATCCTCGAGCTTTTTTTGTCCCATGCAGTTCTCATTCATTGAACTTGGTGGTCACTGATGCAGCATCAGCTTCTAGTGAGGCTGCTGAATTTTTTAAAGTAATTCAAAGCATCTATATTTTTCTCTGCATCTGCTCATTGATAGCAAATTTTGAAGCAATATCTGGGAACATCCTCTCTGACACTGAAACCACTGAGTGCCACACGATGGGAAAGTCAAGTGGAGGCGATAAAGCCTATCAAACACCAAATTGGGAAGATAGATGATGCCATAGTTGCCATTATGGAGAATAATGCTAAGACAGGAACTGTTCGTGGGAGAACAGTGGCAGAGGGAAATGGAATCACTAGAAACATACATAACTTCAAATTTCTGCATGGCTTAGTGTTGTGGCATGACATATTGTTTGAAATAAAGGTTGTAAACAAGAGACTCCAAGGTGTTGACCTTGATATATCTGGAGCAATGGAACAACTGGACAAAACAAAGTCATACCTACAGTCTTACCGGTCAGATGAGAGATTTCAAAACGTTCTGAAGAGTGCACAGAAGTTGGCAGAGGAACTTCACACTGAAGCTATTTTCCCACCCATTCAAGAATACAAGAGTCACCGAAGAAGACGACATTTTGATTAAGAGACCCCAAACAACAATTCAAAGTTGAATTCTTTAACCAGGTGCTAGACTGTGTAATACAGTCAGTTGAACGTTTCATGCAGCTCAAGGAACACAGCAATATATTTAGGATGTTGCATGATATTCCAAAACTCCTCACTATACCTGAAGAAGACCTACATTAGCAATACAGGGCACTAGAGACAGTGTTAACACATGATGACATGCGCAATATTGATGCAAGTGATTTAGGTGATGAACTGAAAGCCCTTGCAAGATACATTTCAGCAGGATCAACTCCAAAGGCTGTTCTGGAATATATGTGCACAAATAAGATGACCACCCTCTTTCCAAATGCTTTTATTGCTCTGCGCATACTTCTAACACTTCCTGTAACAGCTGCCAGTGTAGAACGCAGCTTCTCCAAGCTGAAGTTAATAAAAACACATCTACGCTCCACAATGACACAGGAGCAGATGGTTGGCCTTCCAACCATCTCAGTAGAGCATGAGCTGGCCCAGACTGTGGACCTTCAGGAAGCAGTTCAAATCTTTGCAACCAAGAAGGCACGGAAAGCACCACTTTGATTATTCAAACAGATAAAAATGGCAGTGTTTACTATGCAGACAAGAAAAGTTACATTAGCTGTTCAGACGTTTGAAATTGAAGTGTTACTTACAATTTTTGAACAAGGCATTTTAAGTTGTTAGTTCTCCTTTATCAGGGTAGGTAGCAGAGCAGTACCATGAGAGGAGTAGAACAGAAAGAAGGCAGAATTAAGACCTTTCAAAGTTTTGGCCTAAGCCAGGGGACATGGGGGCGTCATTTGAGCTCCTCGCCTCAGGTGCCAAATGTTGTGGGCTGGCCCTGACAGCACAGCACAACACAGGCACCTAGGGAAAATCCTGACTCTACTGAAACTGATGTTAAAACTCCAATTGACTTCAATAGGGCCAGGATTTCACTCCTGGACCCCAATTTCCACTGGTCCTGGTGATTCCTTTACCACTACTGAGCTCCTAAGTTCCTCTGGACTTTCTGCCCACCCCAAATTCAGTGTGCCTACAGGGCTCCTGAGCTCCACAGACTTGCCCCGGCCACACCAGATCCTGTAGCCCACCTGCTTGCTTACTGTCCATTTGGTTTCACCCAGTCATCAGTTCTCTGCTCCCCAGCAATCAACATCTTGACTCCTACTTCCAGTCCCAGAGTTGCCTCCTACAGACTTTTAAAATCAGTAGAACCCAGTGGAGATCACATCAGGCTCATGGGAAGACTGGGAATCAAGGTAGGAAGCCCGGGAGATGCTGCAATGTGGAAGGGAGCTCACTTATGGAGACCAGCTGGGAACCAGAGGCCATTCAGAGCTCTGAAGGTTCACAGAGCTCTCTGCTCCCTGGTTCTCCTGCTCACAATTCCCTGAGAAGTGTGGGGCCTATGGGCTAGGCCAGAGAGACAGGTCCATCCTGCAAAACTCAGATTCTGAACTCCACTCCAAAACTCAGGGGGTGTTTGTATCTGGGGTTTTCCTTTGGACCCTTCTCTGCCCTTCTCGTGGGGACTGGTCACTCTATTATTGAAATGTAAACTGTTTTCAGCCACATAGTCTGTGACACTGTTAGCATCACAGACAAAAGGCTTAAGTATGATCATCATATAACTATGAAATTACCAAGAAATAAATGGATACTGGGAGCTGATTCTGCAAGCCTTACTCACACTGAGCAGCACTTTCAGTGGGGTTACTTATTTTGTAACTGCTATTCAGTGTAAGGGTTTAAGAATCAGGCCCTGTATATTTGTATTTGATCACAGAATCACTTATTTTATCAGTAAATTAACACGGCTTTAACAAGAAATTTTTTTATAAAGGACAAAACTGAAAGTCAATGTCATCTAAGAAATAACCTGAGCAATCCAGTAATTGAATAAAAATGTGTGTCAGCATATCAGCATCAGTGTGTGCTAGCTTGATCACTTGGAGTTCACTGACATGATAAACTCCTTCTGTCAGCATTATGCCGTGTACGCAGCACACTCTGAGAAGACCTTATGTACTAAATGCTGTTTATCAGCAAAACAGAGATACTGATATGTACACTTGACCTCCAGTGTCACAACAAGGAAACCTCATCTCTTTAGCAAAAATTAGATTAAATTAGCATTTTGCAACATCCCATCAACCACTCTGACTAACTGCAAAATGCTTTACAGGGAAAATGTTGTATGCAGTGTCATTGTAGCCATGTTTATCTTCAGGTATTAGAGAGACACAGAGCTCTGTGTAAGCTCGAAAGCTTGTCTCTCTCACCAACAGAATTTGGGACAATAAAAGATATTACCTTGCCCACCTTGTCTTATTACAGGGAAAATGTTAACTGTTAAGTATTCTGTAATGCATAAGTATTTCAGCTTCAATGTACATTTAAACATCAAAAACAATGACAGACAGGTAGCAAACACTTCCACAACTTGTGCATATAATTTAGGGCCCTGAGTCTTTGGGAGTGATGACTGCAAAAGAGCTGGTTTTAGTTTTCTGGTTCTTGAGGCCAGTTCCTTACCAGCCTTAGCTTTGGCACAGTGTAGAATAGCCTAGGGGCTGCTCTACACTATGCCAGCTCACAGTGGCACCCAAGAGGACATCTGCCAACTGAGAATAGCAGGCGTGCAACATTGTATTAGCTATGGCCCTCCTGCCCTTACAGAACCACTATGTGGAGTAGGAGTCAACTGCACTGGCTCTGTGCCAGCTGAGGACTTCCCCATGCCAGGGAAATTCTCAGCTACTTAGATCTGCACAGCTTACAGCTTCTTTGTGCCACATAGTCTGGTACAAAAGGACCAGAGCACCTGGTTCTAGAAGTCTAAATCAGAGGAGGTTTTTTGTTAACTTCTCACCCTTAACCCCCCCTCCCAACCCTTTCCCCCCACACACACACGTCTGCCACTTACTGTGATTAGAAAATAAGCACATCTGATGGAAACCTTGAGTTATTGCAGGTGCCATTACATAATGAAGCAGTTCTGTTCATTAACACCCTGTGATTTATCACCCTTGAAACAGGGGGAAGCCCTGGAAAATACAGTTCTTACGTCCTCTCATATTATTCCCAGTTCAGCACTTCAGATAAGTGTTGGAACAGCTGATGGGCCAGAGTCCTGAGACGTCAAATGTTTCACTTCTAATTTTACCCCATACTGCAAATCTAGAGCTTAAACTCATAACTAACTTCAGCCTTCAATATTGTGTCCTACCTTCATATAGCCAGTCGTTGAGGCCATTGAAAATAACACCTTCCTTTCCAGTGGAGACCACTCGGATGGCTTGTTTCCCCACATGAGCACAGTAATAGATGTTATTCTCAAAGATAAATATCTAATTTGAAGGGAAAAGGAAAAGAGAACACTGGTAAGCAGCGAGTCCATTATAAAATAGTGCATTGCTTTCACAACAATCAGTAGTATATGGTGACAGATCACATTTCTACTGCAACTTTTAACAAAAAGGATCCCAAAGCCTTTTATCAATTATATTGCTAGCTCCTCAGCTGATTTAAGTTGGTATAGTTCCATTGACTTTAACAGAACCTGTTGAGGGTCTGGCCTAACAAACATGTATTTCTTCACTCATTACTAAAATATTGTAATCACTTTAGATATTGAAATATGGCAGTTAAACAGCAATGATCTGCAGCTTAAGGGCAAGAAATGAAAAATACCATATCCTCCCAGTAGTTTCCGAAACATGGTGCATAGACCACTGGTGGTCCGCAGAACGTTTGCTGTGTGGAGACCCGGATGGTGATAGAAGGCTGGTTCTCCTTGTTTGCAGATGCATGTGTTTCCTTAAAAGATAGCTGATGGTGTATTAAATACTGTTTTAATAGTGATTTCAATGCAAGGTCTGGCTGTAGATGCTACAAGAATGACGTGCTCCTGAACAGGAGGGGAAGTGGGCTGTGTGATTACTAGTGGCTTGGAAGGTGGCCCACAAGACAATCTAGATTCTCTATTAACATGTGGCCCATATTGAAAGGGCTGCAAAATCTCCTGCCACATCCTATTGAAATTACTGGGTAATTGTAGGTTGTCGGAAGGTAATTACCCAGACTGAAATTTGGCCAGGACATGAACATTAATATGCATACTCTTGAGAAAGGTGGCAGGGGATCCTTAATTCATAGATTCCAAGGCCAGAATGGACCACTGTGATCATCTAGTCTGTCCTCCTGTAATGTCAATGACTGGTCAGGACCAAGAGGCCTGACCCTGGAAACCTTTACTCACACAAGCAGCTCTACTCAGTCCGTGGGACTATCTGCATGAGTAAAGACTACTGGCATGAGTAAAGGTTTGCAGCATCGCACCTCAAGGGTTTATGAACAGTCAAGAATTCAAGCCAGACTTGCCAAAATGGTGCCTGGAGCTAGGCTCCTAACTAAGTATCCTGGTTTTCAAAGTACCAAGCATCCACAGATCCTACTTATGTCAACAGAACCTGGTGGGTGCTGGGCTCTTCTGAAAATTAGACCTCTTATTTAGGTGTTTAACTATGGATGTAAGAGCAAACTGTAGGCACCCATTCTTGAAAATCTTGGTCCTTGGCCTCAATTTTTGTCCTTATCTCTGGCTAAACACTCTGTTTCCTGTATCACTGTCACATCCAATAAAGGGATGTTTTGGGGGTTTTGTTTTTTTTTTGTTTTCTCTGTAGCACATTTCATCTTTTTAAAAATAACACTCTTGCTTTGAAAAATACTATTAAACTTCATTCTACCAGACTGCAGAGATGCAAGGCACAGAAGTATCAGCGAAGCAATTTAGTCGGAAAGACAAATTGTTAATGACAGTTAATGGATGTTTAAGAGTGGGATTTTTATACATTTAATGGAATTGGAACAAATGTTAAGTATCTTTTCCATGATACAAGAATGCAATGTACTTATGAAAAGGTAGAACTGGAAAAAATATTTGCTTTCAATTTATGTTTCACATCCTGTTACAGTAGTGTTTCAACCAGAGCTGAGTTGGAAAGCTGCCAAACGCAAGTATAGATCCTAATTTAATTTCAGCAGCTGTTATGGTGAGTTTGCCTGGGGTAAAAGGTAGAACTACAACTGTAACTTGTTTTAATCTTTACCAGCCTACATGAGCTTTTGAGCTAAAAAGAGCTGCATACAATTAATATATTCTGAAAGTAAAAATATGCTGTGACAGATATTAAATTCTCCTCTCTCTCTCCTGCCTTTATTTTTATTTTTAGTATGCAGATAAAACAAATGAGAGGTACTGAGCATAGACTGTTATATTAACTAACAATTTTGCATATGCTGAAGTTTAGATGCACACAAAAAGTCAGGACTAAGCAGAATAACATACTGTAAGAAGAATACTGGATTTTTCTTTTACACTTCTAAAACAAGCACTCTCCCTCATGGATGAAATAAAAAAAAATCAAAGCGATTGCTGTGGTCATGAAAACTGAACATAAATCAAACTCTAAGCCACATAGAACCAGGGTACCTGATTATGATCCCATCGCCATCGGTATAAATCCATTCACTGACTTCAATGGAGCTACTCTTTGACTTATAGAGTCAAGCCCAGAAGTGTCCAAACTTTGCTCAGACACAATGTAAACTAGCAAGGAGCCCAAAGAACTACAGCTAATTTGCATTAAAGAGAGCAAATTGTGGCCACTGTGCGTGTATGGGGGCAGGAGGTCTGTGTCTTCATCCGTCTGTCAAATAACTAGCACATTGTGGGTACTACCGCAACCTAAGGAATATTAATAATGAAAAATGTTGTTGCACAGCATTTATATCGGCCTTAGGGGTGTGGGAATTCCTGTAGGTTCTGCAGTCCCAGTGGCAGAGGCAGCGGGTCCAGGGCGGGGTAGGTGGTGGGTGTTGTACAAATTCCCTTCCTTCACTCAACCTGCTCCACAATTCCCTTGTGTGTAGGAGTGGTTCTTTAAAAAATTATATTGCTCTCCACAGCAGGCCTAGCTCTCTCCAGGATAGGTCAGCTTCTAGCAACTCCCAATCTCTGCTGTGAGAGAGGCAGGACAGTCCGGTAGTTATACTACTAGCCTAGGACTTGAGACACATGGATTCAATTCCCTGCTCCCCCACAGACTTCCAGTGCGACCTCGGGGAAGTTGCTCTCTTTGTGCCTCAGTTTCCCATCTGTAAAATGTGGATAACAGCCCTTCCCAATCCCTACCTCACAGGAGTATTGTGAGAATAAATGCATTAAAGACTGTGAGGTGCTCAGATATTAAGGTAATAGGGGCCACATAAGTACCTAGGATAGATAGCCACATTCATAGTTGTCTGGGGTTTCGGTGATGTTGTAAGCACCAAAGACATAGGGCGCTGCATCATTAGTGGCTAGTATTATGGCTATTTATTTAGATTGTGGTAGCATGCACATTGCACTAGGTTATATCCAAACCTAAATGGAGACACTTCTGAACAGAAGAGCCTCCCAAAAGGGAAAGGGACAGATTACAGCTGGCCTCTGGGCACTTTGCCAACACCTTCTCTCCCCAGTGGCAGGAGAGGATGGGGGGTCCCCCAGACGCCCAGCTCTTATACATTCAGGTGGAGCTATTGGTTTAGAAATGTTGGCCTGAGTTTTTGACTGTTAGGTCCACCCCAACTCTCACTGAAGTTAGTGGGAGCTTCTCCAGTCACATCAAAGGGAGATGGATCAGGCACTTGCAGACTTACAATGCTACTTTCCCAGACAACATCCTCCTTTCTATGGTATGATGAATAGTAATGAACACAGTATATTCTGGGGGCCTTGTCACTGTATAGGAGGATTCTATTTAGTCCTCTCTAGCTGAGATTTATTACTCTTTTCTGCAAAGTTCATCCAATCAAGCATCCAGATTAGAAGGAATTATTCAAGTGATGCAACATGTTCCTTGCTCAGAGTTTCACAGCAATTGAAACAGAAGGGCTTGCCATACTTTGTATGTTATTTACCTTTTAAACAAATCTACAGGAAAAGTAAACAAAGCCGAGTAGCAATCTTTTTGCACAGCGATGCTTATATTTCTTCACTTTTTGCATCTTTCAGAGCTTTGCTACACTAATCAGTGTGCACATTGCACCAGAGAACTGCAATGGAAAACTAATACAGTATTTTTACGTTAAAGTAACTTCCATATAATTCAGAGCCAAACTGCAGAACCTCATAGAGAATTTAAAATTATCTTCTTAACTACAGTGCCTTGTACCCCGAGAATGTCAACCATAATCAAGATAAAACATAACTGAAGCAGCACATGGAAGACTTCTGTGTAATGTAGCTTATAAATTAAGAAAAAGCTTTTGAACTTTCGCTATCCATCAAAAAGAAATGTCTTTATGTTACTCCATATCCCAGGTTACAGAAATATTAGATGCTTTTATGAAATACCATTACAATATTTTCAGTTTTTTTACATTAGAAGAGAAATATGTCCTTTGAATTAATCAGTACATGATAAGAATTATTTGTGAAACAACATTTTATGGACATTAATTCTACACTATTTTATGCTTACTTTATAAAGTAGTACATTTCAACTCTAAAATAACGCATGGCAATTAGATGGTTTGATCTGACTCCCACTGAGTCCAATGGGAGTAGAATCAAGCACAAAATGTACTGGTATCCTTTCCTTTTTCTGTGTACACGCAACTGCAATGGGATTTATGTGTGTGCATTAAATGCATTATTATCCATCTTTTTACTGTGGACAGCCTATGGAAACCACCACAATGGTAAAAAAAAAAAGGCAGGCAAAATGTTAAGAAAATAAAGCAGAACATATTATAATATTATTAACATGTTTCCACTTGGAATACTGCAATCCATTCTGGTCAACTTATTCCCCAAAAGAAAATAGCAGAAACAGAGGGGTTCAGAGACAGGCAGCATGAATAGAGGAAATTAAAAACTTCCATACATGGACAGACTGAAAAGACTGGGGCAATTTACTCTAGAGTGGAGAAGAACAATGGGGTGGGACATAATAAAGATTCACAAACTAACAAATGGTGCAGAGGTGGAAGACAGGGCACTGCAATTCACCCTTTTCAAGAACAAGAGGACATTGAATGAAACTGAGAGGCAACAAATTTAAAATGGATAAAATGATTTCCCCCCACCCCATGTATAATTAACCTATGGAACTCACCGGCACAGGTATAATCAAATACATGAAATCCTCTCTTATAGCAGGGTTCAAAGAATTGGGCCTCTATTTATACAAATAACAAAAACATTCACAGATGCTATAATAAAGATTTTTTTTTAAATGCCAAGGGTGGAATCCTGGCTTCGCTGTAGTGAATGGGATTTTTGCCACTGACTTCGGACCTCCAACCAAAATTTTTTAGGGGTCTGCAAATGAAAAAAGGTTGAAAATCATTGGGCTAGAATAGATGACCAGTCTGATCCAGTATGAAAACTCTGGTAGTTTTCCAATGAGAAGATTAGGCCATCTCTTCCTTCCTGCCTCAGGAAAAAGGGTGCCAAAAAGTAGCAAAAGTCCATGGGACAGAAAGATCTATAAGAAGCCTACATTCTCAGATCTAACCCCTTTAAAAAGTATTATTGTTTAAACCAGGGACCTCAAACTCAAATCACCACAAGGGCCACATGAGAACTAGTAAATTGGCCCAAGGGCCGCATCACTGAAATCTTTTCATACAATGATACAAAAGTATAGTCAAAAATGAAAAAAAATGAAGAGTAGTAGAGTATTCTATTAAAAGTCAATGTATTAACTTTTTAAAAACTGTAATGCAAAGAGGGGTTTTAATAAAATATAAACACTCAGTAATGTTTGGAGCTTTGCTGCCAGTGGAGTCGGCGCCTATAGCGGGCTGCAGGAAATAACTCTGCGGGCCGGATGTGGCCTGCGGGCCGCATGTTTGAGACCCCTGGTTTAAACTAACTGCAACAAAATAGCCTGATTCATTTAAACTACATCAGGGCTTCTTCATGAACATGGCTATGGAAAACTCTGTTTTTTAATATTTCTGCAGTCATTCTCAGGCTTCTAAGTGCACTTTCTCTTGCTGAACTGGACCTACCATGGTATTAACAATATTAAGCTTTAGTAATTAAAACAGTGGAATAATTAGAACTTTTTGAATATGTGACATTCTATGACCCTACTGATAAGAATCTCTTTAATGTAAACTACCAGCCAGTGCTGAGCAGTGCTGTTTCATAACCTGTCTCTTTCTATAGCACTACAATCCCCGCTCCTTGTCAAAACCCCCAACACAGGTGAGTGCATTTCCAATTTCCTACCAAGAGGACAGAAAAATCTATTTACTCCTATGTATTTTTTACTGCTTCTATTTATTTTCCAATTTGAGGGCAGGATTCTAAGCTGATGGATTCTGTTTCCCCTATAATTTCCAACATGTTTACCCTGTCAACTGAATGAGCAACATTACCCAAATTTATTGCCACCAAGCACAAGCCTGGTGTTCTGGCTCTTTATTGCATTACATTATTGACATTGTTACAGGGAACTTTTCATACAAGTTACAGGGTACCTCCTGTGGCATTTTAAGCATCTTGTTCTCCTTTTTTATTTCCCTATGGGTGCCTCATATTTGTGCTCTAATCCTGCTTTGGAGGAGAACCTTCAAACCCACACAGGAGCCCACTGACTTCAACAGGTCTCTGTCCAGTTTAAGCGTCTGCCCACACAGCTCCAACTGAAGGATCAGGGTTAGAGTCCTGATCACATGCTTGGGCTTTGGCATTATTGAGACTCAGAGTACCATACGGACCTAACTTCTTGGTATTTCTGATATTTTAAAATTGAAAACCATCTCAAATTAGCCCCCAAATTCCAATAAATTGAAAAGACATTGAACGAACAGGTCCCATTGATAATCAGGGGAAATGTGTCAGCATTCTGCCCTACAACTAGACTTTGCTAGCTCCATTGCACTCTCTCTCTTGTTTTTAGTGTTAATGACTCATTTTTCCCCCTAAAGAACTCTTTTTTAAAATTGGCATACTAGTTTGCACGAGGGAGTCTTCTGGCAGAATAAACAACAGATTGCTCTGCAGACTCTATACTTCCCAGAAAAATGCTCACACAAATTCCATAGAAGCAGTGAACGTTTTGGCACATACAGGCTGTGCTGTCATGATCATTTATTATTTGCATTACGGTAGCACTAGAGGCCACAGCCAAGCTCGGGGCCCCACAGTGCTAGTTGTTGTGCAAACACAGAGAAAGATACAGCCTCTGCCCCAAAGAGCTTGCACTCTAAGTAGGCAGAAAAAAGGTATAAGGAAGGAAGTACTATTAGTCCCATTTTATTGATGGGGGAACTGAGGCACAGAAAGTTTAATAGACTTGCCCAAGGTCACCCAGGAATTCTATGCAGAGCCAGGAATTACACCTGCATCTCCTGATTCCCAATCCAATGCCTTAATCACAAAACCAGCTTTCCTCTAGTTATTATGTCACAATGATTAAACAATTAAGATTGGAAGTCAGGAGATTCAAATTTTAAACACTGCTCTCCCATGAACTACCAGTCTGATCTTGGGCAATAACTTAAAGGGCCATGTCAACTTCAAAATTACACTTCTGCCTGAAAATATTTTACCTACTACTGTCACAAAGAACACCTTCCATAAAATCATTGTAACTAAAAGATTAGAGAAACATAATTTGTAAAGTTTCTTTGTTCCACACATTTGGCGGCAGTCTGTTTTCACTGTTTGTTCCGTGAGTTACGCATGTGAGCAATCCCACAATGGGATACTGAACAAGGCTTCATCAAAAACCACAGGAACACAGGACTGGAAGGGACCTCCAGGATCATCGAATCCAGTCCCAGCTATCGCAGGCAATCCTGTCACATAAAAACTAGTTAGGTTGTTTACCCCCACTACTCCTGTTGGGAGGCAATTCAAGAACCTGACTCCTCTAATAGTTAGAAATCTTCTTATAATGTCCAGCCTACATTTATTCATGGCCCATCTGTGTTGGTGCCAGCATTGTCCTTTAGCTTACACAGCTCTTCTCCCTCCCTTGAGTTTAACTCCCCCCCCCACCCAATGTACTTATAGGGAGCAATTCTGGCATTGGCCACTGTCATAAGACAGGATATTGGGCTAGATGAACCTTTGGTCTGATCCAGTATGGCCATTCTTATGTTCTTAATCAGATCCCCTCTCAGACTTCATTTTGCCAGACTAAATAAGCCAAGCTCTTTTAGTTTCCTCTCGTAAAATAGGCTCTCCATTCCCCTGATCATTGTCGTAGCCCTTCTTGCACCTGTTCCAATCTGAATTCATCTTTCTTAAACGTGGGTGACTAGAACTGTACACCGTATTCCAGATGAGGTCATACCACTGACTTGTAGAGTGGTATTAATATTTACCTATCTCTACTGGAAATAACTTACCTAATACATCAGAGGAAACACTTCAGCATCGTCTCTTAACTTATTTTAGCCAACCATACAAGAGCAAAAATGTTAGGGCCTTTGAGGTTTTTGAGTTGAACTGTGTAATTGTTATGTACTTATTTATATATGGTCTCCCTCACTGAAGCATCTGAAAGCCACTCAAACATTAACAGATATATCCTCACATACCCTTCTCTTGGAAGGTAGGGAAATATTATCCCTTTTACCCACACTAAGTGACTTGCCCTAGGTCATCCAGGAAATCAGTGGCAGAGCCACGTCTTGGGCCAGGTCCTTATCCTCACAGACACTTAACCTAACTATATGACTCTCTTATTTCTGCAAAGCTGGGGCCTGAACCTGCTTGCACTGAACTCCATGGATGTTTTGCCACTGAGTTCAGCTGGAGAAAGATTGGGTCCCATGGCTGCATATGAAGAACAGGCTGTCTTGAGATTTCTAGTACTTCTCACTTCCAGTCAAATACTTTGACGATAGCCTGTCTCGGGTATTTTGGCTTTTCCACTCCTGAATGAAACCTGGAAGCACAGGCTACATCTACGCTGCAGTTAAAAACCCATGGCTGGCTTGGGGTCACGGAGCTCTGGCTAATGGGCTGCTTAAGTGTGGTGCAGATGCTCAGGCTTGAGCTGGAGCCCAGGCTCTAGGATGCTGTGAGGTGAGAGGGTCCCCGGGCTACAACTTGAGCCCGAACATCTCCATTGCAATTAAACAGTCCCTTACCCCAAGCCCCACAAGCCCGAGTCAGCTGGCATGGGCCAGCCACGGGTATCTAATTGCAGTGTAGACATACTCACAGAGGCCCATGAAAATGAAAAACAATGAAGAGAAAAAGGTCCTTGCTGTTTTGTTTTGGTGACAGATTTAGTGTGGTTGTTGGAATGGAACTAGCTTGCTCATCATTGCCCATAATGCACCTTGAGGCACATCAGAGAATCACGAGTGCTTTTACTTTGGGGTACAAAAGAAATCTTGCAAATATTGTACGGAAAACGTCTTGTCACTTTGCCTTTACTAGTCTCCCATCAAAGACCGCAGTATAAACCTATATGATCAACTAGCAATCAGTTCTAAAGCCTGTTGCTGATTGAGTATGCATTATTTAATGAGCACTTCACTGATTTATCTTTTCTTTTGGATCTACAAAACAATCCAACCTTTGATGTTCAGCTGGCTTCTATTAATACATTCTGCTGCTGGTGTTGTTCTTTATGCATTTGACACAATTACGCCATATCTTATCATTTCTTCAGATAGATTACAACAAATTCGCAACATTGGTTTTCACTGACAAAATTCAATACTAATGAGCATGACTTTTGCTGACACCTAGCATTTACAATTAGCTTTTCAAGATTGTTGTCTAAATTTGACAGCCGGGGGGAAAATAAGTTTTGAAAATGGAGGTAAGACATCACAGCTCCAGAAACTCTCTCTCTCTCTTTTTTTTTTTTTTAAAACCAAAATGGTCTTTTTTTTTTTGCATGGTAGGAAAGAGAAATATACCAGATTAAGATGGAGGTGTGGGATGAAGGAGATTTTCAATGGTATTTATGTTTCTTTATAAACTACATAGTCCAGCCTTCCACCAGCATCTTCACGGGTGGTCCCATGCAAATATTCCATGTGATCGATCACGTACTGATAATTTCACTGAAATCAAAGTCACAACTCTTCATCCTGAGATTTAGTTCTGAAACCCCCATTTATGTTAATTGAAAGTAGGTGGCTAAATTGCTCCTTAGCAAGATGGAGGAATGCAGTTGTTTTTGAGGGAACAGTGCATAGTTGCATAGCTTACTTTAGTCCCTCTGGAGCCATATTCTACTTAGAAAGGTGGTGTTTAGATTGGTATCTGGAAAGTGCCAGTATTAAAATAAAGGTTTGGAACGTTAACCAAAGCCCAAATGCAGTTTGGATCCAAAGCCAAACCAACAAGATGGCAGAAGCAGCAGAACAAATCTTGCAAAATTTCCTGCTCCCCTTCCCAGCCCCTTACAACTCCAAAAAGGGACGGAAATAGTCTCCTCAGTTCTCTTCACCCAGGCATCCACAATTAGAAAGTTGGACAAGTTCAGACTGGAAATAAGCCATACATTTTTAATGGTGAGAGTAATTAACCACTGGAACAACCACAAGAGTTGTGGTGGAGTCTCCATCACTGACAATTTTTAAATCAAGGTTGGATGTTTCTCTAAAAGATCTGCTCTAGGAATTATTCTGGGGAAGGTCTATGGCCTGTGTTCTACAGGAGGGCAGACTAGATGATCACAGTGGTCCCTTCTGGCCTGGGAATTTATATCTTGGGAGTTGGGGACCCTCAGGCCTCCAACTATTCTCTGGGATTTCAGGAGCACTGGTTAGCTGCTCCCCCTCTCCTTCGCACCAGAGGAGGTGGGAGAGCTGTCAAATCAGGTCAGAGACGCAGAAGGATTTCTAGAATCTCTAGTGCAGCTCCTGGTGGCAGAGGCTGCAGGAAGGAAGGAGAGCAAGTGTGTCACATGAAATCCGGGCTGAATTCCCAGCTCTGACACTGACTTTTGTGCACGCTCAGGTAAATAATTTAATGTCTCTGTGCCTCAGCTCCCTATCTATAGGAGTAGGTGAGGAGATACCTTGAGTCATATTTGTGAGATGCTCTTACCCTGCAGCAATGATGAGAGGAGGGGGATCTTCCCCTCAGATGACCAGATGGAAATAGGGGGAGAAGGACAGCTGCATGGCCGTGGAAGCTACCCCGAAGGTAGAAGGCACCAGTGGTGGTGGAGGCTGGTCAACCAAAAAAGACTTCAAGGATGAAGATTACTTCACCTCTCCCTAAGGCTTTTAATAGTGAATGGTAAAGACAGGGCAGCAGGGCAGGTTCTAAGGGCAAGGCAATGAAATGCTTCAGAAGACAGCACTAGAGATTGATGTGTGCACGAACCCCACTGGGTGATCCGCAAACGCATCAAAAGCAGCATGTGTGTCTCCTTGTTTGAGCTTCAAGGCTTGCATGTGTTTAACATTAGTAGCCTAAGAAATTAAGTGCTTGGGGTCAATACAACACAAGGAGCTAGAAATGGCTCTAGTCACAGTTACTATAAAAGACAAATGGAAGCACTGTCAGACAGACTATTTGTTTAAACATCTGTCAGTAGAGAAATGGCAGAACATTTACCATACTGAAATGGAGAACAATCCATGTCAACTTAGTGAAAGATCTTTGAGGTTTCCAGTATCTCTTATAATAAACATTTAAGGGTCAAATTCTGCTCTCAAATGCACAAGGGCAACCAAGGGAAGAATTCTGATTCAGAGTGGGTGAAAAATAATTCAATCAATTCTTCAATATAAAAATAAATAATTATTTATTTTTGTATTACAATAGTGCAGAGAGGCTTCAATCAGTTCAGAGCACCATTCAATCAGTTCAGAGCTGGTCGCTCTACTACCACATAGTAAAATACCATTATTCTTCCTAAGAGCTCATAATTTTAGTTTAAGATAAGACAGAGCAGTAAGGTAAAAGCAATCAACCTGGGCACAGGTGGAAAGAGAGATCAGGGTAACAGTAATATGAGCTATTTTAATACGCTAAATGTGTGCACAGCTTATGAGTACAGTGTATTTTTTGTTGGCTTGTAAGTTAATATGGCCAAATAAACATACCACCAGTAGCAACCATAGCTGTAGGATGTATGGCAAAGTAAGTTTTAATGAAGGATTTGCAGGAGGACAGGGAAGTGACTTTACAGATTTTTTTTCTTTTTTAAAAGAGCTTGATTTTAGAAAAGGAACATATATATGTAAACAAACTGCCTATAGGTAACAATATTAATCTATGAAGCATTTTCTGTAAAACTTCATGTACTATACTTCAGCACCTGTGATGCTAAGGTATTTCTAAGGATGTACATCTGCTTTTATTCTTACTAAGACACAGATCCTGGAAGTCCATTTTAATAGTGGGCCCCATGGCTTTTGGCTGCATTGACAGCTTGAAAGCACTTTTCACAAGAGCTGCTAAGACAACTTTTTGAAATCAGAAGGATTTGTGACAGGCTGCAGTTTTCAAAGTTCTTCTGTGAGAATCCATAACTGTCAAAACCGATATGCATGATACATAGTCATATATCAGATCCAGCAAGAGCAATTTCATGGAACTCTATGACCTGGCATTATCATCCAAAATTCTCCCTCTCAGATCATGCACTGAAGAGGCAGCATTTTTATCCTGGCACTCCCAGGCTAGTCTGTATATATTATTTTAATGTTCTCCACATGCCTCTGCAAGTTTCTTTTAATTTTAGATATTTCATCATTACAGACTGCAGGGCATTTCACATTCATATTCTGTGAGCAAGCTGTTCCATAAGCTGTATGAATCCTAATCAGACCTATACTTTTAGGTGTCCAGCCAAATAAACAGATATAGTACTTTTGGAAATTCCTAAAAAATATGCTGTCCTGTTTTCTTTCTTGCAGAACTGAAAAGAGGGTTTTATGCTATATCTTCTAATAGAACCATGTCTGACTGAAATTCCCTATCCCAGTTTCTAATATGGTTATTTTAATTTATAACTGCCTTGTTACATTATTTGAAGTGTATATATGTAAGTGTGCCCTTTAGTATGGAACTCTGATTGTGCTTTTAAGTTCTGCATGATGGATTACCTTGTTGTTCTGTAACCTAATACCAGCGATGGCTATGTAGGGCATCATTGTAAATTAGATTTTGTCATCTGGGATGATACGCTGTTTCATTGAAAATATTTTATTACATTATAATGTCTGACTAAGAAGAGAGCATTTTCTAGTGGTTAGCATACAGAACTGAGAGTTGAGATTCCGGGCTCCTTCACCGACATGCTAAATGATCTTGGACAATTCACTTGACATTCCTTGCAAAAAAAGTAATTAGAAATGGAAATCACCTATGTCTGTTAGGTCAACTTGCTTATTTCATTCAGCTATTAGTACTAGATTGTTCCCTAAGGTATATATTTTGTGTGGCTTTGTCCAGTTTGGTTCTGATTGCACCTAATGAAGGTGAGGCTTCCACTACTGCCCTTGAGAGACTATTCAACAATCCATTTGATTTCACTCTTTTGTTCTGCCAACAACAACTGTCATGATAACATACTGAGTCAATGCTCTTTTGGTTACAGTTAAGATTGCATTTTACCCCTCTTGGTAAAGGGGACAATTTTCATGGTGCAAAAGAGCAACTTTCAAAGGGCAACATTGAATTTCATAAACACCTACTTTAAAGGCCAGCTTCAACCAACTACTTCTTCATAAAGTGCTAGGAATACTTCTGCACAGACCCAAACAAAGAATTGGCATTATGTTTCTAGCCTGTTGGACAAAACCGTTACCTACCTGTACCGTAACTGCTGTTCTTTGAGATGTGGGTGCCAGGAGTGGCTCTAACAATTTTGCCGCCCCAAGCAGTCACCATGGCCCCGCCCCCGACGCAGGCAGACGTAGCGGGGCCCCGCCCCCGATGCAGGCAGACGTAGCGGGCCCCTGACACAGGCAGTCGGAGTCCCGCGGCGGCAAGGGAAGAGCGGCGGACCTGCCGCCAAATTGCCGCAGCAGCGGGTGAGAATGGGGCGGCAGTCTGAGTCCCGTGGCGGCAATTCGGTGGCGAGAAGAGTGGACCTACTGGACTGCCCCCCCATTCTCGATGCCGCCCCAAGCATCAGCTTGGAAAGCTGGTGCCTGGAGCCGGCCTTGGTGGGTGCAGATATGTATTCCACTGAGGTGTGCGCATGCCCAGCACACCAAAGCTGGAGAACTTTGACTAGCAGTTCCCATAGGGGCTGTGTTTATGCCCTCTGACCCTTAGCTCCTCTCTTGGATATTTAAGACAGTGCTGCCCTGATGCCTCCCTCCCAGCCCCTGGCTCAATTCCTTCAGACTGAACTTTGAGAGTAGAGATTCTGATGCGGAGGGGATGGGAGGGTGGGTCATGGAATACACATCTGCACCCCCATCTCAAAGAACAATAGGTAGTAACCATTTTTTCTTCTTCCAGTGGTTGCAGTTGTGTATTCCACTCAAGTGACTCATAAGCGGTACTCAGAGGAGGTGGGGCTTGGAGTCTACTTAAACAATGAAAGTTTGCATCTGACCTAGACACAGTGGTAATAGCATAGTGCTTGTTAACAGTATGTATGGAAGACAGCAGCCCTAAAAATGTCCAACATTGAAACATCACTGAGGAATGTTATGGATTTCACTGGGGCTCTTGTGAAATGAGCCCGTAATCTCTGCGAAGGTGTGGTCTGAACGACTTCATATGTTGTCGTAATACAGGAAGTTATCCACCTGGAAATCAACTGCATAGAGACTGCCTGCCCTTCATTTGATCCATACAGGAGACAACAACACAGGGTGATGAACAAAAGTAATCGTCTTCTCTAGGTAAAATGCCGAGCATTGTCTCACATCCAATGTATGAAGTTGCTGTTTATCTGCCTTTTAGCATGGTTTAGGAAAGGCTACTGGTAAGTTTGTTACTTGGTTAAAGTGAAATTGGAAAACCACTTTCAACAAAAAATTTGGATGTGATTATAGGGTCTGCATATACGGGGCTTTGCCATTAAGGCCTGCAGCTCACTTACTCTTCTTGAAGATGTTAAAGCAACAAGGAAGACTGTCTTCTGGCATAGGAACTGATGGAGAACAAGTCACCAGGGGCTCAAACGGAAGCTAACACAATATTATGGCCACACAGGGGAACTGGCTCTTTCACCAGTGGGTGGAGATGAGTAATTTCCTCTTAGAAATCTTGCTCCCATGGAGTTAAAAAAAATGGACTTCCCTTGGATTAGAAGATGGAACTCTGAAATCACCACTAAGTGGAGCTGACAGACAGACCAGAGGATTGAAGGTGTAGTAGATAGCCCTCATTCAGGAAATTTTGGAGTATCCTTGGTTGAATACCCCAGGCTAGTAACCAAATCAACAACTGATTCCACTTGGCAGAATAGGTAGCTCTAGTGGATGATTTTCTACTATTGGATAGCATTTGTCTAACAGCTTCCAAACAGTATGCCTTCTACTCATATACCCATGCAGCATCCGCGCTGTGAGGTGTACTCTGCTCAGCGCTGGATGCAAAACTCGACCATGGCGCTGAGTCAGTAGATCAGGAGAAAGAGCAAGATATGGGAGATCGAACCAACGGACTGAATAGGTCATAGAACCTACATTGTCTCTGCCAAGCTGGTGCAATGAGATTTTGTTTGGCATGATCCAACTTTGGTTTGAGAATAAGATGAGGAATGAATGGTATGGGGGAAAGGCATATGTCATAAACATACAGATAAGGGCGGCATAAAATCCCTCTTGGGCAGCAGTACTGAATCTTTACCTGTAAGGGGTTAAAATGCTCAAATAACCTGGTTGGCACCTGACCAAAAGGACCCATACGGAAAGAAGATACTTTCAAATCTGGGCGGGGGGGTGGGGAGGAAGGTTTTGTTTGTGCTCTCTTTGTTTGTTCCCTGTCCGGACGGAGAGAGACCAGGCAGGAACAACATCTCCTGAAAACATACCTGAAATGATTCATATAAGATTACAAAAATTGTAAGTAAGGCAGGGAAATGCGTTAGATTATCTTTTGTTTTAGCTTGTGAATCTTCCTTATGTTAAGAGGTAGTTTTATTTCTGTTTTGGTAACTGTGACGCTGAGTCCAGAGGGGAGTCCTCTGTGTTTTAAATCTTTGTATTACCCTGTGAAGTTACCTTCCATCCTGATTTTGCAGGTGTGATTCTTTTACTTTTTTATTTATAATAAAGTTCTTCTTTTAAAAACCTGATTGATTTTTATTGTCCTAAAAACCAGAGGGTTTGGTTTGTGCTCACTTTGTTAACCAATCGGTTGGTATATTATTCTCAAGCCTCCCCAGTAAAGGGGGTGAAAGGGCTTGGGGGGATATTTTGGGGGAATAGGGACTCCAAGTGACCCTTTCCTGAATTTTTGTGTATTTTTACAGCAATACCATCCAAAGACAAGGAAGGGAATTTGTGCCTTGGGGAAGTTTTTAACATAAGCTTGTAGAAATGAGCTTAGTGGGTTTTTCATGTGGGTCCCCACATCTGTACCGCATAGTTCAGAGTGGGGAGGGAACCTAGACAGCATACATCAGAGCTGATCCCCTATTCAGATGGAAAGTATCGGTTAAGGAGCCTGGACTGAGACCCGCCCAAGAGGGAAACAGCTGTCTCTCATTGAAAACAGGTTGGTAGTCTAGATGCCCCATTGTGTGAAGATGGACCTAAACACACTGGTCTTCAGAGACCACTCCTGATTCTGGGACAAATTTCCAGTGAGGTGATCAGTTAAGTAATTCTGCACCCCTGGTAAGTAAGTGAGGGGCTGCGGGAATGATGCTCTCCTTGATGCAGAACTGTCAAAACTTTATTGGCTCCTGACAAAGCTGGTTGGAGTGAACTCCTCCTTTCTTGTTCACATAATACATTGTAGTGGTGTTGTCAGTGAGTATATGAACCGCTGTCACACTGATGTGATCCTGAAATACTCGGCAAGCTCAAAGCTCCAGGATGTTGATATGAAAGGAAGCCTATTACAAACACAAGACCTGAATTTTCAGTTTCACTAGATGTGCTTCCCAACCTATTATGTAAGCACGGTGACGATAGTCCTGGTTGGTGGAGGACAAGCAAAGAGAACACGCTGACACATATTGCTTAGAATTGCCCATTACTGCAGAGAGTCCAGGATGGCTGAAGACATTCAGACAAGCCTGTTTAACAATTGACAACTCAGGTGACAGACCAGCTTCAACCACAGTTGAAGAGGAAGAAGGTGCAATCTCACATGCTGGACTAGGTAAGTGCATGCAGCCATGTGAGCTAGTAACTTCAGGTATATGCAGACCATAGTTGAAGGTTGAGATTGGAGTGCCAGACAGGTAATGAACTACTTGAAATCATTCATTCAGCAGAAATGCTCTTGAACTCCTAAGGCCTAGTAGGGCTCCAATGAACTTGATTTTTTGAGGTGGTATTAATATAGACTTTCCTTTTTTCAAAATCAGGCCCAGATGATCGAAGAGACATAGTGTGAATTGGACATGGCTGAGGAGTTGTTCTCTGGATTTTCCTCTCACTAACCAATTGTTCAGGTATGGGAAGACATAAACTCCTCTTTTTCTGAGATATGCTGCTACACAGACACACATTTGGTAAATATCCATGGAACAGAGGACAGGCCAAAGGGAAGCATGTTGTATTGATAATGCTGACTTGCCACTACCAACGTCAGAAACCTCCCGTGGGAAAACTGCCACAGGGAAGTAAGTGTCCCAAGATCGAGGCCTGCAAACCAGTCATTATCATTCAATGCAGGGAGAATAATTGCTAGGGTAACCATGTGGAACCTCATGTATTTGATGTACTTGTTGAGACGGCAGAGATCAAAGAGAGGTGTCATCCCTTCCTTGGACTTGGGGATCAGGAAGTACCATGGGTTCAGGGCATGGCAGGGGAAGAGACACTGGATGATCCATGGTTGCACCTATCCTCCTGTCTTCCCCATGAACTGGGTGAGGAACTGAGTACACTGCTCCAATCACTTGGCTACAGAAGCCTATGCAGAGAATCTTTTCTTCCACCCTTGCTCATTTGCCCAGGTCCCTCCCTGTCTGTCTACATCAGGTGGCTGCTGGGCTTCGGATTTGCCCCAGAATGTTTCATTCAAACAGGACAGATTTAGCTGTTACAGAAGGGCTACCTTTTTCTCCTTTTTCCTAACAAGCAAACCAAACCAGACTAATTACATATAGCAGACTGCAGCTCAGTATTGATTCAGATGTCATCGCAATGGAAAATATAAGAGAACAGCAGCATGAAAAATTGATGATGCAGAATCTATGATATAATGCTGGAAACAAACATACCTACAGGATTTATATTCTCACTGCAGATCAAAGGCTCTGTTGGATTAGAAGCAACAACACATGATTCACTTACTCCTGTGAAAGAGGTCTTCCTCACTTGATATCTGCTCAGAACTTCTGCCTGGAACTAAGCTAGACTGACAGGCATGAATTCAGGCAAGCGAAAAAAAGCTAATTAGAGGAGTCAGTCCAGTTTAGTTCCAGGTGCCATCACTTAACCAGCATTCTGCAACTGAAAAACCCAGCTAGCTGGGACACGTACTAATGTTGAATTAATTCAATGCCAGCCACATGGAGAAATTAAACAGGCATGTCCTAGTCCTGTGCAGTAGCTTTATGAACTCCTGTTTTACTCTTATCCACATTGCACTTTCTATACAGTGCCATCAATTACAGGGAGCTGTTCACCTGCATTAATGCTCATTGCTTGAGGGCTTCTACAAAACCTTAACCTGCCACTGGCTGATGTATGTTGCTTTTTTTCCTGGTATAAGAATTTCAGTGAATTTGAGATTTCTTCTTGGAAGTACTACAGCTTCCACCATCATCATTTATTTGTTTAGCGCGGACTTCATGCTCAGTGCTGTACAAGGCACAAAAATAAAAACCAAAGAGCCTACATTTGAAAAGATCCATTGACTTCTGTGGAAATGCAAGAGGGATGAATTTTGACCATCCTGTGGATTTGTAATAAACTCCAGAGCAAAAAAAAAAGTGTTTAGCTGCTAGGGGCAGACATAATCCCCTTCCACATCTTTCATGCAATTTAAAAAGACAGTGGAAACGGCAAAGAACAGACAGGGCTGGGAGCACCAGCATAAATCATCTATGTTCAGTCTAGAACGAGTAGTACAATCAGAGGAAGAGAGAACATTTGGATTATAACTCCTGGCCACAGGGATCCACAGAATCTCTCCCCCAGCATCTGATATGTGACTGTATCATGAATATCTGTTTGGATAGACAGTTATGAATTCTCACAGAATAAATCTGAAAATAGCAGCATGTCAGAAATCCATCTGATTTCAAAATGGGAGTTGAACAACTCTTGTGAAAAGTGTTTTCAACTTGTTGAGGCACATTTTGCAGGTACTATTTCTAAGCACACTAATTATAGAAGCCTCATTGCTTGTGCCTTAGCCAGAAGAGCAGTAGCCATACACATTCTTAGTAAAAACTTCGGGCAAACATTTCACACCTGTGTGCATGTGAATGCAGTCACCTAAAACCCTATTTAAGTACCTAGATAAAAGTGGCCAATTTCCACTGCATTCCTTGGGCACCTTTATTCCAGTGCCTAAATGTGAATTTGAACCGTGGTGACACTCTCACTCCTAAAGGTGGCTCCCTACGCCAGAGCTGAAACAAGTTGGCAGGGAAGCCTGGCCTGCTGCTGCTCATATTACACCTGTCCTGTGGATAAACAGAGGGCTTTAGGCTGGTCAGTCTCACATCTTTCAAGATCGCTGAATTCACCAAGGGGGAAATTTACCTGTGCTGATGATTCTCATGAGGGCTATGTACCATCAAAGCCTTGTGTGAGACCTCTGCACAAGGCTGAATTTCACCCTAAAAACTTAAAGCTACAAACCGAGAGAGAGACTAGGATCAATTTATAGGGGCTTCTGTGCCAGACAGAATAGCACTTGAATCTAGAGAGAAGGAAGGTGAAGAGTGATGGGTCATGGGTACCAATATCTGTGGGATGAAGGGAAGAAGAATTCCTGAAAGACAGGCATAAATGAAATAAGGCAAAGATGCCACAAATGAACAGATTATCCCATGATACTTCTAGTGCCATCTACCATCAACCTCCCCACATCTCTAGCAAATCGCATCTCGATAGTTTGACAGAAATACAGATTATCAATTTAAACCCAGCTAGCAACATACTGTTACGAGCTGAAGGATGGTGGTGTGACACTTGAGAAAGGGTGAAGGCTACAGGGTGAGTGACGAAAGGGATTGATGCTCTATTGCCCTGCACCTTGTGCAGTCATTTACACCTGTGGAAAGTGAACATAACTCACTGCCATTTTGATTTAGCACTGCTTTGCATTTACTTTGCCCAGGCAGAAATGATCACACAGTTATGCAGAACGATAAAAAATCAGGCCCATTAAGTCACCTGTATTTAAGTAATATCTTCTCAGCTGAGACTTATTACAGCATCCGATGATGTTCACGAGAGTCCTTCTATTGACTCCCCTGGGTGTTGGACTAGTGGCTGATTTTTACACCAGTCTGGTAGCACACTCTGAGATGTTTTTATCCTTAGTGGATTTTTCATTTTCAAACAGTAGAGGAAGAGTTGTTGCGAAACATTTGTTGCAACAGGTCAGAAGTGAAATATATTTGCACTTTGGTTTTGTAACTCAAGTAGACGTTCTCAAGTATGGTATTTTTTATCATCTAGATAGCTCCACTGGTGCGCATGGCACTTTGCAGAGGAGCAAGAAGCACCTATAAATTGATCCTGTGGACCATGCCCTAAGGAGTTTTTAATCTAAAACAGACAGGTAACATAACAGGAAAAGACAAAAGGAAACATGGGCAAAGGGAAATTGCTCCTGGGAGAGGATTTTTACAAAGAATGCAGATCATTTAGTTTGTTTCGGTTTCAGGTCTCTCTCTCTCTCTCTCTCTTTAATATAATTAGGCACACAAGACAGAGTAAGAGCTGACAGCATTGTAGCCGACGTTAGTGACTGAAAGCTCCCCCAGGAGGAATGTGAAGAAAGGGATGTTAAAAAAATAGTCACAAAAAGGATAAACCACTGGAGCCAGATCCTCCATTCCCATTGCCCTGAAACAGCACACACCAGCTGTTTCCAGTGGGTAGTGTAGACGTACCCTTAGATGCAAATTAATTGCCCATTGTGGAATCCCCATTGATGGAGGCTTTTAAGAATAGTTTGGACAAACACCTCTCAGGGATAGTCTCAGTCCTGGACACCTGTCTCAGCGCAGAGGGCTGGCCTTGATGACCATCAAATAAATCTAAAGTCGAGTAATCAAGACTGCTGACCAGGATAAAAATCCACTTCATCCCTTCCCTGACAAACCGAGGGACGCACCCCACCCATGTACGGATTGTCTACACCACTACTGACTTGGACTATTCATGTATTTCATGGGTGGCGTTCCCAAGCCCACTTATCCACTGACGCTCTAAAAACTACCACACACCAATCTGGATCTTTGCTAGTTATGCGATATATATGTACCCTGAGAACCCTATAACTGATACTTGAAATCCCCCATAACCCAAGCCTGATCCCAGATGTACAGTACCTTACTTCTTAACTTGTGTACATTTGATTCTAAACATTAACTTTAATAAAATTTTTAAATCTGTTCTTACACTATGATTCCAGGAGTGAATGGCAGGTAACTATAGTGATCGACACTAGCAGAAAATCTTTTGAAGAAAGGAGGATAACGCTCATGAAATAGGAAATGGCCCAAGCACAATTCAGGTTGCCTTGTCTTTCAGATTAGAAGAGTGCAGTTTTTGTCATGCTTTGAACGGCTTAATTTGTACTACAATAAATATTGAACAGTTAAGTAACAGGGAAAAAACCTTCTTTTGTTCTATTTTTCAGTTTTTCTAAAGGCAGTTCCTTTTTAATGAAAATGTCTTTACACATATGGCATTATACGTACTGACTGGAAGCCCAATGAACTAGATACAGCACTGCCAAAGTTAATATATTGTAAAGAGTTCTGTCAGCATCAGAAATCATCCTCAAACAATCTTACCAGCCAGAACTATTCAATTTGTGTTATCCTTTTATGCTAGAAAGAGTCCTATCATGGTATAATCTTTCCTTTTTCCAACAGAAAATAAAAGCAGCATAACTGTTTAAACTGTGTTTGCTTTTGCTATAAGATGACTGAATTCTTTACAAGCTTTCCTCTTTCAGTGTTCTCATTTTTGTGTTAAAGGTCCCCACCAGTACCTTATTGTTTATACCTTATAAAAAGCGCCGCATTTTTACCTCAGCAAGCAGCCATCTGCTATTTATCAGCAGAAAAGGTATGTATAGCACAGGAAGCCAACAGAATGAGGCTCACCAAGTCATTTCACTCAGGTCACCCAAAAAAGTTTATTCTTATAAGACAGCAAGATGTTCTCAAGAAGACTGACAGCAGATTCTTCACTGTTCTTGGGAACAGTAGGGCCTGATTCTCCTTTCACCCACACCAGTAGAAATCAGGAGCAACTCCACTGAAGTCAATGGAGTTACATCCGTGTGAACACCCCACATTTCCACTAGTCAGGAATCCAAAGCTCTCTCGCAAACCCAAACCTCACATGTGCCAGTACAATCCACACCACAATGGCCACAAGGTCAACATACTGAAGGCGTCCAATGGTACAGATTAGAGATGGAGTGGGAGAAGGGTGTGCGCGTGTGTGCAGTGAGAAGAGGAATCTCTTTCGAATAATTTTTCACATTCGGGAAAACCCCTGCATCAGTATTGCTCGGTTCTTCGTGCAGTAACGACTAGGTCTGCAGCTGCGTCAAAGCTGACTTTTCTGGTGAAGCGGAAGACAAGTGTCATTCCTGTGTCTCCTACAAGCTGCAGTGCTGAGGAGAGGTCTTAGACACCAGCAGTGGCAGCAGCTACCGTTTCTTTGTCATAAACCGCAGTAGTGCATGTAAGGCTCCTTCAGCGTTTTGGAAGCCATCTTCCAGTAATGCCACATACTGAACATCTTGACAGCTAGCCTGTGAAAATATTTCTTGAGAGGAAAACAAGTGTGGTTCCCCTGGCCACTTTTCAAGATTAATTTTCTGTGTAAAAGCCCATTGAACATGCAGTAGCACAAATGCCTCTAGCAGATAACAAATCCTTAGAACTGGCTACAAACACTTTCTCCCAGAAGGTACAATTTCAACACGAGAGAGTTCTCTAGACAACGCTATCAAAAACATTCATGGCTTCCTCCTCCTGCTCTACCGCACAGAAAGCCTATCAGCCTGCAAGCAAATGTTAAAACAGGCTTTTTATAAAAGCAAAACCATCACGGCTTCACTGCCTGCTTAACAGAACTTGTGGCTGCCCTCTTTTAATTGTGCCTTTTCAGAGAAGGTGACAGTTGGCACTTTAAAAGCTTAGAAATTGGATTAGCACCAGGAAATGAGGGCAGGGGATTCTTGCTCTAAGGAAGGACATGCCTAAGGCGGCAGGAGCTGTGAGCTGACATAGTGGAGATTGCACAAACTCTCACCGTGTGGAAACCTGCATGAGCCACGAAGAGACCATGACAATTTTTGGAACAAAACACTCCATGAGGGCTCCCCTTTTCACCCCTGCAGATTTGGGCCCCTGTCTACATTTGTCCATTTCACAAGCCACTGTGGGCCAAATTCAGGTGCAAATCCAGAGTAGCTCTGTGGAAGCTGCTGTGTACACATAGCTCATCTCTACACACGTCTGTCAGGACATGTGAGCCTTAAACTGCCATGTCCCTGCTACCCCAGAGGATGATGTCCCTTTCTGAATCTGCCCAAATAATTACAGTATTGCAAATCTGGAGACACTCCATGGAAGCAGAAAGCTCTCACGAAGCAGGGATGTTTCACCTAAGGTATATCGGGAGACCGGTGTAGAGAAGTTTGCCCTACACCCGACACCAGGAGAATCAAATCCAGGATCTCAAGTCGCTATTGACAAAGTGCTTGTTTTCTAGATTTCAAATAATCAGAAGTTTGAACTAAATCTATTTATTTCCCTATTATAGAATATTAATAGATGACATATATTTGTTAATATTAAGAACAACCCCTGTATAGGTGCTACAGGTGCTATTGCTAAATCAACTCCTTTTAGAAACATGCAGGACTGAACAACAGAAGCGACTTAAGGGCATAGGCGCCGACTCCGTGGGTGCTCCGGGGCTGGAGCACCCACGGGGAAAAATTGGTGCCGGCCCCCACACCCGCGCCCAACTCACCTTCCGGGAGGCGCCTCCCGCCAAAAAGCCGCGGCGAAAAGCCGCGGCTTTTTTCAGCCCAGCCCCCTCTCAGCTGTGCGGCGGGCGGCGGGGGGGCCGCGGGGGAAAGCGTCAGAGGGCCGTGCGGCGTGAGGCGGCCCAGATGGGAAGAGCGAGGTCACGCAAGTGGGCAGGCCGAGGCAGCGGGGCCGGCAGCCACCCCACATCCCGTCTCGCCCCCGGTCGGGAGCCCAGCCCCGGCCGCTCCGGATGCGATCGCTGGCCGGGCGGGGGGAGAGCGCTGCCCCCTGCCTGCGCAGCGCCTAGTGCTGCCTGTGGTCCGGAGCCCGGCCTGCATGAGGAGCAGCCAGCACCAGCCGGGCAAAGCCGAGGGCAAGTGGGGGCTGCCTCCTGTCCCTGTCCCTGCTGCATGGCGACGCCCCAGGTGCGGTAGCCGGGGGTGCACGCTGCGCTCCGGGGCCAGGAGTTGGGGCGGAGGCGGGGCGCGAGCACCCACCGGCGCCGACAAAAGTCGGCACCTATGACTTAAGGAAGGGTTGGAATGGAGTAGGGCAGAGCCAGCACGAAAGGAGACAATTTATGCTAGATAAGTGGGAAACAAAGCTTGAGTGTACAAGTGCATTGAGCATGTACAAGTTGGGTGTGTGCTGATGGACAGGCACAATCTTGCACACCCACTTTGGAAAAGTTTGGGCCACAACATTCAGAAATGCGTTAGGATTATAATAATGTGAGTACAATATACCAGAAACGCTCCAGACACATATCTGCTATGTTGGTTGTAAGAAATCAGCCAGTGAAAAATGGCTCTAAGAGAAAAGGGGCTAGTTGGCACAATATCTATTTATAATTATTTTCCAAAATTACAATGGTATGTGTTTGTATAAACTCATTTCCATGCTTGTGCTATCTTACCAGTTGTTGCCCCTTTGGCCCCCATCCAGCGTACTGAAGCTTTGCGTTACTAACTTCGGGTGGATACAAACTCTGAGGGTCCCTGCAAAAAGACAGACAAAGATTTCAGCCTCTAGAGTTTCATCCTTTAAACTTGTGCAGTCCCTACTTTGAAGCTCCATCACATCCACTTGCATCCGTTTCTTTGGCTAGAACCTACCAGCACTTACTACTGGATTTCAATGACTACTTAACATGTAGTCAGCACTACTTCTGGTAACAAGTGTGGGTAGGATCAGCTAACAAATACCTCTTCTCGCTAATACAAGACTGAAATACATTAGTTCTACCACTGACTAGCCTAAGCCTTAAGTATTAGTCAAGGGAAGGCAAACAAAATAATTGTATTTATCAATACTTGTGATATCCACAAAGGACAAACAATAATTACAGTTCTGAAACACACTGCCATGAGATAATATAATTTCATCTTCTTCACTCCATGGCTTTTCTGCCTGATAATTTCCTTTTGAACATGATGGCAGGGAACTTTGGCATCTCTATTACTACCTCATAAACTGATATGCAGCTTGGCTTTCAGGGGAAAAGCTGTTATTAATAATACTGAATCTCAATCTGTTAAAAATAAAATTGAAATGCTTTTCCTGTTCCTTCATCCGTTACCTTTGTTTTGGCGAAGAACACCAGTGGACATGGCAAATGCAATCAAAAATGGTGCATTTCTGTAAATGTCAGTGCTGCATAATGTCATCTTGTCACATCACAGGCATCATGCTGTCTCCCATTGTTCTGATGGCGCTTATAGTGAATGCAAATAATTATTTTTGATATTTTGAAGTTGCTATTACAACCCTTTTTATTTATATAACAACTCTATAAAAAAGAATATTAATAAAACTTTCATATAGTGTTATTCACAGTAGCTCTCAAAGTGCTTTTCAAAGGAGGTCAGTGTCATTATTGCCATTTTATAGATGGGGAAACCGAGGCACAGAGCTCATACAGTAGCCCAGTGGTAGAGGTGGGAACAGAAGCCAGGTGTCCTTAGTCTCAATTCAGTGTTCTACCACTAGACCACACTGCCTCTCTTCTTTCACTTGTATGACTTTTATTCCTTCCTTAAGCACATTGTTTTCTCCTGCCTCTTTTACAATATAATGAAATGAAAGGCAATAATTAGACATCACCAGTTAAATCCAATTATGTCTAAAAATGTGTGCCCTTTCCCCTTTTAGACTGGAAAACACAGTAAGTTCACATGCATTTTATTTTGTGGCTGATGCTATATATAAGGGCCTGATCCTGCTCTTTTTAATTAGCCAAAAACTTCCTTTCCTCACTGGGTATTCTCTTGGTGGAACGTTTGCGGTATTGGGGCCTAGAGATACTGGCAACAAACAAAGAGATGTACAGCCAGATTCTGCCTGTTCTTGCATGGGTATACAAATGAGGGCAGAATGAGCCCTTCCCTTGTGCACCTGTCCAGAGGATACCTAAAACCCGGGGCTTGCACAGTGCAAGAAATGCAGGACGCCCAAATGGGGCATGATAGGGTGTGGCTCTTGCCCCTGGCCACATGCACTGGTGGCCTAGTGTTTGAGGAAGCACATGGAATCATAGGACTGGAAGGGATCTCGAGAGGTCATCTAGTCCAGTCCCCTGCACTCATGGCAAGGACTAAGTATTATCTAGACCGTCCCTGATAGGTGTTTGTCTAACCTGCTCTTAAAAATCTCCAGTGATGGAGACTCCACAAACTCTCTAGGCAAATTTTTCCAGAGCTTAACTACCCTGACAGTTAGGAAGTTTTTCCTAATGTCCATTCTAAACCGTCCTTGCTGCAATTTAAGCCCATTGCTTCTTGTACTATTCTCAGTGGTTAAGGAGAACATTTTTCTCTCCTCCTTGTAACAGCCTTTTATGTACGTGAAAACTGTTTTCATGTCCCCTCTCAGGGCTGGTCCACACTAACCCGCCAGTTCGAACTAAGATACGCAACTTCAGCTACGTGAATAACGTAGCTGAAGTCGAAGTATCTTAGTTCGAACTAAAAGGTACTTACCGTGGGTCCAGACGCAGCAGGCAGGCTCCCCCGTCGACTCCGCGTACTCCTCTCGCGGAGCAGGAGTACCGGTGTCGACGGCGAGCACTTCCGGGATCGATTTATCGTGTCTAGACAAGACGCGATAAATCGATCCCCGAAGATCGATTGCTTGCCGCCGAACCAGGAGGTAAGTATAGACGTACCCTCAGTCTTCTCTTCTCCAGACTAAACAAACCCAGTTTTTTTAAATCTTGCCTCATAAGTCATGTTTTCCAAAACTTTAATAATTTTTGTTGCTCTTTGGACTCCTTCCAATTTCTCCACATCTTTCCTGAAATGTTGTGTCCATAACTGGACACAATACACCAGTTGAGGACTAATCAGCGTGGAGTAGAGCAGAAGAATTACCTCTCGTGTCTTGCTTACAACATTCCTGCTAATACATCCCAGAATGATGTTTGCTTTTTTTGCAACAGTGTTACACTATTGACTCATATTTAGCTTGTGATCCACTCTGACCCCCAGATCCCTTTCCATAGTACTCCTTCTGAGGCAGTGATTTCCCATTTTGTATGTGTGCAACTGATTGTGCCTTCCTAAGTGGAGTACTTTGCATTTGTCCTTATTGAATTTCATCCCATTTACTTCAGACTGTTTCTCCAGTTTGTCCAGATCATTTTGAATTTTAATCCTATCCTCCAAAGCACTTGCAATCCCTCCCAGCTTGGTATCGTCCACAAACTTGATAAGTGTACTCTCTGTGCCATTATCTAAATCACTGGCCTCTTGAGGCCCCTTCCGGTCCTACGATTCAATGACTGATGAAGATATTGAACAGAACCGATGCAGAACTGATCCCTGCCAGATCCCACTTGATATGCCCTTCCAGCTTGACTGTGAACCACTGATAACTACTCCCTGGGAATGGTTTTCCAACCAATTATGCACCCACATTATAGTAGCTTCATCTAGGTTGTATTTCCCTAGTTAGTTTATGAGAAGGTCATGCGAGACAGTCTGAAAAGCCTTACTAAAGTCAAGATACAGGCAGTCCTCGACTTTATGACGTTCGACTTATGACAAACGGGACTTATGACATTTCTGAATTGGAGTGGATTGCGGTTCCGAGTTATGACGTTTCGACTTACGACGCAATTTTCAGGAACCAATTGTGTTGTAAGTCCGAGGACTGCCTGTATACCACATCTACCACTTCCCCCCATCCCAAGGCTTGTTACACTGTCAAAGAAAGCTATTAAGTCACTGCACTCATTTTTAAAAGGTGCATAACATTTACTGCTCTGGCATAGCATGCATGACACCTGTGACAGTCATACGGCTTTTGTCCTCCAAAGGCAGACTGTCTCCTGGAGCGGCTTCAGGAGCAGTGCAAATTCTGCTTCCCTCCTGCAAGGTTTGGTTATAAAGGGTTTATTGTAGTGCTTAGTTGCTTTTGAAGATATGAGCTGGGGGAGCAAGTAAATGACTCACTCTATTCTGAGTGCTCTCCGTTCCCATTAAAATCAGTCACAAAGCTCCCAGTCACCACAATGGAACAACTTCACAGCTGTTTGTGATTAATTCTAGGGTTACACGCACTTTATGCCTAAGCCACTAGCCGGCCATTTCTGTCAAAATTCCAGCAATGTGGTTAGTCATTTTGGTTACCTCAACAGGTAACATTTTGGTTACCTCTTTGTGTGGCAGAAACATAGCAGGCTGATACATTATGAGAAATTGTATTGTGATTTACTGAGAGGAAAAACACAATTCAACTACTTGTTACACAAATTATTTAGGCCAATTTTTCACCTATGCCAATAAGACAAGTAAAATATTATAATACTAAAATATTCCCCTCAAATGAATAGATTGGACAAACTACAAGAATTCAAACCAGTAACGCATCAAAGAAAGCACATGGAGCTGAGGGACATGCATATCAATTATAGCCAATAATTCAGACCAATAAAAGACAAGTCATGTCAGTTCTGCTCTCTGCATCATTTTTCAGGAGAGCTAAATTCTATTACAATGAGAACTGCAGCATAAACAAGCTTTGGTAATTGATAAAGGGTTACACAACACAGAAGGACAAGACCATCATTCACTCTACCAGAAAGGCGCTCTGCTAGTGACAAAGCAGCAAGAGTCATCCTCTCTCTCTCACACCTATTTTTAAAGACAAAAGAATGTTATCCACTGAACTAGCTCCTAAATTGTTTAGATGGGCTGTGACTATCTGATGTTTGTGGAGTTTAAAAAGCAGCAAAAACATTGCTGCAGTTGTGCTTATTCACTTCCAAACCTTGTGCTGCCACGTAAAAGATAACGGATAGCATATTATACTGTGCGGCTGCAGGATATAATAAGCCATGCATTCAAAGTAACTGTTTTCAGTGCTAACCTTTGATTTCAAACCAGAGAGCAATAGCTTGCTCAGTGCAGTGCGTCGCCATGACATGGAGGAGCACAGCATGGGCCAGATCTTTAGAAGAGCTCCGCAGCAGAATGGGTCCTGAGCCCTTTTGAAAATCCAGCCCCAACTGTGGGTGCCAAGCACCTGGAAATCTGATCCTGAGCTCATATCTGAAACTCTCTCTTAGGCAGTTGGACCCCATTCCTGTAGTATCTGAGTGCCTCACGCCACACCCAGTAGCATAGCCAGAGGGGGAGCAGGGGGAGCGGCCGCTCCCCCACTGAGCAGAAGCAGCGCCTTTTTTGTGCTCCGACGCCTTTTGCTCCTACGCTTCAGCTAGCCAGAGCGGAGCGTTTTTTTTTGCTCCCGGCGCCTCTTTTTGTTCCCGACGCTTTTTGCTCCTATGCTGCAGCCAGAGCGGAGCTTTTTTTTTTTTTTCCTCCCGGCACCTTTTTTTGCTCCTGATGCTTTTTGCTCCCGGCGCCTTTTTTTAGCTCTGCTCCCCCCATGCTCTAAACCTGGCTACGCCACTGGCCACACCTGTGACATAGGGAGAGGCTATTGTGCCATTATACAGATGGGGAACTAAGGCATAAAGTGACTTGCCCAACGTTATACAGGAAGCCGTTGGTGGAGTGGTGGTCTCCTTAATCCCAGACTAACACTCTAGCCACTGGACCACCCCTCCTCTCCTCTCTAAAAGCCTGTCTACACTTGCAGTGGTGGGTAGGGTACAAGCACCTACACGCCACAGTGGAAGGCAGGCTGTGTTCACACTTACAGCAGTGTGTAGCCTCACTCAGTAGTGAAAGACTCCAGAGCAGGCAGGCAGCAGGGAAAAGCTCCGGCAGCTCTCTGCTGCTTGAGATTTTCACTACACCTGAAAAAGGCTCTGTCAGAGCCTTTCCCCAGAGCTGGGGCCTCTCATAGCAGCAGGGAAAGGTTCTGGTAGCGGGGAGGCAGCGGGACACTACACTGCTAAAAATAGCTGTTTAGATGGGGGGAAGGCACGGCTTGGATGTGCAGAGAGCTGTGCAAGGAATATACCCTAGAGTTCAGGTGTGTAGGGCACTTCACTCTACTCGCCTATCTTGCGCCTCACCGTCTGCACTGCTATTTATACCCATGCTAGCTGGGCATGTAGTGTCCGTACTATACATGCTGCCAATTGTAGACCTGCTCTAAGCTGGCCCTATTTTTCTGCCTTCAAGGAGTGCATGGATTTCTCATTACTAGGATGGGAACTATAGATGCACGCCGACAGACTGATCAATATCCGCCCCTAAACATTTTCCGCTTGCAGCTTGAGTTGCTCCTGATAATTCTGTTTCCGGTTTTAATGCTGCTCTCTCTCTCTCTCTCAGAGATAGGACCGTCCACTGCAGCATCCCTGTTATGGTGTGAGGGGGGACACTGCTCAGGGTTTGGTCAAGGAAAACAGGGGAAGGACCCTGAAACACCTGTGCGGTGTGCTTTACTGTGAAACAAAAGGGAATGACAGGAATGTCCTGCCTTATGAAGGCCCAAGCATCCATCATAAAGGCACTACAGCCTTAGCCAGCTTTGAACTGAAGGGTTCAGTCAGCAATCAGGAACTGGTCTGCACTGGGAGTGAGGTGAAGTCACATGCCCCCGGGAGGAATTCTGGGAAGGGGGATTCTGCCTCAGGTAGGTGTGCAGAGGGGGCCCGCCCAGTGCTACATCACCCTACAAGGATACAACATATTGCCTCCCTTTGCGTGCCAGTCCAGCTGTGCTGGGCAGTATGGAGGAAGGGCAGAGCCCTGGCTCCACCTTCTCCTTATCCTCTTTGAGCTAATGCCTGCCCAAGGGGAGCTTGAAGGGAGCAGTCACTGCCTGATTTTCAGAAGTGCTGAGCACCCTCAGCTCCCACTGACTTCCAGGGGAGTTATGGGAATACACTCTTTTGAAAATCAGGCTCTGAGGAGCATAGGGACTCCTACTGCACCTGCCCATGGAGTCCGTTCCTCAACCCACCACCTTAGCCTGAAGAAGCTGCCCTCCAAGAGAAGTGTGAAAAATCCTGGGTTCTTCTCTCACTCTCCCTTTCAGGCGCACTTGCAAGTTCCCCCATGCTGGTTCGCACAGTGCAAGGGCGGATAGCTGTGAGACGAAGAAGTGTGTGTTTCAGCCCATGTGGGTCGAAGCCCAGTGTTAAAAGATCTGCAGGAAAAAGATGAAATTCTACCCATGACATTTGTAGGTGGAATTGTCTACAATTCTCTATTGTTACTTGTAAGTTAATTAGTTAGTTAGTTAGTTAATCTTCAAAGTATTTTCAGCTTTGTTTTCCTATTTGAATCCCTATAAAATAAAACACTCCTTAAACTTACCCAGCCCCTGCTGATTCTCTCTTGGGTTTCTTGGCTGTTGTACCAAAGTCAGAATCCCCTCACATGAGAGGTTAGCCCCAGCTGAAACTGTAGTGGCATTCCCTAATTTTTAAATACCTGTGTGGAGGCTTAGCCACCCAGTCCCTCTTGGAAGCCACTCTCTCGGATACTTCCTATCTCCAATCCCTTGTGTATCTTCTCCTAGAACTCACTCCTGGGAGAATTCTGCACCAAAAAATTAAAAATTCTGCACACAATATTTTAAAATTCTGAATATTTTTTGTCAAAATAACACAATGTAATTATGCCAGTTTCAATTATTTTGGCAATTTATCTCAAAATACCTGTCAACAAGTATGTCTGTAACAATACAGACAAGAACAAAAGATTCAGGAAATGTTTTTTGACAAATAGATTCTTTACTAGACATATTAAATACAGAGCTTTGAGTAGTAATTCATTTAAACTACAATATAGAAACGTATTTCCCGCACTCCTGAGAAGCAGGGCAAAGGCTTGTTGGAGTCAAGAGTAACAGAGGAGCTGAGGGAAAGGGAAGTAAATTGCTTGGAAGGAGCCTGGGAGTGAACCTGGAGGGTTGTTTGGTGGGAGTGGGAGAAGTTTGGAATATGGTCTTTTAGAGGGGGAGAGAGGGATTGTTAGGGAGTTGGGGAGCCTCCCGCATGCAGACCCTGGCTGACCACTAATCTCTCCCATTCAGTCAGGCACATCTGCCCCCATCCCCATATGTCCCTGCCCTCATCCTCCCCCTGTTCCCATGTGTCCCTGCACCCCCAATCAGCCATCCCTCTTCTCCCATCCCTATGTGTGCCTGCACCTCTCACCCCCTTGTATCCTTATGTCCCTGCACCTCCACTCAGACACTCCCCTCCCCCTGCCCACATGTAGCCCTGCACCTCCCACCCCCATATGTCCATACACCACCACTCCCATTCAGCCCCTGGCTCAATGCTGTCACCTCATTAGCTGCTGTGCTCCTGCCCCAGTCTGTCCCCCCCACTAGCTCTTCTGAACCCCAGTCTATGTGACCTCCCAGCAGCCCTGTGTGCCCCACTCTGTCTGTTCCCCCCATAGCCCATGCCTCCTCACCTCGCCCCATGGGCAGGGTGCTATGAGGAAAGCAGCCTCTCCTCCTCCCTCTCCATGGCTGGCTGCTCAGGCCTTGAGCCTGCTGCCATCTCTTCTGGCACCACATCAGCCCCTGGTGGGTAAAAGGTGTAATTGCAGTGCCTCGCTGGCAGAATCTATTTTCTGGGGAGGACAAAAACATCTGCAGGGGACATGAATTCTGCACGTGTGCAGTGGTGCAGCATTTTCCCCAGGAGTATAGAACTATCATTTATAATGATCATCCAGGCCTCTTTGAAGAGCCTGTGCTTCTCACAGCTACTTGTATGTAGGCCGTGCAGTTTTTTCTGAACCTTCCCTTGTGGTCTCATTTGTACAGGATGTTGGCTTGACAATGGGTGATTTTGGATGCAGTCTTCATGCACTATAGTTAGTTCATACAATGTTTCTTAATGAACCGCTTCCATTACACATTTATACTATTTTCATTGTACACTATCCTTTTCTATAACCAAACACTCTGTACATTCGCCTTCATTTCCAAACCTGGAAATCACTGAGGACACGCCTATTAAAGGTTTACTCTCTCTTCTTTAGTCCCTTAAATTTGTGATTGATTTTAGTGCTTGGGAAGTGAGGGAACAATACTCACTGTTTTGAACCAGATATAAGATGGAGCAGGTGTGCAAACATCCCCAATGCTCCTCAAACTTGACTTGTTTCAACCCTGCTATGCTAGGCCTAAGTCTCTCTAGAGGAGAGACTGCTAAATTATTCCAAACAGGCTGGTGGATGTGTACAAGCAGAAGGACTCTAAAGAACTGGTAAGACTATAAAGTTAAGCATGTGTGAAGTATAATAAGAAAAGCAAGATGGAGCACGAAAATCATTGTAGAAGAGATTACGGTAACTAAAAATGTGTCCAAGTACACAAAGAACCAAAGGTACAGTAGTGACTTTGAGGGAGAAAGCAAATCTTCCAAGTGATCAAAGGAAAATGCTGGCAATGAAAGCAAATCAAACTCATTGAAGGTTCAAGCACAGATATATAGCAGATCTGTAGATCTGTGGTTTGGTCTTAAAAACAACCAGGGATCCCACACATTTTACCCACATGGCACTGAATTCCAGACATGGAGCATAAAGCAGAAAAGCACCAGGTAACAAAACAAGTTTGCTCGACAGAGTCAGCAACCCAGTCAAATTCAGACACAAATGTAAGGAGTCTCACCAGTCTAGCTGACTACAGTCTGCCTGTGTGGCTAACACATACAACAATGTAATATTTGGCAGCAGGCCAGGAAAAACCTGGCAAAAATGCTAATACAACAGTAAAATCAATCATCTGTCATAGCAGGAGCCAGTGGATGTCCATTGGGAATGATGTAAAATTCATGACACAGGCTGATCTTTGCTGTGAAATTCTGCAAATACTGGAGGTGATTTAAAAATCCAGCAGAGACTGGGAAATGGTACGGAGTTACAATAATCTAGTCTGGAGGAATGGAGGCATTGATTGGAATCTCTAGTTTTCGCTAAGCATCTGCAGATGCTGGAAATGGTCTTTAGATACTGAAAGTATCTTTTAAAATAATGGCAAGTTCATGTTCCTCATGTAACATCTCGAAAGTGTAGATAACAGAGATTTTTTAAAAAAAAACTTTTGGTTCCACTGCTGGAATCATATCTAGTCCACAAAAAAGGGATGGTGAAGAGGTGACAGCCTCCAAGCAACAAAATAAGCCACTTAAAAGCAATTTTCTCTGACTGGTGTTTAACTCCATTAAGTTTTTGCAGCCATCTTGTCTTGGAGCTCCATGAGGCAGAAGGTGACTCTTTCGCTGGAATCAGCAGGGGCTCAAATAAGTCAGGCTAGGGATCAACAGCCGAGATGTAGCAATAAAACCCAGACCTTGAAAGGACTCCCCTGAGAGGGAGACTAGAAATGTTAAAGCAAGTAGGACTACATGGGACACCGTACGTTTACAGCAGCCGTGTGCCTTCTCCGATTGACCCATGACATCACCCTCCACTGCCCACTTGTTAGTTTTTCAAACAAGCACCTTCGTGCTTTCTCCCATGCTGCCCCACATGTCCGCGAGGTGATCCACGAAATGACTTCATTCTCCACCTTCAAATCCCTTCTCTAAAAGCTCCTTTGCCACGATGCATACAAATGTCTTTATAATGGCTAGGCTGCTGGTGTGCTGACACCACTGCCTGTCACACTGACCAGTATTATCTCACTGTTCACTTGTATGCCCCCATCTATCTGTGTCCATCTGTTCCCACTTGTCTTAGATTGTAAGCTCCTTAGGGCAGGGACCCTCTTTTTGTTCTGTGTTTGTACAAAGGGGTCCTGGTCCATGACTGGGGCTCCTAGGTGTTCCCGCAATACAAACAATACATAATAATGTGAAGATCAGCCCCCCAAAATAAGAAAATGGGGAGGGAATAGGCTGGAGGGACCCTAATGTAAAACCTATGTACTTCAGAAGTGATCTCTGGAAGATCCTAGGAACAACAAACCTCGTATTTACACCTCAGCATTGCATCTCCTAAAAAATCAGCTGGGTCACTGGTTCAGATTGAAAAGCATCACTTATTGAAGCCCCAACACCTTCCTACAGCACCTACGTATTCCTTAGTGCAGCAGCTCTACTGGGAAAGGTTTGGTCCCTTCCCCCCCTTCCCCCGGATGGCTTGCCACCCCACCTCATTCCCTCCACTACAGATGTTCCTAGATGTGGTTCCTAGCTGTGGTTAATTCTGCCTACCACCAAGAAAGGCTGTTTGAGAACTTCTGCCTTAGAGATTCCCAACTGGAGATTCCCAACTAGAGATTCCCTCCTGGACTGACTTGTAAGATCTAATGGGATTCCAGCACATGGAGGCAATGCCTGCAGAGAGACATTCTGGGCACCAAGATCTCAGAGGAGATGTGGTTGAGATAAATCAGTAAGGACCTAATCTTGCTTTCACCAAAGTCAATGAGCATTCTCCACCCCCCCCCCCCCCGAACTTTGAATTCACTGGAAGCAGGATCAGGCGCTCAGTTCTGGCAAGAGATTGATTCTTGGGTTTGTTGTCTTATGTGATCTATCACCTTGTATTAGTGGGTTTCAGATAAACAAGACTGACTTGGTATTTTACATATCTTTTTGAAAGCTAGGACTCTGCCCTTAAGATTTCATTTTCATGTCAAGTCAACAGGACTAGAAGCAATCTTGGAGGGTTGAGTATGTGTGTGTTTCAAGGATGGTGGAACACACCTTTCTGTTAAATGCCATTGCCCCACACTGGGTTTACTCATCAGACAAAAGATCCAAGAAGAAGTACATTTAGAAGAGCCATTATTACTAGACTCTTGTCAATGGGGACATGGTCACTGATAGGCAATGCTACAATTAACTTGATTTTAGATAAATTTTAAAACTGGATTTATAAAAACACATTCCTTATTTAGAAAGAACAACATACTATCCTTATAATTCTGCCACACAAAAGAAATGTGTACACCTGAAGTACATGTGTAAGGGGAAATCTTCGCATCTGAAATCTCATGGTGGGGATTCTCGCTCACACCACCCCTGCATATGGAAGGACCCTTTGTGCCTTGATCTCTAAAATAAAATAATAATGATAATATATGGCGATATGCCTATCTCATAGAACTGGAGGGAACTTGAAAGGTCATTGAGTGCAGTCCCCTGCCTTCATTAGCAGGACCAAGTACTGTTCCCTGACAGATTTTTGTCCCAGACTCCTAAATGGCCCCCTCAAGAATTGAACTCACAACCCTGGGTTTAGCAGGCCAATGCTCAAACCACTGAGCTCTCCCTCACATATGATGGTAGAGAAGATCAGTCACCTCTAGGTCCCATTGCTCCTTCTCCAATTCCATACTCCATGGTGGGTGTTCTGTGAGGCCAAGGTCTGTGCCAAGGAGTGGGATGGGAGAAGGAAGACCCAGTGTGGATATGTATCATTCCCTACTTCCAGTTTCAAAGTGCCTCATCAGTCAGTGACCATATTATGTTTTCCACAGAGAATCTGCTCCCACGGTCAGCAGCAGTCAGAAGAGTCCCTAGCAGCATGGTGCTAATGGAACCATGCAGCTGGGAGAAGGTAAGTGCAGGGAACCAGAGCCCATGAGACACATTAACATCATTGCATTCAGTAGTGCACAGCTTGGAGAGTTGCTTAGCATCCTTAGCCCCCCCTGAAACCCATGGGAGTGGGGAGGTGCTCAGCACTTTGCACGATAGGCTGCAATTTTTTTCTAATGCCTTTGTTTGTGCTTTGCGATGGGCTGTGCACAAATTAGCATGTTACATAATTGAACAATAATGCACCCGGATTTTAAATGGGCTTAACAACTTTATGAGCCTACAGTGTGCCTAGCTGCAAATGTTAATCAAAGATCATGCTTGTAGGGTCTATCTACTGTGTGATAGGGGCCAGCACACAAATGGGCCCCTTGGGGAAATGCATCTGGTTTACTTCTGTGTAACATGAAAATCCCACGGTATCTTGTACATCAGCAAAAACAAAACAAAAACAAGAAACAAAAAAAAAAAGTAGCTCCTCCAAATGCAGAAAAAGTCCCAGCTAAAGAAATAAACAAAACAAAAGAAAAACCCTGTGCGTTCTCTTCTATTCTATTTCAGGATGTGTGATACAGAAAAGCAGAACAATTGAAAGGGCTTCTACAAGTGTGTGTGTCCTGCTTTGTGGTGAATGATGACACTGTAATCTAATGGTTTCTCACTTTACTCTATCTTCATTGTTCTGTTTCTAACTGTGGTCCTTGTACCATGTTTAAAATGCTGGGTATAAACAAGGAGTGAAACTCAGCCCAATCTGCTGAGATTTGGTGCTGGCCAGTTTGGTGACGGGTATACACCCTGGAGAGCTGGGTGTGGGTTGGGGTTAGATCTAGTCTGGGGGAAGATGGAAGAGGTTCACCAAAAAAGGCACAGGATCCTCAGCAAAGCTGGGACAAGTTTCCAGTTTTGTTAGGTCTGAAACTCTAAAACTTTGCCTATTTCATTCTAGAATGGAATTTAATGAGAGTCCTTCCATTGACATCAATGAGCACTGGTTCAGGCCCATAACATAGGAGAATTTTTTATCTAGCGTCTTAAAAAAAATACACCGTCAGTTTGCTGACAGGCAATAAGCTATTAACCTTTGTGACAAAGCAGACAGGTGATTTGCTGGGCTGCTCCCCACTTATTCATTAACATCTGCTCCTAACTATTAATTACTAAAGATTATTATTTTTAGCTGCAGCAGTCATTACTGCAATTCTAAATATCAAATTCTCCACTCAGTTCCTGTTGTTATTGTTATTATACATATTTCTAATGTGCCTGCCCATGTTATAAAGGACTCCAGCAAAAGACAGATGAGACAAGGTTTGCTCTGCATACAGAGGGAAAAAATGTTTCACATTTAAAAGTCAAATGGTAGTAAACAATCAGCCTATGGGGATGAACAGGGAATCCTCCTGAGATGATGCAGTGCTGATCTGCTGAAAGGGATTTCCCTCTAACTGTGCACACCACAGATCCACATGGAACTGCATTTCAAATGTGAATCTCTTTTGCAGAGCAGTCACTTGATGGGGGATAAAAACAACAAGGAGTCTGAAACTTGATGGGGGATGTTGCCCTAAGCTTGAGCTCTGTTGGATAAAATGGCTGGCGCTGTCTTACAAAAGGAAACAAAATGGGCTTTAAAAACAAACAAATGCCCTTGTAATAACTTAGCCAGTGTGCAATGGCCTGTAGAGTTTGAGGTTCAGATCAATTTAAAATAGCAACAAGTTCATTGGCCCAACATCATCTCCATCAGGGCCTTGTTCAAAGCCAACTGAAATGAACGGAAAGATTCACACTGACTTCAGTGGGCTTTGGGTCAGACCCCTATCACACTGTGTTTACCCTCTGAAAGGGTAAGTTCACTTCTAATTCTTCTCTTCTCAAGAACAAAATAAAAAATAAGCCTATTGCAACATGAGGATGTTATTATTTATAGAGGGACACAGGTGTGCATGGAACTTTGCAGGCAAAGGTCCCTGAGCTCACAATGTAAATGAGATTGAAAAGACAACAAAAATGATATCTTTTACTTGACCAACTCCTGCTGGTGACAGAGAGAAGCTTTCAAGCTTACACAGACCTCTCTTCTTCAGGTCAGGCTACAACAACAATAGATACAACAAAAATGATGGCAGCAATACTTAGGCAAGTGGAGGAAGAAAATAAAGTAGCAGTGATAGGAGAGCTTAGATTTTTCTAAGTGAATAAAAGGTATTTATTCCATATTTGTTTAACATTCTTCCCGTCAGTAAATTTTTACATACAGTTGTATGAGGAGTCATATAGCTTCAATGAATAGGTAAGTGAGAGAGAGAAAAATCACTCATTTCCGCTAGTTAAAATCTGATTAGCTGAAAATAGATATAATAATAGTACTTTGCACTTCTGTAGCATTTGCCATCCAAGTATCTCAAAGCACTTTATTAACATTAATGAATAAAATCTCACAACAGGTCTGCATGGTAGATAAATAGCATCATCATCCCTGTTTTAAGAGGGGGGGAAACCGAGGCACAGTGAAGTTATTTGACTTGCCACAGAGTTCAAATACCATAGTGATGGACCACTGTGTAGCAATCAGAAAGGAAGAGCTGAAATCAAAAGAAGTCTGTGGCAAGGCGAGGAATTGAACCCAGTTCTCTCTACTCCCAGTACTTTTATTTCTTTTAGCCATGAGACTAAATATTAAATAATTTCTTCCTCCTGTCACAAACACTAAGTGTTAAGATAAAATCTTGCTGTCCTTCAACAGGAAAGATTTTAGCTTCTACTGCTTTGCAATGAGATTCTTGTGTGTTTGTGACAACCATCTTTCTATATACAAAGTCTGATCTGGCTTTCTTTAATTTATTTTATTCTGTTAACTATCAATAGCTGGTGTGAGAGACACAGGGTGAATCCGAACATTAGTGGGAGTTGTACAGTGAAATCTACATGCACGGCTTTGAAAATGTATCCCTGATGCACAAAGAGCAAAATTCTCCTATTTCTTATCCATTGTGGGGATCTCTACTGCAGATCTGGCACTTAGTTCACACACAGAACTTCTCTTGATGCTAATCAGAGTTCTGTGTGGGGGATGAGTGTGGAATATTGAATAGAGTTCTACAGTGTGGATATGAAGAGCATAACTGTGCTCTAAGATTGCTCCTTGGATATGCCTGCCAGCTGCCTCTTGTTACACAGTATAAATCTGGCAAGAAGTGTAAGTCCTGCCTAGAAGCTGTTGTGCACAATTCCCTCCTCTCTGCATACAATGTAATCGCTGCTAAATCTCCTCCTGTCTGAGCCTTACAAGCACATTTGGGAATTCTGTTTTGGGGTTGTTTTTTCTCTCACATATTGTGGCGAGGGTTCATTGCTTGGCGGTCAGTAGCAATCTTTTCCTACCAGTAGCGCTAAAGGATAACAATCAGCTCAGAAATGAATGAACAGCAGGAAGTTTGACAGACTACTTTTTATGCTAGGTTTTACTTTGGGTGTTTTAAAAACAAATCAGAGCTGAAAATGGTGTCTTTTTTAGGCCACGGTGAAGGCAGCAGATGCAGGTTCTTGGTAAAAGAACAATAAAATGCTACCTCTTCCATAGGTGCTGCCATACCAGAATAGACCTGTGCTCCATCTAGAGCCGCATGCTGTTTTCAACAGCGGCCAGTAACCAACAACCTCGAGGTCAGTGTAGTAGGCACTCACGCAATAACCTGCCTTCTGAAGCACTCAAGAGACCTGGGTTCTAGTCCCAGCTCTGCTACTGTCTTGCTGGGTGACCTTAGGCAAGTCACTTCCTCCTCGGTTTCCCCATTTGAAAAACGGGGATAATGATACTGACCTCCTTTGTAAAGTGCTTTGAGAGCTATGGATGAAAAGCATTAGATAAGAGATTATTATTATTCAGTGAAAGGGCCCAGAGCAGAGCCCCAGTGGAAAAGACAAAAAAAAAACCAAAAAACCATACAGTCCATTAAACATTGTGTTGGTTTATTAAATAATGTAAACTCATTAACAGGCACCACACAGCAAGAGCACTAATAAAATGTAATAACAACCTAACAAGAAATAGGGAATCATATGATGTAGTTCAATACAAAAACTTTGGCAAGTGGTTCTCAAGGGGAAGAGTCAAGCAGGTAGGTATTTTTTCAATCTATTTGAAGAATATTGTGCTCATCCTGCAGGCCATAGACAAATCATACGTTTCTTCCATCTCAGTAGAAGAGTTGTCTGCGGGGCTGGGCAGTAGGGGCCTAGTAAGGATCAATTACACCGAGGAACTCTAGCGAGCAGAATTCATGCTCCCCCGAATAAATAAAAGAACAATGGTCAGAAATTAACAAATCTTTATGTTATCTTTATGTTCTGTGTTTGTACAGTGCCTATCACAATGGTCCAGGAATGGAGCTCATAAGTGCTACTGCAATGCAAATAATAAATAAATAATAATAACAGGTTGCCAATGACAGCTTGGCAAGTGAAGCCATCATGTTGCACTAGAAGCTTTGCAAAAATATTTTAAAATACAGGTAACAAGCAATTTCCATCAGGTATCTTGACAGCACCAGTAAGAGAAAAACAAACATGGGATACAAAACTGTGTCTGATGAAACACCTGATAAATTTTACAGAAGTAACAAATCCACTAGATGGCACCCAAGAACAGTATGAGCTTCACTGCTCTGACACTTGGTAGAAAGAAAACTGGGGTACAGATAGTGGATGCCATGTTTCCAGCTCTGTTGAGCAGTCTTCTACAAAAAAAAATAAAGCAAAAAAACCCCCTTCACTCTTGAAAATAAGAACAATTATAGATCATAAATCAGTCCCTTCATAAAAAAAAAAACCCTAAAAACCTTCTTAACACCAGTGGGCCACAGAAATCTGAAGGGAAATTTGGCAAAATCGATGGGGGATTTTTATCCTGAATCTACAAAAAGTCTGTAGAAAGTTGAGATAATGGGAGGGGAAGGGAAGGGTTTAAAACTCTGCAGGGATTATTTTCCCTTCTACTTCAGCCTTATACTTTGTTTTTAATAAAATACTATGGGGCTAAGCTCTGCTATCATTTATCACTCACTCTGCACAAAGAGCCCAAACCTGCTTCTCTTACTCATGCAAACAGCTTGATATACTTCTCCAAAGGCACTGAGGGGAGTAAGGGTTACCAGATCGGGACATTTCACACATTATTTGCCAGTGTCTTCACTTGAACTGTACATTATAAACTAGAGGTGGACCCAAGTCAAGCTCCCAACTGGAACACCCCTGAACTTGGGGAAAGTTCAAATTTAAAGCCAAACTTTGGTGGCTCGGATCCATCTCTGTTGCAATCATAACCAGGATCTGCAGGAAACCAGCAAAAAAATCAGTCATTTCCCTGAAAAAATGCAATTTATGGAGAGAATTGAATTAAATTAATGTCATGTTCTTTAAAAGTGGTGACACTAATTGGCTCCCTTATTAGTAAATCCCAGCAGAGGCAGCAAGGGCTGAATGAGCATGAAGGCTGAACTACCTACTCCGCTCATTAGAAAGGTCAGAGCTGTGGGCGAGGAAGGTGGGTGAGACAGTTTGGGGAACCTTACACTGGCACAGCCTATGGGGTATACATTCTGTGGAATTCACATTTAGAAACAGAAGGACTGAGATGGGCTGGGGTCACAGCTAATGTGGCCACCTAGGCTCAATCTGAGGCCACTGGCTTGGAAGCATGATCAGGCCCCAAGCCCCACATCTGGCAGCACATACTAACTGGGTACACAGGCTTCCTTTTTTTGCAGCAGAAGTAGGGTGCACTGCACCTGACAGGGCTTTGGGGGAAGGACATGAGGGTGTCCTTGGACAGGATTTGGGGCTGAGTAGCTTTCCGGGAGATTTGTCATTTTTACTGTCTGCAAGCTGAGGTAAATGGTTACCTTCATTTGATTATTTAAGGCTGGTGGCTAGTGACATTAATTTGTTTGCATATTGGAACTAAAGCTGCTGGGTGGTTTTTGTAAGTTTAATTGCTGTCAAGGCACTCAAAACGTTTACAAGAGCTTTGTTCATTAATGTCAAATCTAAAGGAATACAGTAAAATAAATACTCTGCTCTAAGGCAGAGTGTGTGTGTGTGTGTCTGTCTGTCTCCCTGCTAGGCCAACAGCCTCCCTTCCCCACTTCCACCCAGTGTGATGTGAGAGTTTTGTTCTCTAAATGAAAGCACTGCTTTTGGGTTGTGCATCATCTTTCTTTGCCCACTATCACCCCACTCAGTTGGGATTAACACTAGAATTTCCTAAATCATATGCAAAATTCCAAATATATTACTAGAAGATTATAAATTCCCATTCAGTAGCCCTCTTCAAGGGATGCATTTGCAATGTACTCATTCCACTATCGCATCATGCAACATTACCCACTGGGGGAAAAAACCCAACAACTTGCTAGTTGCTCTACAATACAGATAAAAATATCAGCTTGCAAGATCTACATATACTTACACAACCCAAACACACTATGTAATCAACACATTTCATAACACCAAACAGAGCAATCATACCAATTCTCTCCATTAAAATATCTTCCTGATCCACCAACACATCATACAATGAGAAAACAGACAGGACCCTGACATAACTAGTGCCCCCTGGCACTATATTCCTTTCAGAATCTTCACTTCGCACTGAATGAATAAATGAAATCAAAAGTATTCGTCCAACAGCATGGTTCCATTACAGAACAAAATAAAGATTCAATATGCGATGTAAATTTGGTGGCGTGGATGATGAACAATTCTGTGGTAGCAGAGAACTGTCTGGATTCCTAAATTGTTAATTTAGAGAGTTTCTAACATTTGGGATTTTTTAAAATATATATATGTGCAGAATACAGAATTTCTGTAAAGAAAGCATAATGATGTTTCTTGGCTGTTAATTGGACACCACTGAAAGAAATTCTCAATGTGAACTCTTTTTTAACTAAGCGTGGGAATATACCGAGATATCTCCTTAACACAACATCTGCACATTACCAGTGTTTAAAATAAACTAAACATGATGTCTGTCTGTCAGACTGAGGTCTAAATCATGCTCTTAAGTATGGTCTTTATTTTCAAGTCTAAAATCAGAGAGGCCTTTAACAGGAAAACTAAGGCCCAGCTTTTAAAAGTTATTTAGGTGTTGCTGCACTCAGCATCACAATACCTAACTGATTAGGAGCTTAAATCTCATTTTCAAAAGGGATCTAGAAGTCTAAACTGCACTGGCAGTCAATGGGATTTAGACTGCTGAGTACCTAGATCCCGTTTGAAAATGAGATTTAAGCTCCTAAATCACTTAAGCATTGTCATGCTGAGGACAGCAACACCTAAATACCTTAAAAAATTTGTGCCAAAGTGACTAAATTCTTTCATGCTTGAATTTTTATATAAAGTATGATATTAATAATTGCTTTCCAAGAGATCATTATAAATACTTTGTATTTCTACTTTCCTGTTACATATATGGTAGGATAAACATACTGAAAAATGTAAAACCAATTTTTGGGCCGCATTGTGATACCCCCTTCCTTGTGGTTGGTGGTAACTTATTCATCGAATACTCACTGACTTCAGTGGGGCTTCACATGGAGAAAGGTACTATAGAATATTGCAATCCAGCACTTTACCAAAAAGGCATGTAACATCTCTTCTCCTCCTCCCATTTTGTCTACTTAGACCCTTATCCTGCCAAAATTTATGCACATGCTTAACTGTTCACAGGATCCTGATTTCAACAAAGCACTTAAAGACATACTTAATTTCATGCAGATGCTTAAGTTCAATTGAAGTAAAAAATCCCATTGAAGTCAGTGGGACTTAAGCAAGTGCTTAAGTGCTTTGCTAGATAAAGGCCATGTGTAGCTTCATTGACTTAAATGAAACTACTCAGGAGCATAACGTTAGGCACGCTTGCAAGTCTTTGCAGGAGCTGACTTATAGGTATGCGAAATGCTTACCACCTGCTTGGACACTCTATATACAAATAATAAACCAGTGAAAGAATACAATGAATAGCAAACTAGAGCTTTAGTTTGAGAATTGCACTTACAATATTCTAGTAACAGCAAAGTTCAGGTTTATTGTATCTCCCCATTTTTGCTGGTAAAAATTTGCATGTGACTAGTAGCCAGTGTGATATTCAGAGCACACAAATTTATGTTCACTACCCAATTTTTAGCTATTTATACTACATTCCAGCCAACAACATGAAAACTAGGCCCTCTCCAGGAAGTGGACTACTCTTATTTCTTTCAGGTTATATGTTCTGTTCTACAACACACAGTACACTGGATGCTAGACTGATGCACAGGATTGTTATAGCAAACCATTAGTTGTATCTTGTATTACTTTGTAGAATTTTAAATTGCTGTGTTTTAAAATGAAGACTGAATTATTGCTTACCCAAAAGGTATTTTGCTGAGGACATAATATGCCGTATACGAATGCTGATACACCTGCAAAATGAAATTTAAAAGAAAACAAGATTAGTAATGTAATCTATTTTAATGGGGCTCTTATCAATGCAAAGTCTAGCATTTTATGGCAAGGGAGCTGTTATGAATACTTTGTAATCTGCACTGGAAAGGGACGATAAATTAATTCACCTAATGTTGATGTGTGATATTCATCTCACACCTTGTTAAAATGTTTGGCAAACTGTATCCATCCAGATGCTCTGTGTCGTTGCCATGGCTACCAGGTCTTTGATTAAGGTAGGGCCACATGCTCCCAGCAATGGCTAAATATAGAACAATCATTAATGAGGACACCTTGGTCAGTTGGAGACGGGCTACATGGTTATAACAAGACACAACAGGGATATAGTATACACTGCAACATCCTTTTGTAGCTATCAGAGGAAAGCTGACTGACGTTGCGCTCAGCAATGACTTAAGGTCTGTTTGACCCTGAGAGATGCTGAATAGCATCTTCAACTCTAACTGACTTTTCTGGGAGGTGAGGGAACTTCTCACCTCACAGGATTAGGCCCTTTGAGAAGGGAAAATTTATTAGTCATTTTAATGGTTTAAAACTTGATGGACTGATTTTCAGTGTGAATTGATTTGTCCGGGGGATTTCTGATGCCTCAATGGGAGCAATGGGTGCTCAGCACCTATGAAAGGCAGGCTGCTAATGTGGGTATGTAAATATAGATGTTGGTATCTGACTTTAGGCATCCACGCTTTCAAATTCTGGTCTATTGCTTTAACTTAAAGCACATTAAAAAGTCAACATTTACCCATATAGACAACTCCATGGCATCTGGAATACCACTCTGATTTCAATGTCTAGTTTATTTGGCCCCCACCATTGCTCGTAAAGCACTTGAACTTTCTTGTAGGTTGAGGGAGAGGGACTTCTTGAATATTAGCCCTGTTTACATACACAACATCGCTGTATTCTCTCCAGGAGTTACCTATTATCTTGTACAAAATCTTCTGACCATTCCCACAGACAAACAGACATCCTAAAGGGTGATAGAAGCCTTGATGTGACCATAACACAGACTTATTGCTATCCTCACACAGTAACTTAAATCTGCTTGATTGTGATGCCAGAGCCAGGGCCACAGAATACAAGACGATGCTATAGAATTGAGGAGAAGCAACTGCAGAAATCAGTTTAAAAACTGGCTGCAGCATCTAGCTGCTTCCCTTCCCTTTCTTCTTTATCCTGCTCATTGTTTTGTTCACGTTGTAGACAATGATTAATGGGACAAAAGTCAGGTAGGTTAGCGCAAAAGTGTAGGTTTCATTATATAAATTACAAAATAGTCAAACAATAATAGAAGAGCTTTGTGAATTTTTTTAAAATGAAAGCCTGAGGGCCAACATCTTGCTTAACCCAACAGGGATTGAACTGGAGACCTCCAGAGCTGATATCAGGATTTGCTACAGCTTGAGCTAGCCTGATACACATGGCTTTAACAGACCCACCTCTTCTGTGGATTGGTCAGAGAGGGAAACCTAATACACACTGATTACTGGGTTATCAACTCAGACACTCCTCTGTAGCGATTGCAACCCAAACATTGCAGCCGTATGCTAGTGCATGAAAGCCAGTGAATGAAAGGGGGAAGCAGCCATCAGGGTGTAGGGGGAGCTGTCTCCCAAAAGCTGGAGGTATGACACCGGACCAATATCTAATTGGTTATAGATGGTGATCTGCACCTTCTGTCTCTATTCCTTCCTTTCTTTACAGACACAAACTCCTTCAGGGAGCATCACAAAATCACATCCTATGAATGTGTGTTAGGATTCTGCATCTCTGATTTACTTGATAGATATGCAAAATCACTTGTAGCTTAGACAACTACCTTGTGACTACACACCTGAGAAGGCTCAGGAATCCAAATGATTTTGCTGCAGGTTCCCATTTATTTATGCTGAACATGTCCCCTCCACAGTCTGAGATGGTACAACACTAATTAGTGTTGTATTTCCCTCCCAGCCCTTAATTCCATTAAAGTTTGCGGAGGTCTCCTCAGAGGTCACAAAGTTTAAACTTGGAGAGCTGCAGTGTGAATCTGAAAGTAGCATAGGTCCCCCTAGGTTTTACTTTAGTGTTACTGAAGTTATAAAGCTATTATGATTCCCCAAAGGGAAAGAATGGGAATAGCAAATCCTGAATACAAAGGAAAAACGCAGTATGGAGTCATACAGTAAAATCCTGGCACAGCTAAGCTAGAAAGCATTTTGGAAATGTCCTGTAAGATTTTTCGTGTGAAGTCAGACCAAACTGTCCTCAAAACAATTCCCGTCATATCTGTATTTAAAACTACCAGGGTCCATAAATACTGAGCACTGTTCATCTTTAAACTGCCTCGAAAACACTAAATACTCCCCCAAAGCCTCTAGGAAGGGGAAAAAATGGGGCAGACTGGTTAAGTTCAGGACTAGAACATGACTCTCTTGCTTATTAACATAGGCAGGTTTGCAAACAGGACAGGATTATCCCACATATCTGAAGACAGTTGAAGTACCAGTATGAACACTGCCAGGCTCACACAAAGGAGAAGGAGAGGAGACCACAAACGGAGCGGGCAGGCAAACAGCTAGGGCAACTGCTGGGAAAGGCCTTGCTTAGTGCTTTTTCCTGTGGTTACTATAGAATCCAGGCAGCGTGTTAGAGGAAGCTGTGTCTGAGGCACAGAGGTTGTTAAGTGCAGAGAGACACAGCGATTGAGAGGGTAAACTGGATGGGGTGGGGAAAATGGGAGTGGAAGGGAGCTCATACTGGAGCAGCAGAAAGGGAAGAGCCTGCGCCTTGCAGAGGGCGGCCAATCTTGCTCCTAACTACTTTATTATCTGATCGTCACCACACACCCACTCAGGTCTGGGACCAACCCTTACAGATGCACACAGGATCATCTTTCATTGAAGAGAGAGATCAATCTCTCTCTGTCTTATGAGTCTATCATGTTATATTGGCTTTACCTGTGGTGTGCCGACTCCTAAGTGGACCTGCCTACAAAGCTCACTCATGGCAGCCACTGTTGCTCATGTTGAATCCCTGATATCAAAGGACTAGTTACGAGAGCAAAGTTTGCAAGAACAGGTCCTAATTGTGCTACTTCACCTCTTATCCATAATAGACCATAGGCCCTAATGGCTCTGGTTACTCCCACTGTCCGATACATGCTTAGATTACACACAGGTAAGCATATTCCTAAAATAGAAAGGGATGCAAAAGAGACAGAATATAATACCTTGGTGCAATATGAAACAGCTGCATCTTTCTTTGGTATGAGAATCAGAACTAAATTAGTCCAAAGTCCTGGGAGAATGGCTAGAGTTATCTAATATCTCCATGGAAATTTCTGTTGACTTCTGATGGAATTTGGAGCAATTTTCTTATTTACCTGCCGAAATGTCCCCCACAGGGCAAAACACTGGACAGAGCAACCTGGAATCAAAAACTCAGGCTTTGTGGCTGCCAACTCTTAAAAGTTATTTTCTATGTATTCAAGTTACATGTTCCAATAAATCAACAACTGAAGAATTTCTGATGATAAGTATCGGACTTTCCTAACAGCCTGGACATGAGGGAACCCTCTCCCCTCCAGTAGTCAGTTCACTTCTCCATTCACACAGGTTGGCTAAACTTTGACTTAGAGGGACAGCATGTTTTAGTGAGGTGAGTCTCAAAGGGAGAGCCAGGAACTCATTTATTTTAATCCCAGCTGTGCCAAAGACTCACTTGTAAGTGGTAAATCATGATATCTCTCTGTCTCTCATGTCCTGCACCAATACAAGGAGAAGAGGGAAGATAATGAAGATATCTGCTTTCCTGGGGCATTGTGGGGAGTTGCACAGCTTTGGGGCTCTCGGCCCTGATTCTTGCCTAAACCCAAGCAGCTTGCTGCACAACCAAGGATAGGGGTGTGTGAAAAGGGCGTGGTTTGAAGCAACCTCTTTTTACTCCTGAGATCCTGGCCTGGATATGTGCCAGGCCATTTCCCAAGTGTAAATTAGAGCAGGCTTAGGGCTGCTCTACATTACATCTGCTGCCAATGAGCCCAAGGAAGATCAGGCCACAGAAAATCCTCAGCCATGTTCCCTATGCCAGCAGCAGGAGGCCCAGAAGTCACTGTACCAAACCAATGCCATTAGAGCATCTCCCTCCATTGGGTTTATCATCCTGCGGCCAGCTACATAGGTCTTTTCCACTTCTCATCCACATTATTCACAGCAACCGTTGCATGCCTTCTTCGCAATGGTACCAAATGACAAGACAGATTCAGTACCTATGAGCCTGAAAGGCAATTATTTTATCTAAAATTCAGAGATGTACAGATCTGACTATACTCTGCCCTGAAACCATTGACTTCATTTCATACATGCATCCACCCAAGAGTAGAACTGGGTCCTGATACTAGGAATGCAAAACACAAGAGAATATAGGAGCAGAATAGTCACTTTCCTAAACTCCCATCATAAGGAGTAAGTGGGGAGAGCCAGGGGAACACAAAGGTGTGGGAAGCACCTTCCAGCCCCTACCACTGAGGAATAGGGTAGTGTGTCTATTATGTCTCCATAGAAGCTCTGGGCCAGCAAAGCACTTAAGCATGTGCTGCTGAAGCACATGAATAGTTACATGGATTTGACCCCACCTAGTCATTGGGAGTGCTTAAAGTTAAATGCTTGTTTAAGTGAGGTGTTGGGCGGGGGAGCCCATAGCTCTTGCTCCTGCCCCAAAACTCATCAAAGTCCCAGCAGCATCTGATAGTGCTCCAAGGGTCAAAAAGAGGGCATGACTCTCTTTTCCTCTCAGACTCTGGCACAGATAGCTGATCTCCCCCTGCTCCTGTGCTTCACAGTCAGGTCATAGCTGCCCCTAACATGGGTGTGTTTCCACTCTTCCTATTGTCCAGTCAAGCCACACACAGCCAGCCAGAATCTGGCTATAAAATGGTTGTTTCCTTTCCTATCATCACTGATTTTAAAAGTTTCCTAACCTTCTTTAAAAATGTCACTAGAAGATTTTAGATTTGGCACCACAGAAGTATATCCCAAAGAGGAGCATAAAGCGAAAGAAAACCAAATTAAGAGATCAGACCACCTCCCAGAAAGAAAATGGTTAGAAGAGAAGGACAGAAGACTGATCCCTTTTCCGATATCTCTGCTGCCATGCAAGTGATTTGCTTTAACAGATGGAAAAGTAATCAAATTTCAGAGAAAAATGAATCACTAATTAGAAAGATTCAGAAACAAAACAGAAACAGAGTAGCCGAGGATCAGAAAGAGTCTTAGACGCCAAGGCTCCAAGGTATGTGAAATATCTGCTCACGAGAAAAACACGGAGCACATGAACTGAAAGGCTTAAGACTCAAAGCTGAAAACACAATTATCACCTCATAAATTGAAAAATTACTTACTAAGAATGTCATTGGGCCAGTTTAAAAAGGGAAAATCAAAGGGGTGGTAACTCACCAAATCCTGCTCAAATATGAAGCTCACTAGGGTCCTCCAAAGGCAATCAATTATCTTACTCTTGCACCACTGGTCATTGAACTCACAAGTCCAATTTATTGGCAGTTCACAAGAGGAAAAACATTTTAGAGGGGAGTTGGGGAAGTGGTGGGAAATCTTTCATTTTCAGCACACCTTGGCTTGAACAACATAAAGAGACATTACCTAGCAAGGATCTATCACTTGCTTCAGGAGGGAAGAGTTTATTTTATATTACAGACCTTCACCTGTTATGTTGATTTCTATCATGTTTTGTAAAACGCCTTCTTGCTAGCATCAGCAGTAACCAACATTTATCCGAGGAGTTCACTTTTATTATACTGTTTTATAACTGGTGGGCTGACTCGGCACAAACAAGACACGGATGTGGTCAGCAAAAGTTTTCTTCCAAGGATGTCCATGAGCAGAGATCAAAAAATTTAACAGAAAACATTCTCAAGTTTGGGATTCAGCCCAGTCCCCATCTTCCCACAGGTAGTTTCTCAAATAGTCCATCAGAATCCTAACCCCAAGTGGATGAAGGGGATGGCTGAGTTGAGATAAGCCACTGGTGTTCCTGAATCCTGGTCATTCTCATAATTAGTACAGTTGTTATTTATTTATTGTGTTGTACACATGCAGGAATAACCGCCTCTCTCCCCACCCCACCCTTTTTTTTGGTGCTTCGTTCGAAGATGACGCCATGCGAGCAGACCTATGCACCTGTGTAGAATTCATTACAGGATTAGGGCGTTAGAGGTGAATCCTCTACTTCCCCTCCCGCTGTTAGTCTGGTTCTTTGAAAGGACTTGATTTGGCCCTTACAGACGAAGTGGTGGATTTTTAAACCAACAAAACTGGAGTTTGGGAGAAAATGTCAGGGAGATCATCACAATGAAAAAAGACAGCCAATTTCTGGAATGGCCCAAGTTAGATAACTTCTGTGAACATTCTAGATACTCACCAGAAACAGAAATTAAGGCTTAAATGTTTTAAAACAAACAATTAACCATGAACCACTCAGTCCTTTTCTGTGTGAATGGCACCACATTTCTGTCAGCAATAATGAAGAGCAGCCCCAAAGAATAGATTCACTCTGAATCCTCACTGGACCCAAACTATTCTTGTAATCATCTGTCCCTTTTCCTCCTCAATGAGACAAGCAATATAAATAAAGCTCAGATGGCGACTGAAACTGGAGCTGCTAGATCTACCTGCAAAGCCCTCCATTAATATCTCTAACAAAGTGGTTTGTCGGCAGAAGGTTTATATAGTTCATTTTTCCTATTTTCACTGCAATGCAGAAATGAATATATCAGTGTCAGACCAAACACATGAGGCTGTGGCACTTTAAGAGAGTTAACTATTAATACCACGTCAGAGTGGACCTGATAAGCCTGGCAACTGTAACCCACACTGTGATGCAGGAGACTCAGGATGCAAGATGCCTTGGGACCTTTCACTCTAGAGGCCCGTGGAATGTAACTAGGCTCTGAAGCTGACAAACTAAGAGTACCAAGAAAGAGAAAAACAAGATCATGAGTGGAACACAGTGACAGCATATTTCTCTGTTGTACTAGGGGACAGGTGGGGGTGCATGGGACCTGCTTTGTTATCTACTAAAGGGATCAACAAGAGAACTGTGTTCAGAGAGGAAATAAGATCCAGGTGTTAGTGGTAGGCTGCATTTCAGTGTGTTACACATTATTAAAACTGCCTCCATATAGCGTGCATTATGCATGCTAAAACAGATGACCCACAGTAACAACCAGTTCACTTTTGTATTGTCACATCCGTCCTTCAGCCAATCAATCTCCAAGAAGTAACACTGGGTTGTTACTTCCTGCTGGTTTAAATCTTCCTGCACTGAAAAGACTAATTGTCAGATTAAAAAAATCATCGCAGTTCCTCTTCATTAAATTCTTTAACGAATTGGAACAAATCAATGCACCCTACTGGGTAATATTTCTGTATTTTTATACAAGGATAACACAAAAGGCTAAATTTTCACTGTATGATTAATTATATTCTAAACCACGTTGTGATCCCATTGATTTTAACGGGACTGTATGGGCTGAGACTAGTCAGTTCATAATTTGGACCATTTTTCTGTTTACTAACCAAATGTTGTGAACAAAGTCCTATTTTCGTGCTGGCTACTGTATGTTATTTCATAGGTAGGAAAGGTCCAGTTTTGTTAACTGGACCCTGTAACCATGGCAATGTTCTGTTAAACTTTTAACCTTTTCAAACACATAAAATGCAATTACATTTTTCTTCACACTTTTATATAGGAATGACTTATAACACTAGGAGCAACCTCCGGTTGAGGCATTTCCTACTGCTTTGTAGTTGGCTCTCAGTTCCTCCTCTACATGACGACAGATTGTGAGGTAATGCTCTTCCCACCTATCATTATTATTGGATCAAAACATCATCGCCATTTTATCGCTAACAAGAGTTCCATAAGAAACTTGTTTCCTGCAGAATCCAATTCAACTATGTAAATATCTACATCTTCTACAGTCACTGCAATTAAAGAATGAGGAATCCATGCAGTTATACCTGTGTCCTAAATTCAGGGAAGCTCTGCTACTTGCAAGGAGAGAGCCGATGGATAATTTCACGTAATTGGAGGCTTTATTTCCACCTCTCTAATCTTTCTTATTTATCACGGTGCCTCTCTGATGTGTCACCTTTCCTTCTGTGGCAGAGGATTGTGCCTTTTCTCTGCACCTGTGACAGGGGTGTACAAACCCCACACTGAGCAACAAGGGGTTAAGGAAATACTCTGGGCTCACCTGTAGCAAATATGCCAACTAGAGAAGGAGTTAAAAGGCAGGGGAGCAGCTCATTTGGAGGCAGACCAGGGAAGAGAGCAGACCAGCTACTGGCAACTCCAGGAGAGACGAGCTGAGGGAAGGCAGAATCTCTCCCTAAACAACTGCCCAAAGGGCCCTCCATGAGGGAAGGGGGCCTGCTGCAGAGACACCCTGAGGGGAATATAAACTCTGGATTTGATAGAGCCCCTTTATTTTCTGTTTGGACTACCCCAGCGGGGGACAGGCCTTGGACTGAGCTGGGCCAGGAGGCTGGGCCATACCACAGGAGGAGACAGTTGTTACCTGAGAGCAAAAGGAGAATGACCTGCTACACACAGCCCCCAGAAGATGCCTTGGGCTGAACAGACAACCCTCACACTGCCTTACCCCAGATGGCAACCTTGGGATAACAGCGGGGAGGTGGGTAGGAAGTGGCCCAGGGAGGGCCACCTTAAGCATCCTCAACTGTCAGACCACTGATAGCCCTCAAAGGGCCCTGGGTCAGAGCCTGGTGGAGTGGGAGGCCCAGACTCCCCTAACAACAACCCCCCTGCACGTCAAGACTAAGCCCTGATCACTAGGAGGCACTTCCCTACCAACCTACCCCGAGCAAGGGCCATCACAGAATCCTATTTGCTTTCTTCCTTCCCAAGTAATATATCCCTAACTACTGTGCTATGGGCTGTGTGTGTCTGCCTGTCATCACATTCCTCAAGCAACGCTGCAATTCTTTGCAGCTATCCTAAATTAAGAAGTTTGTAATCAAGGCCAGGCACCTCTTGTGTCTCGGCTCACTTGACAGTTAAATAAACAGACACGACTGTTAGACGCAATTTGGCAGGGAGATCTCCCCATGTCCCACTGCACAGTACTCACATGGCTAAACAAAAGGATAAACACATGCAATGTACCCACTGCTACACAGAAAGCCTCCCGTGAACATCCTATACCAGGATATAGAGGTGAGCAGAGCCTCTGACAGAGCAAGAATGGTGGAAATGGGCTTGGTACTTACCTGTGGCTGTCTCTCTGGAACTGATGGACAGACAAAGCATTTTGGCACTGAGGATCTGCTATTCTCTTCATATTCTGAGGAAACTGACTTGACTTAATTTGGGACCATATATATTAGTTACAATGACACTTATATCTACTTATAGGTGTAGGGTCAAATTGTGGCCTGTCCTGTGCACCCACACAGGGAAGTCAAAGGCATAAACTCCCCTCCTTTATCTTACTCCCTTGCACCAGCTACTCATATCTCAGGTAGCAGTAGAGGGGACAGCAACCCCTGAGGGGCTTCTAGGTCACCTCCCATACATATGGAGAGGGAGGGCAGCAAATGATACTTAACAAGTGTTTGTACTGGGGTCGAGAGAAGGAAACCTATCCAAGTCCACTCAAACCAGTCTGCTTAAGACTGCAGACCTGAATCCTAACATCAGCAGAAGATTAAGGATGGATCCTAGTTTCTGGGCTAGGCAGCGGAAAGGGCCCAACCGAACACTGAGTCAGGGACAAACTAAGGGTTAGATTCTGATCTCATTTACACCAATGTAAACATGGAGCAACTCCACTGACATCATTGGAGAGACTCCAGGTTTTACACTAGCATAAGAGATCAGAGATTGGCTTGGGAGTCTACCAAGCACTGGGAAGAACAGAAGAGTTTTTGAAGGAAGTGGAACAGAAAGGAATGGTCTGTGCACGGGATGGAGCTGGGGAGGAAGAGGAAGGAGAGGTGGAACAGCAGGAAGAGTCTGTGCAAGGGGCTGATTTTTTTTGTATGGTGGGGCTGACTTAGTCTTAGACCAAACATTCTGGGTTTGTACGACACTGCACTGGAACATTGCAACATCAGTCTGAAACAGCCCTTGCTTTGTGAGCCCATCCCCAGAGCATGGACAGTGGAGATGGGTGGCTCCTTCTCGTCACACAAGAGGCAGAGGGCTCATGAAGCTATTCGACTAGCCGATTCCAGAAATGCCCAGCTCTCCTCTGCTACCCACTCTGTGAGTCTGGTCCCTTGGAGCACAAACACTTCAAGAGTGATGTGGCATCATGATGTGAAAAAACATCTATGCCATAGGGTCACTTGGTCCAGGTACATTTTAGGCTTTTGTGGCTAGAGCTCAAACCTGTTGTAATAAATCTACATGCTGCAGGCAACTGACAAAATCACTATGCAAATCTCACACGCAGAGGATTCTGGGAGCAGAACCCGGTTCCTCAGCTCCAAAATCAAATGCCTCTAAATCAGCTAAGCTAAAAGAATACCCCATTAGTTGACAGCCCCTGCTCTAGTATGTAAAGTGCTAACCAGTAAAATAAAGTGTTTTATCCAGACTAACGTGGATAGACTCTAGTACTATAACAATGCTAGTTAATGTTGTACAAACTGAACTATCATAACTAGCTAGTGCCATGCTCTGTTATTTCATAATTATACTTTTTTTTTAAAAAAATATCTGTTTTCAAATCCCACTTTTTGGGGTCTGACCCTGCGGATGCTGTATGAATGGGAGCTTTCCACTAGCTTCAGGACTGAGCCCTTCATGATGCAGCTGAGGTAAAGTGGCTGCTCTTCTTTACAAATGCAGTGTGGAATCAATATGACCTACAGGTATTAAACATACAGCTGGCGCGCCAGATCCAGCCCCCAAAGAATATTAATCCAATCTGCCAACTGCTGTTCTACTCTAATACAGAGCAGACCTGCCAAGCAATACAAAAACCTTCTTTTGCTCCTGAGCCACCTGTCCTTCACAGCACGGAAGGGGCACCACTGGGAATAGCAATGGCTAGCAGTGACTGACTTAGAGAAGAAGTACTGTTTAATTTTTTATTGGTAAATAAATAATGGCAGCTCTCAGCATTTCCTGCCTATATTTGTGCTTTGTACTTGTTATATTCCAGCTTACTAAGGAGTATCTGCAGTCAAGGTACTGAGAACTGACAGTGAAGTGCATGAGCATTTATTGTTCATAACCTTTTTACATATGTTTAAGCAGTCACATGGCACTGACTAAACTCCCAAAGCTCTGTCCCGGCATGCAACAGGCTCAGTGTACAACCAGGCATGGATTTTCCAGGTGTAGTGTCTCTGCCTGTTATAAAGTCCTAGACAGGAACTTACAAAGGATAAGGTATTACAGAACTCTAGCTTAATCTTATTATTCTACCAGGTTATGCAATATTCCTAGACACAAAAAACTACATTAAAATGCAGTTAAGATTGAGAGTGCCTATTAGAAAGTTAAGGGTAAAAAACATTACAGGGATATTGTAATTAACCCAAAGCCCAGCTTTACAAACCCAGGAAATTCAGAGTTATGGTCACATGTAAAATAAATACAAACATGTCAAGGTAAGAAATGCACACTTAAGGCACCCAACCAATCACTGAAGATACCATTATGACAAAGGCATTTCAGCATCTGTAGGTCCCACATTAAATTTAAATGATTTTTAAAGATGTTACTTTTTAAATACTTTTTTCCTCTCATGACATCTCACAGTTTTTAATTATTTTTAACTAAGTAAATGACTGACCTGTAAACATTTCAGAAAATTAATTCTGTTCTCAAAGAGCAAGTTCTGCAAGTTTGAGGAGGACACACTGTATTTTTCATGAAAAACAAAGTGGTTGAATCCCTTTAAATGCAAAACAGAACTCAACCTTCATTATGGAGTCAATAGTTCTTTTATGACTACATGGTTTCTTACCTAATTCTGTAGGCTAATCCTACTCTGTATGACAGATTCGTATAGCCCTTCTGCTCTCATGAGTGCTTAGCAGAACCACACACACTGGGTCAAATTCCTGTCTGGTGTAACTTCACTGACTCCAGTGGAGTTATACTAGGAAAGAATTTAGTCCAATAAAATTCTAAAATATTTCCAAGCATACTCAAAACAGGTGAAGTAAACCTGGATAATTTGCATAATTTGTCTCAGAATTTGGCTTCAGTCTGTTAAAATCAGATTTGTTATAGTTTAAAAAAATCAACGAAGTAAAACCTATACACATGCATTCTGAAAAATTATTGCAGCAAAGTTAAATGCCCCACAAAGTTCCTTGCAAAAGCCTCAGAACCTTGCAGGATCAAACAGACACATAAACCTATATAGCGCCAGATCCTATATAGACTGGTTAGTCACAAAACTCCCATTGACTTTGATGGCGCAAGATTAAGTGCCGAAGGTACATTACAAGGAGTTAACCCAGCAAATAAAGGTTTCCTATTTAACGAGGTAGCTGTGGTGGTGGTGGTGGTACAAAATCAGACATTAACAAAAAATACTTTCGCTCATTTCTTAAAATGGCAGGGGAAACGTTTTGCAAACCAAATGCTGCAGCACGATGCTAGTGCCATGAGAACAAAGACATGCAACTGAGTAGTAATAGCTTAATTGTGGTTTAATGGAGCAAGCTCCAAATGGGTTTCAGGAGAGCTTCTGCTGTGGATCTTGGGCAAGCCATTTTCCCCCATCTGTGCCTTGGTTTCCCCACCTGTAAAACTGGGATAACGATACTGACTTCCTTTGTGAAGCAGTTTAAGGTCTACTAATAAAAAGACTATATACGAGCTAGGTAGTAAAATGTTCTGCCAAAGCAGAGGCCCCCAAATCTGCACTGGGGTTGGCTAGTGCAGACCTTCAATGGGACTCTGCACAGGTGCAGGGCTGCAGGTAAGAAGATTTCAGTGCAAGATCAAGGCCTGTGCAGGGAGTCAGCACTAAGTTTATATACCACCTAGGCTTCCAGTGGGATTTAAGAGATATTCACAGAATAACAAGAAATATTAACTGAAATAACTCAGAGTGAAATTCACATCCTGCACAGAGGGAGAGCATAAAGTCTATGCATCACTGAGGTCCTGCTGGAGGCACAGATGGGACTTAAGTGATGTATAGTTCGAGGGCTGGTTCCTCGCCCGTGGGGGGACAGCATAGGGGCTAAGGTCCACCTCTCCGCGCCTAGGGGGAATGACACTGGGGCCGAGGGCATCTCCCTGTCTCAGATGGGGATTTCACCTTGGATTATTTCTGTGACTATTTCTTGGCTTGTTCATATGCAGCTCCCTTAGATGTATTCATGATGTGGAGAACAGGATTAGGCCTTCACTGTAGAATCAAGCAGAAAGAACCAGGCTTGGTAAAGAATTAAAATGCTAACTGAAACACCAATATCTAGATGCAGTGTCAGAGGCAGAATACAGGAAATGAGTGACAAAAAGTGGCAGAAAAGAAAAAAGACAAAACAAAACTGTTTGCTAATTTGTGTTTTATCCTCTAAGTGAAAGGCGTAAACACTAATTTCTGTCAACATGGAAATGAGTAAGATATAGAGTAATCATTGTCCTCACCTATGGTCTGTTTTTTTAAGTCTTTGCTCCAGTATAAAATTCCATTTTTATATATAAAAATGGCGGGAGTGAATGATATGCAGGGGGAAGAATATCTCAGAAGATCAATACTGGCTTTGAAATCTTATATAAAGTTAATGTGCTCAGCGGCATCTCAGAGACATCGAGAATGGAATTCAGAACAGGAGAGATAAGATGAGGGGAAAGGCTTTAGACAGCCATGGCTAGAGAGTTGTATGGTGGACATGGAGGGAAACTGAAGAGAAGGTCATGCAGACATATGACAGGGGACCCTTGGCCTGGAACTCAATGTACTGAGAGAACGAGGAGTACTTGTGGCACCTTAGAGAGAGCATTTCAATTCCAAAAGAGATCAGCAGCCTCTGAGGTATAGCCTGATAGACACTGGTGTGGATGGGTCCAATACAGATGAAGCAATGCATTTCTATTGCAAGATCGGGATAAAGCAGCTGAAAATTCGCAGATGGTACCTTAGACCATGGGCACTCTGCACCTCTTGTGTGTCATGCTTGTGACATTGTGGTGTGTCTTCCTCGAGGAACACGGATGATTGCTGTGGCATGATGAATGGGACTAAGAGGGAAGCGGCATTCACCATGGTTATGCTGCTGGTGTGCTGAGACCACTGCCTATCATGCTGACCAATATTGTCACATTGTTCCCCCATACTCCACTACCAGTGTGCATCCGTTATTGCTTGTCTCTTAGACTGTAAGTGGACAGAGACGGCGTCATTTTGTGCTGTGTTTGTACAGCATCTAGCACAATTGGGTCCTGGTCAATGACTAAGATTCCTAAGAGCTATGATAATAGAAATAATAAATTATAATAATACTCCCTGCATGAGTTACCCCCCAAAGCAGCAGTACCAGACTAGGTAGGCAGAGGGTCTTCCACTTTAAGCACATTAGGGCTAAGAACTCAGGCTCCACTCTATTGTAGCACATTTTTATATGAGAAAACCCTTTGATTTTCTCCCCTTTCCAAGATAGGGCCCTTTGAGAGAATGGGAGAAGAAAATAGAAAGAGATCCTATTTCCAAAACTGGGACATTAGCTGCCCAAGGAGGAGCTTGGTTTTAACACAATCTCTGATCAAGACAGAGTTAGTTCTGCAGGCAGCTACTGAGATTAAAGAGACTTGTTCAAGGTAAACACAGAGCAACACATTCCCTGGAATTAGTCACATAACTCAAGCAAAAGGGAGCACATTCGTGTCATTAAGACTGGAGTTTCTGAGCACCTGAATTTAACTGAGGATTCTTTATGTAGCCAAATTTGGTGTTCTAGAGAAGGGCATTAAATATTTTTTTCTGATTTCATTTATGGGCAGGGCCGGCTCCAGGCACCATAAATTGCCATAATAGAAGGGATATAATTTTCTATTAAGTTATATAGGCTTTTTAGAGTAATTTCCATGAAACTGTATTTATTTCATCCCTATTACAGTCTAGAAGACTCCTCCATAAGGGTTCCGCTCTTTTCTCTTCTCAGACAAATTTATAGAAAAGTATATTTCCAATCAGTTCTTTGTTGAATACCCCTTTGCCATCAACCATTTGGAGGAACATGCACAGTTAGTTCATTTCTATTTTATTTTTTAAATCACAATCACCTTTGAGATGTCTGGTAATTTTTGTAAGGACAGCAATCTCTATGTGTCTGTTTAGTTTAGGGTTTTTTAAAATATATTTGAGTTAAAGAAAACCAGAATGAAAAATGGTGTTAGATTGCCCAAACAAAGCGAGGCATAGCTTTCTAGCACAGATTTTTATCATTCTTCTTTTTAATTCCCCCTTTTGTGTTTCATGTAAATCTAATTTGCTAACCAAAATATTTACAGAGAGAGATTGCTGATTGCGGATATTAATACACGGCACCTCTCTGTACTCTTGCATGACAGGCTAATTATTCCTGACTTCTTGATATTGCTTTCCTGTTCCCCAGCACTGTGGATTTGATGTTGTTTGCTGATGTATATCTGTAACTGTGAATAAATGGGTAAGAGAATTTGTTGGCCTCTGCTATATGAGCAAAATTGCCCTGCTTCTACTGAAAAACTTACTGTTAAATTTTGCCATCAGTTATGTGTGTGCAAACCTGCTGAAGAGAATCTTCTCAAATCACAGGGCTTACTCTTTGTCCCTGGCTCAGTTTTCTTTGACCTTTTGGAGAAGGGGCTAGACAAAATTCATCCCTTAGTTTATAATGTGAAAGAGTTTAATGCTTTAAGAAACTACATGTTCCTATGTAACTGTTGCAGTCAATATATGTTTATAATGCTGTTAAATTCACGCATCCAGTCAATGACACAAACAGTATATTTCCTAAAATGGAGATGACAGTCAGAAACTGAGCTATGGTACATCTGCACCTAAAACATTCTTACTGGCAATTATAGGCTGGTAAGCCTATCTTCAGAACCAGGCAAACTAGTTGAAAATACAGTAAAGAACAGAATCATCAGACACATAGATGAACAATATATGTGGGAGAGCAATCAACACTGCTTTTGTAAAGGGAAATCATGCCTCACCAATCTATTAGAATTATTTGCAGGTGTCAACAAGCATGTGGCCAAGGGTGATCTAGATAGCGTATTTGGATTTTCAGAAATCCTTTGAAAGGCTCTTAAGTAATGTAAGCAGCCATGGGATAAGCGGGAAGGCACGGTCATGGATCAGTAACTGGCTCAGCCGGGGTGGCGACAGGCCGCGGCTCAGCCGGGGGGCGGTTGGCCGCAGCTGCCACCTGCCACCCAGCTCTGCGGGTGAGCAGAGAGCCGGGGGGGGGGGGGGGGGGGGGGCGGCTGGCTGCGGCCCGCCTTCCGGCTCCACGGCTGAGCCGGGGGGGTGGTTGGCTGCAGCTGCCGCCCGCCTCCTGGGTGAGCCAAGAGCCCGCGGAGTTGGGAAGTGGGCGGCAGCCGCGGTGGGCGGCAGCTGTGGCCAGCCGCCCCCCTGGCTCAGCCGCGGCCAGCCACCCCCACGGCTCAGCCGCGGAGCCGGAAGGTGGGAGGCAGCTGCCTGCCGCCCCCAAATGCTGGCGCCCTAGGCGACCGCATAGGGTCGCCTCGTGGGCGCGCCACCCCTGCTCATAGTTTTCCGTACCCCTAATAATTGTTGTTGCCCTTCTATGTACCTTTTCCAATTCTAATATATCTTTTTTGAGATGAGCTGAGCTGGGAGCCGGGGGGGTGGCTGGCCGCAGCTGCCGCCCACCACCTGGCTCTGTGGGTGAGCCGAGAGCGCGGCTGGCCGCGGCTGCCACCCGCCTCCCGGCTCCGCCCCTGAGCCGGGGTGGGGGGCAGGGGCGGCTGGCTGTGGCTGCTGCCCGGCTCCACAGCTAAGCCAGGAGCCGGGGAGGAGCGGCTGGCCGCGGCTGCCTCCCGCTTCCCGGCTGACCTGCCGCGGCCCGCGGGGGAGGTGGGGAGCTGCGGTGGGTGGGGAGCAGGCTGCTGCAGGGGGGGGGGGGGGGCGCAGGGCTGGTGTAAGGAAGTTTCACCTAGGGTGTGAAACTTCCTTGCACCAGCCCTGAGTACGAGTAAAGATTAAAAAGACTGGGACTGTTTGGCCTGAAAAAGAGACAAAGAGGAGATATTATAGAGGTATATAAAATCATAATTTGTGTAGAGAAAGTGAATAAGGAAGTGTTATTTACCCCTTCATATAACACAAAAACCATTCGTCACTCAATGACATTAATAGGCAGCAGGTTTAAAATGAACATAAGGAAGTACTTCTTCACACAATGCACAGTCAACCTGAGGAGCTCATTGCCAGGGGATGTTGTGAAGGCCAAAAGCATAACTGGGTTAAAAAAAGAATTAGATGAATTCATGGAGGATAGGCCCATCAATGGCTATTATCCAAGATGTTCATGGATGCAACCCTGTGCTCTGGATGTCGCAAAACCTCTGACTGCCAGAAGCTGGGACTGGACAAGATGGGATGGATCACTTGATAATTGCCCCGTTCTGTTCATTCCCTCTGAAGCATCTGGTACTGGCCATGGTCGTCAGAGAGGATTCTGGGCTAGATGAACCATTGTCTGACCCAGTATGGCCATTCTTCTGTTGCTATGTTCATATGGGGAATGTGTATTGATATCCTTATTCCACCTATTGTAAGTTTCACCTACTACTGAAAATCAAATGAGTCATATGGAGCTACACAGCTAAATGAATGAGGTTCTAGCATGATTTTTACATCCAGCACCATGATAGGGGTATGAATGGAGGTGCACCATTCCAGCAGCCAGGGCCAGAGGGAAACTGCCTATCCAGCGCTAAGGCATGCAGACCTGTCTGGAAGCCCACTAAGCAGTGGATCCTACATATCCTTCAGAGGTTATTTATTATTTGCGATGCAGTAGTGTCTAAGGGCCCCAATCAGAGATCAGGGCCCCATTGTGCAGGATACTGTACACAACACAGAACCAAAAGATGGTCCATGCTCTGAAGAGCCTGTGATCTACGTAAAGGAGCAGCATGCGCTCCCCCCAGCAAATGCCTCTAGCTACAAGACGGCCCCATTCATGCTGATCCATGATCCTATGGGAGTATGGCATGCTTAGGCCACCCTTCAATCTTTTCACTTAGGGAGCAAACATTTCTCTTTGATTGTCCCTGCATAGAGGCACATAAGGGCTAAAGAAAGCCTCCCTACCTCCATCCATAGTGTAACACAATTGCAAAAAATGGGAATATCATTCTGGGATGTATGAGCAGGAGTGTTGTAAGCAAGGCACGAGAAGTAATTCTTCCGCTCTACTCCATGCTGATTAGGCTTCAACTGTAATATTGTGTCCAGTTCTGGACGTCACATTTCAGGAAAGATGTGGACAAATTGGAGAAAGTCCAGAGAAGAGCAATAAAAACGATTAAAGGTCTGGACAACGTGACCTATGAGGGAAGATTGAAAAAACTGGGTTTGTTTAGCCTGGAGAAGAGAAGACTGAGGGGGGACATGATAACAGTTTTGAGTACATAAAAGGTTGTTATAAAGAGGAGGATGAAAAACTGTTCTCCTTAACCATTGAGGATAGGACAAGAAGCAATGGGCTTAAATTGCAGGAAGGGTGGTTTAGGTTGGACATTAGGAAAAGCTTCCTAACTGTCAGGGTGGTTAAGCACCGGAACAAATTGCCTAGGGAGGTGGTGGAATCTCCGTCATTAGAGGTTTTTTTGTAGCAGGTTTGATAAACACCTGTCAGGAATTATCGCGTTATTACTTAGTCCTGCATTGAGTGCAGGGGACTGGACTACATGACATTTTGTGGTTCCATCCAGTCCTACATTTCTATGATTCCCCTCTCTTTTTTCACCCATGTTGCAACAGCTGGTCCAGCGTGGTGGCGTGTGCCTGTAATCCCAGCTGCTTGGGAGGCTGAGGCTAGCGGCTCGTTCTGGGCTGCTGTACGCTATGCCTCTAGGGTGTCCGCTGCTGCCTAGCCAGCGGGTAGCTAGACGACTGGCTACAACAACACGTCTGATGTGTTGTGATCAGCGCTCTCTCTGTGAGTGCTGATGGACCGGTCGGTGATGGTTGCAACAGCCAGAATCTTGCCATGAGTGTTTTGAAAAGCACTATTTTAGCAACCATTAGAAATGGACGTGAGAGCCAATGGAAGGCTGCTGTCTATTAAATGTCACCTGGAATTCCTCCCGGTGAGCTGTTTTAGCCACTTATCACGTACTTTTTTTATTTTAAAAAAACCCAGCTTATATTTGGGATTCATAGTTTCCACCACATTTTTGCAACAAGTTATATTTCCACTCCCTGAGGGCATGTTTTGAAAATGGCAGGTTCTAAATTTAATCTGGATTTTTTTCAGCAGAATCTAAGGACGTTAGGCACCCAACTCCTATTGAATTACAATGGGATTTGAGTGCTTGACCTCCTGAGGCATCTTTGAAAATCCCAACCTTCTTGTTTAAAACAAGATATGCTCCATAATCAATCTGAACGGTGTCAATGCATGAGGTCACTTTTAAGGGCAAAGCAATATGAAGAGAACATCAAGGGACACATTTTCTTTGTCAGGAATTGGAATGAGCTCCTCCTAATGGTGCTCAGGCATAGTAAATTACAGGGTGCACTTGGGCACTTTTCTTCTTGTTTGTCATTAATAAAGGTAGTTCAAAACCAGCCCTGAATGCTTGTTGCTCCAATCACTCTGCAGCTTCTCCTTCAGAAGAACTTATAGATGTCCAACCTGCCTCCAGTTCTGCTCCACGATCCTGTGCTGGTAGCCAAATGAAAGTTTCCAATTTAAATGTGACAAGAATGGGAGTGACCGATAGGAGGCAGATAATGGGAAGGAACAACAAGGGTTACCGCAATTTGATAGTGGGGTTACTCAGATGAAACCCATACGTCTCAGGACGGCTCAAGTTAAATATTTTAATGTTATAAATACAGTAACTCCTCGCTTAATGTTGTAATTATGTTCCTGAAAGATGTGACTTTAAGCGAAACAATGTTAAGCGAATCCAATTTCCCCATAAGAATTAATGTAAACAGAGGGGGTTAGGTTCCGGGGAAATTTTTTCCCCAGACAAAAAACTATATATATATATCACACAATCATCATCACTGTGTACAGTATTAAATTGTTTGTTTAAAGCATATACTGTGTATATATATACACACAGTATATGCTTTAAACAAACAATTTAATACTGTACACAGTGATGATGATTGTGAAGCTTGGTTAAGGTGGTGAAGTTAGAGGGTGGAATATTTCCCAGGGAATGCCTTACTGCTAAACTAGCTTTTGGCTGAGCCCTCAAGGGTTAACACATTGTTGTTAATGTAGCCTCATACTCTACAAGGCAGCACGAACGGAGGGAGGGGAGACAGCATGGTAGACGGAGACACACACCCTGTGTGTGGGAGAGAGATAGAGAGATGCACATTGCCTCTTCAAGTAAGCTAAGTACATTGTCTTTTTAAGTTGATCAGGAAGTTGAGACAGCAGCTGCTGCCCCAAGCTCTCTCTATCTCTCTCTGTCAGTGTCCCCACCCTGCTCTATATGGAGAAGGGGTAAGTGGGGTTCAGGAGAAGGGGGGAGGGGGACACCTTGACATTAGCGCCCCCTGCACAGCAAGCAGGAGGCTCCTGGGAACAGCTCCAAGGCAGAGGGCAGGAGCAGCACATGGCAGTGGGGGGAGGGACAGCTGAACTGCCGGCAATTGATAGCCTGCTGGGCAGCTGCCGCACAGGGAACTTAGGGGAGGGGAGAGCTGACAGGAGGGCTGCCGGTCCACCCTGGTGCCAAGCCCCCACCAGCTAGCTCCAACGGGCTGCTCTTCCTGCAAGCAGTGGACAAAGCAGGCAGCTGCCAAACGACCTTATAAGGGAGCACTGAACAACTTTAAACGAGCATGTTCCCTAATTGATCAGCAACGTAACAATGTTAACCTGGACGACTTTAAGTGAGGAGTTACTGTATATGAGTGACTGAAGGAAGGCAGATAAAAGGCAGTGAGCATTCTTGACTGAATATTCTTTGCTGTAGAACTTGCAAAATATGACATTTGAAAAGCTGTTATTAGTACAAAATTTGAGGACGGCTGTAAAAATTCGGCCCGAAAGGCAACATCAGTCCCTCAAGACTTGTGCATTTGTGTTTTCGCCCCTGTGCCATAACACAAATCAAGCTTTAATTAGCCTGAACCAATTAATGTATGCTACCAATGCAGTAAAGTAAAACTCCATATGCTGTTATGTCTGACAGAAATATTGGTATTCGTGTATGGACAGTGATTAATTTGTAGCAGCTGTAACATCTGTCACTTCCTCCGATTACTCCTCATGACTCATTGGCAATAAAACGTACTTAATTCAATGTGACTGGGAAGCACTGGTTTCCTGCACAAGTTGCACACTTACATTTTGGCAGTTCGGAAAGGTGATTGAAAGCATGGGGTTGCTTTTCAAATTAACTTTGTTGGATGCTTTTTAAAATCACCATTACCTATTTTGTTCATGCCATGCACCCAGCATTGCAAAAAGGGGATCAGGGAATGTATTCGTTGTGATTTTGAGATTAGAAAAAACGGAGAGTATTTTGCAACACATTTTTAAATAGATCAGATTCATAATTTTAAAAATATTAAGCAACGTACTTTTAAACAAGTGTCTTAACAATTGACTGGCTTTCTAATAATAGCTACTTCCACAGCTATTGAATCTAAAATAAACTATCACACACGAAATTAACCTCATTTGTGTTTCCAATGCACTCTTGTTAATACAATAGTTCAGTGCATACAAGACTCAGGTTTTGTTATGTAAATGGAGTTGGAGCATTTCTGTTCATTCTTATCACTATAAATAGGGTACAAAAGAACATGATTAAACAAAAAGAGGTGACTTTATTGCTCTTGGGAAATGGAGTATTATGAATAAAAAAGGCATAAGGTGGTTAAAGTACTAGAGGGTCCAAGAAATGAAAGCCAAAGTTTTCAAACTTGGGTGCCTAAATTAGGCATCTAAATGAAGGTGCCCCGATTTTCAGAAGAGCTGAACGCTTGCAGCCAGTTCTCAGCAGTTCTGAGACTTGTGTCCTAGTTAGGACTTTTGTCCCAAGATGGACAACCATAAATACACAAAATCAATGACCTCTTTTGAAAAATTTGGCTCCATCTTCTCTTTACCTCAGTTTCCTCATCTGTAAAATAGAGACTAATGACTACCCTTTGCAAAGTGCTTTGTGGTCAATGGATGAAAAACATGACATAAGACCTATGTAGAGTTACTGATTCTAAAAGAGGTGACTGAAGTTGCTGTATCCATGGAAGGGATCCAACATTGATTAGAAAACTTGATTCATTGTTACAGATAGAAAAAGTGGATTGGCGCCTGGGCCCATGGGTTTTCATGAAATTGCTGAGAGTCTGATGGCAACAAACCAAAGAATGAGGGAAAAAAATCACTGAATGATTATTGTCCTTCACGGAGACAGGAAAAGAGAACTATTATTGCCTGAGATGCATGCACTCGTGTTACTGGACATAATCCTCGCAAAACAATTCAGCTGATGAAAAGTTTGACCTTCTCAAGGCTGAATTTTTGTAGGTATGAGCTAAAGCTGCAGTCATTTATCCAGCTAATGTGTGAGTAATTATGGCAGGTAACAAATACACATTTAGTGGTGCTAAAATGTTCTGGATATAAAAATGGCAATAATCTAAGAAAAGATTGTTTAGAGGCAGAACTTGCTAAATGCTCTTTTTTTGCTTGAGTTTTAGCAATTCGTATTTGCTGATAGTCAACATTCCTCTTAATTTTTGCAACTGCAAAGTACACAAGGGATCTAGTCTCCATAAGCAAGTACCAAAACCTCCATTTCCAACCCCATATAAAAAAAAAGGGAATAATTATCTCTACAGACCAGGTCCCAGTATGGAACTGAACTGGTTAAATCTATTTCAATTTGCATTCAATATCATGGCTGCAATATTAGCAGTATTACTGGTGATAGCTGTGATAGCATCTAATGTTCAGAGTCATATTTATCATAGTAACAGTCCTTAACTAACTCAAACTGATGTTCTGAAGATTTATTAATATTTATGCACATTAGTTAGAGCAGATGGGTCTGTACGGGAAGAGTGAGATGTTCCCACCCTTCATTAGTCTTGGGTCACATCTTGGATAAGTGTGAGGAACCTCCTAAACCTCCCTGCTAGGGTTATGACAAAGTCTTTATCGGCAGACCACGCAGAAGAACACATTAGTGTCAACAGAGAGAACGGCAATGAAGGATATTCCTTGTGATGGCAATATAAGGGCAACCTGCATTATATATGCAGCAAGGGCGTCAGAATCTTTGTAGCAGTGGGTGGGGGGAGGCCATGATCTCCTGGCCCCCCTGGTTCTGGCGCCATTAGTGGGAGTGGGAAAAGGAGCAGCCTGTACTAGGAGGAGCTGGGGTTTGCTGGGACAGAGCCCCCGCACCCTAAGGAATTAACCTTGCTGAGAGAGGCAGGGTCTAAGCTACCACCACAAGAAGGCGAGGAAAGCCCCTCTCCGGGGGTGTGGAGGGCAGAGTCTGTCCATGGAGGGGTGGGGTCTGGGTCTGGCCAATGCATGGCAGGGCTAGGGGAGAGGGTGAGGGCAAAGCCCCATCTTCGAGATGCAGATGGGTGTGTGTGTGCGCGTGGGTTACACTGTGCCCAGATGGCGGAACAGGGTGCGGGAGGAGAAGGGGAAGATGACCCCCACAGCATGTAGTAGTGAGTGGGGCTGAGTTTCCCGCCCTACCTACAGCAGCCTCCTCCCTTCTTCCCTCCATTCACCTTCTTCCTCCAGGAGCCTCTGACTGTGGCCGCCTTGTTGCAGATGTGGCAGTGCAGCACCGTGATGCTCACATCCACCACCACCACTGTGTACATAGCAGGGGCGGCAGCGGTGCTCACCAGCCCTGCCTTGGAGCACGGCACCCCCTACAGGACCGAGGCGGTTAGACATGGTGCGGGCACACGCTGGCTGAACCGAGGCGGCTCACCCTGCAAACAAACCACAGCCCAGTGGCGTCCCTATGCCATGGGCAGGCCTGTGGGCTGCCTGGCCGGCTGAGGAGGGAAGGGTGGGCTGAGGAGAGGTAGGAGTTGCCAGGTCTGAGGTCAGCACAGGAAGCAGGAGGACGAACGGGGCAGGAGTTAAGCAAAGCTCACCTGGAGGTGTTAGCTGCCTTTCAGCCACAGGGAAAAGGGAGATGGGAAGGGATGAGCTCTACAAAGACATGGGCCTCTCTCCTCCCTCCTGCGGCTGGAAGCAGCTCCTGTCCCTTCCTGCCCTCACAGTGCTGAAAGGCTGGCCACAAACCCTGGCAGAAACGTTTCTTTTGTTTTGTTTCTTTTGTTAAAAAGCAGGGGGATGACCCTCCCTCTTTTAAAAGTGTTCCTCTCCCCCCGGTTCAGGTGCTGCTGGCAGTCTCTTCATCATAACTCTACAAGCTGGCAGCCTCAGGGTGATGGCCATTCTCCGCAGATCAGGGCAGATCTGGAGCCCGTATCCTCCTGAGGTGACAGAGCAGGCCTTTTTAGGCACAGCAGTGCTCTCCCCAATCTAGGGAAAGGGGACTGAAAAGGAATCCTAAACATAGCCTGCCCTTTCCGTACCCGACAGGCTACCGCTCCTGGCTGGTCATCCCACTCAGTGGTCGACATAAAACAAAGATTCACGGATTGGGTCATGGAATGTCAGAACTCTTCTCGAAAGTGACCAAAGTGTCGGAATGAAGAACAGCCCTTCTTGCCAAAACACTGGAGAGGTATAAAATATATGTTGCTGCCCTCAGTGAAACCAGACTGGCTGACAAGAACCACCTTGAGGAGGTGGGAGCAGGCTACATTTCCTACAGGCCAAGGATGAGCTGAGATAGTTGGGGTTAGGGTATAGTCTGACATTGCCCGCAAGGTTGACTTGCTCCCCAAGGAAGTCAACAACTGACTTTCTAAAACTTGTCCAGAGAATAGTATGCCACCATTATCAGTGCTTACGCACAGACAATGACTCTCACAGATTAGAGCAATGAGATATTTTTTGAAGCTCTCACCAGAGCCACACCAGGACAAGCTCATCGTCCTTGGAAACTTTACTGCTTGTGTGGGAGTCAACTGACACTTGGATCATTGTGCTAGGCCATTACAGCATTGGAAGGTCAAACTCCAACAGCCAACTTCTTCACTCCGAGTGCCAACAAATATAAGACAACATGGATGTATAGTAGTCAGAACAGTGACACATGCTGAACTATGTAATTGTATGGTCTAAAGATATTAAAGATGTGTACATCACCTGCTCTTTGAGAAGCACCGGATGCTGGTCAGACCATCAGCTTGTGAGAAGCATCATATCACTACACTCCTCACCAAAGTGCCCCAGAAGATGCCTCACACCACCAAAGAAGATCAGTGTGACTGACATGAATGACCCCAACAAACAAGCAAAGTTGGAACAGACACTAGAGACTGTTAGCTGAGGTCCCAGAGAACTCCTCAGCCATCAAGACAGCCTGGAAGAAGTTCAGAGTTGTCACATATAATTCAGTATCCAAGGTTCTTGGCTTTGTAAGGCAGAAACACCAAGAGTGATTCAATGAGAATGACCCTGAGATAGACCGGCTACTGGAGACTGTGCACACCACACACAAATCCTACATCCTGGACAAGAAATCAGCAATGAAGGAGGCCAAACATATACTACAAACCCAATTAAGGCTAATGAAGAATCACCGATGGGAAGAGAAGACTGCAGGAAGCAGCTGACAAGCATGACATGAAGGAATTCCACAAAGGTCTCTGTGCTGTGTATGGCACCAAATCCAATGGTACAACCCCTGTCCTCATAAACATTAGTGCTTTGAAGGCAACAAATATATTGCTATTATTGTATTAATTTTAAAATGTTTATTTAAAGTAGGATATGTGTGTGATTGGAGCCAAAAGCACAAATCTAGGCCTGGAAAATATTCATGTGAGTGCGGTTTTGTTGGCACAGTTTTTCACAAATTCTAGATCCAAAGCTGAGATTTATTTAATGAAGAAACAAAATCCATTGCATAGCAAAACAGCCTAGTTTTTTTTTTTCTGGGTGGACACAGAAATAGTTTATAAAATTAAATCATCTAGGCCCAGAATGAGCAAAGCACATGCTGAAGTCTGCTTGTGCTTGAAGTTCAGCATGTGCTTAAATACTTTGGTCCACAAAAGGAATATCATGTGACCAGTAAAGCCATTTACATAGTCAATTCCAAACAGTAAATAATTAAGTACAACAGTCTGTGAGTAGCCTATAGGGGCCGGCATTTGTTCACAAACTTTTTGTCATGCATTGCGAAATTAAACACACAAACAAAAACTTTGGAAATGATCGTGGGCTCTATGACAACTTGAAAACAGAACAAAAGGCTGAATTCACCAAATAAACTATTCTCAACAGTTGGACCAGCTCTAATTACAACAATGATTAATTCTTTATAGTTTTCAGCAATATAAAATGAACTGCTTTAGCTGCAAAATAGATAATAGTGTCTGTTGTACTAGCCATAAAAGTCCCTAAGTCCTAATTGTTGTGCAGAAAACTCTAGTAGTTTGGTCCATATTAATCAGCTTGGACTTCCTGGATATAATTGTTCTTAACTAGCTCACACACAGTAATGGACTGCTAAATTGGAAATGAAGAACAAATAGCTTTAAAAAGGATCTGGGCAATTTTTTTCCCTTACCGCCACATTACAATAATAGCCATTCATAACAAAAGCAATTAAGTATTCTCTATTTAATATCTCACTGTGTCACTCGGCAAAACCACTTTTCTCCTCATTTACTTTCCTCTATTTCTTTTATTACCAATTACACAAACTCCACTGCTTATTTAGATTACCAGAAGAACTTGCACAAGTCTATGGTTAATTTTTTTTAATTATTATCCTTCAAATCCAACAAGCTATGGATATGGGACAGAATACAGAAAAGCTGTCTGTTTGCCAGGATATTTTAAAATTCAGTCACTAAAAGCTATATTATCCATATACATTCCGGGCATGCAATTCGGGTGGAAATCAAAACCCAGCAGGACCCGTTGAGATTCTCTGATGACAGGCGTTGCAGAAGTTCAAATCATTATAACTTGCATGAGTGGCACATGCCGAACCTGAATGGAGCGGGGTCAGTTCAAGAGACTGCAGTGTCAGCTCTTCAGGAGCATGTTCCGGGAATACAGTTGGCAAGTGGGGGCGGACCACATGCAGAAAGAAATGGTGAAGAAGAGTGCCCTTTCCTGATACCCATGATCAAAGTATTGCCTCCTGCCAGAGCATAAATCTGCTGAGTTGGCCTTGAGATTTGATGCATTTAACATCAACGTGCTATGACACAAACATCATATGCCTATGCATTTCGGAGGCACTGAACTTTGTGGCTAGAATCCAGGCACATTTTAAGAAAGAGGAACCCCAAAGAAAAGCCAGCATGCTAATGAGTATATCCCCTTCTATCCAAACCCCGTTGAATTCCAGGGGGCTAAGGTAATTGTATCTGATCACCTGACTGACATCCTACAGTTTTAGTTCCAGGTCAGACCCAAAAGCAAAGGGGCTTTCCTGGCTGAAATAATGCCAAAGTTTCAAATGGTGGAGTTTTTAAATTTTGGTGCTAAAACATCTCTAATCTAAATTTAATCCAGGATACAAACACCACCTGCTCCTCCCATCTCTAGCGAGTATATTACATCAATCCTATACAAAAAGCTGCACTGAGGTTGCAGATTAAGTGCTCAAGAGTCAGGAAATTAGTGACATAACTCTGCTCCTCTTGTATTACAATACAATACAGGCTGCCCGATTGAGGCAGCTTTAAACTGGATCAGTGCAAAGAGGACTTCACCAGCAGGGCCGGCTCTGGCTTTTTTGCTGCCCCAGGCAAAAAAGCCGCCAGCCGTCCCTCTCCCTTGGCTGCGTGACGGCGGGGAGCGTGGCATGCCCGCCGCTCCGCTGCCCTGGCCGGGGTGCCGGCGGGGAGGGCGGCATGCCCCGCTCTCCCCCGGCTGGAGCAGGAGCGCCGCAGGGAGGGTGGCGGCATGCCCACCCGCAGCCCCGCTCTCCCCCGGCCGGAGCAGGAGCGCCGCGGGGAGGGCGGCGGCATGCCCACCCGCGGCCCCACTCTCCCCCGGCCGGAGCAGGAGCACCGTGGTAAAGGCGGTGGCATGCTCCACTCTCCCCCGGCCGAAGCAGGAGCGCCGCGGGGAGGGCGGCGGCATGCCCCACTCTCCTCCGGCCGGAGCAGGAGAGCCGTGGGGAAGGCGGTGGCATGCCCCACTCTCCCCCGGCCGAAGCAGGAGCGCCGCGGGGAGGGCGGTGGCATGCCCACCCGCGGCCCCACTCTCCCCCGGCCGAAGCAGGAGCGCCGCGGGGAGGGCGGCGGCATGCCCCACTCTCCCCCGGCCGGAGCAGGAGCGCCGCGGGGAGCACGGTGGCATGCCCCACTCTCCCCCGGCCGGAGTAGCGCCGCGGGGAGGGCGGCGGCATGCCCGCTGCCCCGGCCGGGCGCTGGCAGGGAAGAGCGCCGCCCTCCGCGGCTTGCTGCCCCAGGCACGCACTTGCTGCGCTGGTGCCTGGAGCAGCCCCTGTTCATCAGGGTTGAGGATCTGGTCCAGAGTACCTTTAACTCAGCCTCTGTGCAGCTCACAAAGTTTACTACTGCCCTGGCTTTATCCTTGCTCATTTACAACCTCAGGTGGAGTGTAGGGGATGAGGTCAAGGTTCTGCTCTGTGCACCTTGCTTCAGTCATGGTCCCAGGTGATGACCCTAATTATAAAGTTAACTTAGGTGCGTACATTTCCTTAGCTGAGCACTTACTGAGCAAGCAGAATAAAATCTACTGCACATGCTCAGAACTATTTTGCAATTCTTACATGTAGGATTAGATTTTTCTCCGTAAATGTCGATAACCGTAGATTTCACTGCACATAAGCTGATGAAAAAATATTTCCATGAATAATAATTAAAATGTATAGAGAGGCAAAATAAGATACATGCTGCTTTAGAACGTCTTAGTTTCATTTAAGGATATTTACTTTGTATATTTTGATGTGATGTTGACAATTGGTGTTTTAACAGTTATAAAGCTATTCTCTTTTTGAATCTCAACATCTACGGTCATTAAATAATTATTGTCTGACACTCACCCCGCCACCTACCCCCTTTCTGTGACCTTCCTACCTTCCTGCATCAGAGAAAACTTAAATCAATAAAAATTTTGAAAATGCTTACAAATACACATAGATATGATCTGTTGAAATTATTGATGAATAAAAGTCAAATTCTGCCAAGTCTTCCCGTAAACCGGTCAATGCAAAACCAATCTCATCTAGAATAAAACATGCACAATGGTGACCTTTTCCATGTCAAACTCTAACTTCTAAATCCCAGCCATTTTGACTCTAACATTGTTAAAGTTGCAAGAATTTTTTTTTCCACAGAATGAGAAAAGTGTAAACCGCTTTTGCACAAACTTAAAAATAAAAATCTATACACAGAAAGCATATATAGAAAACTGTAGTCTCAAAGGTGAAAGATTCATAAACATGAACAACCAAAAACAGTATTACAATAGAAACTGATGCAATCTGACCAACCACAACATCTATATCCAAATATATAGACAACGGTTCCCACGTCTGTCATTCAAATTCTCAATCAGAAATACATGTCAAGTATTCCACTTTGGTTTTTACTGCACTGAGATGATGAGGTGATACAGCATAAAACATGCATGTTGGTTACTTCTATTTTCTTATCTGCCAATTCAGGGCTACCGTATAGCAACATTGTCATCAGTGCCTGACCAGAACCAAGACTATAGAGAAATTCTTGTCTGGACCAGAAAAAATAGCTTTACTTTTAAGATTCCTCTAATCCTATAATCATTAAACTGGATTCAATCCAATAATCCTGATTACCAGCACTTTTTATGGTAACTGATTTTGTTTGCAGTATCTTCTTACATATGAATATATATTTTAACACTGTTTAATAATATACTGAATGTTTCTATTTTGGCCTTTGTTCAAATTTAGTATTAAAATAAGAGACATCTCTCTTAATATTAAAATGATAGATACAGTTTTAATTCATTTATTATTTGAAATATATTAAGATATAGATATAAATAATACTGAAAAAAGAATAATATATAATTATATATACAAAACATATATAACATGTGCTATATCATACTCTAATGATCAAACATATAAAGAATAACCTAGTAATTTTCAAATGCTAAGTGATTATATATGTATAAGTAAAATTCTGTTTTGAAAAGATCTGTAGATTTAAACTGAAATATGATGAAAATGTTTCTAACAGATTCACTGAAATCTCATTTTTGACTTTTGCATCACAAACAACCACCAAAAGCCCCAGGAATCAATTACTTGGAGCTTTTGCATTACAGAAACCAAGACAATTTTAATTTCATCTGATCCTAAGACAGTAAGTGAGAAAAGTTTACTAATATGTGCAGTCATTTACAATTGCAGTCTGTATATGAAATGACAATAAATCTGGATAATTAATCGAATAGGTAGCTACATTCCGTTAATCAAGGAGCCACAAACATGGTTTATGGGTACATTACTCAAGAGCAAAATTCAGTAATCTTTCAGGATGCAAAATAAGGAACAAGTGCAACTCCCTTTAAGAACTGGAGGTTTCTACTGAACATACAAATATGCTTGAATAGGAAACTGTTGCTATAATAATCTCATATATGACCCCGTTGTAGGGAACAATTTACAAGGTTGGGGGCCTAATGTCACATCTGGGAATGCAGATCAGCACTTAGACACCCAAATAACTGCTTGTGATGCCTAAAAGACTCATTTGAACATTCAGATTTAGAAAGGAGCATCCTAATTTAAGCGCTCAGGTCTGTAAACAGGGTCCATGGTAGTAAAAGCAGAGATACAGATTACATACAAATGGCTGTAAAACCACAAGCGTGAAACATTCTGACATCTTTGCAAAGGGTGACTCTCCATCCTTAAACCTAGCATTTGCCTTTTCTGATGGCATGAGGCATCAGGTGGGAGTGCAAACCAGCACACCACTGTCAAACTCCTGCCTGGGAGCCTACTGAGAACCCTTCATGGATCTGAGGTTGCAAATGTGGAGAGGGGAGGGGCCAGTGGAAGGAATGCACCTTGCCTCTCCCTTGCAACACAAATTCTGCTGAAAACAGGGAACCTGGTTTGATCCGCAAGGGCCCCTGAACTGGTGTAGAGTCGCAGAGCTACTGTGGAAAAGGATCATGGCCTCTTGTATATCTTCTGAGGTCTGTGCAGATTTCAGGGGAATGGGATCTGTTGGCTTTGCTGCTTCTTAGGTAGGGATGCAAACTCCACTCTCAGAAGAATTTGGAGAAAACTGAGACACATCTTGGGAGTTTTCTCCCCCTGAGCCTTTTCGTGCTGTTTAACCCCAAAAGGGGACAATGTGGACCCAGCATTTTTAACGCAGTATCTAATCCACTCTTTTACTCCATATCTGTCATAATTATCAGAGGCCAGAGAGGATTCTCAGGGGCAGATTCTGCTTGCTTGGGTAAGCGTAGCATTAGGCAGTTTTCATGGTGCCAGCATGTTTTAATTTAAGAAAGTTCTATTCCCTTCCAAAGTCTGGAGCGGCTCACTCTGAACTGTGCTAACCTTCTGGGGAAATGCCCGGTAAGAAAGGTTGCAAAGCAGCATATGGTGAAATCTGCACTAAGGACCATTTTCCAGCAGGCAGCCTCCCACATCAAGCAGCCTTTAAAATCACCTTCAAAGATTCCATCACAATTTTACCTGCCCTTTATCTAACAGCACCAGGCCTGACTCTCCTGTTCCTTACCCCACTGGGGATTAGGAATAACTCCAGTGAATGTACTGGAGTAAGCAAAATGAGAAAGGACAGTTACCTGTTCCGTAACTGGCGTTCTTCGAGATGTGTTGCTCAGGTCTATTCCACAGGTGTGCGTGCTCGCCACGTGCATCGGTGCTGGAAGTTTTTCCCTTAGCAGTATCCGTAGGGGGGAGCGCCGCTGCAACCCCTGGAGTGGCGCCGCTATAGCGCGCTATATAGGGGACTGCACGCTCCCCCCACCCTCAGTTCCTTCTTGCCGGACCAACTCCGACAGAGGGGAAGGAGGGCGGGATGTGGAATAGACCTGAGCAACACCTGTCGAAGAACGCCAGTTATGGAACAGGTAACTGTTCTTTCTTCTTCGAGTGATTGCTCATGTCTATTCCACAGTAGGTGATTCCAAGCAATACGTCATGGAGGTGGGTAGGAGTTCACACCTTGTCTGGCTGGAGCACAGCTCTACCAAAGCCAGCGTCATCCCTAGCATGGGAGACGATCGCATAATGCGAGGTGAACGTGTGAACCGAGGACCAGGTAGCGGCCCTACAGATGTCCTGGATAGGGACATGGGCTACAAAGGCAGCCGACGAGGCTTGCACCCTGGTCGAGTGCGCCCTCACGATAGGCGGTGAGGGGACTTTCGCTAACTCGTAGCATGTGAGTATGCACAAAGTGATCCACCGGGAAAGCCTCTGGGTAGAGATTGGCTGACCCTTCATACGCTCGGCTGAGGCAACAAAGAGTTGCGGGGACCCACGGAATGGCTTAGTCCGATCCAAGTAGAAAGCCAGCGCCCCGTGCACGTCCAACGTATGGAGGCGGCGCTCCTTGCCCGAGGCATGCGGCTTTGGGCAGAGGACAGGGAGGAAATATCCTGGTTCATGTGAAAAGCAGAGACCACTTTAGGAAGGAAAGCTGGGTGTGGTCGGAGCTGAACCTTGTCCTTATAGAAGACCGTAAAGGGGGGGTCTGAGGTTAAGACCCTGAGCTCCGACACCCGTCGGGCTGACGTAATGGCCACGAGGAACGCTACCTTCCAGGAGAGGTGAGACCAGGAGCATGTGGCCAGGGGCTCGAACGGGGGCCCTGTGAGGCGAGATAACACTAAGTTCAGGTCCCACTGCGGAACGGGTCCTGGTATATGGGAAGGACCGGTCTAGGCCCTTGAGGAAGCGCCCGGTCATGGCATGCGAAAAGACCGAGCGGCCCTGGACCGGCGGGTGGAACGCTGATATAGCCGCCAGGTGCATCCTGACGGAGGAAGGAGCTAGACCTTGTGTTCTAATGTGGAGGAGGTATTCAAGGATAACCTGGAGTGGGGTGCCCCTCGGGGAGGTACCCCGCTCGCCCGTCCACCTAGAGAACCTGGCCCACTTTGCCAGGTAGGCCCGGCGAGTGGAAGGTTTCCTACTTTCCAGGAGGATGCTCCTGACTCCTTCCGAACACATAGTCTCCTTCGCGTCTAACCACTGAGCAGCCACGCTGTCAAGTGAAGGGAGGCTAGGTTGGGGTGAAGGAGGCGGCCTCGGTCTTGGGACAAGAGATCCGGTCGGAGCAGCAGCGGACGCGGAGGGGCCGCCAGTAACCCTAGGAGGGTCCCTTACCAAAGCTGTCTGGCCCAAGCTGGGGCGATCAGGAGGACGTGGGCCTTGTCCCTCTTTACCTTTTCCAGGACGTAGTCTATGAGGGGAAAGGGAGGTAACGCATAGAGGAGCTGGCCCGACCATGACAGGAGGAAGGCATCCAAGAGTGCATCCTTCCCCAGCCCACTCCCCCGGAGCAGAACCAGTGGCAACGTCGGTTCTGTCGGGTCGCAAACAGGTCTAATTGGGAGTGCCCCAGGCTCGGAAGAGCTGACCTGAGACCTCCGAGTGAAGGGACCACTCGTGTTGGGAGGAGAAGATCGGCCTGGGAGTTGTTGACATCCGGCAGGTGGAAAGCCCTGAGGGAGATATCGTGGGCTATACAGAACTCCCATAGGCAGAGGGCTTCCTGGCAGAGAGCCGAGGACCTCGTCCCCCCCGCCTGTTGATGTAAAACATCACAGCTGTGTTGTCCGTAAGGACCCTGACCGTCCTGCCGCTCAGCCGTGAGCTGAACGCCACACAGGCCAAGCGGACTGCCCTGAGCTCCTTGACATTTATGTGCAAGGATAGCTCTGTGGCCGACCACAGTCCCTGGGTTTGGGAATTCCCTACATGGGCTCCCCAGCCCAAGTCTGACGCGTCCGACACCAGGTCTAGCGATGGGGGCGGTTCCCGGAAGGGGATCCCTTGCAACACGTTGGCCGGGATGGTCCACCACTGAAGGGAGGTTAGCACCTGACCCGGTACCGTGAGGACCTTGTCCAGACCGTCCCGAGCCTGAGAGAATTCTGAGGCCAGCCAGAGTTGGAGGGGCCTCATTTGAAGCCTGGCGTGGTGTACCACGTATGTGCACGCCGCCATGCGGCCCAGGAGCCATAGGCAGGTCCTGGCTGTGGTCACGGGCAACTCCGTGACCGTGGATATGAGCCCTTTGAGGGTCTGAAATCTGCCCAGGGGGAGAGAGGCCCTGGCCTTGGAAGAGTCCAGCAGAGCACCTATGAACTCTATGTGCTGGACCGGGACCAACGTCGACTGGGTCTCGTTTACCTGAAGGCCCAAGTTGGCACAGGTAGCCAAGAGCAGCTACAGGTGGTTCTGTACCTGCGAGCTTGAGTTGCCCTTGAGCAGCCAGTCGTCGAGGTACGGGAATAGTTGGACCCCTCGGCGTCTGAGAAAGGCCGCCACAACCGCCATACACTTTGTGAAAACCCGAGGTGCGGTGGACAGGCCAAAGGGGAGGACCGTAAACTGATAGTGGTTCTGCCCAACCAGGAAGCGAAGGAAGCGCCTGTGTCCTTCGAATACGTGGATGTGGAAGTATGCGTCCTGGAGGTCCAGGGCCGCATACCAGTCGCCCGGGTCCAAGGCAGGTATAATCTTTACCAGGGAGACCATGCGGAATCGGCATTTGACCATGAACCGATTGAGACCGCGCAAGTCTAAAATAGGCCTGAGGCACCCTTTTGCTTTCGGGATAAGGAAGTAGCGGGAATAAAAACCTTTCCCTTGGAATTCCCTTGGGACTCCCTCTATGGCTCTGAGACTGAGGAGCCGGCCCACCTCCTGCTGCAGCAGAGGTAGATGTGACGGGTCTACCGTGCCATGCCCGGGAGGGGGGCGGGAGATTGGGGGTGACACGAACTGGAGTGTGTAGCCCCGAGCAATGCTACTCAGGACCCACCAGTCCGAGGTTATATGGGACCATTGCGAAAGGAACAGACGCAAGCGGTTGCTGAAGGCAAATTTTATTTGTCGGAGGGTCCTTTCGGGGTTCACCCGGGTACCCTCCTGCCCCCAGTCAAAACTGCCTCTTGCCCTGCTGCTTGCCCCTGGAGGGCCCAGGCTGCGGGGCAGAGCGGGACTGCCACTGAGGTCGCCTCTTTTGGGATCGGGACGTCTTGTAGGCTGGCTCATAGCGTGGTTGGAGCACCTGGGCGGGAGCCTGCGGCTTAGGCTTTTCCTTAGCCGGCGGGACGTAGAGCCCGAGCGTTTGCAGGGTGGTACGGGAGTCCTTCATGCCATGAAGTCTCACGTCCGTTTGCTCTGCGAACAGGTCCTTGCCGTCGAACGGGAGATCCTGCATCATGGACTGCACCTCCAAGGACAGCCCCAACAGGAGGAGCCATGATGCCCTGCACATGGACACCGCCGAGGCGATGGATCACGCCGCTGTGTCCGCCGCATCCGATGCCGCCTGTAGAGCAGCCTTTGCAGCAGCAGCCCCCTCCTCCGCCAGCGCCTTGAACTCTTTGCGATCGCGCTCTGGGAGGGAGGGCTCGAATTTTTGTAGGGACCCCCACAGGTTAAGGTCGTAGCGACTGAGGAGGGCCTGGTGATTTGCCACCCTGAGCTGGAAACTCGAGGACGAATAAAACTTCCTTCCAAATGAGTCCAGCCTTTTCGAGTCCTTATTCTTAGGAGTAGGACCCGGTTGACCCTGACGCTCCCTGTGGTTTACGAAGTCCACAACCAAGGAGTTGGGCGCCGGGTGGGTGTACAAGAATTTGTGTCCTTTCGTAGGGACAAAATACTTGCGCTCCGCCTTCTTGGATATGGGCGCAAGTGAGGCTGGTGTATGCCAAAGGGCTTTCGTGATATTGGCAACCCCTTCGTGTAGCGGGAGCGCCACTCTGCCCGGTGCCGAGGATGAAAGGACATTGAAGAGCGAGTCTGAAGGCCCTTCCATCTCCTCAGCTTGGAGCTGGAGGTTTGAGGCGACTCGCTTCAATAGCTCCTGGTGAGCCCTGAAGTCCTCCTGTGGTGCGGAGGGTGGCGGGGCCGCGACCTTGTCCTCCGGTACGGGAGAGGACGCCGGTACGGAGCTTAGTGCATCTGCTGGCACTGCGGGCTGGATGCCTTGCTCGGAGTCCGCATGCGGTGCCGAGGACCCTTGGTCCGCAGATCTGTCTCTTGGAGCCCTGGATATAGTGGCCAAGGGAGCCTCGGATGCCCCTGCGACTGATCGAGTATCCGGCTGGGCCTGTCCCGGGGGCCAAGAAGTCCACTGGCACCACTGTCCCTGCCATGGAGCCCCTTGCCACTGACCCTGCTGCGGCACCGGCAGCACCAGCTGGTCAGGTTGGAACACGGTGGCCCTTGAGTGGCTCACCGCTGGCGTGAACGTCATCTGGTCGGTGCCGTGGGAGCAGTAAGATCTATGGCGCCGACGATGATGTCTACCTCGGGACCGGGACTCCGATGACGAGGAGCGGTACCGTCTTGAGCTACTGCTCCTTGAGACGCTGCGACGCCTATGTCCGCGACAGTGCGGAGTCGGCGACCTCTTACGGGAGTCGTGTTCCCGGTGCCTCGAAGAACGGGAGCTGGAGCGGGAGCATCGGCGGCCGTGACGGGAACGGCTGCGGTAGCTCTGACTCGACCGGGAGCGTCTACAGCACCGGTGCCTGCCGTGTCGCGACTCCCTGCTCTGTCTGGAGCGGTGCCCGGAGCTCTGATCCGACGGCACCTTGCCCGAGAGCCTCACCATCGGTGACTGTGGAGGCTGTGGACTATGGTCTGACCGGGCGCTGAGGGGCGAGCGGCCCCGGGAGCGGTCCCTTGACCGGGATCTGTGCCTGGTCAGAGTAAATGGCCTGGAGCCCAATGGCAGCTTGCCTCTGGATCGAACTCCCGGTGCCGGGACTGCCGGTACCTGGAGCGTCAGCAAGTCCTTGGCCGCCTGGAAGGCCTCCGGTGTCAAAGGCATTCGGGCGTCTGGAGAGGCCTGCGTCGAGGAAACTGGGCTACTCCGCTCAGCGTGAGTCGGAGCGCTGGGGCCTTTGGGAGAATTAGGGCTGCCCAATGCGGGTCTAGCCTCTCCCTTATCCTTGTCTCGACAACGATGCGAAGACGGTGCCTTCCTCTGCCTACGCGACAGTGAGCGGTGCTGGCCACTCGAAGGCGCCGGGGGATCGCCGTGCACCGAGGACAAGGTACTGGGTGCCGATTCCGCTCGGCGCACTGGGGTAGAAGCCAATGCTGACTCCATGAGGAGGGCCCGGAGTCGAATGTCTCTGTCCTTTTTAGTTCTTGGCTTAAAGGACCTGCAGATTTTGCAGCGTACGCTGACGTGGGACTCACCCAGGCAGCGGAGACAATCCAAGTGTGGGTCGCTTCTGGGCATAGAACGCCTGCAGTACTCGCACGATTTGAAGCCCGGGGCCCGGGGCATGCCCTGACCCAGACACTAACGAATCTAAACTAACTTACAAACTAACTAAAGATACCACTAACAATGAACAATGAACAGAGTTCTAGGAAAAAGGCTGCAGCAATGAAGCTGGAGCAGAAGTTCTGACGCACCTACACTGGCGGCAAGAAAGAACTGAGGGTGGGGGGAGCGCACAGCCCCCTATATAGCGTGCTATAGCGGCACCACTCCAGGGGTCGCAGCGGCGCTCCCCCCTACGGATACTGCTAAGGGAAAAACTTCCGGCACCGATGCACGTGGCGAGCACGCACACCTACTGTGGAATAGACATGAGCAATCACTCGAAGAAGAACCGGGACTACAACCTCTACTAAAGCCGCAGAAATGTGCTGGTCCTTTGGGTAATTATGTCATTATACAGGAAAAAAACAACACCCCCTCCACAACAGGCACAGAGTGAATGATTTCCACTGTGAGGTTCTGGTGCTACTGTAAACTCTGAAAGCAAAACTTGTGTGGTTTATAGCATCCCCAGGTAGGACCACACACCCATCATTCAGAACTTTCAGATTTTATACATACAAGGTTTAAAAGGAAAACAAAACATTATGGAAGCCCAAAAAGAGCATCCGGAGCCAGGCAATGTCTCATTTCCTCTTATTTAATGATCAATTAAAAGTGACCAAACTACATTTTTTTTCTTTTTAATTTGAAAAAATAAAAAAAAATTAGCCCTAATCTAAAACTTAGTAGTAGCCTGGGGTGAATTTTTATGGATGATTTATGTATAAATCTCTGAAAAAAGGGCTTTATAATGAAAGTGATAGCTCAACCTTAAGTGCAGCACTGGGAACAGTGGCACTATAATTAATGTATTATTTCAGTTGTGGGAGACACTGACAGTTGCTTTTTGCTCTTAGGAAGAAATGTATAGTGTGACTGAGGAAGGAGTCATGGAAAAGAATTACACTAAAGGGGAACAGAAATCCTTGTAGCAAAGACATATCCTTACAATCTCCCTTCCAAACCTTATAAAACTCTGACATTGACAGTGTTACCCCATGGAGTTATTTATACCTTTCCCCTCTATTAGATGGGAGTGACATACACTTGGAGGATATATTCTATGGCAGTGAGGGGCTTTTCTTTCTTTCTTTGTTTCATAATGATGAATGAAGTTAAATATTGTATCAGAATCAAATGGGGAAAAGTGATTAACTGTATATTGTCGATGAAATCAATGTACTTACTGGTTCAACGTCAAATGCATAAAGCGCATACTCCCGATCAGGTGACACTTCATAGCGAATGGCCTTTAAGGAGACCTAAAAAATAATCAGATGTTAAAATACAAGAGATTTTGTAGTTCTAAAGCCTCATATGTCAAACTATTTTCATGCTCGTCATAGAGGGAGGGAGGGAAGTATTGTCTGGCTTAATTTTTTTTAGAAGACACTCGTAAATCCTACTTTGTCTTGATAAAAAGGTGAACAGATCATACACATCTGTGCATGTTCCCTTACACCTGCACACCCCGTGGAGACTCAGCACCATGTCTCACTTACGTGTTTTTCTCCCCTGCTCATTTCCTTCCCTCGCACTAATGTCCATCGACAGTGCCACATATGTGTAGTCCTGTGCAAAAAGCTGATGGGGTGGGAAGTTGGTGCAAATGCACGTCAGGATGGGGACAGAAAACACAGGATAGTAAAACCTGGAGAGGACTCTGTCCTTCTCTTCCCCTCAGTGGCTGAACCTGTGTTGTTGTCTTCTCCTTAGTTTGTAAGCTCCTGAGGCAGGAACCCCTGCCATCTTCTATACCTGGGACATGCCCAACACACTGCTGGTGCTGCATAAAAGCTACATTGTGACTTGGGCTATGTGCCTGCCCCATGGAGTAAGAACCCCCTTTGCATGCCTATGCAGGCTATCTTGGGCCTGACAGCATAGGAGTAAACAGGCTTACTTATTTGTTTACTTCCTCCCTGTAGCTGAAGGGAAGGAAGTGAATGAGAAGGAATGGGACACGGGAGAAGCCTTGGTTCCACCCAATTCTCCCCAGTCACTGGCCGAGGTACTTGAGTCACCAAATAGGGGTAGGGGAATAGTAAATCACTGCTGATACAGGCCAACTATAAAACACTACCGCCACGCACCCCTAGTGATAGCAACTCGGAATCAGGGTAGGGATTGTCCCTCAGGGGGGTCTCTGAGTCACCATGTCTCCCAAGGTTGGTTATGGGGTGATGTAGTTTACGTGCCAGCCTTTCCTGACGGCTGTGCCTAAAATTAGCCATAGCATTACCATTAATATATAGCAGCTCCTGATACTTTTCTGGCAATGTCTCTTCCCTCCTCTGCTTCTAATTTGTCTAGTGCAGATGTCCCTTCCCCTTTCCTGTGTGGTTTTAATATGCAGTGCCAGCTCCAACATTGCCAAGGCCAAAGAGAGGTCACTCGAATATGCCTTTCATCCTCTTGCTTTTAAATCCTTTTCTTCCACGTAACAAATTGGATGGAATTCTTTGAGAGATTACCAAGAAACACAATGAAGTAGGACCTTGGACATAGTGCAAGCAGACGGTATCACACAAAGAAGTCCTTCAGAAGGTCTTCTGAAAGACCTGTTCCATGAAAAATCATGGAACAGGTCCTCAAGGAATCAATTCTGAACCACTTAAAGGAGGGGAAAGTGATCAGGAACAGTCAGCATGGATTCACCAAGGGCAAGTCATGCCTGACTAACCTAATTGCCTTCTATGATGAGATAACTGGCTCTGTGGATGAGGGGAAAGCAGTGGATGTGCTATTTCTTGACTTTAGCAAAGCTTTTGATACAGTCTCCCACAGTGTTCTTGCCAGCAAGTTAAGGAAGTATGGGCTGGATGAATGCACGGTAAGGTGGATAGAAAACTGGCTGGATGGTCGTGCTCAACGGGTAGTGATCAATGGCTCCATGTCTAGTTGGCAGCCGGTATCAAGTGGAGTGCCCCAAGGGTCGGTGCTGGGGCCGGTTTTGTTCAATATCTTCATCAACGATCTGGAGGATGGTGTGGACTGCACCCTTAGCAAGTTTGCAGATGACACTAAACTGGGAGGAGTGGTTGATACGCTGGAGGGTAGGGACAGGATACAGAGGGACCTAGACAAATTAGAGGATTGGGCCAAAAGAAATCTGATGAGGTTCAACAAGGACAAGTGCAGAGTCCTGCACTTAGGACGGAAGAATCTCATGCACTGCTACAGACTAGGGACCGAATGGCTGGGCAGCAGTTCTGCAGAAAAGGACCTAGGGGTTACGGTGGACGAAAAGCTGAATATGAGTCAACAGTGTGCCCTTGTTGCCAAGAAGGCTAACGGCATTTTGGGCTGTATAAGTAGGGGCATTTCCAGCAGATCGAGGGACGTGATTATTCCCCTCTATTCGGCACTGGTGAGGCCTCATTTGGAGTACTGTGTCCAGTTTTGGGCCCCACGCTACAAGAAGGATGTGGATAAACTGGAAAGAGTCCAACGGAGGGCAACAAAAATGATTAGGGGGCTGGAGCACATGACTTATGAGGAGAGGCTGAGGGAACTGGGATTGTTTAGCCTGCAGAAGAGAAGAATGAGGGGGGATTTGATAGCTGCTTTCAACTACCTGAAAGGGGGTTCCAAAGAGGATGGATCTAGACTGTTCTCAGTGGTAGAAGATGACAGAACAAGGAGTAATGGTCTCAAGTTGCAGAGGGGGAGGTTTAGGTTGGATATTAGGAAAAACTTTTTCACTAGTAGGGTGGTGAAGCACTGGAATGGGTTACCTAGGGAGGTGGTGGAATCTCCTTCCTTAGAGGTTTTTAAGGTCAGGCTTGACAAAGCCCTGGCTGGGATGATCTAATTGGGTTTGGTCCTGCTTTGAGCAGGGGGTTGGACTAGATGACCTCCTGAGGTCCCTTCCAACCCTGAGATTCTATGATTCTATGATTCTATGATTCTAAGGTCAGCGAGCAGGTTCGAGTTGCACAAGTGCACTAAGAATCAGACGAGCTATCCAAAGGCAGAGGGCAGTGAGCAGTGAAAGCGGTTTAGACAGGAGGGGTGCCTGTAGGAGTGTGCCAGGCAGCACTGTCAGCATGAAGACAGATTTTGTTCGCTGATATATTAATAATGCGAAGGAAGGAATCTGTGCCAAGACAATGAAAGTTGCTCTGACACAAGACTAGGATGAAAGAAGTGGGTGGATGGGATTGAAGGAATAAGCCAATGTAAATAAGATGGATAATAAAATCCATGACAAACTAGGCAGTCTAGAAGTATAGGCAGATACGATGCTTATACAGTACAGTTGAAGGCAGTGAGACAAAGAAAAAACAACCAAAAATTAGCTGTTCCTTCAGTGGCTATATGATAAAACAGAACATGGGAAAAGGCTCTTCCCCAAAGAACAGATCTAAAACCTCCAGCACAGGGCACGAGGAGCAGTAAAGAGAAAGTGAATACAGTTCTGCAGTGTTTAGAGACCGGGGCCCAATGTAATAGAGAAGAAGATCTTCTAGCACCAAACAAAGGAGGCCACATTCAGAATATTGTGTGAGGTCCTGCATACCTTACCAGCAAGAGTTATTGTAAGTCATAGTGTTATTGTAACATCTGAATAAGGTAGAACAGGGGTTCTCATACCAGGTCCATGCACTGCCATCAATTGGGCTGGAGAACCCACGTTGATGATCTGCAGAATTAAATATTTTTTGGGGGAAAACAAAGTAGTAGGGGGCTGGGGAGTTGGAAGGAGGGCTAGTCTTTTATGGTATGGCCAAAAACTAAGAACCAATGGAATAAAGAGCAGACAGTGAAAGGCTATTTGAAGCCATAGAAGATAAAACTCTCATGAATTCAGCTAAGAAAAGTCAGCTATTAAAGGAATCTATTCAATTCCTCTACACAGAGCACAGCTGATGCTCTCTGTGGGAAAAACAGCATAGAGCAGTTATAGGAACAATTATTATATACAGTTGGCAGAAAATATTCAACAGAGACAGCCTGCTGGTCTAGATCCAGCACGTGGTGCTGTCATGCAGAGAATGGATGAAAACAAGCCTCAGTCTGTTCATGGGCTGATGGTGCTCTTAGGCCATATTAGAGGGAGCAGATACTGTGCGGCAGTGCTCCGCACTGACCCGAAAGGCACAACCGATAGGTTCTGGAGAAACTTCCATTCAACAGTCATTGTCAGGGAACAGAGGCACCTCAGCATGTGGCCTTTGAGGCTGGTGGGAAATGAATAGGGGAAAAAAAACATGGAGGTTTCCTAGGAGGAAAACATGAAATATTTGCTGTATTGTAGAACTGCACTACTAAACAAAGAAAGAGCTGGATGACTATGGGCTTTCTTGCAAGCTGAAACATGAAAATCACGACCAAACCCTTATTCCACAGGTCTAAAATACACATCAGGACACTAGTGGTATGTGCTTGAAGGCAGTTGCGGTTGATTTATTCTCCCATTTTTAGCTCCCTGACATAAATTTCTGTGGTTCAACTGAATGTCCGTGTCTCACTTTGTAAAGGTGCCAGGGAATCAGTCATTGATGGAATTAGCTATGCAGCGTCTGCTTGTGAACAAAGTTATGGTAAAACAGTACAGCCTTGGAGGCGTAGTAAGGTGTGAAGGTAAAATGAAAACATGTGGCCTTTAAAGCTGGTTATAGCACAATGATAAAAAGCTTGAAGACAGGACCTCAGTATTGCTTTCAGGCAGATCTTTTAGGCATATTTAAAACACTGACACTGTGCTAGAACTAGGTATGAGGAAAATGAGAATACTGCAGCGTGAAGTCAATATGGAATGTGGTTTTAGTATTTTCTTGAAGCCAAACAGGTTTCTGAACAAGGCTTTCTTGTGGGTTTTTTTGTTTTTTTTTTGGGTGGCAAAATTCAGTCCACAATTTCCAGAACCCTTTTTAACAGCTGTTAAGCAGTTATGTTAAACCTGCCTTAGCTTTGTTCTGCTTTTACAACCAGACATATTTCTGGGATCTTGGAAGGAAAAGAACCTTTGACTGGCCCAAAACTTAGAGGAACAAAAGTTTGATGCCAAAGGGCAGTGGATTCTTTGATGGTGCTTTGCACCATTCCATCTGTGCAAAGCAGGCAGAAAAGCAGCTCTGCCAGCCAAGTGGGGATTCCCATGCATATGGGAATGCAATTGTTGGCTGGCAAAATGGCTTCTTGTAGGATGTTTCCAGTCAGTGCAACTTAGAGCAAAATGGCTTAGCATTAAGAGGATGGTGCATATGGATAAGAGAAGGCCCAATCCCTCCTATATAGGGAGGCAAAGTTAGGTAATAAACACTGTAGCTTTGAGGCAGCAGGCTTTCTGCTACATAGTCTTTTCTGCAGGGATTCGGGTGCAGCAAAAGGGAGAAATTCTACATATCTCAGTGCATTAGCTGAGGTCTGGGGAATCTGCATAGAGAATCAGACCCTCAGTAATATCCCCCAAGCCACCTTCCAAGGCAACTTCATCTAGAGTATTGCTGCTGTGTCTCCTCATCCTTGTCTGGCCTCAAAAACTCAGCAGGAGAGGATGAATGACTAGAAGAGTTAATCCTATCAGGGTTATATCTCCAGAAGGGCTTTCACAGCATCAGAGAAGGAGGCAAGGTGCCACTGATATTCAGCTCTGCTCCCTCCGATACAGTTTTGGGGTTTGAGGTCTTCTGCACCTTTCACCCCAGTCTAGACAGGTATTTATATCATGTTCCTGACTGAGGTGTTTAAATGCCTCTGGTGTCCCCTTGATGGATACAATTGTGTGGAAATGATCTGAACCAGAGTACACTGTAGAGATGAGATAGGCAGAACAGGTCGTCCAAAGTGATAGGGATCTCTTGTCTATAGTGGAGTGGTGTATGATATTAATTTGCAGTATTAGCTTCTCATCCAGAATGTCTTCAGCTCAAATGCATGAGCATTAACTTTAGAAAGACAATGGGGTTCATCTTTCATTACTACTGTAAATACAAGAGTACTTTTTATGTCAGGCAATAGGCTTTTACTAATTTGATCTATTCATTTTTACAGCAAATGTTGATAATATTCTGGTATTTAACACGTTAGCTTCATCATCATGCGGTATTCATTTGGTATATGATTTAATGTTACAAAACTTTTTCATTATCTTCTGCATAGATACAATTCTGTCTTACGCATCAATTGTTCTCTCAACTTGCTACAGGAACCCCTTACTAACACCTTATTCCAATAACCCATTCGATTTTTCCCTGTAACCTGACATGCAGTAACCCCATTACATTGCTCCAGATGTTTTAAACAAAATTTCTTTTAATAATTTCATTACCGTTCAAACTTTGTGCAAACGAAATCAGCATCTCCCAAGTGTCTGACGAAATATTGTGCTCTGTGTGGGTTGTGTGGGGGTGGGGGAAGGGAGAGAATAAGTCCTAGCAGTGTAAAGCAAATTATAAATATATAATTGCAAAGTTCTGTAAAGTAACTGTGTAAAAGCCTAAGGTATTTCTCTTTCAGTGACATACGATATGCAAGGCTTGCTTCAAATACCTGTAGTAGAGAGTTTTCTGTAAACAGAAGAAAACTGAGCTGCTGGCTTAATAAAGAAAGCACAGATTCTGTCACATTATCTGTAGTTGCTTAGTCCATAGCATTCTGCTTGGCAATACATGAAGTTGAAAATTAAATGTCATTTTCTACTTTATTGACCTGAATGCAAGAAAACTGTGAAATTATCCTGCTTATTAAAGAAGATACTTACGATTTTTTTGTTTTCTATTAATATCATTGACTTGTTTGTTTCAACATTCCAGAGGATCACAGTGCCATTCTGGTTTCTATAAATGAATTCTTTATCTGCAGGAAAAAGAAAAAAGAACATTAAGGAAATTGGACAGATTTTAGCCAGCGAAGTTGCTTATTTACGTAGAACTAATTATGGATTTGTGCCAAAAAGAACTGCTGTTTTGTATTCTATTCGGTGTTCTTATGTGTTCTTAACTCATTCTAATCTATTCTGTATAGGTTCTAAAAACCTGCTCATGACTGTTGTCTCTGAGTTACTTCCAGAAGTGCATTAAGTAACATGACTAACATCTGTGATGTTTCTGTTCTCTCATCCTCTCTCCGGGGGGAGAAGTGTGTGCAAGGAAGTGTTTTCGTTCAGATTTTTTAATTATATACACATACGCACACACAGAGCAAGAGGGAGAGCGCTATATGTTTATCTTACAGAAAGCCAGGAAGGTGATGACAGGAAGGTGGTGAGGTTTGTAGGGGTCCTTTAGATGAGGGTTGGGCTTGATCAGTACTTTGATGGGAAAACACCGGGGGAAAATCATGGTACTGCACAAAGGGGTGTTTGAAGGTGGATCTCTTCTCTAGAGTCAGTAATGTCCTTGCATTCCAGTACAGCATGCTGCTGGAGACTGCGCCTTTCAAATAAATCCTAAAACTGAGGTCCTGACCACTTTGTCATTAAAAGATCCCATGCCACTTTTCAGATGTAGCTGAATTAAGAACTTGGGCTATTAAATTCTAGCTGCCTAAATTCCCCCTTCCAATTTAAATTAGGGAAGCAATTCTTCATTTCCTGTCTTAAAATGCCCCACCTGCCTCAAGAGGTGGGAAAATTGATCAGGCCACCAGTGACTGGGACAGCCCCAGTTGAAGGGGGAGGAGAATACACGCTGAGGGGACGCAGGGGTGCCCCTCCCCTTCAGAGTTTCTAGCCACTCGTTGACTAGTTTGGGGAGGAAGGGAGCTGATTGTTCCCTCACCTTCTCCCTTCACTAATTTAAACCCTCGCCTGGGCCAAGTGGAGCCTCTTTTTGTTTTGGATGCAGCTGCATTTAAGAGATTTCAGTCCAATGTGACCAGGTAGTCTCATGAGAATTCTACCACCTGGGGGCAAAGTCTTATGAGAACAGCTCACAGGATTCCAAGACTGTCAAATCCAAACCTGAATCTAAACTCTAGCCTTATTCTGGCCTCAAATTCTAGCCTAAATCTAATCTGAATTCAAAAGCCATCTGCTCTATGCACCTCTATTTTGGATAGAAGGTATTGTTTAAGTGTACAACATTATTAATATAACTAATGTGCTTAGCATATTTCTATATCTGCCTGCAACCCATCATCTCCATTTGAATAAAATACCATTGCAATTTAATTGGCATAATGTAGAAAATAAGAAGTCTTATGACCCATTTACAAGTAATAAAGTAGAAAAATTTCATCTCTTATCAGTGCCTGAATCCACATTAGCTGCCTACAGAACAAGCATGTACCCCAGCTATTTTCATCATCAATACCACAATAATAAATAATTTAAAAGGTGCAAGATTCACAAAAGATTAACTAGGGCTGTGACATCTTATTTATAGACTTGTATGCTTTGCTTTACATTGCCTTAGTTTACTCATTTTGCATTGTCAAGTGTAATTTCTACAAATCTCTGTAGTACATGCTTGAAATGTATTTCTCCTGTTTTGGCTGAAATAAAAGGGGGTACCATTAGTCTAACATTGATAGCTTTTCCATGTTGGTAAATGCCTAGGTAATGGGCACATGCAGCTCGTAGGGTTCCCTTTAAATCAATTCCTTCCACTGACTTCACTGGAACTTGGACTTGCCCTTTAGGTAACAGGTGATAGGTGCGATAGTAGAACCTAGGAAAGACAGATGTGCCAAAGTCAGCCTTGTATGCAATCAATGGCAGCTATGTGTATGCACCCAAGGCCTCAGCTTCTTCTAAGGGATACAACTGATAATAAATGAAAATTTAACAGTGCCATTCTTCTCAAATTCCTGATAATTATTAAAAAAAAAACAAAAACAGTCCCACGTTTCATTGTCACGGGCATTTGGGAAACAGTGGTAACTATTCAGACAGATTGGGTATTTAGCCACACATATATGAGCCAACGTGTTATGTAAGCAACATGCAAGATCTTCCAATTGTATATTATATTCAATATACAATATGCCAACTTTAAGTGTGGTCAGATACACCATTCAAAGTACTGTATTAGGATATTTTCTAATTAAGTAAATTGGTTATTAAAGCCTGACCCCCAACTGGAAGCGAGACTCAGAGACTTTAAGGTCAGAAAGGACCATCATGATCATCTAGTCTGACCTCCTGCACATTGCAGGCCACAGAACCTCACCCACCCACTTCTGTCATAGATCTGTAACCTCCAGCTGAGTTACTGAAGACCTCAAATCATGGTTTAAAGACTTCAAGTTACAGAGAATTCACCATTTACGTTAGTTTAAATCTGCAAGTGACCCGTGCCCCATGCTGCAGAGGAAGGCAAAAAATCCGCAGGGTCTCTGCCAATCTGATCAGGAGAAAATTCCTTCCCAACCCCAAATATGGCAATCAGTTAGACCTTGAGCATGTGGGCAAGATCCACCAGTCAGACACCTGGGAAAGAATTTTCTGTAGTAACTCAGAGCCTTCCCCATATAGTGACCCATCACCAGCCACTAGAGCTACTTGCTGCTAGCAGTCGCAGATCGGCTACATGCCATTGTAGGCAGTCCCATCATCCCATCCCCTCCATAAACTTATCAAGCTCAGTCTTGAAGCCAGTTAGGTGTTTTGCCCCCACTGCTCCCCTTGGAAGGCTGTTCAATCCTCTTGAACACATAGGTGAAGTATATTATTAATCACATGGGTCTGTAGGCTTATTAATAATTAGTACTTATTTCTCAGACCATAACACAAACTGACAAGAGTTATATTGCTCCCCCTAATGAAAACTCTACTAAACTTTTATTGCTCCTTATTTCCCTGGTTACCCTAATGATAACAAAATGCTTTAATGAACTGTAAATCTTCAAGGTTACTATGTAAACGCTATTCCATAGCTGGAAGTAAGTGATGAAAAACTTTTTTTCCTAAAAGTTTGACAAGCTTAAAATCTTGTGTTAATCTCTTCTATGTGTTTCTAGCACTACTAAAACACATTTTAAAAAGAAAAAACCAGCATTCATTTGTCAAGGCTCTATATCTTGCTATTATATTCAAAAAAGGCCATCGATAAAGGGTCCAATTTAATGAACAGAAAACTGGTTTGCTTAAAAGAAGAACAAATTGATCCGCACTGTATTCCAGGCAAAACACAATAAGGTTTAGCTAGTCTTCTAGTCATGTTATCTTAGTCATCAAACGAATCAATGAATAATATTCCCAGGCTTTTGTTTTGAAATGTGTGATTTGTTCCGGTAAAAGACTATTAATTTTAATGGGACATACCTCAATCAAAGACAAAAGCAACACAGCAATCTTTGTCCCTAATGAATTCTGTCCAGTGAGCTGATGAGAATTTGCAGTCTGATTAATAGCTGTCACTACAGTTGATAAAGGTCATCACTGAATCTCATTGTTTATATCTGCCTTTCGGTGTGGTTGCTATTCAGTGTAAATGTTGCTGAAAATTGTAATTTTTAGGCATAATGTTGTTTATTCCACTATATAATGGATTTCTTGAACAGCAGAGTTAGAACATAAGAATGGCCATAGCGGGTCAGACCAATGGTCCATCTAATCCAGTATCCTGTCTTCCGACAGTGGGCAATGCCAGATGCTTCAGAGGGAATGAACAGAACAGGGCAATTTCGAGTGAGCCATCCCCTGTCAGCCAGTCTCAGCTTCTGGCAGTCGGAAGTTTAGGTCACTTAGATTACTGCTCCCCTTCTTCCAACTTCCAGGAAATTGACCATTTGAAAGAATTTTTTTAAAAAATTCATTATTTCTCTGTTATTGGTGATGACAAAAATGCTCAGAAATAACCTTACGGGTTGACCCTACATAGTACAGGTCTGGAGCACTGAGAATATTGGCATAAGGTAAAAAAAAAAAGACATGAAGACCAGACAATGCCACAGAACCCAATTCTGCATTAGTGAGTGTGGTGAGATGCAGGAATTAGTCTTAGCCACAGGCTGAGTATCCTTCTGAAGTCCCTGCCTCCTCAGACATGGCTATCCTCTGCCCACTCCCTGCCTCTTTTATTCACCCTATACACTTGACAATAAGGGAAAGGGCGCACACAGGACTTGAGATGTTCTGCTACCCAGTATAGAAGGATTGTGCATAACCTTGCATGAAGCTTCTACTTGTTGGACACAACAGGAGCCAGATCCTGCTCCAGTAAAGTCAATAGTCGAACTCCCATTGATTTCAATGGAGCAGGATTGGGTCCTATACAAGGACTTGGAGTAAAATTTTCAAAAGGGCCTTAAAACCAGATTATCAAAGGTATTTAGAGGCCTACAGGTACAGATAGAGATAGGCACTTACTAGGATTTCCAAAAGCACCTATCCTGCTGAATTCAATTTATTTCAAGGGGATTTAGGTGCCTAACCTGCTTAGACACTAACTGCCACTGAAATCAACTGACAGTCTCAAACAATTGAATTCAATTCCACTGAAAGTGCCTAGGTCTCTTTCAAAAATGGGACTTAGGTGAGAATTTTGCTGTTGAAGGCACAATGTCTACAATGCAGAACTTGTCTTTATTGAAATACAACAGGCCACAACTAATGATCCGTTCCTATTGTCTAGCCTGAACAAAACAACGTTGGTACACTCCCTTGAGCCATCAGTTTACCCACAAACAAACTTAGTGTTCTCCCTTGAACCATTGTTCTTTCCCTACAAAAACCCCTGCCCATGCTCAAGTAAGTGCTCTGATGCCTGGATCCAAAAGCTGCATCAGTTCCATTGGGACTTCATCTTCTGACTGATCGTGCTGGGGGCTCTGCCTGTCTCCAGCACTCCGGACCTTCAGCTATCACCACCACCTGGGAACCCCGATCAATTCAAGCTTCACGGAGTGGTGAGAACCCAACTCTCTCTCTCTCTAGGTATAGCCTTCTGACCCTGACTTGTGTGAGCAGTTAGAGTTTTCTACACCTGACTTTTGCAATCAAATTTAAGTTAGATTTAATATTATAACTGTTTTGTTTGTTTGGCTCCCCTTGTATGGTTATTCCCTGGCAAGAAATAACTTACATGGTTAAGCTGGTTGCTTCTCTCTCTCTCTGCAGCAACGCTCCTTGTACCTAAGCTAAATATCCCTGCAGCACCCAAAAATCCTGTGGGGTTTGCTCATCAAGTGGGTTACTACCAGAACAACTGTAACATGAACGTGGGGATAAGGATGTGTTGAACCTGGGGCATCGGACGGTGGCAGCTTGGAAGTGCTGCTCGACACAGCCTGCTGAGTCCAGGGGCATATAAGGGGTCAGCTTGGGAGTGCCGATTAACCCGGTCCTCTCAGACGTGCTCTGTTAATGTGAGTGTGTGTTCGTCGGATTCTGGGGCTGAAGAACCCAGCCCTGAGGAAGCTAGGTCCTGCGGGATAGCTCCATTGGGAGGGAACTTGCAGCAGGGAGAAGTAGAGCTCCGTATGAGAACACAAGTGACACAAGCAGTACATTGATAGAATTACAGAATCTCCCCTCCCAAAGAGTAACCCTAATAAATGAGCATACCCTAAAGTAACGGGCAAAGCTGGTAACACATGGCTACATTGGTAAAACTTTAAAATGTAGACCAGGCCCAGGATTTGCCCTTTGATTAAAAAAGAAACAGAGTGAACTGTATACAAATGGAGAGCAACGTATATATTCTTGAACAACAACCAGCAACAAAAACAACAAAGGCTTAAATTAATATCATTTTAGGGACTGCGCGCACCTAAGTGAATGTTTTATAGAGATACCAATTGACTAGATGGACTTATATCAGTTTAATGATTTGGTCTTCCAGAGCCACCCTTCAAATCATCTGCCAAAAGATCCTGTCAGCGAAGAGAGTGTCTACTGAGAATCATTTAACACCTTTTAACTCGTTACACAGTTTATTATGGACTTCTGCCAGCTTACAAGGCCCAATACTCTGTGCCCTTTTTAGCCACTAGCCAGAACAATTCCGCAGAAGGACACAGTGAGAGATGCAGAGAAGCTAATGAAAGAAATCATTATGCCAACACAATTTAATGTATGTTTTACAAGGCAATAGTTAAAAGGACATTTGTGCTTCTAAATGCCCTTTGGACATAACCAAGCACACCCCAGAGGCTCACAAGCAATCTAAAAGATGACACTCTCTGATTACATTTACTTTTTATGGCAACCATACTAAATGGGTATCAATATTTCTTTGAAATTAAGTGGATTTTAACTTCAAACCTGAAAGAATTGTGGGTAACCAATACATGACATCATTTGTCAGCGACAGTTTCCGTGTGTGTGTGTGTGTGTGTGTGTGTGTGTGTGTGTGTGTGTGTGTGTGTGTGTGTGTGTGTGTGTGTGTGTGTGTGTGTGTGTGTGTGTGTGTGTGTGTGTGTGTGTGTGTGTGTGTGTGTGTGTGTGTGTGTGTGTGTCTCTCTCTCTCTGTTAAAATGGTTACCCAGGACTCTGTCAGCTCTCTACTCTCTTGCAGCACATCCTGCTTCCTCTCCATTATGTGAACCAAGAAGAAACACAGAGCTCCCACTCAAAGAGGTAGTACGCTGTACTGTGGCGCAAATTTTCGTAAGTGAGTAGTGATTTTGGGTGCCTCCATTTTCAGATGTCCAACTTGACACATCCTAAAGGGGCCTTATTTTCAGAAAATGCTGAGCTCTGGGTGTCTGAGAATCAGGTCCCTTCATGATGTCTCAAGTTGGGCAGCCAAATAACTGACCTCTGTTGAAATACTGGGCCGGTGATCCTTCCAGATACCCCATGGTAAAAATAAGGTTGACCACAGCCGGACATGAGAAGTTGCAAGGAATTACAGTCTGGACTAGGGAACAAATATTTACATCAGTGTCAAAGAACAGAAAGAAATAATGGTTGTACAACCAGTCTATCAATATTAAACTAGTACAGTAATAACATCCAATATTATAGCTCAGAGATAGCAACACAAGATGCATGAGAGACTGATAAACTTTTGAGAAGAATTTTCCTATTACATTATTTGTCTTTAGAGAGCATAATTGTTCAATGATACAGAGCAATAAGAATTTCATCCAGATAAATACAAAATAATGTAGCCTTTTGTTACCTTTTCAAACTTCAGCAAACACAGCAAATGATTGAAAGGCATAAAAACAGAAATTCTAAAATTGTCATGCAGCAATTTTTCAGACATCACAGTAAAAAACCAGAAGGTCACATTAGAACCGTTAGGACAGGTACAGTCTGTGACAAAGAATGCCCTAATTAGCGGTCTAATCAAGAATCATGCCAAGAAAAAATGACATCTCAAGACAATGACAATTAGACAATGTCAACAGAGTAGGCTGTAGACTGCCCTACGAGAGCAGTTTGACTCAGCTTTCTCAGAGCTGAAGTTATTCTGGAGGAGGCAATGTAACCTGCTGTGATTTAGTTGTTCACTGGGCATACCTAATGTTGTTGGACCATCGGAAGAAGGTAAGGTATCTTTTGTTGTGTTATTTCCTACCATTGCAGCTCACATGAAGGAGTACATTTGCAAAAGATCCTACTTCCACTAATGTTAACCACATTAACTAGCTGATAGTTAATATCTGATAGACTTAGAGAATTCTCTCAGTGAATCCACTGAGGATCACAGGAAGTGAAATTACTGTATCCAATTCTAACTGGAAAAGAACTTTTCAGGTAGGAAGAATGTAATTACTTGAGTTGGAATTGAGCCAAGACACCAATATTAACATCTGTTCTCTTCCTGGAAGGTGCCATAGTATCTTTAATGACCACGAGCGGTCAGGACCTTGGTTTTATATTGCATCTGAAAGATAACACTTCCTGCAGTGCAATGGCCCCTAATACCAAGATGCTGGGGGTGGGGGGGGGGAGGGGAAATGAGGCATGGCTCAGGGCTATGACAGCGGGAAGGTTCCATCTGCTGAATCACCACTGCCAATTCCTACTCCTACCTGGGACTTCCCTGACATTGTCCTAGTCAAGTGTTAATCAGGCCTATCTGGTTAGCATTTACAATCAAACAAGATAACAGCCAGGATGTAGGACTGTAAGATAGTGTTTGAGACACAGACTGTATTAATATTCATCAGGAATTAACAAATGACTCACACAATGGAACTGAATGAGGCTGAATGAGAGAAAAATATTTTACTTCCCTCTTTCCCACTGAGGTTTCTATTTATGTTATTTTCAGGCTCAAATCCTGCCACACTGCCTTAGCAGACACAGGGACCCCAGAAGCAGTTCAGTTACCATCCACTGGGGGAAGGTGGGATTCAAAAATCTCATGCACAGGGTACCAAGGTCCTTGCACCTCAATGCGTAGAAGGCTAAGGCTTGGGGACAGGATGAAGAAAAGGGACAGGGATAGGATGGAGGCAGTCAACCCAAGGCTACACAGATCCAGCAGCCATTCACACCCCAGTGGGGGATGCACCTCTCCAAGGGATCACTGTAGCCTCTGTGCATTGTGGGGGAGGATTTAAGGCACTGTGGGATTTAGGCCTTACAGCGTATGAGGAATTGCATTTCTGCTCTTATGCTAAAGAATAACATTTTATTGTCACAACAGCAATAGAACCTGCAAACTTTGTACCTAGAAATGCTGCGTGTGGCATGGCAATGGGGTGTCTGCCTGGAGTACCCATTTGTATTCACTAGGTAACCATGCCCTCTCTCAGCAAACCACTGAGGTGATAAAGCAGCCTGCAAGCACTGAGTCTGCAATAGGCTTACAGATTAAAAACAGCCAACCATCCAGCCCAACAATTCACCTGGACATCTGAACACGCACACATGGAATGTAAATTGTGAAGGGCTTGGGAATTCCAGTCAAAACAATGTTTTATGAGTGATGGGAAATAGCAAGCACGACAGGCTGAGGTGAAGAGGCTGCTCCGTCTGTGACCAGTGCATGCAATAATGCCATACAAAAGGGCCCAATTCTGCAAGGTGCAGAGCGACTACAGCTCCCACTGACTGATTTCAAGAGCGGGGGAATTAGATAGTGAGAAAACAAGGATAGAATGAGACAAAGTACAAAAAAGAGGAAATTTAAAGCAACAGAAAAAGGAACTACGGAAAATCTGGTGGGAGACAAACACAACAGAGAAGATTAATAGATATGCAATGAGTGGGAAGAAAGAACAGGATGGTGGAGAAGCACTAGCATAGCCAAGCTTAGAAAGTAATATTAATTTTATTCTGCACTCATGATATGAGAAGCTGTAATTTTTTTTATATATTAGAGTGTAGGTCTGGTTCTGGCTTAATTACTCACTTTGGGTAGTACCTCTCTTGCTGCAATCAATGGGATAACTTGCATAGTAACTCAGTGCAAATGAGGCAGAGCTGACTCATCAGAGTTTCTCTGAGGGGCAGGCATTTTGTGTTCCTCAGTATAGTACCAAGGATTCAGCTGACGCCAAACAAGAAATAACACGGTACAAGCTCACTAAGCATGGCGCTGCTAAAATGCTTGCTTTGTAATCCACATAAACAAAAACTGCAGCTCGCCCCCAAATGTGGGCAAAGCTGGAACAGCAGAGTGTTGCAATGAAGCCATGCTGCAGTGTGTCTTTCAATCTTCTATGAAGTGAAGTCACAAACAATTACAATTAAACCCCCAAATTACTGGTGAATCCACAACCCAATGCACACCCCAAGCTCCTTGGTCAGAGGCTGGGAAAAACACAGTGAGGAAAGGGAGAGAAATCCTCCCACCTACCCAGTCTTTGGGGTGGCACCAAAGCTGCTCTGCAGTGGGGGATCAGGAAATAAGAGAACCTATGTACCCGTGGACTTCTTTATTCTTTCTCCCAGCCTAGGCACACCCTTGACTCATCCACGATTTTACCTCCTTACCTCCCTCACCCATGAGTATTGCTACAGAACAATGTCCAATGGAGCTGGCCTCCATGGCACACAGAGGTGTGCCCCCTCATGCAGCTCTATAGGAACACTGTTCTCCGCCTCAACTCAGCTCCGCTCTCGGCCAACAAGCACTTTTATTTGAGGGCTGTTACTCAGCAGTGCAGAAATAAGCTACCGTTTAATATACTCCCAGACACTGCTGTAAGGAAGCAGCTAGGAACAGGGAACAGTTTGCCTATAACAACACGAGCACAGCCCTTAATTCCAGGAGGAAACTGATTTTTATCTTTCTGGCTTATGGGTCATTATCGTTTTACTGCCTTTAGCACTTTTTTGCATGAAGAGCTAAGATGAAAACTTTTCTAAATAGGTGATTTACTGTAATTTAGCTAACTGCTGAATATCACATTGCATTGGTACATTAAGTAAGCACAACATGACAAAGTGTGCTTTATTATGCAAGAAGTAGTTTTAATCATTCATCACTTCAATGCAGCACACCCCCATTGCAACAATCTGATGCTTTTTCAGTGGCAGCATTCAAGTACAACACAATTATATCCCAGGCAAATTAAAGGTGGAAAGATTCTCCCTCCCCCCATCTACATGCATCTAGCAGCCTTTTACATTTATGTGTCCAAGGTTAAAAGACAGGCTGAGGCCTCCTAGAAAAAAAGAAAAGCATCAGTTACAAAATTCTATTTATATCTTTTGTCTGCTCCCAAACCCTGGAAAATCCAAGTTAGAAAAAAGATGAGTTTGTCCAGATACGGAGCAGAACTGGGACCAAACCCAAGTCTTAAACCCAATATTTGATGAGGCGACGTTCTGGATTAAGAGCCAGATTCTGCGGCTAGCTCTGAGGGTCTGAACCAAACCCCCAGGTCAGAACAGCCCTGGTTTGGATGGGGATCCCAGCTTTGTAGTTCAGGTGTATTCATCTTTGGTAAAGCTGTGCTCTCTAAACATCCAGGTGAGAAATGGGGAACTGATTTCAGTTTCACTGAAGTGCCTCTACCTGGCTCGAGATGCTTTTACAATATGGCGGCGCGTACAAAGTATTTAAAATAGACAAAAAATACACAAACAAAAATCCCTCCACAAGCACACCCATAAACTGCCCAACCCAACCCAAACTATCCAGGTCAGTATAAAATCCCCCCAAAATAATAACAGCAAAACCCACCTCTAAACATCCACAAACCTCACAAAACCCCTGGAGGGAAGGTGAGCTTTATGGTGAACCAACGCTGGCACACCAAGCACAGAGCCGGGGAATCTGCCTGCAAATGCCCTGGCACTCCCCCCTTCCTTTATAACTAGGGTGTGGTCAGCTCAAGTGCCTCTGCAGATCCCAGACATGGTGCTATGACATGGGAAGAGAAGCTAACCAGGCCCTAAGTCATGTAGGGCAATCTAGGTTAAAACCAACACTTTGATCTCCACCCAGAAACTAAATAGCACTCAGCCCATGGGTCAGCCTTACCCTATGCAGGTAACCTCCTAGGCCAGGACACCCTGTGTAGTGGCTACTCCTTTTAAACTTCCCCAGTCCCACACAGTTCTCATGCAGAGAGACTCCCACAGTCTGATGTTGGTGGGAGCATCACTCCGGGACATTGCTCTTCTCTCCTGAACGCATGGGGGCTTATCTGCCTCATTTAGCTTGGCTTCATGTAACCCTAAGTGTTACCCATAAATGTAATAATCCATCTGACACCGAGAAGAAACAGAATCTATGAATAAATTTTCATTAAAATGTGACCCCCACAGCTGGCTCTCTTAATCCTCCTGTGCGCTTCCTTATCTCTTTGCCTCTGCTCCCAACTGTATTACAGATGTTAGCGGTCCTGATAGAGCACAAAGCCAGTTAAACGAAGTTTCACTCTTTCTGTTCGTGTTCAGGCCGGCAGGGTGCTACGGTTGCAGTACAGATTGAAGGAATTTTTTGAATATTAATAAGCAAATTAGATTGTGCCTATAGTTCTGCATTAACGTTTTCATTATCCCTGAGTGCAGTATTGGATGATCCCTTTACATCGAGGATGTCTAGCACACTGATCCCCCACAGTATCTGAGTCTGTTTATAAATAAATTAAAAAAATCTCAGCTGCCAAAAGATTTGAACTTAATGCCTTTGAAATGCAAGGCAGGCACTTTATTCAACAACCTACACATTTTCGTTAAACCGCCTGTAGAAATGGATGGATGTCAGATTGGCCACAAGAGGGCACTCTTCTACAGAGTCAATAGGACCATCTTGAGAAATGCAGAGAAATGATGCTAAAGCATTGAATATGACCTGGGGCAGAGGACCTAGCAAAGAAAGGCAAGTGGGCAGCATTATGGCAACTGAGAATCAGCATAAACAAGTGCAAGGTAATGCACATTGGGAGAAGTAGTTTGGGATTATGATACACACTAATGAATTTTAAAATGAACAGCAACTATGGAGGGAAAAAATAGCATAAACTAAAATGTTTTCTTCTCCTGTGACCCGTCAAATTTCTCTACTGCACAAAACCCCTCCCCTCCCATAGGAAATGTTTTACCACATCAGATCAAACATCAATCAAATTTGGTATCCTGCAGTGGCAAGTACCTGCTTCGGAGGTATAAACTTCCATAATAGACTATCCTGCAATTACACGCTTACCGGGGACGTTCCTTCCGAATCACAGGCAAACTCGTTGGTTTATGTACTGAAGCATGAGGGCTGATATTGTTTATAATTCTGATCACAGGTCGTTTAAATGTGGTGGATAATATTATGTTCAAAAAAACGCTCAATCCTTTTTTGAGTCCTGCTCAGCTCTTGGTTTCAATAAGACCTTGTGGCAATGAGTTCCACAGGTTAATTATGTACTGTGTAAAAAAGGAACTCCTTTGAACTGTTTTAAATGGGTTGCATAATTACTGAATGGCTGTATTATGATAAGCTCTGACCTTCTCTATACCATTCCTTATTTTCAATGACTCTATTATGTCACGTCTTATTCATCTCCATTCCAAACTAAATTGGTGTAATTTTTTAAATCTCTTCTTTACCCTTCTCTTTACCTTTTCTATTTCTGCTACAATGTATCTTTTTCAGATGGCTGACCCAAACCCAGTGTAGTTTGTGAGCAAGGTGAGTGTGTCCCACCAATTTAGACAACTGCAGTATATTCTCAGTATTATTCTCTCGTGCTCTTTCTTAACACAGCCTATCATCTTGCTTCCTTTTTAGACTGGAGCAGCACATTTATCAGATGTTTTCAATTGCCTGCCCAAAAGGGACAAAAACCAAACATGGGGCCAGAATTCCAACACCACATCTCTCCTTTTTTATGCCCACATCTACATTGAATGGGCATTTTCATGAGAATGCTGCCATCAGGAAAAAATGGGGGGTATGGAAGGAAAAAAAGACTAATTAATATCTTGGTGGCTGATTTCTACATAAATTAGACTTCTCACAATTTTTTCCCATGTGACGTTCACATCTCTTGCTGGATGAAAACACAGAAAGAATAACGTTTAATTGATTAGTGTTGTCACAGCAATATCCTGGATTCTCCATTTAGTTCAGTACTGGTTTCAACTGGAATTTTGCCTGAGTGCTGCAGGAAAAGGCACAAAGGCCTTGTTTGCATGTAAGTCTACCTTGGACTAAAACCTGGAAGAAGTACTGAAAATCCCCCCCACTCACACACCCACAGAACTGCATTTACAGAAAACGTTTTTTGAATGTAAGGAACAGGTTTTGACAACAGAATCAATCCTGCCCTCTGGAATGAAAGTGAAGAAAGGAAGGAGCTTTCCAAATGAATAATAAGGGTCTTGGTTTATGTATAAATCTTCCACAAAATGTTAAATTTATTAATATAAATAAATCAAATGGTGCAATGAACAGCAGCAGCAGGGAAGGTTTTAACATATTGCCCTGCTAATGTGCTTCAACCCTAGCTATGCTATCGATGAGATGACAGTTCAGTCTCCATGGTCTCCAGTCTCTGCTGACACAGCCAACAGGTTGGCCCATTAGTGCCAGCTGTGGCAGTGGGGTTTCTTTACAGGGACTGGTCTGCTAGGGATTGGATGAAGATCATCAGTTCACTTCAACTATGTCAATACGATCTAAAATGGTGAGAACACAGAACAACCCGCTGAACGACTGGGAGAGAGGGGAAGGAATGTTTTTAATGCTCATGGAATGGATAGAAAATGTAATGTGTGTCTCCCACACAGCAACCAAGGGTAAGTGAGAGTCTGAAAAGGCGTTCAATGTGACTTAAGCCCCATGGCAAGTCTGGAACGTTGCCATGTTTTGCTTCAGCATGCAACACTGCCTTTCTCCTAGATTTTCTTCACTGTTGTTATGTCTCTCATGTGGTCTGCCTGCTCTAGAAATCAAACATGCTTTGAGGCTGACTGCCAGCAATACTGTCAGCCCCCCACAGTAAAGAATCATGAGTCAGGCTCCCTCAACAATCACGAGACTGGCTTAAAAATCATGACATTTAAAAATAAAATATCACGTTCTTTTCATTTGTGTTCTCATTTTTCAACCATTGTGGTGCCCTCTGGTCACATTTTCAAGCTTTTCTCTGCAACCATGAAGGCTACAAACTTACACTTTTTAAATGAAAACCAGGATTCTCAAGTTGTCACTTGACTCCAGGAGTTGGGGCCTTTAAGTAAAACATGAAATATCAAGAGGTTCACCCTAAAATAATGAGAGCGTGCAACACTGTACATGCCAGCTCTCCTTCTGGACACACTGAGACACATCACAGTTTTGTTTTTAAAGTTTAGGTCTCTTTCTCTCAGCCAGTCGAAGGCTTTGGGCAGTAGCCTCTCCAGCAGGAGTTTGTCACTGCATTTTATTTCACTCCATTTCACTCCTCCCATCCCTTAAAAGGACAGCGGTAGTTTTGTTTTTTGGTTTTCTAAAATAGGTGCTGGAACGAGGGGTGCTATGGATGCTGCCGCACCCCCTGGATTGAAGTGGTTTCCATCATATGCAGCGTTTGTTGTTTGGTTCAATAGCTCTCAGCACCCCCCGTCATACAAATTGTTCCCACACCCCTGAAATGAATGCCAAGTTTTACTTTGTCCTTTTGATCCAACAAAGAACACGTTAAGTTTTATTCTGAGTTACTCTACACATTTTGCTTCAAATAATCTGAATGACTGTCAAACACCAAAACATTACAAAATAATGAGAATATTTCGTATAAATGAGTGCAAGAATTATAGGGCTATTTAAAATGTATGGCTATTGCATGAAGTGGAACAGAAGTCAATTTTTTAGGAGACATATTACACTAAATCACCATTTCTCCCTACCTCAGAGATCCCCTTTTCCACTCTGGGACCACCACAAGATTATTTGACCATCTAGCTGGGATTCCCCCTTACATTGAGGTAACGGGTTCTTAAGTAGTTTATGACAATCAACATTAAAACCAACACCTTGATCTCTACCCAGAAACTAACTGGCACCCTAACTGGAAAGGGCAGAATGGTGTACTAGATTGCATGATAATACGTGGTATTATGCCAACTTTCTATCTGATGCAATGTAAACAGTAGGTATTGAGACACATAGCCTTGAATTCTGATACAATGCAACCTGAAAATCTTTTGGCTCTTCCTCTGGGTCAAGTTAACTATATTAAGGGAACTCTTGCCTCTAATTATCATGACATCATAGTGCTTCTTTCCTACTCTTAATTTATTCTTCACAGATATGAGAGATTTGTGGGCTCACATTTTGAGAGGCTGGATTACATTTAATTAGCCTGTGATGTTCATTTGATTCTAAATTCCCAGTTTCCTGTAATGAATGATGTAAATCCAACATAGTGTCTCATGGGGGAGGGGGCGGAGAGGGGGGGAGAGTTACATTCTGGCTTATACCATTAAGCTATTGAACACCATTACAATCAAGAAATCCGAAAGTCACAAGAGACTTTCTTTGCTAGATAAGTCTTTACCCAGCACATTTTCAATTACAAATATCTGATATAAAGTTTAATTACCAGGAGAATGGTATTCCACATTGCTGAATTCTTATGAAATTAATATTTTATAGCACAGGGCAAGTGGAGGAATATGTACTGCACTCTTCCAATTGTCTGCATCTGCATTTGGTACAGCCTGCTCAATAAATGCAATTGGGCCTAGAAAATATTATTTGGGCCAAGTCTGAATTCCAGCAGGGAATCAAGAGTTGAGAAGAGGAAGGCCATCAGGAACAGTCAACATGGATTCACCAAGGGCAAGTCATTCCTGACCAACCTGATTGCCTTCTATGATGAGATAACTGGCTCTGTGCATATGAGGAAAGCAGTGGACATGATATATCTTGAGTTTAGCAAAGCTTTTGATACGGTCTCCCACGGTATTCTTGCCAGCAAGTTAAAAAAGTATGAATTGGATGAATGGACTATAAGGTGGATAGAAAGCTGGCTAGATTGTCAGGCTCAACGGGTAGTGATCAACAGCTCGATGTCTAGTTGGCAGTTGGTATCAAGCAGAGTGCCCCAGGGGTTGGTCCTGGGGCCGATTTTGTTCAACATCTTTATTAATGATCTGGATGATGGGATGGATTGCACCCTCAGCAAGTTAGCAGATGACACTAAGATGCGGGGAGAGGTAGATACGCTGGATGGTAGGGTTAGGGGCCAGAGTGACCTAGACAAATTGGAGGATTGGGCTAAAGGAAATCTGATGAGGTTCAACAAGGACAAGTGCAGAGTCCTGCACTTAGGATGGAGGAATCCCATGCACCGCTACAGGCTGGGGACCGACTGGCTAAGCAGCAGTTCTGCAGAAAAGGACCTGGGGATTACAGTGGAGGAGAAGCTCGATATGAGTCAGCAGTGTGACCTTGTTGCCAAGAAGGCTAACGGAATATTGGGCTGCGTTAGTAGGAGCATTGCCAGCAGATCAAGGGAAGTGATTATTCCCCTTTATTTGGTACTGGTGAGGCCACATCTGGAGTACTGCATCCAGTTTTGGGCCCCACGCTACAAGAAGGATGCGGAAAAATTGGAAAGAGTCCAGCAGAGGGCAACAAAAATGATTAGGGGGCTGGAGCACATGACTTATGAGGAGAGGCTGAGGGAACTGGGATTATTTAGTCTGCAGAAGAGAAGAATGAGGGGGGATTTGATAGCTGCTTTCAGCTACTTGAAAGGGGGTTCCAAAGAGGATGGATCTAGGCTGTTCTCAGTGGTGGCAGATAACAGAAAAAGGAGTAATGGTCTCAAGTTGCAGTGGGGGAGGTTTAGGTTGGATATTAGGAAAAACGTTTTCACTAGGAGGGCGGTGAAGCACTGGAATGGGCTTCCTAGGGAGGTGGTGAAATCTCCTTCCTTAGACGTTTTTAAGGTCAGGCTTGACAAAGCCCTGGCTGGGATGATTTAGTTGGTGATTGGTCCTGCTTTGAGCAGGGGGTTAGACTAGATGACCTTCTGAGGTCCCTTCTAACCCTATGATTCTAAGCGTAGAGGGGTGGAGAACTTGGGAGGTTCTTTAGGGCAACATGGGTAAGTTGCTAACTAATGTTCCCTACAAAGCTTGGGGTCACCTAAAAGGTAGCCTTTCCACTGCTGTAGACAGACATTTCTGGAAAGCTCCGCTCAAGATAATAGCTGTGGGCTAAAGTGGTTGGCATCCCAAACCCCTCATTCCCAGCCCCACCCCAGAGCCCTCACTCCCCTCTCCGTGCCCCAACCCCCTGCCCTAGCCCATATCCCCCTCCCGCCCTCCGAACCCTTCGGTCCCAGCCCAAAGCATCCTCCTACACCCCAAACCCCTCATCCCCAGCCCCACCCCAGAGTCTGCACCCCCAGCCAGAGCCCTCACCCCCCCACTCCAACCCCCTGCCCCAGCCCGGATCCACCTCCCGCACCTTGAACCCTTCATTTCTGGCCCCACCCTGGAACCCGCACCCCCAGGAGGATCCCTCACCCCCTCCCACACCACAGTCCCCTGAGCCAGCCCGGTGAAAATAAGCAAGAGAGTGAGGGTGGGGAGAGCAAGTGACAGAGGGAGGGGGGATTGGAGTAAGCAGCAGGTGGGGTGGGGAACGGGGTGGGGCTCAGAAGAGGGGTGGGGTGGGGCACGGGTGAGGGATGGGGTGTTTGGTTTTGTGCAAGTAGAAAGTTGGCAACCCTAACCCTGGCTGGTGAGTTGACCCACTGGCTTACAAAAGCCGCAATAACTCCTAAATCCTAAGACTCTGTCATTGTTCTTATCCCTTTCAGAAGCAGTACTGCACCCTGAGACCATGTCGGCGCCGTTGGGTGCTCGCGGCGCCTCCGGAGGCGGAATGCGGAAGCGGAGGTTAGCTGGGCGCGGGCTGGTGGGGAGCTGCCAGTGAGTGTTCTGCACCCACCAATTTTTCCCTGTGGGTGCTCCAGCCCTGGAACACCCACAGAGTCAGCGCCTATGCCTGAGACTGACCTGTTCAAAAGCTGATGTTAAATAGCACCAGTTGCCATTGTGATATAGACTTTGCTATGTTCGGCTAAGGTGGCTGAAATGGCTATTTGTTAGTTTGATACAGTGTATCCAAATTAGCTGGTCACTGACCTGATTTTTTCTAAAAACGTTAGATGTATAATTAGCATGAATACCAACCACAAACACAATCATCCCATTTGCATGTGTGAACCTAGTAAGTGCACATGCAAATCAGGCACTCCCATTGTGCAGGCAATTAGTCATACAGATTTCTAAAATGATAGATAGATAGATACTAATTCTTTTCCCAGTTATAACAGTGTAAAACCGGTATAACTGCATTGCCTTTAAAAGGAGCAACTCTTGATTTAAACCACCATAAGTACGAGGAGAATCAGGCCCTGTCTTTTAATTGGTTGCAGATTCTTAAGCACATATGCTGAATTTGTGGTATTATAGAAGGTAAACAGATGCATGGGAGCTGCATCTTTGAAATTCCCCCACAAATGGAGTAGCACAGTATAGCAGTGTGCCATTCCTACCCGCCACTGTTATCCTGTTTATAAAGAGGCTCCCGTGGCGAATGGGGTGCAATAGCAATAATTCTGTCCGTCTGTCACTTTACAGAGATGAAGCACTATACCCAACAGCTATGTGTTAGCCACTAACACTAGCAGGCCATAATCTTGACTTTGTCTGGAACCATTCTGTGCTGCCACACACCACGTAATAAAAAGGATGGAAATGTAGTTTGGGTGATAAGGTAGAAGATGACAGATGAGGAGGAGGAACTAAAAGGGAGAGCAGGCATTTAATTTTCATGGCTCTGTACCTCAAACCTGTGAGCAAACTTATAACGCAAAAGCAGCCCTCCTGGAGTCCACACCTGCTACCATTCCAAAATGTTCTCCTGACACCCATTGCTCACTCAGTGGCACTATCACAGCAGGAGGTATGCATGAGTGTTAGTTTGAGAGGAAAGCACTAATTTTGCTGAGTGAGGGGAAACAGGGTACTTACTTTTGCATACCTGACAGCTGTAACAAGTGTAGAAATCCTGCTTGCTGACCCCACCTGTAGCACTGCCCCAAGAAGGAGTCACCTCTCTGTCTCCTTGTGTTGACTGCAGTGTTGTTGTAGCGGTGTCGATCCCAGGATATGAGAGAGATAAGGTGGGTGCAATAACTGCTGTTGGTGAAAGAGCTCGAAAGATTGTCTCTTTCCCCAATGGAAGTTGGCCCAGTGAAAGATATGAACTCACCCACCTTGTCTCCTTGTGTTAAGGAAATGTATGTATTCAGTTCTTGCTCCTGTTGAAATCAATAGGAATCCTGCTAGTGACTTCAATGGGAGCAAGACCAGGCTATCGGTGGGTTGTTAGGGAAAGCGGGTATTAACAGTGTCCAGGATGGAAGGCCAGGCAAAGGTTCATAAAGCTCTCTAGGTAATGCTGTAAAACAACCTCTCTTTTCCTGGCTCTGATACCCAAATTGCTCCCCATTAACCTATCCAACTTGCTGAAGCCTAAAACATCTTTTCTGACCCCACTGTTCTGCCAACCCTGCACTCAGGGCCGGCTCCAGGCACCAGCAAAACAAGCTGGTGCTTGGGGCGGGACATTTCTAGGGGCGGCATTCTGGCGCCAGCCATGCCGCCCCTAAAAATGTGCCCCGGCCGCCCTAGCTCACCTCCACTGCCGCCACTGGCTCGTGCACCATGATTCGCGTGCCGCTGCTGGAGGGGGAGATCCCGAGCGGCCGCAGCACGCGAACCAGCTGATTCGCGCGCCGCTGCTCCTGCTCCCCCTCCCTCCCAGGCTTGACAGCCTGGGAGGGAGGGGGAGAGCCTGAGCGGCTGCGGCGCGCGCGCCGCTTCTCCCACTCCCTCCTAGGCTTGAGAGCCTGGGAGGGAGGGGGAGATCCCGAGCGGCCGCGGCGCGCGAAACAGCTGATTCGCCCGCCGCTTCTCCCCCTCCCTCCCTCCTTCCTAGGCTTGAGAGCCTGGGGGGAGGAGGCAGGGCTGGGGATTTGGGGAAGGGGTGGAGTTGAGCGGGGGTGGGGTAAGAAAAAAACGGGGGGGGGCAAATTTGTTTTTGCTTGGGGCGGCAAAAATCCTAGAGCCGGCCCTGCCTGCACTGCCTTTTAATCTCCTTCAGTATTTCACTTTTTCACTCCTCTTCCTTACCGTCAAGGTCTTGCAAAGCTCTGGCCCTGCCTACATTTCCCCCAGTTCCCTATTCACACCCTCAGCTTTGTCAATGCAGAGCATCTTCACAACTTCTCTGGTCCTTCTGCAACTTCTCACACCATGCAACACTGCTCTCCTCCAAATCCCTCCTCATCAGTCACTCCTTTCATCCAGACTTTCAAAGCTGACCTTCACTCCTCATTTCCTGCCCTCGGGTTGGACTCGGTTCACTCAGCCTGGTTTGAAGCAATGATGTAACGAAATGTAAAACACTCAGGCCAACATCTTCAAATGGGAGGTGCTTAAAGTTAAGCACCTGACTCCATGCTCGGGTACCTCAATAAATGATCTGACTTTCAGAGGTGCTGAGACTCAACAGCAACCGTTGTCAGTAAGGGTTATGGATGTTCAGCACACTTCAGAAAACCAGGCTATACAACGAGGTACCTAAGTAGAGGGTTAGGTGCCTATTTTAGGCATCCAAGCTTGAACGTCTTGGCCTGCATACACAAAAAGAGATTGTCCCTTTCTTTTACTATAGCAGTCCAAATTTCCCCCAGAGCTTCCCCGCTCACTCTTTGCTCATTGTCATCCCTTGCTGTGTTCTAATTTAGACTGTAACCTGCCATTTTTTGTGAAGTGCACTGCACACTATTACACGGTAGCCATAAACAATAACATTACAGTATAATATAATGTTAAAGGCAATGATGCCTAGGAGCAGATGGTTCAGGAGGAGGAACTTGCCTAGGAAGAGTCCTGTCATTAAGACACAAATACTAAGCAGAATTGTGACTGGCCAAAAGACGTCCAAAGCCGTTCCATTTAACAGCTATAGGTAGCGTCACAGCATTTCTAGCCCTAAAGAGAAGCACAGCCTTCCCCTGCAGTGCACTAGGATAAATTTAAAGTGAAAGAACAGACTGTAGCCTCTCACTAGTATGCTTCTGCAGACTAAATTAAATTTTCAGGAGGGCGAGATTGATTTCCTGTTTCCTTCTCTTTAGCAGCAAAAAAAAACAACCAACAAAAAAACCAACAGCTGCATGATAGAAATGTTTCCCTTCACATCCTATCTTCATTGGAGAAGGAACATTCAAAAACAACTAATCGTAAGCTTTTGTCTCTCTTGTTTAGGGGCCAATTTGGCTGTGCTTAGGCAAATCCCAGAAAGCTGAGGCCAGGAGAGAAACAATGTGACTCATTTTTGGTGCTCTCAGGAATTCACAATCTGCAGACAGAGTCATGGAGGAGACATTTCAGGGTGGGGTCTCAAATCGGGGCTTGTGGTCCATGTAAGTATGCTTGTCCTTTGATTCCCTTTGTAACATCCTGCACTGAGCATGAATGATCTCCATGGCTTTGGGGGAAGACGCTCAGGCTGGACAGACCATGGGCCAATATTAATTCTGGTTTTACAACGTTAGGCCTGAGTTCAGTAGGGCACTTAAGCACATGATTAATTAGGAGTTCAGATGGCGGAAGAGCCAAACAAAAATGAAAACATAACAGGCCTGATTCTCCTCCCACTTCCCCCCGATTCCCACCAGCATTAATGCCAGTGGAGTTATGCTTAATTTACACTGCTGTAAGTGACAGGAGAATCAGGACAAGTACGTTGCCCTAATCTGCCAGCACCCACATCTGAGAACACTAAGACGTTCTTAGTTTAAAAAGTAGATGAGTGGGACTTATTTAAGAGGAAAGATTAGAAACAAGACCCTCTGAACTAGGACCAGAAGGGGCAGGGATTGACTGGGCCAGGAAGATGAACTATGCTCCCGCTCCTGTAGGAAGCAGTCCAACACCCTGTAGGTACTCGTTCAACACCCACTGAAGTCAATGGAAGGACTCTCATTGACTTTAACAAGAGTTGGGTTGGTCCCACACTCAGTCACTCCCCTGGTCCTCTAAACTCACTTCAGGAGCAGTTTGGGGAAACTTGCAATCCCAGCTAACTGTGCTATACCACTATGACTTCAGTCCCCAGGACGGTCACTGTGGCACCTTAATTCGTACTTTTCTAAAAAGTGAAAAATGTTAGCACTTAAAAAGTTCTAATACTTACGCAGAGTGAACCATAAATAATTCATTTACTCCACATGCATCTGCATCATTTGAAATGCATCAGTGGTTCTATCGATATAGTGCAATGAATTTACATTATGCGGAACAGGCTTGGGGACATCAGAGCTCTCAGGGTATTGTTGATCTGAGCATTATTACTAAAGGTAAACTGAAATAAATTACCGCTGCTAGTACAAGACAACATATTTCAGCATGGCAAATAAAACATATTAGTTCTAGATCATTAAATTCAATATCAAACTTTAAAAGAGCCTAGAGATTTATTTTATAATTGTATTAGTAAAATATATAATAAAACTAATGTGATGTTCAGCATAACGGAAAAAAAGGCTTTGCTTTGTTTAGATCTCAGTTATTAAGTAACATTTTCAGAAGGGCCTGTGACTTAATCAAAAGCCATTGACTTGCAATGAGAGTTAGGCTCCTAAGTGCCTACATCACTTTTGAAAATGGGACTTAGGTCCCTCTGAAAATTGTACCCCTTGTGCCTCTTCACGTAGGATGAGGAATATTATGTCAGTGAAAAAGGGTAGTCTTGTGGACTGGGACTCAAGAGAACAGGGCTCAGTTCCATTACTCAATGTCTCTGTGCCTCAGGCCTCATCTGTAAAATGGGGATAATAGAACTCTCTGGCTTTCATCCTTTGACTGTCTTTTCTGTTTAGATTGTTAGCTCTTTGGGTCAAGGACCAGCTCTCACTATGTGTTTGTACAGTGCCTAACACAATGGGGCTCTGATCTCAGTTGGAGCCTCTAAACATTACCATAATACAAGAAATAAGTAACCACGTGTTGCCAGATGTCACAGCAAACACTAATTCAACTGGGGCTGGAAAAATAGCAGGCACTGGCGGCACACTACATCCGGTCAATTGCAGTAACCAGTCAAGAGGTTGCTGTTACATTTCCCATTAACAAAGAAAACATGTACTTTTGGTGTGGGTGAAATGTACTTGACATTACGGAAAAGCAACAAAGAACAAATGTAAGTCTCAGTTATCTAACGTACAGTATGTGATTAATTCGTTAATAGCCACTTGGACATGACTCACAACACTGTCTCCCTGTGAAAAGGGAGGGACGCTCCTGAGATCTGAAAGTGCAGCATACAGAAAACGGACGGACAGTTTTTTAACTGGTATAAATCAGCACAGCTCCCCAGCACTTAATGACACTGTGGCGATTTACACCAGCTCAGAATCTGGCCCACAACATTGCTCCCCTACATGTACTTTGCTACATACACTACAACTGCCAATATTTTTTTTCTTTAAGGATGTGCCTACTCCCACTGAGAGCTGGAGCTATGATCCTGTCCCCCAGAAGACACCTCATGGGGCTGATTGAGATCTTTTTCACCTGTAGTCAGCAGTCTGGAAACCATGGGGAACTATTAAAGATGGGCCATGGAAACATGAAGATTCCTGTGCTGCTCTGAATTCAGGAAACAAAACCTTTAGGGTTTGCATCCATGAATTCAAAAACATCCCAATGCCTCAAAAATTCTAAGGGTTCAGAGTCAAAGTACCAGTTCTGGCTCCTCTCTTGAATTTATGAAAATCATCTAACTTATAACTACCTGCCATTACAATAAAAACACACAAACCAACTTAAAAGAGATACCCAAAGTCTGAGAAAGATCTGCACTCTTAGCACTTGAAGTGTAGCTATGTCACACTCTGAGGTCAACTCTCATCTGATAAGAACATAAGAATGGCCATACTGGGTGAGACCAAAGATCCATCTATCCATCTCTGTCTTCCAACAGTGGCTGGTGCCAGATGCTTCAGAGAGAATGAACAGAACAGGTAATCATCAAGTGATCCATCCCGTCGCCCATTCCAAACTTCTAGCAAACAGAGGTTAGGGACACCATCCCTGCCCATCCTGGCTAATAGCCATTGATGGACCTATCCTCCATGAATTTATCTAGTTCTTTTTTGAACCCTGTTATAGTCTTGGCCTTCTCAACATCCTCTGGCAAAGAGTTCCACAGGTTGACTGTCGGTTGTGTGAAGAAGTACTTCCTTTTGTTTGTTTTAAAACCTGCTGCCTATTAATTTCATTTGGTGACCCCTAGTACTTGTGTTATGAGAAGGAGTAAATAACATTTCCTTGTTTACTTTCTCCACACCAGGCATGATTTTATAGACCTCTATCATATCTCCCCTTAGTTGTCTCTTTTCCAAGATGAAAAGTCCAAGTTTTATTAATCTCTCCTCATATGGAAGCTGTTCCATACCCCTAGTCATTTTTGTTGCCCTTTTCTGTACCTTTTCCAATTCCAATATATCTTTTTTGAGGGTGACCACATCTGCACGCAGTATTCAAGATGTGGGCATACAATTAATTAACTCTCTCTGTTGACTACTATTACATCAATGGGATTACATCGGTGTAGGTCACAACCACACACTTTCTGCATTCAAGCCCCAATTCAGGAAAGTGCTGCTGCATGTTCCATTTACTTCAAAGGAATTTTTGTCCTGAATAATAGAATTGTAGAATATCAGGGTTGGAAGGGACCTCAGGAGGTCATCTAGTCCAACCCCCGGCTCAAAGCAGGACCAATCCCCAACTAAATCATCCCAGCCAGGGCTTTGTCAAACCTGACCTTAAAAATCTCTAAGGAAAGAGATTTCACCACCTCCCTAGGTAACCCATTCCAGTACTTCACCACCCTACTAGTGAAAACGTTTTTTCTAATATCCAACCTAAACTTCCCCCACTGCAGCTTGAGAGCATTACTCCTTGTTCTGTCATCTGCCACCACTGAGAACAGCCTAGATCCATCCTCTTTGGAACCCCCTTTAAGGTAGTTGAAAGCAGCTATCAAATCCCTCCTCATTCTTCTCTTGTGCAGACTAAATAAGCCCAGTTCCCTCAGCCTCTCCTCATAAGTCATGTGTTCCAGCCCCGTGATCATTTTTGCCCCCTGATCATTTTTGTTGCCCTCCGCTGGACTCTTTCCAATTTTTCCACATCCTTCTTGTAGTGTGGGACCCAAAACTGGACACAGTACTCCAGATGAGGCCTCACCAATGCCGAATAGAGGAGAATGATCAAGTCCCTTGATCTGCTGGCAATGCTCCTACTTATACAGCCCAAAATGCCGTTAGCCTTCTTGGCAACAAGGGCACACTGTTGACTCATATCCAGCTTCTTGTCCACTGTAACCCCTAGGTCCTTTTCTGCAGAACTGCTGCCTAGCCACTTGGTCCTTAGCCTGTAGCAGTGCATGGGATTCTTCTGTCCTAAGTGCAGGACTCTGCACTTGTCCTTGTTGAATCTCATCAGATTTCTTTTGGCCCAATCCTCTAATTTGTCTAGGTCCCTCTGTATCCTATCCCTACCTTCCAGCATATCTACCACTGCTCCCAGTTTAGTGTCATCTGCTAACTTGCTGAGGGGGCAATCCACACCATCCTCCGGATCATTAACGAAGATATTGAACAAAACCGGCCCCAAGGACCAACCCTTCGGGCACTCTGCTTGATACCGGCTGCCAACTAGTCATGGAGCTATTGATCACTACCCGTTGAGCCCAATGATCTAGCCAGCTTTCTATCCACCTTATAGTCCATTCATCCAGCTCATACTTCTTTAACTTGCTGGCAAGAATACTGTGGGAGACTGCATCAAAAGCTTTGCTAAAGTCAAGGAATAACACGTCCACTGCTTTCCCCTCATCCACAGAGCCAGTTATCTCATCATAGAAGGCAATTAGGTTAGTCAGGCATGACTTGCCCTTGGTGAATCCATGCTAACTGTTCCTGATCATCTTCCTCTCCTCAAAGTGCTTCAAAATTGATTCTTTGAGGACCTGCTCCATGATTTTTCCAGGGGCTGAGGTGAGCCTGACTGGCTTGTAGTTCCCCCGATCCTCCTTCTTCCTTTTTTTAAAGATGGGCACTACATTAGCCTTTCTCCAGTTTTCCGGGCCTCCCCCGATCGCCATGAGTTTTCAAAGACAATGGCCAATGACTCTGCAATCACATCCGCCAACTCCTTTAGCACCCTCGGATGCAGTGCATCCAGGCCCATGGACTTGCGCTCATCCAGCTTTTCTAAATAGTCCTGAACCATTTTCTTTCTCCACAGAGGGCTGCTCACCTCCTCCCCATACTGTGCTGCCCAGTGCAGCAGTCTGGGAGCTGACCTTGTTCGTGAAGACAGAGGCAAAAAAAGCACTGAGTACATTAGCTTTTTCCACATCCTCTGTCACTAGGTTGCCTCCCCCATTCAGTGAGGAGCCAACACTTTACCTGACCTTCTTCTTGTTGCTAACATACCTGTAGAAACCCTTCGTTTTACTCTCAACATCCCTTGCTAGTTGCAACTCCAATTGTGATTTGGCCTTCCTGATTTCACTCCTGGATGCCTGAAGAGAGATGCCTTCTTGTGTTGCGGCTTTAGAACCTGATCCAATGCCCACTGACATCAATGAAAAGACCCCCCAAACCCACTGAAGCAAATGGATCAGAATTGAGAGATTTCATTGGATGAACTGCTTTGAAAGCAAATCATTGAGACAATTTGAACACTCCTAGCCATGCAACGATTTCCATGCAGCTATCATTGGCTAGGCTAACAAACTCTTGTCTTTTATAACAACACAAAAAATAAAATGAGAGAGTAATACCCTTTAAAGAAAATCTGGTAGATGCGAAAAGAGCCAAGAGCATCGATTTTTGCAATGTAGCTTTCAGATCTCTTTACATTAGAGTGGTTTATGTTGCGTTGTTAACAACAGGGGAAGAATGGGGAAAAGGATATATGATGCTGTTACGGTTTCAATTATTTTGTCGGAATCCCAAAACAACCAGGGTTCCTTCCACCCATTAATTCCCACTTTTACACACATCTTTCAGCACTATTTTCTACTAAGCTGTGTTAGTGTGAAATAAGCTTCTTCAGTGAGTCCTAAGGGAAGAAGAACTTGCATTCTGAGAACCAAGAACAGCGGTACAACAGGATACAGGGTGTATGCTGTAGTGGGTAAAGCATGGACTAGAACTTTGGACTACTGGGCTCTATTTCAAGCTCTTCCACTGAGCTTAGCTGTTGGTCACCGTAAGCCTGATTTACCTGTTACCCAACTGTACAAAGAGTGTAATATTTCCCTATCCAAAGGGGTGTTGTAAGAATTAATTAATGTTTGTAAAGTGCTTTGAGGTTCTTGGATGAAGGGCATTACAGTTTTACCGCAAGACTCTGCTCTCAGTTACACTGGTGTGAAGCTAAAGGAATATCATTGGTTTCATGGAGTTCCTCCAGATTTACACTGCTGTGACTGACATCAGAATCTGGTACATTATTATTATAAGAACCATGAAAGGGAAAATCGTTTAATCAGAAATGTTTATAATGGCTTGACCAATGACAGCTTAATATTTTTTTTTTTACTTTTATATAACCTTAGATTATTTGGGTATGATTCAAAGTCCAGTGATTTCAGTGGGCACTGGATCCAGACCTTTACCAACAATTCAATGTGGAAGTTATAATGCCTGCCAAACATTAGAGGCTAATAAAAACATATAGATAGTACCAGCATGCAAACACAGTTTGGGAAAGCTTGTATTTGCACAGAAAAAAAAGAACGTTACTGTGCAAAAAAACCCATTTTAACCACGAAATAAATTATTTTTTGAAAATCTCTAAGTGGAGCTGGAAAATTCTCCTGATGTTTGTTCAAATAAAAAAAATATATTGCGTTATCATCCCACAAATATTCTAGTGGCAGAGTTTAGGGGCAAAAATATTCATAAGAACAGGATATTATGAAGCAAAATAATCAAAGAAATTCACCCGGGGCAAGGAATGTTTCATAATAGGTGTCTGTACAGTGCCAGAGCAGTGATTGGGGCCTTTAGGCATGAAAAGGTTAAATAATAATGCTAAAGAATGGTTTCTGAACTCCTAAATGCAAGAAGCATTTCCACCTTTATTCTCCCCATAGATTGCAGTACTGGGAGCCACACTACAACAGATGTGCAGAAACTGAAAAATGGCACTCACCAGCCAGAAGTCCTCTGGCAAGTATCCGACTGGTTGTAGTGACATACACTGTCTGCAATGGCTTCTCCACCAGCAGCTAGTGCAGCAGAAAAAAGTGGATGGGGCTGGCCAGAGATGGATGTGCTTACGGTGACTGAGGGATGCACTGATCCAGCCTATTCCCTTGGCAATCTCTCTTCCCACCCCTCTCTGGGGATTAAAATTTCTCCCACAGGGTAGAACCCCTAAAAAAAAAGGCAGACTGCAGCAGCGAGGACCTGGTTCAGCTCCCATTAAAGTCAACAGAAAGATTCCCATTCACTTTAATGAGAGTCAAGTTGGTCCCTAAATGAGCTGTACAGCACACTGTTGTTTCATTCCAGCAAGAGCTGATTTAGATGGTAGTAGATGCCAGTGTAGAACAATTTCCACTGCTGCAAATCTGGAGTGCATTAATTCTGGTATTATTCTGTCTCTTCCCCTTGGTACTGGGAAATATTGATTGCAAGACAGGATAAAAAGAATACATGGCTCACATAGAAGGAGCAGACCAGCTGGTGCTGGACCACTGTGTTGCTAGTTGCCTAGCAACGCTTCACCTCTCTGCCTGAAAAAATATTTTGGCGAGGGAATACATTATGAAAATATAAATCAGAAGATTTGTTTATGGTAAAATAAAGACTGACCGCGATAGTGCTCTAACCATTTGTTTTGACCACCCGTTGCATCTTGTCAGCTACCATGATTATAAGCTGTTTGGGATAGGGGCTGTCTTTTTCACTTCATGTCTGAACAGCACCTACCAATAGCCCTGATTGGGGCCTCTAGGTGTTACTGACACATATGTGATGCTGTGTATAATGGAGAAATATCATTTATACATTTACCCTGAGGAAAGCTGAAGTAAGAATTTGGGTACTAGAGACACAAGTCAGGAGAAAGAGTGAGAAAAGGAGGGAAAGAGAAAGACAGGGAGAGGAAAGAATAAGTGAGAGCAGAATTATTGTCAAGTGTGCTTGTAAGACTCACCACTTATCCATTTAGCCTCTGGGTCATGAATTTTGAAATCAGCACTGAACAGATCTTCCACTGTTATCTTCTTCTTTTGAGACAGGCTGTTATCTTCAACTGTAAAACATTCAGAAGGAAATAGGCGTTATTCCTAATTTGAAATTTATCTGCAAACGAAACAGTTGTGAATGGCATATAACTCCCCATGCTGAGCTCTTCCACATTTCAGAATAGATGGGAGAACACCATGGACTGAATTCTCAGTCATGTTAAGGCCCCTGTAGGCAGGCTGAGTGGTATAATGGGACCTTAATGTAAAGTCAAATTCGGCCCAATATTCTGAAATTCATATATACTGTGTATTAGGAGCCAATGCCTGGTCCCAATGACTACAAAAGGACTGAGATCTGATCCAAAGTATGTGTTTCTTCTGAACAAAACTTTTTTGTTTAAATGTATTCGTCATAGCAATAGAAATTATTAAAGAGATTGTTCTAACACCACTGGTTAAATTATGCCATAAATTAAACAATTCACATAGTGGGAAAAGAAAAACAAAACGTGTCTAGATTGAGAAAGGTAGTTAGGCACCTAAAGATACAGATTGGTTCTTGGTGGGATTTACAAACTATTTCAGGGGGAGTTAGGTACCTAAACTGGGCTTTTGCAAATCCCATTAGGTGACTCTCTGCATCTTTAGGCTCCTTTACAAGTCTTCTCCCTACTCAGGTACATGTATAATAAAAAGACAAAACTTCATTTGCAAGAACAGTGAAAACTAAGCCGCTCTCTGGATTGCATGCACATAATTTTGAGACTCTGGAAGACTTCTTCATAGATGGCAGGGGGATAGGCCCAGCATCATTCACCCATACTGTGTCTCCTGATGATGCTACTTCTATTGCCCTCCCTTCCCCGCCCAAAAAAATGCTTCCCACACATCTTGGATGCTATCATCACAAACTCTCATGCACTAGGACAGCACTCCCACTATATATCTTCACATAATAGGAGGAGAATGAATTTCAACATCAAAAGGGTAGAAATCTTGGTACAGAAGACCACAAAACGGTAGCAACTGCTCTACGGCAGAAGGACTTAAAAAGAATCCTTTGAGTCTGGAACTCATCCAATGGTATACTGAGATACAATAATAGGGAGACGGGAATTCAAACATAAATGCGAGCAAGTCTTTCATTGTTTGGCACTAATTTCACACAATGCAAAGTCAAATCTTTATGTATGAACTAACTTCACTTTTTTAAAACAAAGATTGCTTTGATGTGTAATTCTTCAGGTCAGGTGTTTGGGGCATCAGCTAATTGCCTGAACACAGCTGGCTGGGGTTGGGCCAAATGCTGTCTTTTCAGCAGCTAGCCTCACTGCTGTGGAACAGGGGTGGGGGAGAAGACAAAGAGGAGAATAGAAGAAGCAGAAAGAAAGTTGTTTTCCTGGAGTCCCATCCCCAACCTTGTAATGTAGTGTTGAACACATACTGAAGGTGCTTATGCAGTGAAACTTAAATACGGGGGGCCTAACTGGTGCACTATACCGCAGAGGGATTTTGTACCAGCTACTAGAAAACAGAACTAGTGGGGGCAGTCTACTAAAGAGGCAGAACTTCTCAATGGCATTAAGATGCTGCCTTCTCAGCACTCTTGAGCAAGAACCACAGTATTTTCATGATTCCCCTTCTACTCTGAATTCTGAGTCTCTTGCCCGTCTTTAGAATTTGCTGGGAGATACTTTGGCTAGCTTGAGAGTGGTACAGATAAAGCAATCTAGCGCTTTTTTTTTTTTTTTTTTTTTTTTGCCAACAGTGACATCAAGATTCCCAGACATTGCTAACTCACATTTTTTTTTAAAAGTCTTTGATTCCAGTGTGTAATGCAATATGGCATGTAGGATTCAAGGAGTTAAGTGAGTGCCTCCTCTGTACATTTCCAGTGGGCCCTATTAAAAACTGAACCCATACGGCATTAGAGGTCTGGTAACAATCCAAAGCAAGTGCAGAGAAGATCAACAGCTTTGTGATTCTTAAAGGAAAGTTAATTTTATCTGGGGTATAATTAATGTCTGCAGTCTTTAATAAGCACTCGGGAGTCAGGATGGTTAGAAAGAGGGCACGGCGCTGTTATTAGTTTGGCACTGGATGTATGTAGTTCACACCAGGCATGGTCAGAAACTTAACACAGACATTAGCATAAACACTCCCATACTAATATGACATCTCATTTGTATAGTCACTTCCTTGCCACATCTACACAAACTGGATGAAGAGCATATGCAATATCAATGGATCCTAGATTAGGTACATAGCTGGGTGGAAAATGGAAAATCATTGCTTTTCATAGAAAAACCAAATACCAATACATTTTTTGGCTGGAAAACCCCTTTTTTGTCCTGCAGTTTTGGGGCAAAAAAATTTCAAGGAATGTTTTGTCAAAGACCCAATTTAAAAAAAAAAGTTTTGGTGGAACATTTTCAATCAGCCCTTAGTACGCATATTTATTCCTCCGGTGCACAAATAAAGCCACATTTTGGAGGTCACCAGTGCAGGTCTATGTACTTCGACAACATCACCATAGGATCTGGTTGCCTGAGCTGTGTTGGTATCATGTGGCCCTAATTTGCTTTACTGCTGTTTAATATTAACTTGTTATGCGTTTACATACAGTGGCAACAGACTCCTGGAAGCCAACTAAGGGAGGAGAAAATGGCTTTTTACTTCACTAATCTGCAGCTACTGAGTGACCCAGAGCTACTATTAACTGTGAAACATGTTTTGTTTCACTAGCAGGTGCTCAAACATCCTGTACCACCTGTACCAGGTTATAACATGTTTTTCAGTTTTCCTATTTTCAAACTATGATTGAGTCTTTAATTGTTTTACTTGATTTGGCCTCGCTCACTACAGCAGGGGTGGCCATCCTGTGGCTCCGGAGCCACATGCGGCTCTTCAGAAGTTAATATGCGGCTCCTTGTACAGGCACCAACTCCGGGGCTGGAGCTACAAGCGGCAACTTTCCAATGTACCGGGGGGTGCTCACTGCTCAACCCCTGGCTCTGTTACAGGCCCTGCCCCCTTCCCACCCCTCCCCTGAGCCTGGCATGCCCTTGCTCTTCCCCCCTTCCCTCCAGAGCCTCCTGCATGCCACGAAACAGCTGATCAGGAGGTGCGGGGAGGGAGGGGGAGGTGCTGATCGGTGGGGCTACCGGTGGGTGGGAGGCGCTAGGAGCAGGGGGCGGGGCGCTAATGGGGGGGGGGGGGGGCTGCTGACGTATTATTGTGGCTCTTTGGCAATGGTAAATTCTGGCTCCTTCTCAGGCTCAGGTTAGCCATCCCTGCACTACAGGAACTGAAATAGCCTAACACAAATCCCCTTTCAAACCCCTCTACGCAATAATATTTTTCCATGCTCTTCACATTTGTATTAAACCAACAATATAGGTTCTGAGGATCTCAAGGAAAAAGATCTCTTCAATTAGTGATAAACAGCAGGTGCTAATACTTAGTACCTGGTGGCAGCGAACAGGGTAACCAGAGTAGGTGGGGGAGGAATGGTAGAGCTGTCAAAGCCTAAATAGCAAGGCGAGCCACCAGCTGATGGGGAAACAATTTACTGGAAAAATCCACTATAGAACAAACATTTGGTTATATACATTGGGTCCCTGGTCTTCCAGCACAGTCATAAGGACAGACGCTCCCTTGTTTCAACATTGGAACCTGGGGATGGACTTGCGTAGAGGGCATGATCCTTCCCTGTCCACACAGGCCAGGGACAACTGCACTCAGCACTGGGGCCACTCTCTCTATAGGGCCCTGGGCAATCCTAACGCTTCAAAGGAGCAGAGGATTAGGCAGTGCTATTGTTCCCATCACACACAAAGAGCAGCCAGGCTGTGGCACGGTCTCTCCTTGAACTCTACACCATCACACGCCTGGGCTAATGGGTACAACATAGCCCACGATGTGCTGTGGAGAACATTAACCTCAGTTAGTGTTGGCCTATGTACATTCAGGTTGGAGACTAACCAAGGACCCTGTTCTGTGTTTTGAGCAGCTGGAATAAGGTGCCTTGAGCCAACACCACACACTCACAAAGTAACACAAAGTAATACAAGCAAAGCTTCCCCCTGAGCAAGCAGGGGCCCAGAGGTCTTTCCCCTGGCATCTCCCTATGCTACTCCAGGGCCAGCCACAGGAACCCACCTGCTTCCCACAGCTCCACCTTCAACCAAGTTCTCTCAGCCCTTTATAGGAAACGTGTGACCCCTTCTCAGCTGGGTCTCATTATTGAACCAGGCAGGCTGGATCCAGACTCCCTGGCCCTTAAAGACTCCCTGTTACACCTTACCACAGCTAGAGCTGTAAAACCCAGATTTGGTCAGCTAGAAAAACAGGATTTCTGGTGTCTTGCTGGTACACGGAAACTGATATCCCAGCAGGACAAGGTGGCTTTAAGCCACCTTTGCATGCCCCATATTCTGGAAAGGCTACTTTAACTTATGCTCAGGTCCCCTATGGGCAATTACAATAACAGGAAATTCAACAACAGAAATTCAGAAAATAAAATGGAAAACACAGATGAGGTTTTTTCTGCCACTGTTTTAGAACAGCTTGGGTGATGCTAGGCACACTAGGCCATGCTCACGGCTCACCGACTGTGCAGCTGCCAGTAGTGCTCAGTGAGCTAATGCTTTACAGTGACTGCTTCACACTATCTCTGTACAAGGAGATGCCTGTGACATCTGCTAAAAATTTAATAGGGAATTGGATGCACTTACTTATACAGTTAAAGGTCAGACTTGAAGGGAACGAGTGTATCTCCAGAAGTGTATCTCCAGAAAGTGTTAAAGACTAAGGGTACCTCTACATAGCAGCTGGGAGGTTGCTTCCCAGCATAGATAGACAGACATGCGCTAGCTTTGCTTGAGCTAGCATGCTAAAAATAGCAGCAAAGCCAGGGGTAGCACAGGCGATGGCTCAGACTAGCTGTCTGAGTATGTAACTAGGGGGCCCGGGCAGGTTTGTCTCTGGGCTGCCCCACACACAATCCCCAGCTAGGCTGCTATTTTTAGCACTCTAGCTTGAGCACGGCTAGTGGTGTCTTGCACTGGGAAACACACTTCCAGCTGCAGTGTGGACATACCCGAAGAAGAAACATGCACAAAGCCATTGCTTAGCTTTGCTTTCCAAACACAGGGCCCGATCCTGAAGATCTTCCTTAGGCAAAACACCTACTGAAGTCAATGAGAAGTTTGATTGAGAAAGCACTGCAGGATTGGGTCAACTGATAGCAAGTCTCTTATACTTTGTTTTGCTTTACATACTAGTCTCTATCACCTTTTGTGAGAAGGGGGCTAAATATTGTTTGGTAAAGTATCAGTCCTACAACACTGGACTCAAGCAAAGTTTGTGGGGCTTTTTTCACTGATGTGAATGCGAAGCAGGAACTGGCCCTGCATTTCAAAGCAGGATGGAACAGCTGCACTCACACAAACCTGTATTTGAAGCCACAAACTACTATGGATTTTGTGGGCAATTTTGCATAAGCAGATACTCACTAGCAAATATCCGCTAAGACAAGCAGATACAGGATTTGAAAATGCTGCCCCTGCAAGTCTAAAGGAATATAAATCACTGAAATCTCACAATTTTAGCAGTTTAGTAGTTTTGTAAAATAAGAAATAAAAAAGTAGTTAAAAATAAAGCACTGCTGTTACTAATTAGACTTTCTAATGCATGTAATGAACTCTGCTCATAATTTATGGGCTAGCTTAAAACAGGGAGAGTGACCTGTTTCTTGAACATCTGAACCAATATGAATCTCAACCTAACCGGAAACTGAACCCAGAGTTAAAACCTTTTTTAAAGGTTTGGATCAATTTGGAAGAGAAATTTAAAAAGGTATATAAAACCCTCTTCCTCAGTTACTGGGCTCCAGCCACCTACCCTCCCCCTTCTCCACACCTACCACTTACCCTTCATTCTGAAGAGCATGCCCTGACTCTGACCCTGCATGAAAACCTCACCATCCTGTGTTAGGCATGGATACAATTAATCACTGCTGCTTTACTTAAAGCTGTATTGTAATCCTGCACTCTGCAGTGGATTCCCAAAGTACCTAAGACTACCTATTTAGGGCATTTGCATCATGCTCATGATTGATTCCTGGAGATCTATGCACTGCAAGCCTGGGGGAAGCACTGCAGAGTGGGCCATTGGAGCAGTGGCTCAAAGCAAGGGACTAAAGTGAGAGCTGGTTCCAGGTAAGTGATAGATCTATTAAAGGTAGGTCTGAGGGAAGAGTAACTGGACAAAGGAAGAGGTTTTCAGCAGCAGGCCAATAGGAACAGGACTACTGGTATTATAGGGGTGGCATTTGTAGGACTGAGTCCGGGCCACTATTATTTACAGGAAAATTTCCCTACATTTTATTTGCTCTGTGTGTTCTTATAGTTATATGATATATGTACATACATATACTGTATGTACATCCCAAGAGAGAAAAGGTATATATGTGTGCACACACGTGCTTACACACACACACTATTATGTAAAAATAAGAGCTTACTCATCATATCTGTTCCCTATGTGTCTTTTGAGTCACAGCAGATTACTTCAATGACAAGTTGTTCACCAACTACTAGCTCTGAAGATTCAGTGCAGGAAAATTTCTACCGACCTAGATGATGCAAGCCGAGTCAGCAGAAAACCTGAAAAAATAGCTCAATGTGCCCTGGACAAATTCATCTCAATGGGGTGTTAACTTTGAAACCTAACGATGAAGTTTAAACATCTTAACTACTTTGCTGTGGATCATTTTAGCACAAACATCCAGTTAATGTGCTTATCCCACAATGCCAAACTGACAGCTACACCTTTTCAGGTGTCAAAAGCTGCAACTGCCCCCTGCCCCAGCTAGCCAAACCCCCAGCTTCCGTCTGACAAATCCTACAATACAGTGGTGTGTTTTCAATACTAGGACCCCGATCATCAGTCCACTGATCTTGGCATAGCTATACTTAAGTCAATACTGCCATGTCCATTTACATCAGCTGAAGAGCTAGTTCAAAATTCTGCAGCACACTTAAAATTTAGAGGGACGAATCATATACATTGAATATGGTATCAAGTTAAATAGCAGAAGGGATAATGTAGTGATTGTCTAATTCATGTTCATATTTAGTGTAATAGAAACCTGCATTTCTTGATTTATCTGACGCTGACAGAATCTCTGGGATTGTAGACTCCAGCCATCTTGCCACAGAAGGTAGGTCAGACTTACTAAGGAGTACATGGAGCACTGGTACCTACACAAACTTTGGTGCAATCTTGCTTCCACAGCTTGCATTTGTATGCCCTATGTTCTTCTCATTCCTGTTGCTTCCCTTTGTCTCCTTTCCCCGTTTTGGCTCTGGGCTTCTTATCACATTGCTCCCTAGTCCTGCAATCACCCATCTGTTCTTATCCATGGAGAACCCTCTCTTTTCCTCCTTCAAACCCATCTCTTCAGGGAAACCTTCCACCCTCCATCTTTAGCAACCACTAAACCTTCCTGTTACTGAATTGTTGTGCTATGTCTTGTCTTACATTTGTTTCTTTTGTCTTGTTTGGATTGCTAGCTCTTCAGGGCAGGGAAAGCATCTTACCTCTATTCTGTAAATAGCCATGGAAGTTTAAAAGCCATAGAAATATGTAATAATCAATAAACATAATGATGTTGCATTAAAATTCAAGCCTATGGCCTCTGCCTGGTCCTTGGCAGTTATCGTAAGAGAAGTAATTTACAAAAGCTAGGCATACAGAATATAGCTGAAAGATGACGTTTAAAGATCACCCATTGGGAAGTATACATTATTTACTCCACTACAAAGCTGTGCAGTGCATAGTTGTGTTTTATATTCTTAGAAAAATAAAGAGCTGGGATCTGATCCAAAACCCACTGAAGTCAAATGGATCCTTCCATCAACTGAAAAGGGCTTTGGATCAGGACTCTAGAGAGTTCTGATATAAAACAATGTTCTAGACAGTGTTCTGCACCCAATGTTAAAGGAAGCTAAAGAATAGGAAACTATTTGATCTCTACTTTGCATTCACTTTATCATGTCTCTGCCCTTGGAAGTGCAAAATTACAAAAGAAAAACAAAATTACACACAAAAAAAAAGCGAGTTAAAGGTTATAAATACCTGGTGTCAGGAGTATAACAGAGGTGACAATCAGGGAGCAGATAACCAGAATAACAAGTAAAGCAATTGCAATTCCTTTCCAGTTCCTTTGTGGAGGATTACTCCCCACCAGCTCCTAGAAATAACAAAGGACAGGGAATATTAAGTAAAGGCATCAGAACAAGGAACCAAACAACAAAATCCAAACAGCAGTGCACTTTTTCCAGTATATTCACACTGTACCATATATTGCTGTGAACATGGTAGCACAAACAGCCACTCAGACTATGGTTTATTTCATAGTACTATGTTCTGGTATTTATTTGATTCACTCTCGATCAAAGCATAGGACCAATAAATATGATGGGCCAAATCCATATCTGAGATGATTCCTCTTGGGTAACTGTGTGTATCCAAGGGAGGAGCAGCCAGTGGAAAGGGTATCCCCTGGACAGTCACCCTTGTTACACTTGTGAAAAAGGGGTAGCACACTCCTTCCTCCTCACCCTGCCTTACCAGCACAGCTCTTTAGTCTCTGTCTGCTGTGACAGCAGTGCCCAGGCATACCTCCTCAGGGCTAGTCAGAGCTCACAGCTATGCTAGGGTCCTCTCCCCAATCCCCTGCACTTGCAGAGTGAGGGAGGTCATATCATTGCTTCTTTCTTTGGTGTGGGTGCTCCCTCCCCCAGGGCACAGGTTTTGGAGCAGCCATCATCTGGCACTCACTGTATAGGTCTTCATAAATATGCGCAGTCATCATATCTAAAATGGAAAAAAGTTAGATCAAAAGGGCTGTGTGATGCACATTCCTCTAAAATGGCCAAGAGCCAGAGTCACAGGTGGGTATGAATGAGTCCAGGAAGTCTAGAGGGAGCTACAGTCATGTAAACACCACCTTCTTACAACGCCCCAACATGCATATTGCACCAGCTTAGCCTCATGTAGACCAAGACTCGCTTAGATTCATGCCCACTTACCACCGTGTAACAACTCACTACTTTCCCCTCACTGAGTCTGAGTGTAAGGAGTTTTAATGTAACTCTCAGGAAGTCTCGCACCAAGACACCAGAGAGAGGAGTATAGAAAGAAAAGCAATATACAGAAGGGAGTAAGATAAACTAGGCAACCCCCTTCCTTGACTTACACCTTTTTCTCGCTCCTCAAAACATACTGCATCAATGTAGACCTCCTTCTGTTCACTGACACATCAGAAGCGAGTCTTACGCATCAGCTCTGAGCCTGGCCCCAAACATTCAAAAAGCCACACTGCCATTTACCAATGAGCCTGACATTATTGAGGTTTTACCATATAGTTCTGTTTCCGATCTCTGGCATTTCTGACTGAGGGTTTTATGAAGTACTCATACACATTCATCATCATAACCATCATCACTCCCATAACCGCATTGGTCGTTGGGACATCATCACCGATGAGCAATCAACCAATTGTCTCCACCCCTGACGATTGTGTATCAGTGCTTGAGTTTCCGCGAAGTCCATGCCTGTCCACTCTTTTATGTTGTAATCCAGCTATCTCTTCTTCTCTTCCCCTGTACTGTCCCATGGAGGACGATCTTGGATAGGTCAGATGGTCTTGTTACATGGCCATACCACTTCAGCTTGCGCTTCTTCACGGTCATCAGGAGGTCTTCATATGACCCAGAGTTTTGGATGATGATGTTGCGGACCTCTTCATTAGTGATGTGGTCGAAGTAAGAGATGCCCAGGATTTTATGGAAGCATCTCCTCTCTACTACCTGTATTTTCTGTTCAAGTTGTGCCATAAGGGTCCATGTCTCGCACACATATAGAAAAATGGAGATGACCAAGGCGTGCAGCAGTTTCAGTTTGGATTCCAGGGAGATGTTCTTATTCCTCCAAATTGGCTTTAGCTTTGCCACTGCTGCTGTTGTTTGTGCAGTTCTTGTCCAGACTTCTGCCTTGGATCCTTCATCAGTGATGATTGTCCCCAAATACTTGAACTGTTTCACTGTCTCCAGCTCTTGTCCACTGACAGTGATATGTGAGCTGATCCCATCACCTTTGTTTGTCATCAGATTGATTTTTTCTGCACTGATTTCAATGCCATATTTTGTGGAGGTTTCATCCAATCGTTTCACAAGGTTGGCAAGTTCATCTTCGCTGCCTGCCAGGCTGTTAATGTCATCAGCGAACCGAAGATTTGAGATTGTTCGCCCCCCTGCTCCAATGCTGACTGTGCATATGTGATCTTCCTAGGGCATCAGTCATTATGCGCTCCAAGTAGATGTTGAACAGTGTGGACAAAAGGAGGCAGCCTTGCCGGACTCCAACAGTGGTGCGAAACCACTCTCCTATTGTGCCATTGACGAGACCTGCACTGCTGGCCTTGGCATACAGTTGTTTAATAGTAAAATAAGCTTACGACCAACATTGTACTTCTTCATGGTTGCCCAGAGAGCTTCGGCCATACTCTGTCAAACGTCTTCTTGAAGTCAACAAAGACGTGGTAGATGTCCTGCTGATGTTGTAAGTACGTCTCACATAAAACAGAAAGGTTGAAAATCTGTTCTGTGGTACTTCTTCCAGCATGAAAGCCAGCCTGTTCTTCAGCGATGATATTCTCTGCTTGTGGCTTCAATCTGTTCAATATGACTTTCAACATCACTTTGCTAGGATGGTTAATTAAGCTTATGGTCCGATAACTTTGACACAATTGCAGGTTGCCTTTCTTTGGCAGAGTGATGATTAGTGACTGTGTCCACGTGGAGGGCCACTCACCGGTCTGCCAGATCTTGCTGCAGATCTTGGTGAGTACATCGATTACTATTTCTCCTCCGAATTTCATCAGTTCGGCTGGGATGTTGTCGATATCTGTAGTCTTTTCATTCTTGAGTGATTTCACAGCTGTCTCCACTTCTTCACGCAGTTTTGGAAAGTCATCCTCCTCTGTTGAATCTGGGCTGTCAAAGACACTAGTATCAGAGGGGTAGCCGTGTTAGTCTGGATCTGTAGAAGCGATGAAGAGTTCTGTGGCACCTTATAGACTAACAGACGTATTGGAGCATAAGCTTTCGTGGGTGAATACCCACTTCTTCGGATGCACTAGGATCTCCATCTGTCTGGTGGTGGTATAGATCAGAGCAGTAGTTTGTCCACCTATTGATAATGTCCCTTTCTTCTGTAAGACTGTTCCCTTCTTTGTCTTGAATTGCATTAGCTTTGGTCCATCTTTCTTTCATCAGATCTTTTACAACCTGGAAGGCTCGTTTGCTATTTTTATTATTGGTACACTCTTCAATTTTAGAGCATTGTTTTTCAATCCATATCTCCTTGGCCACCTTCATTCCCTTCTCCACTGCCTTAATTTCCTAGCTTCCACTGGATTTCCCTTAGCACTGAAACATCCAATGGACTCTGCTTTCTGACCAGGTTGAATAACCACTCAGCAAATCTGGGATCAAAGCTAGAGCAGCACTAAAACCTTCACATCTAGCCACTCTACTAATTTGGGATTTTGCCTAGCTTGAAGAATTATGGATGATGGTGGGGAGAAGTCACTTTGCACCGGTACTTGTTTCAGGTGCCCTTTTTTTTTTGCCAGCAAAACTGTTTTGTCCAAATGAAGTGCATGTTGAGTTCAAAAGATTAATTCCATTTGCTGTGATGTGGAGTTTTTTTGTACAAAGAATGTCACCCCAATGGTAAGTAAAGTGGGACATTTGTGAAAATCTCACTCCTTTTGATGGGGGTAATGCATATAGCATTAGTCAGTGGCTCTCAACTTTTTCCACATCGTGATCCCCATGTCACAACAAAATAAAATTTTGGAACCCTCCTTTAATGTGGTTTGGGATCAAGGCATACAAAAGGTCTTGAACTCAGACTGAGAATCCATGCTGTATGCCAGTAAGCATATGAAAATGACATCTGTATTTCAGCTGTTTATTCTGTTTCTTGGTTTTGTACTTGAAAGAAAAATATAATTAGAAGGAGCAAATAATTTGTTTTATCATTGATATTAGAAGAAGAATCTGAAAAGTAGGACAGGAGCTTTGAGAAATGCAAGACTGACAGCAACTAAATAGAGAGGATAGAAATGCCCTGATATTATCCAGTGCCTTTCATTTGAGCATCTTTACAAACATTAATTAATTTAGCCTCCAACACCCTTGTGAGTCAGGGTTGCATTGAGATCCCCATATTTCAGGTGATGAACCTAGGACCCAGAGAGATTTTGTGATTTTCCCAAGGAAGTCAGAGGAAGAGCCAGAAGAAGAATCTAGGACATGCCACCTACCCGTAAGACCACTCTTCCTTACTTGTAAAAGTGCCCAGCAAGAGAAGGAACAGAGGGATATATGGAAAGAAAGCATCCAAATCGCACAGTGCTTCTACCTGAGTGCAGCCAAAGCCTAACCAAATGGTTCTCACACTTCAATAGGCAAAGGCGGAAGAAGGATGGAGCAAAGACTTGATCCACTCCCCACTTCCTCACTTGCAAAGCACTGCTACCAACACGGCAAAAGCACTAACAAGAGAGAGCCGGGGCCAGCAACAGCAGTAAGTGTCAAAGATATTCTTTTAGGTGCAGTGTCTTCTACTTCTCCCACTAACCAGACAAAGGCAATGTCTAATCCTTGTGACTTTAGAACCGAATTATGTAGTTTCAGTCCATCAAGCATACCATGCTCTCTAGTAACATTCTGTGCATTACACAAATTACACTAATCAATCATTAGGTCAATGACATTGGTAGTTTCTGCTCACTGGAGCTGGGAGTGGGAATAGGCAATGAAATATTAAAAGATGAGTTTCAAAAAAAGCCTGACTTGGTCTTAGCTCCTGTGTCACAGCTGGGCTTGTAAAACTAGTCGAAAGTCCCTCCCTGGTCCCCCTTGCTCTGAGGAAATTATTCAACCCCATGTTCTCACACAGCTTCTCTAGCTGTGGTGGGGGGTGGAAGGTGGGAGAGGCTGCAGGGCAGAGACAAGTCTCTATCTACTCCCCCTTCATCCCCTTTCCTGCCCACTCACTTTCGGGGGGAGTAGTATAGGGCATGATGTCCCTGCTCTATTCACCAAGGCAATCTTCACAGTCTCAGTAGGAGAGCCAGGAGGGGTTATTCCTTTTTATTCTCCTACAAGTAAGGGCTATGACCATCAAGGCCTCTGTGATGATGTTCATGATAACCACACTGTGGATGATGGGCTACCTCTGATACCTCAGCATTCTTCAACCCAAACTGCAGTTTAGCTCACAGAACACGACTTTGCTTCATGAAAACTGGGGCTATCCTACAGAGGAGGGGTTCACTGGTAAAGAACTTTAGAGTGCTAGAAAGTGGGGCTCCTTATTTCTGAAACTCTGGTTTCTTCTAGTTTTAAAAAATATACAAGAAACACACACCAAGTCCCTCTGTTGACAATCTAGAATAAGGTCTGTGGTACCCACACAGCCCGTAATACCACATTCACTCCCAGGAAAAAAGAAGCACTTGGTAGTGACTGTGGCCTTCATTCCCATGGAAATATGTGGTCCACATTTGTGGTACCAGGAGTTAGAGCTCCTGGTATAATTAGAAAAGGTAGCTGTAGAAATTTGTTTGCCAGAGTTACCTGAGAAAACATTTCAACAAACAAGCAAGCTATACTGCACTGCGTTATCCTAATTCAAAGCATAGTTATGGGTGAGAAATGGAAACCTTTTGAGGCAAATGTTTGAATTTTATATGCCTTACAGCCTGACCCAACTCCCATTGAAATCACTGGAAAAACTTCAGTGACAGTTGGATTAGGTCCTTGGAGAAACTGTAGATAAAAGGGAGTGTTAATGTATCAGCACTTGTTTTTCTAGGGCTTAGGTTTGCCCACAAAACCCAACCTTTCTGCATTCTCAGGAGGATTTTCTTGCACAGATTAAGGGCTTTTCTACACGGTGAGTTATTGTGCGGCAAGCTGGTATGCTGTACGATTCACATCCCGGCTTGCATGAGCAGTTACTCACTGTATAGACAAGCTCTAAATAGCTGCTAATCTAATGCTCTATTTGAACAAGTCAATGTGGTGGACCATTGGGATGCAACAAATCCATACATATTTTTTGCATGATCCTATATTGGAAAGCTTGATCTCTGAAGTGTTGGTTCCAGCTGCAAAATCTAAATGTAGCTCAGAGTGTCTTTTCTGCCTTCCTAAATATTAAAAATTCATATTGGATGCAGCACATGGAATACATTAGATGATGATTCCAGCAGTGTGTCGGTCTTGATGCTGCTACACAGACCAATGTACTTTTCAAAGATTTATTTTATCCTACACTTATTGAATTTTATTTGAGATCTTACACTTTGTGGAAGCATTTGGATAGAATGTTGTAATCCTATCAACATACTAATGCAGTCACAATCAATTGTTATTGTCTTACAGCCCTCAGCATGACAGAAGGAACTGAAGCAAGGTAAACCTGTGTGCCAAGAAAAATGTTATAGACAATAGACAAAAGGTCATTTCAGGGAATATGCAGTCCTGAGGTTTCAAATATCTTAGCCCTTACAGGGCTGGTCCTCACTACCCCCCAAGTTCGAACTAAGATACGTGACTTCAGCTACGTGAATAACGTAGCTGAAGTCGAAGTATCTTATTTCGAACTTCAAAGTACTCACCGCTGGTCCACACAGCTGCGCGCAGGCTCCCCCGTCGACTCCGCCTGCTCCGTTCATGGAGCAGGATTACCGGCGTCGACGGGGGATCACCTCCTGGTTCAATTTATCGCGTCTAGACAAGACATGATAAATCGAACCCAGAAGATCGACTGGACTCCTCCGACGCGGCGGGTAAGTATAGACGTACCGTAAGTGTTGTATGAACAAACTGGCACAAACCATGTAGCATTATTAAAGAAAAGGGGAAGTCAAAGCAGCTGGTTTCTCCTAAGGAAGGCAGAATTCACTTTGCCTAAAACTGAATCTACTTGAATATTATGACTTGAAAGTCTGATGTAAATTCCAGTTTTCCTGGATTTGTCCTCCACCTAGGACAGAATGACAGCAGGAGCAGAGAGGAGAGAGAAAACATAAGGGAACATGGTGAATTATAGAGCAGAAAGCCATCAGAGTGAAAAACAAATAGAGACTGAAAAGGTTGAGCAGAGAAGGGGAAAGAAAAAAATCTGATAAAAATAGATACAGATCTGTGTACAGAACAGCTAAGTCATTGGGAACTGTGCCCTATATAGAAGAGGCTTCCCTTGAGCCAGAAAAATGTTGTCACTTTTTAATAAATCCATTAATTCCTGAAAGCAAACTAACCCCCCACCACCCAAAGGATTTAAAATTAGAGGAGGAAAACCAAAGATTCACTAACTCAAATTAGTTTTAAAACTCTGATATAGTTCCACAGATTAATAAAACTTTGAATTCAGTGAGGTCTGCCCATCCTTAGATCCGAATGTAGCAGAGGTTTATGCACATGCTTAACTCTATGTACTTGTGCAGTCCCATTGAACACATAATCATATCATAATCCCACTAAATCTCTAATCATCCATAGAGTCCTCCAGCATAATTACAGTAGACAAGACCTGATACTTCTACCATAAATAACAAGGGGACAATATTGGTAAAAAACCTCAGGCTTTTAAATATTACAGAAGAGCAAAAAAGGAATTTTTTTTTTTTTAATTTGCAAGTGACCTTTAAGGTCTTTTAGACAGCAGTTCCTGAAACAAAATGAGAAGTATAAACAACAGACAATACAAAAATTGGTAAATAGCTTTATTCAACTAAGTTTGGGTTACACTTCTGCTCTTGTCCTTGTCCTGCAATTGAATTCTCAGCGTCTCTCACAATGAACATGCTGTAACGTGGAAGGAACTAGATTAGGACCATAAGGACTGTGGCCATGTACCTTTTCTATCTGTGTTTTCTAATACTTTTGTCGCAACAACAAGCTGTTACTTCACAGTGACTTGCCATTTTGTACAGCAGTGGGGGCTCTTCTTTCTGGAAAGTTGTCCCCAACTCCCACCCCTTGTGGTGGGGTAAAGAATCCTCCCCTACAGTTTTTAGGAAGGCAGGAATTTAACCAGGAATCACTTCAAGGTACAGCTCTAGTTCCAACACCTTTATTACAGAATCACATCATCACTGAAAAGGACAGTTCATGTTAATAAATTCAAGGCTTCAGAAAGGAATTCAAACTGCAGTACAAACCCTCTTCTCCAATCCTGCAGTCTCTGATGGAATGGCTTATCAGTTTTCAGTGGGAGGAGAACTAGCAGTAGGAAGGGATTTCCTGCCAGGGCTCTAGCTAGGGTGACCAGATGTCCCGATTTTATAGGGACAGTCCCGATTTTGGGGTCTTTTTCGTATATAGGCTCATATTACCCCCCACCCCCCGTCCCGATTTTTCACATTTGCTGTCTGGTCACCCTGGCTCTAGCCAACCAGGGCTAGGGGATGGCGAGGCCAGCTCTTACTTTTCCCTATTCCTTAACCAATTGGGGATCTGGGGGCAGAGCCAGTCTGCACAGCACTGCTGCTGACCTATGGGGTGGGAGCTCCATCCCTACAGAAAGCCTCTTCCAACATTTCAGGATTTACAGTGCTGTCAGCTCACAGAGATGACCATGACACAGACTGACAGACGTTGGGGCAGGACCCTGAAAAACATTAAAGTCGTTCTAGCGAAACGCTAGCAACTAATCCTACAGATGGGATCCTATGTGGCATTAAGGGACTATGAAGTCTAATCACACGTACTTTTTTATTACCCCAGTACTTAATTTTTGTTGTTAATTATTTGCATTATGGTAGTAACTGGAGTCCCCAACCAAGATCAGGGCCCCAGGGTGCTAGGCGCTGTGCAAACATGTAATAAGAGACTGTCCCTGCCCCAAAGAGCTTACCATTTAAATACACGAGCCAGACAAAGGAAGTTCTTTTACCCACATTTTATAGACGGGGAGAGAGACAGAGAAAAACTAAGCAACATGCTCGGGGTCCCTTGGGAAGTTTGCAATAGATGCAGGAATTACCCAGTTTTCTGAAGGCTCAATCAGTGCCCTGTCCATAGGGCCAATCCTTCCTATCCCAAGCAGCCTATTTCTAGGAAGCCTTCCTCGGCTACCTTTAGCTTAATTTCAAGTTATTACAAAAAAGGTGATTTTTTAAGTATACAAATCTCCACCCCCCCTTTTGAAATGCACATTGAACCGGTTTGTTGCCTTAACCATACCTTTCCCTGAATTTTCGAGGGGAAATCAAACAAGCTATTGTGTTATTCATATGACAAACAGTGAACTCAGATAGCCAATCAACTGAAATTCAACAGAGTAACTACATAAAGTCCTGGGGAAGGGCAGGGGCAAGGGAACCTGAGCTAAGAAATATTTCATTGAGTTATTTCATTATATAGTTCAAACAGACTTTCCTCCTAATATTTGTTGATGCTGAAATATATGTTATAAATTTCTTTTATGTTTCATGGGCCATTTACCACGGGTAGAGAGGGTAACAACAAATTACAAAACCAATGATGCATACATCTCAGGCACATGAAACAGGTTTCTAATCATTTCTGTTTCTTGTAGGATGATATTAGAAGAGGGAAAATCTTGAGATGTTAACATACCTACATAGCATACAGAATTCAGAACCTGATCTATGCTGCCTACCCCAATTTTATTATCACTGATTAATTTATTACTTCTTGGCCCGACGGTATTAATATGTATTACAGTCAAAGTACCCAATTTATAGTTAACTTTGGATTTCATTCTAATTGTGTGCAACAGTGAAACCACAAAAGAAGGGTATGTTAAGGCAATCTGTGGAATTGATTTAATATGAAGATAAAGTGATGTAATGGAGTACATTAAAAAATGAAAGCTAGAAACTAACCAATTCTTACAGACACCAACCCTATCGCCTAAACCCTGCAGCATTTACAGAAAACCTGATCTAAAACCAACTGTAGGACGAAATCCTGACTCCATTGAAGTCAATGGCAAAAATTCCCATTGACTTTAATGGGTCATGATTTCACCCCTAGTGGAGATGAAATTCCCCATTGACTAAGTGAGGTTTTTGGGCTATCTGAACTTCACCTGGGGCCGAATCTAACCCTTACACATGGGCCACTTCTGCAGCATGTAGATGGGAAGAATCCTTCCCGCAAAGCTATGGAGCCACACTATGTCTCCACTGGGAATGGGGAGATTGGCTGGTGACTTCACAAAGTCATTTTCACTGGCAGGCCTCCTGCCCAGTACTGCTTCCTCTGCTTCCTCAGTAAAGATGCATGCACCCCCTGCACTTCCTCCCTTCTTCCTTCCCCCCGACAACCCTGCACAGAGGAACAGCACCAGTTCCATTCCACTGAAGCCCTCATTCAGGAAAGAATCACCATTTAAGATAGCACCTACGCACATGTCTAATTTATGTCCTGGGAGGGATGGAATGAAGCAGGTGCTTAAGTGCTTTTCAGATTTAGGGCCTCAGAGCCATTTGATTCCACCATGAGGAGGAGAAGCATAATCTGCCCTGTACTGAAAGATACTAGCATGCAGATAAAAAAATAAACCAACCAGACACCACTCATAAATCATCTCGGGCTGTTAATCCTAAAGATGCTGCTTTGTTTTTAATAGTGATGTCATTTGAGTCTGAGTGGTTATTACTCAAATGAAAACAAACCAAGTGCATAAAATTTCCACTCTAACAGAGCACCAATGATACCAACATCAGCCCAAAGGACACATTAAAACAATGTCAATCATTTGAAGAACTCACTTGCTTAATGCTACTAATGGTGAAGAATTAACACAAAACTCAAACGACCTCTGCAAACAAATCAAAGACCTTAAATCTATTTTTCCCCTCCCATTTTCTTTGAGGTTCGTTCCCCCTGCTCTGGCCTCTTACATAAAAGCGTAATTGTTTCTGGATTAGAAAAGTAAAACAGATGTTACTGTAGGTTTTAAAATAAGTACACTTCACTCAAACTGCATATTAAACCTTATAAATGTTACCGCTTTCCTCTCTATGATTGCACCATAATGTTGCCCACCTGCTAGGATGACTCTGAAGCCATAAATCCCTGCCACCTACAGTATTTTAAGACTCTAGAATATGGATCTGTGATGGGCTATTTTCATGAATGTGAAAGAATCACTGCAATGGCATGCACTGAATGAATGCTGGAAATGCTCCAATGTGGGAGGCTGTCAGCAAAATAATTTCTGGCATGTTTATTTCAAACCTGCCAAAAACCTGCCAGCTAGGTGGCCATATTAGAATAATAATATACAGACCTAACCCTCTTAAAACAAAAGCTCATCAAGCACAGCTTCTGTTGCCCTTTCATTTAGCAATATTTATATGGCTACTTAAACAAATGACAATATTGATGTTACCTGTCAGTACTACTTATGCCCATGTATATTAATATAACTTATTAATACTATGCATAGCAAGCTAGATTCTCAGTCCCAACTTACTGTAGTTTGTAACTACTCAAACTGGGCTAGTCATGTGGGGTCTTTTAGACATTCTCTCTGAGAAGGAGTTACCATTTTTTCAGGACCCACAAAAAACGGGTGTAACAATGTTGTGTACTCTCTCTCCAGCCACAGTGTGAGCTCCCCCTGCTGGCTGTGCAATGACACTAGCACATAGTGTGTGAGCCTCCCCGGTGGAGAGTGGCTCGCACTGACACAGCTTGGTTGATGGTGTGAGGACTTCAAAACCTATACGCACCCCTGTGACGTCAGGCAGTGCTGTTATCCCCATTGCACAGATGGGGAAATGAAGCACAGGGCGACGGCAACCCAGACATACCTGAACTAGCTTTAATCTCACTGGCTCAGGTACCAGAACAGCAAAGCCACAGCAGCACAGAGCAGGCTCTTGAGTAATTATCCAGGGTGTACAGCCCACCCTGCCACAGCCTCACTGCTCTGGGACCCAAGCCAGCTCTGGTATGTCAGCTTGAACCACAACTACACCCAGCAACTGCAGTCCAGACATACCCTGCAGTCTAGACTTGCCCACGGCCACACAGGGGCAGAGCAAGAACTTGCTTATAGCCTTAGGATCATGCCATCCTTGCTCTCCGTGGCCCATTGGTGTGAGGCCTTCAGCTTTCCAGCTTGTTGACCCAGCCAGTCCTTTCTGCCAGCACTAATGTCACTCTGTATCTCCCAAAAGGGAGTGGTTTTAGACCAATGTCTCCTCCACAAACAGGAGAGATTTCAGTGGATGGGGTGGTGCCCCGGACCAGCCCAAGATGTGTTTTAACTGGTGTAGCTCCACTGAAGTCAGTGGGTAACTCTGTACATGTCTAAACACATCCAGGGCCTGACTCTTCTCTGAGTTACATCTATGTACTTTAGAAGTAACGCTACTGAAATGAATTTACATATATGGTATACAACCAGTGATAAGCATGATCGGATCCAGGCCCTTTTATTGGGCCAGATTCTCAACTGGTATACATTGGTACAGCTCCATTGACTTCACAATGCAGCTCTGCCTATTTGCAGCAGGTGAAGATGTAGCTCATAGTATTTACATTTGTATATAAAAAAAACAACCTCAAAGAAGTAGAGGAATGGTTTAGGATGGTCGTGGCGTTTATAACTCAGAATAACAGGACAACAGTAAGCACGGGGTAATTTAGGCTGAGTTTTTTGTTTTATTAAATTCCTTATAGTGAGTTTCATTTCACTGTGGAATACCCTGCCAAAGAAGCTGGAGAAAGCCCCATTGCTTACGTCATTTAAGACTGGATTGCACAAAGCAATCAAGAATATAGTTAAGGTAATAATTGTGTATTAGTAGGATGATGGAAAAGACGATGTACTGTAATAGATCTATTCTCTTTCCAATTTGTATGATTCCAAGTATAAGAAAAGGTTTAGCACTGCAGTATGTGCTTTAACAAGTGTATAAAGTCATGGGGTGAAATCCTGAACCCACTGAAGTCAATGGCAAAATTCCCATTGGCTTCCATGAGGCCAGGAGTTCACCCACAGTGTTTGCAACTAATGGCCACTGTTATTCTAAATGTCGGCATAACAAGCCCCTTGAAACTTTGATGTAAATCTGTCATATTCAGTTCCCTAGGAAAAGCAGTGTCATTCAGACGAGTGAGAATTACATAGCAAACATAGCCTTATTTTCTTTATTCCTTTCCATCAGTGTTGGAAGTTTATTATTATACATTATTTGTATTAAGTTGGCACCCAAAAGCCCCAATCAAGATCATCCTGAGTGCTGTACAAACACCGCCGAAGATGGTCTCTGTCTTGAAGAGTTTGTAAAAGCAGCAGTTTTCATTTTTAATGAGAAATTGCCCTCATAATAATGTAAAGGGTGGGAAAACACATATATATCACTCCTCACTCCAACCTTCTTATTGTTTGTGAATCTCACTGTAATGTTGTCTAATTAAAATATAAGCATGCAAATCATTATTGCTACAACTGTTATATAATTGCAATGAATCTTATACAAAATATAACTCATGGCCAGTAAGGGTTAAACAACTTGCAGACTAACTAACCCAAAGCCGATCTTTAAAGACATGTTAGAAATGTTAATTTGGGCCATTGCATGCTAAATAGGCTAGAACTTTGAAATGCAAACCTATGTTGTTAGAAGTTAGAGGTAATATTAATTGTGTGTATCTTAGGCCAGGTCTACACTGGGGGGTGGGGGTGGGAGATCGACCTATGATACGCAACTTCAGCTACGCAAATAACGTAGCTGAAGTTGGCGTATCGTAGGTCGACTTACCTGGCCGTGAGGACAGCAGCAAGTCGACCGCTGCTGCTCCCCCGTCGACTCCGCTTCCGCCTCTCACGAGCTGGAGTTCTGGAGTTGATGGGGAGTGCGTTCGGGGATCAATTTATCGCGTCTAGACGAGACGCGATAAATTGATCCCCGATAGATCGATCACTACCCGCTGATCTGGCGGGTAGTGAAGATGTACCCTTAGATGCTACCCGTGTAAATGGACAGTTCCTGTCTGTCACTATAGCTACTAGTTTAGAGATCAAAAGGGAATATTAGCATTTAGATGAATCTTGGGTGAAGTAATGTCATTGTCTATATGTCTCTTTGAAGTTTGTGATTGCCTAATAAATAAATTGCCCTATGTTAATTTGTGTAACTTATTACTGGTGGTGTTTAGAAAACAGAAGGTTACATCAAAAGCCTATTGTTTACCCGGGACTGTGTGGTCAAGTGGATGTTAGAACACTGTATAAAAAGACCCTTGGTCCTGATCCTGTTCATCTCAGATCTGCTTGATGCTTCAATGAAGGGGAAGCTTAAGCCACAAGATTGGGATCCCCGTGCTGACTGGTCCGCCCTGAATATGATATTGGACATTGGACTATAACCTATGAACTAAATTCTAAAAGAACTCTTTGCAACCACAAAGCTCACCATCTCTTCTATGTATCTGAACCTCAAGAATTAAACTCATGTCTGTATGTATATTGACCTTTTAATCATACTCTCTCTCTCTCTTGTTTTTCAATAAATTTTAGTTTATTTAATAAGAATTGGCTGTATGCGTGTATTTGGGTAAAATCTGGAATATTCAATAACCTGATAGGTAATGTGTCTGATCCTTTGGGATTAGTAGAACCTTTTCTTTATATGATGAAATAAGATTTTCAGAAATCTTCATCATATTTGAATCGAGTACCTAGATGGAGGACTGAGGCTGGGTTACTTTAAGGGAACTGTGTTGTTGGGGTTTTGGGCAACCAGTGAGGTAATAAAGAAGCTATTTTGTGCTGGCTTGGTAAATCTAAGTATTGAATTATCCACCGGGTTTGTCTGCCCCATTCTTTGCAGTTCACCCTAATTGAGGGACCTCAGATGGTCCCCACTGAGACCCTGGTCACACTCACTCACTGAGTCACATCTAAAATTGGGGACGGATCCTGCAAATGTCACTTGAATAGTGCCACCGAAGTCTCTTGGACCACTGGGCTGAGTAATGTGCCGCATGTGTTGGCAGAATTGGGGTCTCAGATTGAGAAATTTTGGGGGTAGGATCCACATATTTGCTTTTATTAATAATAATTCTTAACCTATCTCACTTTTAGGCACCCTCTAAGTAATAACAACAGTGGGGTATGATGTATTCATTTATAGAGCCCACCTGCCACAGATCACAGTGAAAGGCTACAATGTTTTACAACCAAAAGAAAACAAACACATCCCAAATTTAAGTATATACAACCAGAAACAACAGAACTTGCTTCATGCCTATAATTAAAAATAATTAAACTGCTGGTGGAAAAGAAAAGAGTTAAAAATGACATGATTTTTTCAATTTAAGGTATATACTATGTACTTATGGTATTCAGAATAATGTACGCTACAAGGTTTGGAAGAGTCTTAATAATGTTTTAGAGGGAAACACATGTGCACTCCAAGTAATTACGGGCATAAAATTAAATGCCTGTTATTTACATCTGTTTACTAAGTAGTATATCTAATTATGAATACTCAATGCAAGAGTGACAGACACAGGCCTTGCTCTTCAGGTGTGCATGTAAACAGGATAAGGAGATATGATGTAGGCAGAGAGGAGGTGTAGCCATTTGTACAACACCTTATTCCAATCTAGTAGACCAAGTTCTGCCAGGCAGTGCCTGCTTTGTTGAAAAATACCACTCCTGCAGGCATGCGGGAGCACTGGAGATACACACCTGGGGCTGTGGGAAGGGAGAAGGATGAGGATTAGGGCTTCCACTTCCTCACATGGGCATCTTTTCTAGGCCTGTGAAGGATCTGCTCATAAATGTTAATTAACTGAAGTATGATAATGAAGAGACACTCATAAATACAACAAATACAGGGCTATTCATGGAACTCTTACTCATGCTGAGCAGTATCTTACTTGGTAAGGCATCTCATTGATTGATTTTACAATCAGGCCCAAAGTAAACGTATTCCTGAGGAACTAGGGTCTACTCCTATGAACACCGAAATCCCTGGCAAAACTCCAATGAAGTTCAGTGGGAATCCAACCACGAATTAGTACTTTATCACGGAAAATTGTTGTAGGTTACTATCAGCCACTAAGCATTACTACAATGAGCTACAGCATGGACACCTCTTACTGATACAGTACTAACTGTAGTAGCAATAAGAAAATGTTTGTTATGGCGATAATGGCAGTACACTTAAAACCTGAACCCAGACTGCTGGGGTGCTGAGACCACTGCCTATCCTGCTGACTATTATTGCCTCATTGTTTTCTTGTGCTCTCCTGTCTGTCTGTACCCACCTTTTGTTTCTTGCCTTATACTGTGATCGGAAGCTCTTTGGGGCCGGGACTACTTTTTATTTTGTGTCTGTACAGCACTTAGTGCAATGGGCTCCTTGGCCTACAAATAAATAACAACACTATCGATAACAATAACATATCCATACATCTCTTCCCTGGTTTCAGGAGGGAGGTTTGGGTTTGTTTGTTTTTTTAATTAAGGGAGAGACTTTTTCATCTCTCCCCCATTCCCTTTCTAATGGCCTGCCTTCTGCAGATTCCCTGTGCATTTCTGTTTTTTTGTATTCCAGCTGAAGAGTGATGCTAAAGAACAAGCCTCTTCCGTGGGGGAAAGGTTTCTTCAACCCTTGTGCTTCAGACACTAGAGGTGACAATGCTAACAGTCACCTCACTTCCTGGTGCTGGAGAGACTAAAAAGCTTGGACCTGCTCTTAGAGGTAGGATGGATAATACACTAGCCTCATTACAAGTGTCCTCTGGCAAGATTCAGAGGATTACAGAATGGAAAACTTTACAACAGGCCATGACTTCCTGCTAGCTGCAATGATAAAAGGCAACCAGGTTATGCTTATCTTCAGCTGACTGGCTAAAAGATGTATTTCCTAGCAAGGAGCAATGGCTTAGTTTTATACTTAACGTCACCGTTGCCCAGTGCATGAAACTGTGGGAGAGAATCTTGTGCTCTGCTTAACTGCAACACACTATCTTAGCCTCAGAGCTCATCTTAGGAGCCCCTTTGTTCATATCAGTAAACCATTTCTTTGCCTCTGCAGGTATGTCTCTTGTCATCATTTAAAATAAAATGTACATTAAAAATGCTTTGTGCTCTGATGTTAAGGGAATATTTGAGAATGATCGAGAAAAAGCCTATATCTGTCATTTTCAGCCTTTAATAAGAATAATCCTTGCATGTTTTATGTCTTGAGATCAAGCCTCCAATCTTTCAAGTTGTTATTACAGAGCCAAAAGTGGAAACCAAACGCCATCTGCCGCTTACACATACAGGCTAACGGTTAGCTTTAACAGATGACAATTCTCCTGAAGATTTTAGAGCAAAGTGGAGCAACGCCAACTTATACCAACTTAGGATCAGGCCCAATGTTGCCATTAAGTAGAAATGCTTCTAAAAAACCAATTTGGATGCAGCATTAACGGAAAGCTCTGACAACATATGAAGCAAGCGAAGGGGTAGTTCAAAAATGCATACCTACAAATTTTACATAATCATCCTGCTTAAGGAGCATTATAATGAGAATGGTTGTGGAACCCTCTCCAGGTCAGCTAACAATAAAAGACCTTCAGCATATGCTGTTAATAAACATGGGGAAATGGTGAGTCTCTCATTACAGTTTGTTTAAATACAGTGGTGGCACTTAACCACTTACAAATGTACCCATTGCCTTACATGTTGATAAACAACAGCATTTGCAGCAATCCCCCAATATTCCCAGCACTTCAGGCCATTTTAAATGCATCTAGGTGCCTAAAGATGCAAATAGGCAGCTAGTGGGATTTTCAAAAGCACCTCGATGCTTAATTCCCATAGGACCCATGAGGCACCTATCTACATATTTAGGAGCTTAAATACCTTAAAAAATGCTGGGAATGACTGGGGAATTAATGCCATGGGAGTGAGGAATCTGGGCACTTTTGAAAATTCCACTCAGAGCCCATGTGCATCTTTAGCTAGCTAGCTTTAAAAATCTGGTCCTTAGTGGGTACAGAGAGGCACAGGGAATGCCGGAAATACTGAGGCAAAGCAATCTAATTATTTAACTCTATGGTGAAGAATTGTAAGCAAATTCAATTGAGAAGTCATAGAGGTTAAGGCCAGAAGGGATCTAATTTGACCTCCCAGGCCACTAACCACCACCCAGGCACTTTCCCTGCAACCTCAAAAGTCACTGAGAGAATGAATACAGCACACCATGATGGCATTTTTGAGCATTGTTTTCTGACTGCAGTCATACTTTAATACTAGTTCATAAGGAACACAGGGCCAGAACCTTAACTGTTGCAAACTGGCGTAGCTCCATTGAAGTCAAAGTAGCTGGGCTGATTTACACTAGCTGAGAATTGAGCCCTCTGATCTTGAGTTGTTAAATCTTCAGAGTTCGCTAGAGTGAAGCGTCAGTGAAATAGTCTAAACATATAGGGTATCTCCTTAAAACTCCCGTCTGTCATAATAGCCACAAGACTTTGACCACTGACAATGACAAGGCATGACTAAGGGCTGGTCCACACTAGGGGGTGGGGAGGATCGATCTAAGATACGCAACTTCAGCTACGTGAATAACGTAGCTGAAGTCGAATATCTTAGATCGATTTCAAAAGTACTTACCACTGGTCCACACCACAGCAGGCAGGCTCCCCCGTCAACTCCGCTTACTCCTCGCGCGGAGCTGGAGTTCCGGAGTCGACGGGGAGCAGCTCTGGGATCGATTTATCGCATCCAGATGAGACACGATAAATCGATCCCAGAACATCGATCGCTACCCGCCGAATCGGGCGGGTAGTGTGGATGAAGCCTAATGCTCATTGTGCTAGACAGGCTTTGTGGCAGACATGGAGCTGTTATGTAATAATCTATGAACATCACTATGTGATAATTTTGTGGGTACGGTATGTCAGTGGTTCTCAATCTTTCCAGACTATTGTACCCCTTTCAGGAGTTTGATTTGTCTTGCATACCCCAAGTTTCACCTCACTTAAAAACCACTTGCTTACAAAATCTGACATAAAAATACATGAGTGTCACAGCACACTATTACTAAAAAATTCCTTACTTTCTCATTTTTACCATATAATTATAAAATAAATCAATTGGAATATAAATACTGTACTTACATTTCAGTGTATAGTATATAAAGCAGTATAAACAAGTCATGGTCTGTATAAAATTTTAGTTTGTACTGACTTCGCTAGTGTTTTTTATGTTGCCTGTTGTAAAACTATGCAAATATCTAGATGAGTTGATGTACCCACTGAAAGACCTCTGAGTACCCCCAGGGATACATGTACCCCGGTTGAGAATCACCGCAGTATGTGACCTGGTCAATGAGATAAAGTTCCTGTATGAATGTACTGGTCTAGCATAACAGGAGTCGGTTGGAAAAATGTGCCGGAAAGCAACCCAATGGATCTAGCTATGCAATCACCCAACAAACCCTTCAGGGGCAATGATAGGACAATGGTCTACTCCCAGGCTCCAACCTGAAGTTACATAGTTGTTTTGCCAAGACTGGGAACTAACAGATCAAAGGGCTATAAACAGTTATAAAATGATGTGTTCCCTGAGGGGGGAGGTGATCAAAAAGACTCAGCAACTTCTAAAGGAGCCACGCCTCAAAGCAGAGAAAGGAGAAATGATTATTGAGTTCAAGGAAGAAACAGTCACCTAGACCCTAGAGATCTTGGGGTGCCTGTGGGAAGCTTAGGCCTATGAGGATGCCCAGTTGGAAGACGGACAGACATGTGGTAAGACAGACACAAGCATAATCTATTTTATAGTTTTAAGATCTTTTTCAATGCAATGCTTGTTCTAAATAAATAATATGTTGCTTTAACGCTGTATGGTCACTGTATTAGCCACTGGTCATTGCTGCCAGAGGCAACAGAACTGCAGCTACTAAAGATAAGTCAGGCCTGTTGAGGTCATCATGATTTGTCCCTGGAGACTGCAGCCCAATGCCCGGTCCAGGGGTGGGAGAATGATGTCACCTTGAGAGAGAGGCAACAGTCCAAGGACTGAGAGGATGTGCATTTTTAAGAGACCAAGAGAGGTCAGAGGCACAGTTAGCCCCATATTTGTGACAGGCTTGATTTATTTCTACATCATCCTCCTCCGCCTCTCCCTCACCTCCAGTTTTTTTCATTCAACTCTTGGATTGTGTTGTAACCTAGATATTTTACAGTACCTGGCACAGTGGGATCCTGATTCCTCATTGGAGCCCTTAGCTGTTACCAGAATATAAACAACTAATGATCAATTCCTGTTAGTGATAGGGCTTATGAAATCAACAGTGTTTCTTTGTTCTTATTTCAGTAGTTGATATGAGCTAACGTGCTATCTGCAAACATGAGGCAAAATCATTCTCTCTGAGGAAAGACCTACGGTGGAGCCAGGAAACTGAGTGGAAGAGATAGGGATTTGAAAAGCTCCAGGAAGCAGGCAGGAACAAGACCCACCATGCCAGATGATATCCCCAAATCCATGGGATATGCCACAGATTTTATAACACCCAATCTGATCACAGTTGCCATACAGTGCTGTTGGGACGCTAACTGCATAGGAACAGGGCTCCCTCCAGAGCTGTGCAGCTATGGACTCCTGAGCCCTGAGTGCCTTGAACCAACTCACCCCCTCAGGGCAAGAAAGGGGAATCTGCAGGGGATCATGTTGACAACATGATCTCCCATGCAGGATTCCCTGAATGCTTCCAGTGATCCGTGTGGCAGAGAGTGGCCCTTCCCCTAACCTTGAACCTCCACACTAAGAAACTCTAGTCCCAAAGGAGTGGAGAAGGACATGCTTCCATGTGATTTGGGGATCTTGCAGCAGAGACAGTGATTCCACCCTCCAACCTGCAGTTGTGCCCACTGGACATTTTCCAAAGCTCCATCCTACTCACATTAGTGGAAGGGAGAATAAAACCTATAGAGAACTTGTGTTTCAAAATAAGGTAAATCTCATTAAGCTTGTAAATCTGGACACCTATGAAGAAATCTGAGATAACTGAAGTAGTGAGATGTTTAATCTCACAGAGCAAAAATGCTGCATTACCAGTGCTATTTAACAACTTATATTTCCCTAATGCAGTGGTTCTCAACCTGCGGCCCAATCAGCACAGAGCTGTGGCCCATGTGACATCCTCAGGTCCATAGAAATAGTATTGGATGCAGCCCACATAACACATTGGTATGTGGATGCAGCCCACAATGGGAAATAGGTTGAGAACCACTATCTAAGGGTAGTGGTTTTCCTCCCCTTAATTTAATTTCTAAATAATTTGCTTCTAAACAACCTGAGAAATAGACATGAAGAGAACAGAATTGTGGAATAACAGAGATGCAGAGGCATCCAGAAGAGGTTTTGTCTTGTATATGTAAATGGTATGGACAGCCAGAAGGAAGAAAATAGTTTTATAAGGTTCGTTTTGAGTGCTTCTCCGGTGTCCATCACACTCGGGATGCAAAAATTGCACTGCCTGTGAAGAAACCAAATGAGTGATAAAGTAATTATTATTATACTAATGCACAGATGGATTAAAATAGTCATGGGCTCACTCTCCAGTTGATAAACATATGTACTTCTCATTACCACTCATCAGACTTCAGTGCACACACGGAAGTGAGAATGTTAACCTCTATGGGTCTTCAATAGCAGCACGGTAACTTGATATAAATCTTTACAAAACCTTGCCTGACACAAAATAAACCTTTAAACAGAGACAACCCGTACCAGCCAATGGGGAGGCGGGGGAGGCAGAGTGAGGTCATCTGCTTCAGCAGATGTTACTGAACATTCTCAGTCTGTGTAATCCCCCACGTGTTGCCTCTGCCTTTAAATAACTGAGAAATATGCAATACTGAATGTCACTGCAATGACACATAGCCCCTAGTACTATTGGCTGAAATTACTCAGCTGCTTTTTGTTTTTAATACACCTCTTTCACTGTCATTTCTTGTAGGCGTTATGGCAGACCTGGGCTTTCAGGAGGGATAGGAATGAGAGGGGGGGACGCAGTTTGGTGAGTAAATTTTGGAAGGAGGTTCCAAGCATAGAAGAAGGCACAGAGACACTTGTGAGAGAGGCAGATGAAAGGGATGTAGATCCTTGCTTCCCTGGCAGAGCAGTGGAAACATTAAAGAAAAACAAGTCAGAAATGTACAAGGGCTTCATAATCTAGGACCTTGAACAAGAAGCGTAAGCTTGATGTACAGCATCCTGGGGAGCCAGGGATGTAATTTACAGAAAGGCGGGGGAGACATGGACAAAAATGATGGGCAAAAAAGATGCTTTTGGATGGCCTGGAAAGAAGTAAGGATAGGAGCAAATGCAGCTATCGATGCAGGAGTTAATTAGGGAGTGGGATGAGTATCTGATCCAAGATAAGTGATCAATGAAGAACTATAACGGCATTTGGTAACTTAAAAACCCACCAAACATACTGTTTGAGATGCAAAATGAAATTACTTTCTGGACAAAGTGCAACATCCAAAACTAAAACAGGACTGAAGAGAAAGTAGCTATGACATTATCAAATTAGCTTGATGGCTGCACATGAAAACCTTCTCAATCTTTAATCAAGAACCAGTGAGAATCACCATATTCCTCTCTGCAATGTAAGATTCTATTGAGGTTCTGCTGCATTGGGATTAAACTAGCATGTTAAACAGTACAGCAAATCTTACACAGCTTTAAAAATAATGGTTTTATTATTCATGCAATGATCATTTTCATTGCACAAAAGTTTTGTTTTTTACATAAATGTCCAATTGAATTAAATGAAATGTTTCACTCAAGTAAGCCAATATAACTAAAGCTAAACATTCCTTCTTACTTTGCACCTGAACCTTCACCCACTGAAGTCAATAGCAACATTCATAGTTGAAGGATTGAGTCCTTTAGTTAATTTTCATATAGAATACACATTTAGTCAAAATGTGATGCATGCTGTATTCTTTATGCACCCAAAACTCCCACTAAAATCATATTGAGCAGTAAGGTGTATGTGAAGAATACAGGACTGACTCCAGAGTACATGGGAGCAGCAGAAATGTATGGAAGGTTATCAACAAACAGCGGAAGAGCTACAACAACTTTAGCATAATTTTTATTTGAACCATTGAACATTTACTGCTTTGAAAAATACAAGATGGAGATATGACTTGTCATGTAATTTTACCATTAATATAATCTTCATTTTCCACTGTTTCGAAGACAAAAAGGATTTGCTGTCCAAAATATCTTTTGAAGTCATACTTGACATTTGGGGCTCGAATCTTTTGTTCAGATCTGTAGCATATAGTTGAGGTTTTCATGATAATTTATGGAAGGAATCTGCTTCAATTGCCTTGCTTGTATATATTCTAAAGGTGCTGGCATTGGGAAAACACCACTCAAGTCTAGATCTGGTGTGATACCAGGAAGGAGGGTGCATCACAACAAAAAGAAAAAGGCAAATGCTGAATTTCATTCAGGGATGCTTTAGATCAGTTTCTAGCACCAATATTCATAGTGTGTCATATCTTACTCCTTGAATGGCCGTCTTTATTTCCACTGAGCTACTGGCTGAATAACGTTCACTGCAACAGGCCCTTTACTGTTAGTATTTAGTCCCTGGGAGAAAAAGCCTGTAGGACATAAGGCTGTTTTGCCATTTCCACCATTCTCCAATATTATACAGTATAATTTTTTTTTTAATTGCAAAATAATTTTCTTAAAAACAAATAAATCCCCCCATACTCATCAAGATGAGAATGCAGCAAACCAAAACCTATCATGTGATTGTATACGGTCACTATTATTCAGCTCGAAACAATGACATCATATCAAACAACCTGGGCGAGATGTTTTGAATTATTTCGTGTGATCAATTAACTTGATCCTGATGAGAAATGCAGCCTGACTCCACCCATGCAGCTCCTATTAAAAAGAAGAGGAATCTGAGAAGGTCTGGCTCATAGTTACTAACTCAGCTCTTTTCTTTAGCCCTTCATCACTCTGAACAGTGCTTCCTCATTGGCACTTCTTGAGTAAGTGCTACTCAAGCAAAGAGCTGCAGAATTGGGTCTCAAGACAATAAAACGACAACCTGATTTTTCTTCTGCAGGTTATCAGTAATCCCCACTGATTTCAATGGGAGCTGCTTGTATCCTGTAGTGGAAGAACATAGTCTGGAATTAATGGCTTTATTGAAAATGGCTCAGCCTCTGAGCCATTTATACCCTCTTAGTTATTTTCCTAGTGGCATGTTGTTATAGTTTCTTCAGCTATCCTTGAACAGTGTTACAAGTGCAGTATGTGAATGTTCCGGATTGATGGTCTCAACGTTTAAACAAGTCTCGACCCCGGAGGCCTTTGTCCAGCTCTAGTTTGGCAAAAATGCAATCTGAAGAATTATAACTCATTGGAGGGTTTTAGGACCTTTGTCATGAAATGGCAGCTCTTTGGTTTTGGCTCAATACAGAATGCCGCTATCAGACACAGTGGCTCCAAGGTCTGCGAAGCTTTACAAGTCTTATGCTCGGTTTATTTTAATTGATTTCTTTTTTTATTAAGGCTTCTACATCACATTGCAAAGAGCTTTGAAAAGAACTCATTTGTTTTCATTTTCAAAGAGCAACTTATTGGACAGCAGCAAACAGATAGCAAGTCATTTCTCCTTAGGAAAGCAATATGCTAATTCTCTCTCATATATCAGGTTATCTTATCTGTGACACAGTAATATAGGAACATGTCTTCTTACATCTGAGAAACACTGTTCTTGCTCACTATTAATCTAAAAGAAATATCCTTAATGAAATAAAATAAAACCCAGGAAACGGGTTCATGGTAAATGAATTAAAAAACATAGAAACCATCATTTTCCTGCTAGAAAATAACATAATCCATTCCATTAAGGCTGCCGTGCCATTCAGTTACAGTACAACAGCAGAGCCAGTGCACTGTAATTGTGATTTGAATCCCCCCTCCTGCAGCATGGTAACTCATTTAAGCCTCTTAGTGGTGAGAAAAAATGGACCAGAGAGAAATGATTCTGTTATTGAAAGAGGCTGTTAGTTGACCTGTATTCTTTCTACTGGTCTCAAACCAGAAGTTTCCTCCATTATCAAAGTATTTTCTTTAAATTTGGTGGATGTCTTGTTGCACCCAAGCTTAGGAATTTAAAGGCAAGAGAATGGATTAATGACTGCGGGACTATCTAACAAGGACCCTCCGCACTGGAAACAGGGGCCGAACACAATGATTTTACACTAATTTAAACATGCTGTAGGATTTGAAAAGAGAAAAAAAACAGCCCAGTGGAGACGGTGAAGACGTGTTGGGTCGTCCCATGATCCAGTTCGTCCCACCCCAGGGAAAACTCACAGGAGAAGGAAAGGGCAGTGCTTGTGGAGTTTCCTCCAAGTTCTTTGTTTCCCACACCAGTCTCATCTCCACCCCCCAAAATAGACAGCGAGTGGGGTCTTCCTCACCCTAGCTGTATGGATCTAGGGGGACCCACTAGAGGGAGAGGGGCATCTATACAAAGGCCACACCAGCTCCAAAGGTTCCTGACACCTCTGCAGTCCAGCTCCATTGGAACCTTGCTGTCAGGGATTCCACAGCCTGCGGCCCTTTCTACGGCTCTGCTAACTGCACTGCAGGTTGCCCAAGGGGATCGAGGGGCAGACAATGTATGTTCCCATTTTCCATTCCACCCATTCACCATGCTGTGGTATTCACAATGAGGTCATCTCAAACTCACGCCATGCTGCCGAAACCCTTCCACCACACCTCAGCATCCACACACATTACATTCCAGGGTGGCATGCTCTTCTGCTGACCTACTCTTACCAGGTGTCTCAGATCCCTGCTGAAAGAGACTAACTGGTTCCTGCTAACTCACTGGGGCAGCTGTGGCTCTTTAACTCCACCGGGGACAGAAGGGAAGTGGGAGTGCCCCGTGGAGCAGAGGTAGTTGGGTATGTGCATAGGGAGTTATCTGAAAAGTAAATCTGAGGAAGAATCTATCTTGGGAAAAAGGCTCAGCACAAGATTTACATTTTGGGGCTATTATTTGAGTTACCAGTGAAGCCAAGTCGCAGAAGGGGTCTAAGCAAAGCAGTTAAATCTTATCCCTATTGAAGTCAATGGGAGGGATGTCCAGAGAACGGAAGGATGGTCCAGTCATTAGGATGCTAATCTAAGACTTGGAAAATGGGAGTTCCCTGCTCCTCCAGACTTTGTGTGATCTCAAGAAGTCACTTAGTGCCTCAGCACTGCCCTGTTTCACTGGAGCGCTGTGAGGTGCTCTCTGAGTGATGGGGGGACAGAAGTACCGAAGACAGACTTCAACAGAGCTAGGATTTCTCCCAGTGTACGTAGCTTCTGTTCAAAGCAGAATAGAAACTCCACCAGATTAATATATTTCATATGTATTGTGTCTATACTACCCAAAGCTGAAGAATCACTTTTTCCTTTGGCACAGACCCTAAGGGACTGCAAAGGTTAATGCAGCAGGTGTGAGTGCACTTTTCAAAAACAATTAAAGGGAATTTTCTCTGTTGTAAATTAGGCTGTGGCACTGGGGAAAACCAAAACTTATATTAACATAGGGAACAAAAGAATTTCATTTGAAACTACATTGTGATTGTAATGCTCATTAATGCACTCAAAAAACAGCAACATCCATTTCATTTTTTACATTCTTTGACTACAAAAAGGCTATTATAAAAGAAAAAATTGTTGAGTCATCAATAGAAGCAGCATTCTTTCTTTTAACAGCCTGAAGAGCCCAGAACTTTATCTAGCACAATATAAAGTCGTTTTGTATACGAATCACATTTGTCAGTTGTCACCACTTGCACCAAATTTAGCCCTACTTTACCTATGCCTGTAGGTCCACTAAAGGCAGAATTTGGTTCCTAATCACTAAGCAGCTGATCTGGTAGTCTTTACGCATGCAAAGCTTTTACTGAAGATGTGAATAAACCTGCATAAGGATTTTTCCCAACTAGACCACTGGGGTGAATCTATTGGACTAACATTATCCTACAAGCACATGAATGTTGGTGCTGCAAGACCCAAGTAAAAACACATAATGTGAAAGACTGTTCAAGATTACACTGCTCCATACAGTGTGTCCCATGAATCACCTCTAACCCTTCTACTGGCCTCTCTGACAAGTCTTGTTCACTGCACCAAGGGGTTAGGTTCTTAAAGGTAATATTAACGATGGCAACGTTTTGTGGCATGTTATATGTTTGCCAATGAAGTGGAAAAAAAAGAATATGACAATTAATGTGTGTTTGGTATACCAGCCTTACTCCAGTGATAGCTGTGCCATGGCAAAGGTAATAGTCAGATTGCATGGGTGAGTCAAGATATGCCAATCTCCTAGAACTGGAAGGACCTTGAAAGGTCATCGAGTCCAGTCCCCTGCCTTCACTAGCAGGACCAAGTACTGTCCCCTGACAGATTTTTGCCCCAGATCCCTAAATGGCCCCCTCAAGGATTGAACTCACAACCCTGGGTTTAGCAGGCCAATGCTCAAACCACTGAGCTATCCCTCCGCCAAGATAAAGCAGCTGTGTCATGTTCTTTTTACTTCAAGCATACAAATAGCTAACAGCCTGTGGTTCTCATTTGGTCCATCCATGAAAACTGCATTTATAAGGGATGTTGGTGTACAATGAGACGGAGTTACCTTTCAGCATGAAGTGAGTCTTTGGCCATTGCTAAATGATGTCTTGAAGCACACCAGCCAAGTATCAGATCCTGTACCCACCATTAACCCCCTTGACCTCTCTGCTGCCTTTGGAACTGTTACTCACACTCTCATCCTAGACATTCTGTCCTAACTTGCCTTTGACAATATCTTCTTTACCTGTTTTTTTTCTTCACACATTTTTCCATTGTTTCTTTCTGCAAAACTTCCTCTACTCCACTCTTCTCTCAGGGGGAGATCCTCCCCATGATCTCTCACAGGTCCTCTCCTCTCCTCCATTTACACCGTGTCATTGGTGACTGTATCCACTTGCTATCATCTATCAACTATCATCGCTGTGCCAGTGATTTTCGAGTCTACTCTGCACTCCAGACCCACTGCCATCTGTCTGGTCTCAGATCTCTCAGTGATCACTGTATTTCATTCTGGTTTTGATGGCAGGTCAAACTCAATATGGCCATATCAAAACTCCTAATCTTTCCTCCCCCTTGCTTCATCCTTTCTCCATTACTGTTGACAAATCCTCTGTTCTTGTGACTCAAGCCCACAACCGGGGGGAGGAGAGGGTGGGGAAGATAATCTTTTGACCCTCTCCTTCTCTTTTTCTCTTCTTGCCATGCAATCCCCACTCCACACATCCAAGCCATAACTCAGACTTCTGAAAGAAGTGAGATCTCTCAAATTTGTCCTTTCCTCTCCTTTCCAATGGCCAAATCTCTTGTCCAAGCCCTGATCATATCTGGCCTCAACCACTGTAATCTCCTCTCAGGTCTTCTTCATACTAATCTCACCTCTCTCCAGTCCATTCAAAATGCTGCTGCCAAAACTCTCTCGATCATCATTTCATGCCACCCTCCTCTTAAGTCACTCCATTGGCTCCTCATGGTGCTGTACATCAATTTCAAACATCTCACCCTTGATTTCAAGACTCATCGTAAGAGAGGACCCTGCCAGCATTTCTACCCTGCTCCTTCTTCATCTCTCCCACCACTCAGCACTCTCTGCTAAGCCAAAGATACCAACCTCAGCACTCTTGATTTTGCTCTCTCTCTCACACGCACAGTTGTCTCTGTGCCTTTCTTCCTGCTGCTCCTTATACTCCAAACACCCTTTTTGAAATTTGTGTGTTCTTCACCCCTACCTCATTCAAATTATACCCACAAATCTACTTTGACAGCATTACATATGAAAAAATGAGTATTTTTATACTTTGAAAAAACTACACATGCTTGTTTTTATGATGTGTCCCTTTCCCCATTCCATTCCCATTGCCTTTTATTTCTTTGCAAATGATGAGCTCTTTGGGGCTAGCAGTGCATATGCCTATCATATTTTTGAGCATTCACATAATGCTGCTAATACATAACAACAACATGAGTGCAATTTATTGTGGTTATACATGAGATATGCAAGTTACATCCTTCATAAGCTACCGACACAATTATGTGGCATCTAGAAACACCATGTCTTCCAAATGGGTCCACAACTAACTGGATGTTCTGAATTGCTAACATGTACGGCCTTGACCTTAGCTTATCTTTGGGTGCATATGTGTGTCCATCCTATTTGCCTACTGTCTTCTGCCTGCTCACTATGAATCATTTACTTCTTCCACCTACACCTTGGTCTGAGGATCAATTCAGGGAGATTCTGGACCAGCCATCTGTTACTGTGATAAAATGAAATGGAACAACCCGTTATCTGGTCTGGAAATTGAAAATCCATGATACTAAAATATTTGCAAGTATTTATCTCACACTTCTTTGGACAACTGGCACTGGTGCTGGTGGGGTAAAAAAAAAGCAACTGGCCTTTCGCTAGTGAATCTGCAACAGTATATTGCTACGGCAAAGCGGCAAATAGAAAAAGGCTGGCTCTTCTTTCTGACCACAGCATAGCTGGTGCTCTCTTTCCCCAACTCCCCATTGACATGAGCACAAATCCAGCTGATGTCTTCTACCAATTCATCGTTTTCTGCACCTTCTGCAAGGTGAAGGTGAGTTACAAGTGAATTTTTCCTCCTTAGTTGGGTGGAGCTGGATCTTGGCACTGCTCAACAAATATTCAGCAACTCAATAGCTGGAGCCATTTGCCTGGTGCTTCACCCACTGTGCTGAGACAGACTCAACTGTATAAGGTGCAACAGAAATGAGTCATTCAGTTAATCTCCTCCCAATGTGGAGAGGGATTCTGACCATACTGAGTAATTAATGAAAAATATGTGAGATGGGAAAGAGCCTTATACTCTGTTCAGACAACTGTACATCTATTCCAGAATCTTCAGATATCTTTCAAAACCTCACCTTAATGTGATTTATCTTTAATAGCTGCTTCTCTACTTATTTGGGCTTCCTCCTGGCAAAAAAATTCTGATGGGAGAAAAAGGAGTTCAGATTTATCTCTTTCCTGTACCTCTTTTTATGCTTTAGTAAAAAAAAAAAAAATTCTCCCTTGTAGGTAATAAGCACTGATGCATGGTTTTCCCTAGAGTCCAGTAACATAATTCCACAGATGCTGTGAGTCCCGATGCAAGTTCCACGCAGTACACACATTCTGGATGGATTACTCAGTCACACAGCACAGCCCCTTTCCAAGCGAAAGACAGGAATTGGAAAATAATCAACCTTCCAAGGTCTTAGCAAACCCCCGTGTTACTGACTGCACAACAAGGCAGAATTCTAGCAAAACCAAAACCAAAAAAACTGCATATCACAGACAGAAAGGTAGCCATAAGCTTGAATCAAATATCCGTTTAGAATTTTTTAGAGGCATTTAACTTTTGGCTAATAACTGCAGAGGAAAGCCACACATTTGCCCGCAAGGACGTTATTCAGGATGGCACTATTCTTTGTGAGAATGACTGAATCCTACAGTCCTACCCATGTCATCAATTCCCACTGAAGCCAAAGGTACTTCTGAATGCAGAGGCCCTGAAAGATCAAGCCACAAGTAGCTACAACTTGGATCACATAGGGAGTAGATTCCCAGACACACTTCTAAGTTGCTCTATGCCCCGCACAACCCAAGTACCTTCTAATTATGGAACCCAAATATCTTCTCATTTCCTCTCTGGATTGAGAACCAGCAAAATGCTCCTGCTGCAGAAACATCTGAGCGGAAGAGCCCAACTGAAAGAAGTTACTGAGAATGTTTATTTTGAATATTGTCTTCTGTGTACTAAAGTGGTTTGATGTTCTCGTTTCTGCACTCAATCTGCCCAGGGCTAGTTCAAAGGAGGACCCAATGGGGTAATGGCCCCAAGTCATCCCACTTTGGTGAGAGAGAAGGTGGAAGGGACACAAAATCTGCCTCTTGCCCACAAGCACTTTTATGATCAATACTGACCCTCCTCACTATTATGTCACCCTCTTATAGGAACCTCTCCCAGCATGCCTCTCTGGTAACTGACCCTTTACACGCAGCAGCAGCTCTAAGGTAGCCATTCTGCAGCTCCTTCTCTATTAGCAGGTATGTATCCTTAGCTACTGCTATGCGTTTCCCCTCATTTTCCTCTCCACAGCCTGAGGAGATGGAACATTCTCACCCTATGGATTGCCCTGTGACCTGTGGAAAAATACTGTAGCTGTCAGGGCTACAGTATTTGCTGCAATTTAAGCCCCTTGCTTCTTGTCCTATCCTCAGAGGTTAAGAAGAACAATTTTTCTCCCTCCTCCTTGTAACAACCTTTTATATATTTGAAAACTGTTATGTCCCCTCTCTGTCTTCTCTTCTCCAGGCTAAACAAACCCACTTTTTTCAATCTTCCCTCATAGGTCATGTTTTCTAGACCTTTAATCATTTTTGTTGTTCTTCTCTGGACTTTCTCCAATTTGTCCACATCTTTCCTGAAATGCGGTGCCCAGAACTGGACACAATACTCTATTTGAGGCCTAATCAGCGCAGAATAGAGTGGAAGAATTACTTCTCATATCTTGCTTACAATATTCCTGCTAATACATCTCAGAATGATATTTGGTTTTTTTGCAACAGTGTTACACTGTTGACTCATATTTAGCTTGTGATCCATTATGACCCCCATATCCCTTTCCACAGTACTCCTTCCTAAGCAGTCATTTCCCATTTTGTATGTGTGCAACTGATTGTGCCTTCCTAAGTGGAGTACCTTGCATTTGTCCTTATTGAATTTCATCCTATTTACTTCAGACCATTTCTCCAGTTTGTCCAGATAATTTTGAATTTTAATCCTAAACTCCAAAGAACTTGCAACCCCTCCCAGCTTGGTATTGTCTGCAAACTTTATAAGTGTACTCTCCGTGCCATTATCTAAATCATTGATGAAGATATTGAACAGAACCGGACCCAGAACTGATCCCTGCTGAACTCCATTCTTTATGCCCTTCTAGCATGACTGTGAACCACGGATAACTACTCTCTGGGAATGATTTTCCAACCAGTATTTTCCAATTTATCAAGAGATGGGAATGACTGCAGAACGGAAAAGTCTCAGGAGCAGGTTGCTGGCTGTGGCACTGAGGAAAGGTACAGTTTCAGTGGTTTCTCTGAAATACAAAAGACCAAAGCCTACTCATGGCATATGCAGGCCCAAGTCCACCAAAATCAACAGAGTTCTACACTCTAATGCAAACAGAGGACAGATAATATAATACCTGAGTTCAGGAACAATCTGTATAGTGGGGGTACTGAGGGCCATTGAATAAAACTGTAAACCCTGTATATGATGGAAACCACTTCAGGCCCAGGGGTGCGGCAGCCCCCGCAGCATGCCTAGTCCCTGTGTAACACTGACAGACCCTGGTCGTTGGTGGGTGGGATTGAATCTGGGGTCTCTGGAACTAAATGCACGAGCCTCTACTGCTTGAGCTAAAAGCCATATGGTTGTTAACTAAGGCTGTAGAGCAGACTTATTAGTCTCTCTCTCTCTGAGTGGTCTCGGTGCCACTAGATGGGACAGAGCACCATGCCCAGGAGGTGTGTGGGTTACAACCATACCTATGCCCAAGTTCCAGCACTGCAGCTAATCTTACATCCATATCCACCAGCAGCACAGCTGTGGTGTGAGCAGCGTGGGGGAAGGAAGGGCATCATTTTGCGTAATGCAAGCAGGCAGTTACTGTTAATCAACTGTCATTACTGCAGACAATCAGAGCTTTTCTCATTACTTTGTCAGGAGAGGAACATTTCAACTCTGCTTGAAGAATACCACTGGGCATACTATTCGTCTTCCATTATCTTACACAGGTAGATCCAATCTCTGTATATTTTATTAGCTCCCATTATGCTGCATGAATGAATATTATGTTTAGTTTCACATTAATACCTTCATTATCAATTATTAAAATATTGGTTGCAGAGAAGAATCCTTCTTCTGTGTACGGGAGCTCTAACTGTTAGAGAGGTCACAGTGGAATGCTTAATAGTTTCTTTCACGGGCTCTAATCCTGAAAATATCTTCGACGTGAACTGGCACAGTGGAGCGGACATAGGCATCAATGAGAGTTGAAAGTGTTGGCACCTTGTAACACATGCCCAGCACCTCAGGATATTGGGGTCATGCTGCATGTCAGCTCTCAGGAAAATATTTCCCACAAATTGTGTTCATTCAATTAGCTCAGAGTTTCCCTGATGTACACGGACGATGTGGGTGGTCCTTCTGCATTGTACATTTCACCCTCTGTGTTTTTTTTTTTGGTTTGTTTGTTTTGGTTAGACAAAGGAAACATTATCATTCCTGGAGCAGCTAAACCATGTCCAGTATTGTAGCAGTTGTATGTATTTTGATTTTTTTGTTTGTTTGTTTTGTTTGACTGTAACTGCATTGTGCCTTATGGTACTGCTGATTTATCTATCTGAATATAATTTTAACAACTGCATATTATGGAGAGTTTCTAATGAGATTAAATACTTGATTAAATTCTTTTCAGTATAGATTAGAAAACAGTGCCATCAAAATAGGAATTAATCAATAAAGACTTATACTGTACTATGGTTAGTCTTCCCCTATCTCTTTGATAGGATGCTCTCCACTTCCTAATAAAATAGGGGTGAATGATGATGCGGTATAGTGCTTGGGGGAGAGTAATAGCCTCCTTTTGTCCTAGATTCCCCTAGGTCCAGAGATGTCCATGATTCAGGAAATCCTAATCCACCTGTATACAGGCAGGCACTGTGCTCAAATCCCATGAACTTCAATAGAATTTAGAGCTGAGTTTAAGTACTTTCCTGAATAGGGAGGGATGCTTTGCTGAGTCAGTGCCTGAGTCCTTTAACCACACCTTAAAACAGGGGTGGACAAACTACAGCCCGCAGGCCTGTCCTCTCCCCTGGGGAGTCTAGCCCCTCCCCTGTTGTCCCCTCTCCTCCGGAGCCACGCTGCCGCGCGGGCAGTGCTCTGGAGGGCGGGGCTGCACGTTCCGACCGGGCCAGGGCCGCGCGGCTGCCAGACATGCTGCTCTGAGCGGCGTGGTAAGGGGGCTGGGGCCGGGGGGTTGGATAAGGGGCAGAGGGTCCCGGGGGACAGTAAGCCTGCATCTCCGGGGTGTTCAGGATTTGGTGTTTATAAATAGTTTATAAATAGTTAAACAACTATATCAGAATTCATCAGTTTTTACAGAAAAATTAAACCTCAGCATTGTAATCTATGCTATAATGACTCACAAATCGGTACATAATTAATCTTGATATTAACTGCACACCCTTGTGGCATATGATTTATTATGCGTTATTCATTTAATTTCTTCTACAGGAATTATATCATGCACATGCAGTCTAACAACTTTCTATGCAGTAACAGGTGCTACTTCATAATACAGACATTAACATTTTTGGAAAATATCATTTTATATCAATGGATGATATTATATTTCCTCTTCCCTAATGGATTTGCTAGTGATTAAAAATTAAAACAGAAATATAAATCTTGTACTTCCATCCTCGTACTGATTACCTTTTTCATTACTTTTTTTCCTACTGTACTGCATCTTCATAAACCAAAAGGTAAATTACATATCTACCTCTCTACTTTATCATGTACTCATTCTGGGATGATAATATCTTGTGTAGTTCTCACTCCCTGGACTAGGAGAGCTCTGAGAGATTTAAATATTTCAACACCCATTCAGTCTAACAGCCAAGACTTGCTTGGACCATATATTAATGTACCATAGGCTGCAACTGCCAGTTTCCTTTTGGCTTAAAGCTCTAAGCATTCTTGCCAACCATAAACATTTCAGCTTCTGTTGAGCAACAGGTGGGTACTTATTGATCAACAGGGCGATCAGTAAAACAATTATGGGGTCTTCAGACAGGTCTTTATTTGTTACAGAATTAGAGGGCTATTTCTATAGGACATGATGGACAAATGTCTAAAGGAAAGACCCTAATATAGTCCAAATAATTTTAAAAGAATGCAGAGAAACAAATTCAAAGAGACTCCCCAGCCCCCAAGAAAAAATATACGAGAACAAAATCCCACTGCTAAACTCAACATGACTATGCAAAACCAGAACTAATATATGAACACCAGCCCTTTTCACCACTCCCAGCCACTCTTCTCTCTCCGATTAATGAGCCATCGATAGATTCCTGCCCCACTCCCAGTCCTTGCTATCAGAAGCCTCCATAACCCTCCTGCTACCAAGTGAGGTGGCAGGAGAGCTGGATGGATTTGCCACTAGCAGAAAAAATGCTATGGCATTCTTAGTGCACCAATGTGCCATTGAGGCTCCACCTCACCATATGTCAGAGGCCTAGACTGAGGCAGCAATCAGAGTCTGACATATCAGAGACCAACAAAACAGATGCTACTAGTGCTGGCTGCGCCACTGAAGATCCTCTCAGAGACCAGATTTTCAAGTGCTCAGCACCCACAATGGGAGCCCAATTTTCAAAAAGCTCCATTCCCATTCAGGCACCTAACTAACGGCCAGATTTTCAGAAGTATTGTACTCAAAACCCAGCATCTCACATTCTGATACTTATGGGCCAGATTTTCAAATGAAAGTCAGCATCTGATGTGCTCATTGCTTCTGAAAATATGGCCTTTTATTTCAGTGGCTCAGGGGAAGGTGAGTTATCTTGAAAACGTAGACCCTCCATTATTATAATTATGATTTATTTGTAATGGGGTAGCATCCAGGAGCCCCAGCCAGGGACCAGGCCCCATTTTGCTATGTCCTGGTCAAACTCAGAACAAAAAATAACTTAATTACAAATCCTCTTTGAAGGAACTCCGTTGCCTTGAGTCCAGCAACTGAGGAGTTTGATGTTGACAACTTGAAACTCACCTGCATCACCAACATATCTCCAAGACTGAGAACAGCAACAAGTTGTGAAATACTCTGAAGCAACTCATACTTTAAGCATTTTTTCCACCCTCCTCTATAATTGAATCTTTTGAGGGACTCTCCCCACCTCTCATCAGATCCTTAAGTTTAAGGTCTGAGAGTTCATGTTGATCAGTCCAATTTATGGGAATTAGGCAGTGCTAGAAAAACATTTATCTTCTTCTGATGACTGATGTCTCAGTACAGTATCCTAGAGCGGATCACATACTCAAATTACAGTCTCATGGCCTACTCCAAAAGGATGAGAAGAAACAGCTATGTTTACCGTATGTGTTTACTGATTACTGTCAGAGTATTGCTTGCAGCTGACAGATATATCCTTCTAGCCAGACAATAGCCTAACAAATGCATAAACGAATAAAACAAGAACTTAAAAACTAGCAACAGGGGAACATGATGACCCAGGGGAGTGGTAACAGGGTACAAAGGATTACAACTGCAAGTAGCTGGTTCAAATTCTGCCTGCGTTAATAAGGACTGAAAGCTGCTATTTGACAGCTGTTCTGTGGTGCACACACACACACAAATCATACCCTTGTGGTTTGCAGTTGCTGCCTTGAGTGAAAAGGTATAGACACTTCCAGATCATTAGAGTATTCCCAAAGCCATAAGCCAGTAGCCACATGACCACAGAGTGGTGATGTATGCACAATGATACCATTAGAGAATGGTTTGCAATGCTGTTGTCAAGAATTAGAGCAAATTACATTAATCTAGCCTGTCATAATCGTTACTATGTTACACTTCAAAGTTTAAAGATTTAATCTTGTTTAGAAAATTCAATTAGGCTTGACAAAAACTAATCATAAATGTTTTATATAAATGGATCTGAGCTAAAAATAGAATTGAATGATTGTTTCAGTGAATTTCAGGATGCAAGAAAATCAATGCACTGTGTCATATTCCTTTAAAATATATTTCACTGCATGGATTGATATAGCACGTCTACTTGGATATATAATTTAAGGCCAACTTTGAATGGTATTATGAGGATGATGATTAAATTATAATAATAGTTTGCACTTTTTATCCAAGACAATACAAGACTTTTATTCAAGACTTTCACTCAATTCTGTCCACAGAGTCACATTGTCAAACTTTTGTTGACTTCAACGACGACTGTGGGTGTGCAGCTCTTCTTAAAAATCAGGTCATTTATTTAGATGTCTAAATATGGATTTGGGGGTCTCATTTTAAGTACCTAAGTTTGAAAATTTTGGCCACAGATCATTTAGGATTCTGGTGGCCAAACATATTTTCAGCTGTGCAGTAAAGGGACTTCCTAGCTAATCACTATGTGAACTCAAGTCTGAATACTTAATAAACGAAGGGAAGGAAAGAAGATTTTTTAAATATTTTTACCAAGGTTAAATAATGTTTTTTATTTTGTTTTTTCCCTTAATTTATTTCTACTGTTTCAGTGCTGACATAACTCCAAAAACATGATAACAGAGTTCTAAATAAATGCCAGGAAAATCTTGGGGGGTGGGGGGGGGGGGCAGGGGAATATGCTTTTCAATTCCCAAATATTTAATAGTATGAACCTCTGAAGAAATGCTGAAGATCTGCCAACATTTCCAATGACTTGCAAAGTCATACCATTTCCTTTTACTTGCTCCAGAACTGCTGATATCAACAAGAATGTCATTCTAAATAATTTATCGGCATTTCTACATAAATTAGATACTTAAAGGTGAAGATGCCATGAACCTTGTGGAGGCTGAGTGCTCACTACATGGGCTATAATCCATCAACTCAACAGACAGATTTCCAAACTGGCTTAAACCCCAGCAGGTTTACTGCTTGGAAATAGTTCAAGGACTCCAGAGACTGCAATCTACTACCAGAATGTCATATATCGTAAAACAACATTCCACACAAAAATAAATCACTATGAAATAAGACATAAACCTCGGATAAATATAAATTGATCTTTTAAATCACACATTAGTAATTGCTTATGAAAAATAAGCAATGCAAAAAATGCTAACTTCAGCTCTGGAAAATGTAATCTAAAAGGCAGTAACGTTTTACAACACAGTACCACGACTATAACACAAATCAATGTAAATCTTATGATATTTAACAACAGTAACTTGCTGGAATTTTCTCTCTTTTAGCCTGATCCTATTCAAGTCATTGCAAGTTCTGCTATTGATGTCAATACGAGTAGGATAGAGATCTTTATCAGTATCCTAAAATCACAGTAGTTGTTCTGTAACCACCCAAAAGAGAAGAGTGGTTTCCAGGATGCTCCAGGAAATCTGGCCATTTCAAATACTGGCATTCTCCTTCTGGCTGACATGTTTGTAAAGATGCACCCATACCTTAAGGCAGGCCTGCACAACTCGTAAAGCGGCGAGGGCCATATTACTCCAAAGAAAACAGCTGAGGGCCGAAACCCCGCAGCCCTGCGGAAACACCTCCCCGCCCAGCGCCGCCAGCCCCGCGGAAACAACCCTTCCTTCCCCAGCACTGGGGTGCGGAAGTCTGTAGAGGGGGAAAGAAACAGCACGCATAGGGTGACCAGATCACCGCCCCTCCCCGCTCGGCCCCACCATCACACCCCTCTTCACCCCCCCAGAGGTCACTATATTACTGCACACAACAGTCAATCAATGCAGTTGTAGATAAATCTCTGCATTATGCATTTTTGTATAACTTTTATATGACTTTGTATTGAACCTTGGTAATATGTTATAGCGGGCCCCTAAGGTAGTATAATTAAGGTAAAAGAAAAATGTCTTTTTGCTAGAAGTAGAATAAGATCTTCCCCCCACTTTGTATTCAATTGCCCTGTTGAATGAATGAGGCGTGAATGAGGAAGGCGTGGAAGGCAGGCACCTCCAGACAGCTGCAACCCTTGGAGAGGGGATGGGAACCAGACCAAGGACAATCAAACTTGTCAAGTGGGCTGACTAGAGAAGAGCAGACATACTGATGGCCTCGGGGGTTAGAAGCAAGCACCTTCCTTTGGGAACACCCTCTTTGTAGCATTGGGACAACCCCCAGCCCAGAGACAAGCAGCAAAAAGGACCAATGGACACAGTCCCAGATTTTGAACCTGGGAGATTTGCCCCCCTCCAGCCACCGACTCGCCGCTCACCTCCTCACCCCGCCCCCCCAGTATAAAGCCTCGCTGCCACTGCCCGCCCACTCGGCTCATCATTCTCCCCCCACCCCCGGCTCGCCTCCTCAGCACCCCCCGCTTGCCTCCTCAGCCCCGCTCCTTGCCGCTGGCTCACCTGCCGCCGGCTCACCTGCCGCCCTGCCACTGCCCGCCCATTCGGCTCGTCATCCCCTACCACGCCCAGCTCGCCTACTCACCCCCCGCCGCCCACTCGCCTCCTCAGCCCCCCTGCCACCGGCTCACCGGCTCCCCCCGCTGCCAGCTCACCTGCCTGCCCGCTGCTGGCCTCTTACCTTCTGCCGTTGGCCCCGCCCCCTGCCGCTGGCTCACCCTCACTCCCCAGCCTGCCACTGGCCTCTTCACCAGCCCGCCCACCAGCCGGCCAGCCAGCCGGCCGTTGGCTTGCTCTACCCCACTGCTTGCCTACTCACCCCCCCGCGGGCCGCACAGTGAGCCGACCTACTCACCCCCCCACGGGCCGCACAGTGAGCCCACGCGGGCCGCATGTTGTGCAGGCCTGCCTTAAGAGAAAGAAAACTGATATCTCAGGGGAACATGATATTTCAGGAAGAAGGCAGAGGATGAGAAAAAGTTGTGCTATGGACAAAAGATGTAAGCAGTAAGGAGATGAACAAAATGTTGGCTAGGAACAGCCTGTTCTCTTTCCTTGCCAATGGCCAAATCCTGAACTGCTGGCTGCAGTTGAGGCCTGAGGCTGAGAAGTGCTAATTATCCACTGCAGAGTGCCCTCCGGAAGTCAATGGGAATCACGCATATACACTGGATGCAGATTTCAGCCCTTGAGTAAGGCAGCTGAAGTTGTGAGGACTTCAGGTTCTTGCCCCTGAAAATTATATGGAGTTAATGGAGTCATGAATTTACATTCAACTAACTCATATTGCATTTTTTAAATGTGTGGGCTAAGAAGGTACATCACATTGTCGAGGCAGGTTATAGCAACAACCTGAATGTGAGATTTGGCTCTGGGCATGGAATGAAAAAGGATAGAGCTTGGAGCTTCTTAAGAGGAAGTAGCACCAGGATTTGGATACGGCATTGGAGTGTGTGAGAGAGAGAGAGAGGAGTGGAGAAGGGGAGAGGGAAGAGTTAAAAAGAATCCCCAGATCACTGACCTGAAGGACTGGGAGGATGGTAACATTGCTGCCCCAAGTGTTCAACAATCATGAGTTAGGCCTCCAAAAAATCACCAGACTGGCTTAAAAATCTCAAGATTGCAAACAAATCATAACAGTTGAGTTTATTTTATTTGTCTTCTGGGTTTGGGGGTGCATTTGGCTCATGTTTTCAAACTTTTCTCTGTGAAGCTAGAAACTTACATTTTAAAACTGAAAGTTGATAGTCTCATTGTCACAGGATTCCAGGAGCTGGGACTTTTAAAAAGGCACCAAATATTGTGAGACTGGCAATAAAATGAAAATCACTGGCAGCACTGGGATGGCAACATTGTCAACAGTAACAGAGAAAGGGGAAAACTGGAGAAGGTTTGGCTAGGAAGATAAGGAATTCATATTCCAGACTAGGGACCAGTCACCTAGAGTCCTGTCATTCTGCTCCCTGACTGGATAACTCCAAAAACTCAGAAAAGGCTTTCAAGATGAGTGCCAAACACTTCCAGTGTGAATACACATGCATAATACACACCATTCACTTGAGTACATATTCACACTGATATCTGTGATATTTTCTCCTATGGCCATCATCCTTGCAAACAAAAAATCACTCATAAAAACTGTTCATGAAAAGCAAAAGAAGATGCAACCAAAGTGAATTTGCAGTTATTATTCAAAAGAATGTTTGCAACTCTCTCTCTCTCTTTCACTCTCTCTCTCTCTCTAGATATATATATTTCTTGTATTTGCCAAAAGCTAGAACTCTAACTATTTGGGGAACAAAACAAAATGAATAAAGTAAACGAATTACACTGAAGAGAGCTACGGAAATTCAAAGTGTAAACAAAATTAGGATTCTGGGTTTTCTCCTTTTATCTTTTGAATTGTCTATCATGAGACTGGATTATTATTGTTTTATTGTCTGTTATTGTTCCAATCCCCACCAAAAAAAAAAAAAAGATTAGATTTTTAATACCTGCTATAATCTGTGAGTTTTGTATTGCACTCTGGCACTTTGTTCTTTTCAATGTTTTGTTTCTGACTCTCTAACAAATCCCTTCTCCTCTCAGCACTATTCAGATTATGGTTTTGAGGATGATGGGAAATAAAGTAAATTGTCATCGTCATCGTGGGAAGAGATGGAGTAAATCACCTAATCAGAATTTAGTGACAGTAGTGATTTCAACCAAGTTAGATACACAGCCCTACAGTTATTACCTAAGGTACCAAGATTTACGGGCTACACAGGGCTGGATGCCTAGGGGACTCTGGGTGCTCTCACACACAGTACTGTCCCTTTATACTTAATGATTGACACACCCTGTTTAATAAAACCCCTTGTTTCATCTTGCAGTGTTAATGGTTTGATAGCCACTAATGCATTAATCTTGATTCATGGCTCACTTTAAATATTTATATAGTACAAAATGCTTAAGTGAAGGTCAGTAGTAGACAAGACTTCAAAGAGTAAAACCACCTCCTGTAGGGCCTAACTAATTTTTGTCATTTTAGTTTAATTAAAGAGTTGTGGGGTGTGATAAGGCTCAAAGGAATACAGTACATAACAGCTGCAACTTAGGCAAATCTATCCAGCAAACAAAAATAAACATACCACAGTAGCAGTTGATTTACCAGCTACCAATAGGTTTGTATCACCAGCAAAAATATGCATGTATATTGTTCATAAGCATCATTTACCTGCATGCGCTGCAATAAAAAATTGTTTAGTGCTATTAACAAAAGACATCTCAAAGAATTTAATATTCAAGTAAAATTAAAATATCACCAAATAAGTAAATATTAAGGGTAAAGCTGCCCTGAGATGTGGTTGTGATAAAAATGGGTACAGGGTGCAAGATTTTCCCCAGGCCTCCAGTGCACGTGTTCAGCAAAAGAATACGAGTCCCCCTGAGGACTCCTTGAGTGCCATGAGTTGTCACTGTGCACCTCCCACTCTGCCTTAGCTATTCTCTTCTGTGATGGCAGAATGGCTCAAAGAATCCATTCCAAGACTGGTCCGCTCCACTTCCCTCAGCTAAATGGCCCTAAACTCTAAACAAGGGAAGAATCCCCCTCCCCACCAGCCCCGTGCACCAAGCTGAAATCCTTCACTCGAGAACAACTGTAGCCCCATAGTTGCCAATCTCCATGGCAGAATGCCATTAGAAGCTGCCAGATAACCTCAAAAGGCCATCAAATTAAATGATGGATCAAACAGCAGCCCCATCTCGAATAGCTATACAAAAATACGGGGGGCGGCTGGCCTCTGCCGCGGGAGAGCAGCGCTGCGCGACCCCGCTCAGCCAGGGCAGGGCAGCGTTACCGGCTCCTGGGGAGGGCGGCCGCTGCCCGCGGGGGAGTGGCAGGGCCCCGCTCCCCCGGCTCCCTGCCCCAGCTGCAGCCAGGGGCAGCTGGCCGCTGCCGCGAGAGAGCAGCGCCGCGGGACGCCGCTCCCCGCTCAGCCGACTCCCTGCCCCGGCTGCGGCTGGGCAGGGCAGCCAGGGGCGGCTCCACCCTTGGGGGGGGGCCCGTTGCCGTGCGACCCCGCTCCCCGCTTAGCCGGGGCAGGGCAGCGTTACCGGCTCGGCGGGGGGGAGGCGGGTGGCCGCTGTCTGGGCCGCCCCTAATAGTTTGCCGCCCCAAGCACCAGCTTGTTCTGCTGGTGCCTGGAGCCGCCCCTGCTGGCTGGAACTTTGAGACTCCTCCAATACACATCTCAAAGCTTGTGGCCATTCTCCTGGCTACTCTAAGCAGCATCCGTCTGATTGAATATGGAACAGTTTCCACTTGGAGCATTTCCACATGGGTTGTTGGTCAGAGGATGTGGTGAAGCTATAAAAAGGTGCCTGAAATAATTGGGGTATGTGAAGGAAACATCCTACATACTCCCCTTTTCCCTGCCCATTATAGCTGAGCTGTTTCCGCAATTTTTTCCTCCTCTCTACACCATGCATTTATGGAGCAGAAGAAGCAATTTAGTCAGTACTGTATTTAATTGTTTAAAGTTATTCCATAACCACAATTGTACAGCCAAAGATACCGCATTCCCTGTCTCCAAAGATGCATTTTCAGGGAGAGAGAGGAGTAGTTTTGAATGTCATCTGCAAAACAATAATAAAATAATCTATAAAAATTTGCTCTGAAAATATGATTAACGGCATGAGATCCAAGGTGAAATCATGTTGCCTTAAAGCTAATTCTATATAATTTGGTTTAAAACAGCAAGTTGTATCTGTATTCTAAGATGTGCAGCCACCTTTATTGTTATAGTTGTGCAAAGCATACTCTTCTCTGTACAGCCTGATGGATCTGCAGTTAAAGGCAATTTTCATTGTGCTGAACCGTAATTCTGGCTATTGTAAAATTAGGAAGAATAAGCTCTCTTACTCCTGAGCCAAGTATCTACATGAAAATAAATGTGAGACTGTGATTTTCTAAACATTGGAAATAGGTTTTTAAATACGAATGTGATTAAAATGAATTTATTGCAACTTTGACATTTTATTTTCCATGCCTCCTTGAATACTTAATTCCTTTTTCTATGAAGGTATATGTAAAATAAAGAGCGCTGCAAAATGGGCTCTTTATTTTATCTCAGCAGTTCCATTATAATTAAACGCAGTCACATACTGGCAAAAGTAATGACCACCATCTGCTCAAATACATGGCTAGTCTGTCCTTCGCCCCAAATCACAAATCTCCAGCAAATTACCCATTACCAGCGGATTCTCCAAAGCACCATATGAACAATCTGAATATCCAACATGTTTGCTACAGATGAGTGCTAATGCATATGGTCTCTAAAATGCTAGCACATTTGAAGATACTCCAGTGTGTGTGTATATATGTCAGAGTTAAGGTTGCCCATTCAACACATGGGCATATGCATTAAGATACATGATTATATCCTTTTTTTCTCCATAGGGCCCCAGGACTCATTCAGTCCACAGGGTGGATGAAGCTCACTGAATGAGCTACTATACAACAGTTAGTTTTATTCTCTGTATGTCCCCCTACTGTATTTACTGCACACCATTCAAATCCTGTTCTGAATACAGAATGATTAATTTCCTCACGGGCTTTTCAACGCTCATCACCCTAGCATCTGAGTGCTTCACAACATTAAGAAACAAGTATCAGAGCCGTGTTAGTCTGGATCTGTAGAAGCGACTAAGGGTCCTGTGGCACCTTATAGACTAAGAGAGGTATTGGAGCATAAGCTTTCGTGGGTGAATACCCACTTCTTCGGATGCAAGCAGTGGAAATGTCCAGAGGCAGTTTATCTTCACAACACCCTTGTGAGGTAATTTGGTATTATGCCCATTTTAAAAATAAGGAACGCAGGCACAGAGGCATTAATGTGAAATTTGGGGTGTCCAATTTAAGATGCCAATGGCCTGATTTTTCACAAACCTTAGCATTTTACAGAACTTGCTATGTTTAGCGCACACCTCCTATTGACTTCAGCTGCAGTTATTTGCAGAAGTGCTGAGCACAAACCAGACCTACGTGGGCACCCAGAAAATGAGGAATTCTGTTAGTGGCCAGAGAACAGTTAGCAAAAAGTTTGTTTAAAACACTTGCCCAACATCACAAAGGAACTCTGAGGCAGAGGCAGATAGAATCCACTTCTTCAGGACAGCATTTCACATGCAGGAGTGAAATTAGGAAGGCCAAATCACACTTGGAGTTGCAGCTAGCCGGAGATGTTAGGAGTAACAAGAAGGGTTTCTTCAGGTATGTTAGCAACAAGAAGAAAGTCAAGGAAAGTGTGGGCCCCTTGCTGAATGAGGGAGGGAACCTAGTGACAGAGGATGTGGAGAAAGCTAGTGTACTCAATGCTTTTTTTGCCTCTGTCTTCACAGACAAGGTCAGCTCACAGACGGCTGCACTCCGCAGCACAGTATGGGGAGGAGGTGAGCAGCCCTCTGTGGAGAAAGAAGTAGTTCGGGACTATTTAGAAAAGCTGGACGAGCACAAGTCCATGGGGCCGGATGCACTGCATCCGAGGGTGCTAAAGGAGTCGGCCGATGTGATTGCAGAGCCATTGGCCATTATCACTGAAAAATCATGGCAATTGGGGGAGGTCCTGGATGACTGGAAAAAAGCTAATGTAGTGCCCATCTTTAAAAAAGGGAAGAAGGAAGATCCAGGGAACTACAGGCCAGTCAGTCTCACCTCAGTCCCTGGAAAAATCATGGAACGGGTCCTCAATGAATCAATTCTGAACCACTTAAAGGAGAGGACAGTGATCAGGAATAGTCAGCATGGATTCACCAAGGGCAAGTCATGCCTGACTAACCTAATTGCCTTCTATGATGAGATAACTGGCTCTGTGGATGAGGGGAAAGCAGTGGATGTGCTATTTCTTGACTTTAGAAAAGCTTTTGATACAGTCTTCCACAGTATTCTTGCCAGCAAGTTAAAGAAGTATGGGCTGGATGAATGGACTGTAAGGTGGATAGAAAACTGCCTAGATGGTCAGGCTCAATGGGTAGTGATTAATGGCTCCATGTCTAGTTGGCAGCCAGTATCAAGTGGAGTGCCCCAAGGGTCGGTGCTGGGGCCGGTTTTGTTCAATATCTTCATCAACGATCTGGAGGATGGTGTGGACTGCACCCTTAGCAAGTCTGCAGATGACACTAAACTGGGAGGAGTGGTTGATACGCTGGAGGGTAGGGATAGGATACAGAGGGACCTAGACAAATTAGAGGATTGGGCCAAAAGAAATCTGATGAGGTTCAACAAGGATGAGTGCAGAGTCCTGCACTTAGGACGGAAGAATCCCATGCACTGCTACAGACTAGGGACCGAATGGCTGGGCAGCAGTTCTGCAGAAAAGGACCTAGGGGTTACAGTGGACGAAAAGCTGAATATGAGTCAACAGTGTGCCCTTGTTGCCAAGAAGGCTAACGGCATTTTGGGCTGTATAAGTAGGGGCATTTCCAGCAGATCGAGGGACGTGATCATTCCCCTCTATTCGGCACTGGTGAGGCCTCATTTGGAGTACTGTGTCCAGTTTTGGGCCCCACACTACAAGAAGGATGTGGATAAATTGGAGAGAGTCCAGCGGAGGGCAACAAAAATGATTAGGGGGCTGGAGCACATGACTTATGAGGAGAGGCTGAGGGAACTGGGATTGTTTAGCCTGCAGAAGAGAAGAATGAGGGGGGATTTGATAGCTGCTTTCAACTACCTGAAAGGGGGTTCCAAAGAGGATGGATCTAGACTGTTCTCAGTGGTAGAAGATGACAGAACAAGGAGTAATGGTCTCAAGTTGCAGAGAGGGAGGTTTAGGTTGGATATTAGGAAAAACTTTTTCACTAGTAGGGTGGTGAAGAACTGGAATGGGTTACCTAGGGAGGTGGTGGAATCTCCTTCCTTAGAGGTTTTTAAGGTCAGGCTTGACAAAGCCCTGGCTGGGATAATTTAGTTGGGGTTGGTCCTGCTTTGAGCAGGGGGTTGGACTAGATGACCTCCTGAGGTCCCTTCCAACCCTGAGATTCTATGATTCTATGAGCATTCCACCAGCCTTAGCCATGAGAACATCCCTTCTCTTTCTGCAATCCCCTGCCTCATTTACTGCAACAAATGATGCAAGAGTCCCACAGACAACAGCCCCATTCACTACACAACCCGATTTATTCCCAGAGCACCATTCTTGAAATGTGCACAATGAGAGCAGGGTTCTGCGGAACAAGCAACATGGGATCCCGAATTAAAGACTATCATAAAATAGCTGAATTAAGGTTAGATGGGAAACCTTAGTTCCTAACTTTTTGAGTACTCAACTTTTCAATTTTAATATTCTTATAATGGTGTATTTGTGTGAAACTTCCTAGATTTTTAAAAAAGCAAACTGAAAAAAGAGGAAAACCATCATGTGGAACTGTATTGTTTCCAAATGATTCATCAGTAGGTTTGGATATTCAGACACACAGCACAAGCCTTTGCACTTGAGCTAAGGAAAGTGATAACTGTAGGAAGTTGTCATCCTCTATGCTAGAGGGAGAGGAGAGACACATTTTGCTAGTGGGTTTCAGAAATATTTGCTAATTGCAGAGGAATGTGGAGACGCAGGAATCACAGCTTCTGTTCCAGGATCTGTAGGGAGCATGTTCTAGTACTCTCAGACTCTTCTGCTCCTGTCTGTCCCAAGCCTGACACCTTCTTTCCCTGGCCCCTCCAGCCTGTCTTCGTTGTTTGTCTGTCTGTTTTTCATACTTACAGCACCCCCACACCCCCGCCCATCACCAATGTTCCCTCTAATTTTTGACAGGCCGTGTGTGCAAAAAATGTCTTCTGTGAAAATTTTTGACAGGTCGCGTGCGCAAAAAATGTCTTCTATGCAAATTGTTGTGCTTCTGTACAAATGTTTGTGCGCGCAGTGTTTCGCCATGTGCGTGGGGTTTAGGATCTGTGTGCGCGCACACACGCGCACAGCTTAGAGGGAACAGTGATCACCATAATAGCTAAGTGCCTCGCAATGTTTAATGTATTCCTCCCATCAACACCCTGTGAGGTAGGTAAGGACTACCCTTGTTTTACTGATGCAGAACTAGGGCACAGAGACTAAGGGTGTGTCTTCACATTAGGTGTAATTCCCAGCTCAAAGAGGCACATCCACGCTAACTCTGATTGAGCTAGCATACTAAAAACATAGTGTACCTGGGGTGGTGCAAACAGCAGGAGGGGCTAGCTGAAGATGTGCGTAGCATCTTGGATGGGACTGTACTCAGGGCAAGTAGCTCCTCCTGCCACTTGCGCTGCTGTGACTACCCTCTATTTGTAGCGCACTAGCTCAATCAGAGCTAGCATGGGCATGTCTCCTCAGGCTGGGAATCACACCTACAGCTCGAAGTGACTAACCCAAGGCCACTCAGGATGCCTGAGGCAGAGCAGAGAATTAAACCCAGGTCTCCCAAGTCCCAGTCTAGAGCTCTAAAATCTAGACAATCCTTCCTCTCTTACTCCAGTCTCAGCATCGCTCTACCCCCCTGCCAGCCTCAGCTCCTCGTCCCAGTCACCCCTAGACACACCCCTTGGGTGCTCTTCACAGTCCGTCTATCCCTCCCACAGCCCACCTTTGGCTCCTCATCTCCATTCCCCTCTACACAGCTTGACATCCCAGTTCCCCACCACCACCCTTCCTCAGCTTCTCCTCCCAGTTTTCTCTTCACACCATATTCCAGTCTCCCAACCTTGCTAATCCTCCTCAGGTTCAATTCCTCACCTCGGCGTTCCAGGGCAGCTGCTTCTTTCTCCCTGCTGTCTGGATGCCAGCAGGGGGAGCACTGTCTCCCAGCTCTCAGTTTTTGTTCCTGGTGCCACAGTGGCCCCCGAGAGCAGCAACTGCAGGGAAAGTCCTACTCAGCCACAGCAGCCCTGGGATGGAGCATGCTCAGTCACTGTGTGAGATGGGGCACACACAGTGCGGTGACATGTAGAAGTTATGAGGCAATGGAGCATGCTCAGTGCAGGTGGAATCTTCAAAGGACTTAGAAGCCAAACTAACAAGTCTCTGCCGAACAGTGCGACCAGAGATTTTTCAGAGGTTTATAACTTCGCCTGTGAATTTTCACAGGGATGGCAAAAGGCACATCCCTGTCACTGAGAGGACAGACTGCCCATGCCCTTGACAAATTTCAAATCACTGCTCCAAAGCATAGAGGTGCCAGAGCTTCTCAACAAAGTGGTTGTAAGAAGGTTTTTAACATAGGGAAAACAACATCCCCCCCCCACCCCACAACCCCATTCTGAGAAATGGCTGCACCATTTTAGCTGAAACTTTCAACAAAACTTTAGACTGAGGCAGATACCGGGCATGGAAAATTTCAACCCAAGCCAATGAAGTGTGGCAAAGACATAAGCTACTGAAAACAGGGTCTTATAATGCAAAGTGTTTGAGCTACTTTAATTGTAGGCATCGATACCTGTGCCACCGATAATATATAACAGTAGCTTCATTTGGGGAGTAAAATTTCCTCAATATTAGTAGGGAGAATAAACCTACCTAAAGAAAAATGTGTTTTCTCCCAAAAACTACTCAAATGTTTAAACAAATGTTCAGCTGGAGAATAGCTAAATTATGCATTCTTAGATGCTATATTATATAGTCTCCCGCCTACTTTACTAGTACCATGGTAATTTGCTTTTGTACAAGCTACATTTTTAAAACCATCTTCAAATCACTTGACTTCCTAATTGTTGGAATCAGAAAATAGCAAGTTAGGGAAATTCTTTTAGCTTCCCCATGAGTAGTTAAAAACTTAACCAGGCCTTTGTGCTGGTCTGGTGACAACACAGTGCTTGTACATTCCGCCTTTTGAACTCTGGCCTACCCTGGTTACTGGTGGGTTCTGGATACACAGCTCTATACACACAGAGGGACAGACAGGCCGTGCGGGCCAGAACCTTGGAATGGAGAGGGAGAAAGCCACCATCAAAGCTCTAATGTTAAGACGCTGGATAGATCTGAATATTTACAGTACACATTTTAAAAAAAGCATGCTTGCAAAAGTTTAAAAGACCTACCACATGCATTGATGCCAGGACTGTGCTCATGCAAAACTCCGTGCATCCAGATGCCTGACTCATACACCTGCCTTGAGAAACATGGGCCTACATCTTTAGATATAGGGGACTCTGTGCTGATCAGTCTACAGACAACTGCTAAATGAGCATTGCAGCTGACTGGAATCCTCTCCCTCTCCACTGACTATTTTTTGGGGGCCATGCTGTAACAGGACCTTCTGTGGGTGCACAAGGGGAGTGTCCCAAGGAGCTTCCCCACAGTGCATACTGTGCTCAGGGAAGCACAGAGATGACTCCCTCATTGCACCCTGGGGAGGGGGGGGCACATATTCCCAAAAGAGGTGCAAAGAAGAGGGGGCATGACCCCCTATGGAGAACAGGTTGCACCATCATCTCCATGTGCAACAGGCAGCTTGTGCACAATCCTTCCCAGGCCTCCCCCAACATGGCTGCTGCAGCTCAGGACCACCTCCAGCACAGACCAGTGGCTAAATGCCACAGTTTAACCCGTGGCAACTAGATCCTCATTATCAGAAATAATAATGGTCCAAACTCAGTTCTGATGTAACTTCATAGAAGTCAATGGAGTTACCTTAGGCATGAACTACTGAATACGATACTACTACTGATATTGCATTATTCTTTCTATAGAGCCTTCCATCGGAGGAGCTCATTTACAAAGATGAATGATTTAAACCTCACAATATTCCTGTGAGACAGATAGTGTAATGATTGGCTAAAGACAGCATCTGAGTATAATGTGCCTTCTCTGAGCTAAACAATACAGAGCACTAAAGAAATGCCAGTCCATCAGGTTGCACATGCAAATGGATCCTTCTGCTTGCCTGAGTTTAGTTAGAAAATTATTACTCTCACCTCCTAGCACTAGATCTTTAAAATCCTTTCCACTTTGGAAAGTTAGTTTAAGTGAAAAGATTTCCTTGTTGTTGTTGAAGTCATGACCATACTGAACAGATTTTCATACATTTCTAATGAATATACTAAGGGATAGATTCTGCAGCCCTTACTCTGAATAACTCCCCTTGGAGATCACTGGAAGTTATTCCACAGTAAGGAATGCAAGTCCAGACTATATATCTATATGGACTGATCTTGATATCTGTGTGTGTGTGTGTGTAAGTAAACACACACCGGGCTTGTCGAGGCAACAGTAGCGTGCGGCAGGCTGGGGTGTAAACCTAGAGCGCTCTAGGCATGCTGCACATGAACTGTCCGTGTGGACCCTGCTCTGCACACATCACATTTTGCTGAACTGCAAGACTTCTTGCATCACTACCTAAGCATTGATCTCATATCGCCTCAGTCAATTATGTATTAAGAATCATACTTAGCACTTATATACAATAATGACTGACATTTCCACAGTGCTCCACAAATAAACAGTTACTAATTAACACTATATACCTCTCGTGTCAAAGGACTCCAATACTCCTTCAGATCAGTAACTACGTATTAGATGCATTTTACAGGTGGGTAAAGTGAGGCAGAGAGGCCTTTCTTCAAGTACATATTAATTATTAGGAAATAAAAATTTAATTCATCCCCAGCATGGGTGTGTTAAATTGCATTCATTTTTTTCATGACGGAGTCCAATTCTTGTCAGTGTTGGGGCCTGATCCTTTAGTCCTTCCTCTTGTAAGTAACACCATTTATTTCCATGGGAGGAAAGCTACAGGATTAGACCCTTCTTTCCTACCAATATCCTCCTTCATACAGGATACAGGCGACCCATTCTCCCTGCTCAGAATTAGTGATGATCGGAGGTTGCATAGACAAATGAAATATTTCTGTAATAAATTAAGTGAAGTTATATGGCTTCAGCATTTCATTTGAAGTGAGAAAAGTAATTTTTTCCTCATAGCTGAATATCCTCCTGGATTTGAATTGTCACCCCTTACATAGAACAAGTGGGCATGGGATGCATTATATGCACTGAGAAAAACATAAGGTTATGCAGATGGGATTAATCTAATTGTTCTTTAGATATAATGACAGTTTCACAGAAATTCTGCTTAAAACACATCTGATACTAAATAAGATTACTAATATCAAATGCTAGCTGCTCACAAATTGCAGTTTGAAATGTTTGGCACATTTTTAATGGTCACATAAATGAAAATTATACACTCTCTTTGAATCAATTTTTCCTAATTAGATGCAAACACTACCTCTACTTTTATCAGTGAAAATGAAGACTATTTCAACTGTAGAATACAATATACAGTGTCTGCTTACTACAATTAATTATTAATTTATTATTATTATGTTGTCTAATGAACGTAGTAGATATGAGATGATATTGGTAATGGCATACTGAGCATTTCAACTGTCAGTCATTGATTTGAATCCCAGCTAAGGCCTCCTACCTGCAAGCTCCTCTGCATTTCATTACGGGTTAAGTCATGCATGTTTAGGGGCCCCACTGACTTTAATGGGGCTCTATGCAGATGAACACATCCTATGACATGGTCACAAGCAAGATCATGCTGGAGGGCCCTCTCTGTTGCAAACAGCACCTACCCAAGATCACACAAGACATCTATGGCAGAGCCAGGAATTGGACACAAATCTCCTGGGGCCCAGTCCACTGCCCTAACCACTAGACCACCTTCTCTATATAAAATTTCTAACGCTATAAAGGGGCACCATGAAAGCTGATCTAAGAATCCCTTGCTGTCAGTTTTGAGTAATGAAACACCAAAAAACCCTATTAAATTAGAATTGAATGTAAAAGATGTACAGTACTGCATGTCTAGCATCGACAAAACAAGTTGTGAGTAATACAGTGGGAGTAACTGTCACGGCCTTAATATCTGCAACAGACAAGAAGGCCATCATTCTTTCCCTGGAAAGGGAAGTAAAGCATACAGTTTTATTAATTACTTAACATTTTTTGTAGCATGTTGTATTGCCCATGTGGGAAAACATATGCTGGAAGAAACACAAATGAAGCATCACACAGCTAAGCATCAGACAGCAATTAAATCCAACAAGAAAATAATAAGCCATGGATGGACACTTTTTAGTGTAATTACCAAACCAACTCATATTTCACCAAAAAGAGCCCAAAGTGCTTTGCGAGCTGCAAGCCCACCCGTGCTCCCCCTACACAGTTTTTCCTTCATAAGGACTTGGAAGTCCGGTGAGTACGTGCTGGAGAGTCCCCCTAATTCACCTCCAGGGAAATGGCAGGGCGGTCACCCATGAAAGGGTGAAGAAGGCTCTCTAGACAGCCCCTAGGGGGAAGGCATTCACAGTGCCCATTGGTTCCACTCTTCCATCATGGCAGTGCTACCATTTAGTAGTCACGCAGCTTCCCTCCTTCACCAGTGGCTGCATTAAAATCCTTTCCGCAGAAGGGTTCAGAGTCCTGTAGGAGCGGTGACTGCTAGTGTGATGGTAGTAACTGGCAAGCAGACTTCCACTAGGAAATCGTTCCACACCTAAAAGGAGCATGGTGTATCCTGAAGCGCCTTCCCATCCCTACCCGCAGTTCCACAAAACAGAGCCCCTACCCTACAGCGGGGCCTCAACAAGGTCCAGATGCCAATGCAATAATGCAGGAAAATCATGTTTCTCCCCCCTTACTTGCTAATCCAGTATCACCAACCTAAAGTGACCACAAATCATGAGTCAGGCCCCCAAAAATCATGAGACTGGCTTAAAAGTCCTGAGGGTTTTTTTGACTGTTTTTTATTTTTGATTTTTTAAAATATAAATAATGAATCCCCCCTGCACAATTCCCTGAGGAGTTTGAGTAATGCCCCTAAGGTGTCACTCCCACAAAAGGAAAATCCTAATGTGGTAGAGAGTGGTAACTCTTGATGAGTGGCAAGTACAGCTCTGAGAACCAAGCATTCACCGGTATCAGCTATCAACCCTTACTGGGCGGTGGAGCATTTCAAGGGGGGCAGCGTGACGGTGTGCAGGGTGTTAACAGGTGAGTCTACACTCTGATCACCCTGGCACTAATTGGCTCCCCAGAAAGGTCTAATTGGGGAAGGAAATGTAATTAGCAGGCTGGATGAGCTAAAGAGCCAATCAGGCCATCAGTTTAAAACTGATAAGAAAGGCACAGGAAGGATGTGGGCTAGCTGAGCCCAGAGTCCGCAACATCTCCAGGAAAGGAGACCTCTTGTCTTGGGAAAAGGGCGGAGGATACAAAGGACATTGTTTGCTGTGCAAAACTGAACAGGTGTTGGTGGAGGGAACATAAACAGCATGGCGTGGATACCCAACCAGTGGAGTCTGAGCAGGTTTCTGTGGTGCAAGAAGGAAGGAGCGGACTATGCTCTGCTACAGGCAGCTTTTGCCCCGAGAGTAGGAAATGGCTCTCAAATTCAGGTGGATTGGGCTTGGAAGCTTTGGATGGCAGCTGATCTAGGAGAAGGTAAACACCAAATGAATACCGCTGCAGGGTCAACAAAGAGGGGCAGTGATGCCGGACTATTTGTCTCCTGGGTTCTTTATGGATCATGGATTCTTCACACTTGAGTCATTTAAAACATGCTTCTGCATTCAAAGTAATGACATGCCGTCTTCTGGGCAACAGAGACAAACTGGCAAGGATCTGGGAATTGCAACCTGGAACATAGGTTCAGTTACAGGCAGGTCAGGAAAGGTGGTGGAGGCAATGGTTAAAAGGAGAACCCATATCCTATGTCTGCAGGAAACTACAGGATGTGGTGGCAAAGATAAAATATTGAAAGATGGACTTAAAATATTTTGGCCTGGAGGAAAAAAGAAAATGAATGGGGTAGCTATTATCTTGAGTCCGGAGACTGCTCAGGGTGTCATGAGGGTGGCAAGAAGAGGAGACTGATTGACAGCAGTATGGTTGATAATAGACAGAAGGGTTATATGTGTGATGTCAGCATATGCTCCACAACAAAGTAGACCTATGGAAGAGCGGGAGAATGTTAGAAAGAAGCTGGAAGAGTTGGTAGTTATGGTTGAGAATAACATATTGCTATGGTTGGTGGCAATTTATAATGCCATGTTGGTAGAGAGCCCAGCAAGAGTGGTGGGTAAATATCGCTTTGGTAAAAGAAATGCAGGAGAGAAATGAGTTGAGTTGTGTTTCTTTAACAGGTTTTCAGCTGTGAAAACATGATTTGAAAAAAAAGAATCTCACAAGGTGATGTATTACAGTAGAAAAAGTAAAGCCCAGGTGGATTATATTTTGATAAAAAGAGAACATATGAAAATGGTTAAAGATGTGAAGATTATACCAATCACTGAATAAGGCTACAGCTACACTACAGCCTGGTTCAATGCTCTGAGATTGATCCACCGGCAGTCAATTTAGCGGGTCTAGTGAAGACCCATCAAATCGACAGCAGATCGCTCTCCAGTCGACCCCTGTACTCTACCCCCGATGAGAAGAGTAAGGTAAGTCGACGGGAGAGTTTCTCCTGTCAACCCCCCATGGTGTAGACCCCACACTAACTCGACCTAAGGTATGTCAACTCCAGCTACGTTATTCACATAGCTGGAGTTGCATAGCATAGGTCGACTTACCGCAGTAGTGTAGACATAGCCTTAGATGAAGAAGGTAAAGCAACTGGTGAAGATGAGATAACTGTTGATATGATTGAGGTAGTTGGAGATCCTAGAGTAAAGTGGCTTCATATATTACTATGTGTTTGTTAAGCTAGGATACCAGATGACTGGAGAACAGGATTGATTTTGCCTCTTTGGAAAGGTAAAGGTGACACTAATGAACCAAATACTTATCAGGGCATTACCCTGTTCAGTGAGCCTCTCAAAGTCTTTGAGAGAGTTTTGGAGGCAAGGTGGAGGCAAATATAGGACAGGGAAGGAGGAAGGGAAGAAGTACTATAGATGCAATATTTGAGTGAGACAGCAATTTGAAAGATAAATGGAGGTCGTAACTCCTACGTAGCATTTATTGATCTTGAGAAAGCATATGACTTGATTCTGTGGGAGCAACTATTTGGAGTATTGAGACGGATGGGGGGGACTTCAAGAAGTGGAGTTGATAGAGGAGCTGTGTTGAGGGTGAACAGCTAAGGTGGTAACAGTACATGGAATTTCAGAGAGTTTTGAGGTGGTGGTGGGATTGAGACCAGGCAGTACACTGAGTCTACTTCATCCCAGTTATGGAGTTCATTAGTAGGAGACCCATGCCTGTGAAGACAGAGCAAACTAAATGTATGCTGACAATCTGGCCCTATTGGCTGACAGCAAAGAGGAACTGGTAAACATGGTATCAGAGTGGGCTTCTGTGTCAGACCATGGTTTGAAAGTAAACACAAGGAAAACTGAAGTTATGGAAGTAGGGAAGGCTGATTTTTCAGGAGACAAGCTGAAACAGAAACAAGAATTTGTGTACTTGGGAAGTGCACTTAGTGCCAGTGGAGAGAGATCTGGAGAATTAAAAAGAAGAACCCAGTGTGCATGGGCAGTAATGAACAAGGTGGCAGGAGTTCCGAGGGACTGGCAATTAAGTAATAAACTGAAAGGAAAAGTCTATGCTGTGTGTTGTTGTCCCTACCTGCTCTATGGTTTGGATATGGCGGGTTTTACGGATATGGAAGAAAAGACTACACAGGTAGTAGAAAATATTATATTGAGGGGAATGGCAAGCAAGTGGTAGGCAGACATGTGCATGGAGGAAGTTAGGGGGAAGATAAACTTGGGACTGTCAGTGATAGGTTTCAGAGTGCACGTTTGCGGTGGGCTGGACATGTGATAAGAATGGGAGAGGAATGAACAGCAAAGAAAACATGGGAGGAAGAGGACAGCAAGAAAGGATGTGGAAGACTGAGGATACGATGGAAAGAGAGAACTCTGAAGACACAAGGACTGGAACACCAAGACCTACAAACCTGTGCCACGGAGCACAAGGAGTAGCGAAAGATCATGGGCACCTCCAACCCCGAGCTGAGAAGTGAAGTGCAATAGTGAATTTTGATATTTGCCTTCTGGTTTTGGGGCCTTTAGAGTGCACTGTCTTGGTTCTTTTTAATGGAAGCTGAGGTTTTCATATAGTCACTCACAGCCGAGAGCTGCGGCTTTAAGCAAACACCAAATATTGCCAGACTTGTGATAAAATCGCATGAGGTTACAACACTGCTAACCACCACTCTTAGTAGCGGGGGGTTGTATGTGGCCCTGTCTTCCTAGAAAGATAAGAAGTAACTCAACAGTTACTATATTGGCCAGCCAACTCTGGGGTGTAATATGGCAGTCAATAGAACACTCACTGGACCTCAGCTGAAATTTAGCAAAGATATGGGAAGTATATATTACCCTTATATTTTTGGGAGTGGGAAGGGTGGGGAGGAAAGCCATGGATCTTTAAAAAGCTGGGCAGGAACAAGGGTTTTACATCTCATCTGAAAAATGGCACCTCCATCGGCAAATGCCAACTAGCATTACGCTGGCCCACTGACTCAATAGAGAATCAGAGGGAGCAATGAGGGACCAGGAGCAAGTAAGAGGCTCTTCACGTCTGGAACAGTGATGACAACTCTTGCCATTTCTGTCCTACACCTTTCACAATGTTAAATGCACTAAATCATAAACGCTGCTTCTAGCAACAACTGGGCTTTTCTGGGCACTGATGAAACCTCTTTTTCTTTAGTTTTAGAAACCTGTCATAAACACCAAGGTCATCCAGCAAAGTAACATTTAAATGTATCAGTTTGGGGAGAAAACCAGTGAGGCGTAGAGACAGCATGGACAGCTCCACCAGTCAGAAACACTTTATATCTAAACCATTAATCCTGAAGAAATTATTAGACTCAAAGGGCAGGTCTACACTACCCGCTGGATCGGCGGGTAGTGATCAATCTCTCGGGGGTCGATTTATTGCATCTAATCTAGACGCAATAAATTGATCCCCGAGCGCGCTCCTCGTCGACTCCGGAACTCCACCGCCATGAGAGGCAGAAGCAGAGTAAACAGTGGAGCGGCAGCGGTTGACTCGCCACCGTGAGGACGCCGAGGTAAGTCGACCTAAGATACGTCGACTTCAGCTATGTTATTCCCGTAGCTGAAGTTGCGTATCTTAGGTCAATCCCACCCCCCCACCCCAGTGTAGACCTGGGCATAGAAGCAAACCACTGTATAATTCCTCTTTATAATTCTGATGTGTGATTTTTATCCCACAGATACTCCTTCACTCTTAGTTTTGATTAGATTCTGGTTAATTTTTAAGATATGTATATTGCCTTCTTTTGGTATGTCCCATATCTCATTATCGTTTTTTCTGTTTATTCTGGAGGGGAGGTGATTAAGTGGTATTTATTTTGGCAGAACCCTAGGGAGCAAATCCTAACATTTACTTCACGGGTGTAATTCTATGGTAACTCCATTGACTTTAGTAATGGAGTAACAGAGACTGGAAGTTGACCCTACCTATTTATTTTGACTGGAATGTTATTTTTCTAACTCTTTTAGCCATTTAAAATGTTTGTTTGGCTTTTCTTACTTAGATCCATGTTTAAAATAATGCACAGTTTGGTAAATCTGGAAAATCACCTTATATTGAATGAAATCATTTAATTTAATGCAGTTAATTTGCAATCAATAATGTAGTTTAATCAATTCCTTAATTCCTCTATTTCTTGAAATAGGGGAGTAGAATTGCTTGCTACAGCTGGGTCCTGTGGGATGGTATGTAAAACACAGGGACTTTTTTTCCTACTTCGCCTTGTTAAAATAAGATTGATTACTGGAGGGAAATCCTCACTTTCAGGAATACTCAGTGGAAGCAAGTCAGATCCATAAAGAGCTGACACCTTTCACAGCTTCATTCCTCTGACTTTGGGCCTGATCTTTCAGTCAGTAGTCAGGCAAAACTCATTTTGGCTTCAGTGTGAGTCCTGTATAAGGATTTCATGTATGGCATTTATCATACCAGCTAAGATACTTTTATATGCCCTCCCCCACATTACCACAGTGCATGAATGCCTCACAATCTTTAATATATTTACCCTCACAACATCCCTGTGAGGTCATGAAGTGCTGTCCCTATTTTACAGAAAAGGGTCTGAGGCACAGAGACACTCAGAGTGAAATCACCAAGCTCCCATCAACTTCAGTGGGGCAAGGATTTCATCCTCAATGGCTTGCCCACAGTCAGACAGAAATTCTGTGGCAGAACAGCAAATTGAACCTGGGTCCCAGATCAGGGCTCTGACTACTGGACCATTTCCCCCCGCCCCACACACACACAGATAATCATTTGATACATTTTCTATCCACTTTATGATGGTTGATATTTTACATACAAGCAGGGGCAGTAAACATAAAGTAAGCATGCCGCCCCCAGCTCCTGCCACTGGCCCATGACTCCCACATCACCTGGGTGCTGGAAGATAGTGACAAGCCACATGCTGACTCAAGGGCTTCTCCCAGCTGTCAATCAGCCAGAACAGCTGTGTGAGTAAAGAGAATCACCAGGGCTGAGAGTTGCCCCATCCAAGGAGAGGGTGGCACCTACTGGGGAGAAGGCTCTTTCTTCTGCTTGGGAGATAAGGGCAGGAAAACTGATATAGCAGCCCCTTGATGCCAAGGTACAGATCATTATGTTTTTAATCCTTGTTGGAGAACCATTATAGTACCCCTCTCTCACTCAGCAGCTCCACCATTCCTCAGTAACCTCTTCAGGGCCTGTGTGGTGAAAACAAGGAACCAGCCTCTTTGGGACTGCTTTGAATTCCTGCTCACAGAGCAGCTCTGCATATCCAGACCACTAAGTGTACACAGTACTCTTCTGCCTTTGGATCAGCCCCTGCTCTGATACGGAGACAGGTGATGAGGTAGCTAGGGCCAGTAATAAGATGGCAGGCCAGGCTTCAGTCTGTGAAATGGTGATGCTCTTTCAATATCCCTGTGAGATTGTTAAAGGTTTAATGATGTAGGTTCTCCTTTTCAGAACTCCAACAGCTGCTCCTACTGAACTCACTGAGAGCTGTAGGGCACTCAACCTTTCTGAAAATCATGCCCATTTAGTCATTTTCTTAAAACCCCTGCTCCTGGAGTCATGTGATTATGTGAGAATCACAGCTTTCTTTTTTTACAGTAGGTTTCTTTCCCTCATGGTTGTGGAGATGTTTGAAAATGTGACCCAAGTGCATCCTTAAAGGCTCAAAACCAGAAGGCAACTAAAAAGAACACACATTTATCACTTTTCTTAAATTTCATGATTTGTAATCTTGTCCCATGGTGTTGCGGGGGACTGGGCTCCTGATTTTTGAACACATGAGGCTGGCAGCATAGTAACGTTTACAAAGCACTTTCAGGTCCTCAGATGGAAGGTGATTTGGAAATGCAAAGTATGGTTGATATTATACGTTTCTGGTGTGTGTAAATCCGTATTTTGGCACCAGGCTTAAGCCAGGTGGGGTGGAGCACAGAGGCTGTTGCTAGGCCATGAAAGAACTGCTAGTGCTTTTGGATCTTTTGTGCCTGCCGTTGCTGGGCCAGTGAAACACATTTTCCTCATTTTAGCATTTGAAGTCATTCCCCACAAGCCAGCCAGTGCTCTGCCTGGCAGTGTAAACATGTTGCAATTAGGGCTCTGCATGTGGGATCCAAAAGATACAAAGCCAGGAGGAACAATGTCAGCTTGCAACTGTAATGAAGTCATAGCTACTGCAATCTAGTGCTGTGCTGAATATAGTGCAAAGAAAGGGTGTTAAATTATTTCACCATGAGGTATTATTCCCAGCTACCCACTCTAATAGTTCACCCAGCAAGTGGACTTTCCAAGAGCCCTCTGCAGGTTGTAATGAGTTGCTTGGCTTCTGCTACCCTACGCCCAAGAGGAATGAGAGTAGACAATAAATGCATTACAAAAGCTTGTACATGCTGGATGCTCCATGCCGAATGCTGTGCAGCTAGCACAATCACTCTCCCATGCAGAAATACAATTTGCCTCATTGCCCAGTCCTGTGTCTCCAGTGACAATCACTGAATGTGGTGCTGGCATTGTGGAATGGCACTACAGTAACACAGCATTTAGAAACAAAATCCCTCCTTGTGAAATGATGATTCACATGGCACTAAGTCAAATCCCCTTTTCACATATTCTTTCCCCTCCTCAAACAACAGCTATTACACATTTGCCCCTGCAGGGGACTGACTAAAGGAGCATAACGACAACCACATGTAGCTTTGCTTTTAATCAAAATAATAATTTAAAAAAAAACCCTCTTTGTTTACTTGCTTCCATTGGATACCAGTTTTTGGCAAGCACTGCTGCCCAGATGAATTTAACAGCATGCTTAGACTTGAGCAGCGCTGACAAACGTGGTGCATGCTTATTATTAAAGTGTAAAAAACCCGGCCGGGGGAGCGGGGCGGCGGGCGGCCTTTTTTGCCTTGGGCGGCAAAAAAGCCAGAGCCGGCCCTGGTCCTGAGTCTGGTAAATCCAACAGTTCTGCGGGCTGTCAGAGGTGCACTTCAAATTGGATGTCTCTGTCTTGTCTCTTATACCTTGAAGTGTTTGCCAGGAGGTATATCAGGCTCCAACACCTCCTCCCTTTCTGGGTGCATTTCCTGACTAACCTGCTAGCAAATCAAACTCAATATATGCCTACAGTAATGTTTAAACACCACAACAGCTGCTCAAGATATTTTATTTAAAAATCATTAAAGATCAGCCCCCACATCGCGCACGTACACTAGCAAGAGTCACAGACCAAAACAGGATGGCTGTGAACCTTCCCCCCGCCCCCAAAGTCGCTCTAACACACAAAACTCTAACTGATGTCACAATGGCAATTGTACCTGTGGAATGGCTCTAGAATCTGGCCCTTTACTGAATACTTTGAGATTACTCCAGCTGCCCACTGCTTCCAATGGACTCAAAGCTTTGCACTCTGCACAATCCCTGCTCTCACTTCCACTGCACACATTTTGGCAATAGCACACTTTCAGGTTATTGACGTTTGTGTGAACAATGTAAGTTGTTCGGGAAGCCTGTGATATGGTAGAAATTAGACTTCTGATCTGTGCCCTATCCTAAATCTGTACCCATGACAGTGAAAAATGGGTTTATTTTCTGCCATTATAATACTCAGTGTACGAAGGCAACATTTATCGACCTTACCAAAGCTATGATACAATTAATGGCAATTTGGTTCCTGCAAAAATTCATGAGATTGACCCTACTTCATTAGTCTGAAGATCATTTTACAAACTGAGAGCAAAGTGCTGTGATTTAACAGATGAACTACAATAGCTGATTCATTTAATCTTATTTCGACTCCAACAAACCCAGTTACCTTTGGGAGATAATGCATTAATGAAACAACCACTATAAACGTATTGGTTCAAGATCAAAGAGAATTAGTATCTTTTCTTGAGATGTTTATTACAAACAGATCTCCTTGAGCTTCACTCTATTGATTCAAGCATTGGCTTTTAGATAGACAGGTAGATAGATGCAGCGGTTCATCTGATTTACATTCATCATATCATATGAATGTAAATCATTAGAATCAATTCATTCAAACACTGTTTTAGCTTTAATCTTGCATAAGAAACCTGAGCATATCCAGGGACAGATTGTGACAAGATGGTGGGAATGAAGGAACAAAGAGCCTCACCTACCCTTGTATAAAGGCTATGCACAGAATCACTCTTTACGCTCAGGGATGAAATCCTAACCCTACTAAATTCAATTGGAGCTTTGCCATTGACTTCAATGAGGCCAGAATTTTACCCCTGATGTGGAGGAGGCCAAGAGTGTATAGAACTAGCAGACATGGTGTTACTACAAAGGAAGGGACAGGGTCAGAGCTATGGTCTTGCCACCTTTCCACACAACGACCAGTTGGATGTGGGTATCCTGAGAAGAATGTGTTTCACTAGGAAAAAATGCTGCTGCATTAAGTTTTCATTCTCCTAGCTGGGAGAAAAGCAAAAGTAAAAGCTAGGATTTTCAAAGGCACTTAAGGAAATTACACACCCAATTCCCAATGGTGATTAAAGGAACTAGACTACCAAATTCTGTTGGCTTCTTTGAGAATCTGAGCCAAAACAAACAGTGTGATGCTCTTGAGAGGTACCCAGAGTTGTGAGGCACCTCATCACCAGCTGCCCTTAGCGTGAAGTCAACTGCTCTGTGCTTGCTGTGGATCAGCTCCCTGAAATCAGCAGCCCCTGACAACACAGCACAGGCCTCATTCTCTCTCTGTACACAGCAACCCCTGAGACCTTGGAGCGTTGTCTGCAGGGTCCAGCCCTTATCCACTGAATACTCACAGAACTACCAGGCCTGCTGTTCCCAAAGGAACAGTACGCACCAGTTTGTAAGATGCAGTTTAGGACAATCATTTTGCTTAACACTACGGCATTTAGATATATTTATAGTGAAAACCAGAACATGTTTATTTTCAAACAATAGAGATTCAAGTAATAGTGAGTAAGAATAACGGAAAGAAATGGTTATATATAAAGCAAAATCATAACACACTTTCTAGAGACTAAACTTAGCTAACAGGTTAACCTCCTGTCTAAAGGTGTTTTATTTCACCCAAAGTCCTCCGCAGTGTTTTCAGCCAAGCCCCTTTGAGACCCCCTTTTCATTAAGTAAAACCACTGTCCCTTTACTTCCTCGGTGAAGGGTTCATGGATGTTTTCTCTGCCCCCAAAATATAGTTAAGCCAACCTTTGAAGTGCACCTCCAGATAAGATTCTCTCCCCCCGCACCATTTTTTTCTTCCTGTTCGATTCTTTCTGAAGTTCTGACAATATTTTATTTGCATCCAGTTCAGATGGGTAATATGAAGCCCATTGTGAATGAGACAAAACTCAATTTGCATGAAAACAGATAGACGGATAAACATCACTTGTCTGACAGAAAACCTGCTGGTGATCAGTCTCTACATACTTTACAAACACATTTTCAGTATATATACATAATTCTTTACATAGTATTTGGACATGCAGTGTTGTAGCCGTGTTGGTCTCAGGATATTAGAGAAATAAGGTGGGCGAGGTAATATCTTTTATTGGACCAAATTCTGTTGGTGAGAGAGACAAGCTTTCGAGCTACCCAGAGCTCTTCTTCAGGTCTGGGAAAAGTACTAAGAAAGTCAAGCTAAATTAAAGATCGAAGAGATAGTTTAGCATAAGTAGTTAGCACACATTCTAAGGGACCATTCAAGGTGAAGTGGATCCATTAACTCCCCTGTAGTCATAGGGCAAAAAGGGCGGCTAAAGGGTTGCAGTTTGTTGGCTTATTACCAGTTGGCATTAAGAAGTTCTTGGGTTGCAAAGATTAAGTAAATAGTGAAAAGTACTGTACATTATGGGCCAGATCCTCTGCTCATGTAAATCACCATAGCTCCACTGAAGACAGTGGAGCTATGCCAATTTACACCAGATGAGAATCTGGCCCTATATTAATATTCTTTCAATCTGAATCAACTAAAATATTATTTGTGAAAGAGGTATGGGAATTTCTTCCTTTCTTCTGGGTGTTTTGTTGTTGTTTGTTTTTGTGTAAGTATATGTTTGTTTTTTTACCTTGGCAGCATCCCTTTCAAACAGAGGAAAAGCCAGCAAAGACACAGAGTTTATATGCAGTAATTTGATGCTAGACCACGTGACGGGACATGATTTCAATTAAGAACCCTGACTTGTCATTGATCACACCTCCTTTAGAGACTTAAAACAACTGCGGATGCTGAATGGATTTCCAGAAATTTCCAGTAGGGAAAGACAGCATTGGTTCTTTCAGTACTGTCTCCTTTTGGGAGTGGAAGGAGGAGAAGAAACTGCTGACATAGTAGATTAAAGAACATGCTCATTTTCACTCATCTTCTCCTAGAATTTGTAAAGATCTTCAATAGTACACCTGACTTTCAGCAAACTCATCTAGCTGCACACTGTAGCCCTGCTATTTACTAGATGTTTCAAGTGCACTGCTAACTCCCAGGTGCTTTGGTTCATACAGGTAGGAGCAGTACAGGCACAGATAGAACACTAGCAAGAAGGGGCACTTGGGTAGCTATACTGGAATTTATACTAGCTCGGCTCAGAGTGCTCACTCCTGTTAATTCTCTTTTCACAGCCAGGAAGAGACTGCTCTATTTGAAGCCAAGTGGCTTAATCCTACTTGGATTCCTGCCTAAGAAATGGATAGAGCTTGCTTACAATCTGTTTGCCACTAGTTCCTTTCATAGTTCTCTTCAAATATATATGTATCTGCTTGCTTAATTTCCTTTTTTTGAGAGCGAGAGAGCGCGAGAGACACAGAGAGAGAAAAAAAATCTGGTTCACTGGAGAGAGGTTCAATCTGTGTTTTAAGTATCTTATTAATTTTGTAGTTGACTCCTTTTGTTTTTCTTGTGAATTTTTGAAAGATGCCGACTTGATGTTCCTAGATCAATATTCTAATGCTAGCAGTGGCCTATTGTGTTGATTTCGAACAAAGAATCACCACTCATTTAGATGCAGTTTGACTTTAATAGACTGAATCATTAGCTGTTTTTGTCTTTTATATAAAAGAAGAATCGCAGCCTCTGTAATCAGAGCTGTGTCTCAACACCAAGAAAAAACTCCTCCATGTGCCAACAAAAACAAATGCCCATTGCGTAAAGAGAGCACTGTTAAAATCCAGTTAGTCAGCCCATAATAACCAATGATTTTTTAATCTGGTTAGATATTGTACCAGCTCTTTCATACCAGTCAACAGAAATGTGTCCTTCACCCTATTAAATTACCATGGAAATGTCCTTAAATTGTCCATAGTTACATAGTAACAGTTCACTTGGCAGTTCCAGTCAGTTTGCATTTTGCATCTTTTACTGCCTAAGCCATCAATCTACAGGTTTGACTCTGAGACAAAACAATTTTTACCTCTAAAGCTATTCAGTCATTTTTACAACTGTTGAAGATGTTCACAAGATGCAGGCTTAGCCGTTTGTCAAAATCTTTTCTGCCACAGAAATGAAAAGTTTGACTTGTAAACCATAATTTTGCTGCATCTGATGCCTGGCCTACACCTACAAATTAGATTGATCGAGCTATATTGCTCAGGGCTGTGAAAAATGTCATGCCCTGTGTGACACAGTTAGGTCAAGCCAGCCCCCACTGTAGATGCAGTTAGGTCAACGGAAGGATTCTTCCGTCGACCTAGCTACCACCTCTGGGAGAGGTGGATTACCTACCTCGATGGAATAAACCCTTCCGCCAATGAAGGAAGTGTCTGCATTACAGCTGCAGTTCCATAGCTGTGCCGGTGTAACATAGACATGGCCTCAGATACATCAGCCTGCAATGTGAGGGTTGCCAGGGGCAGGCAGGAGTGCCAAACAATTTTCATCTGAGGATTTGGTGCTAAGAATTCTACAGCAGTTGATTGGGCCAGATCATATCTATCTATTGAATTTCTGGGTATCTGATTAGTACCTGAGACTTTGTCTGGGTGTTAGCCCCGATTTTAGTAACTGATGCACCAGTGAAGACTGCACATGGCACCAGTGGCTTACTCCTACTTGAAGCCCAGGTGAGCTCCATCCACTTCAATTGTGGCTCTCCTTGTCTACATGAGAGGCTTGCACTGGAATGGCTATACCACCAGTTACTGAAATCTGGGGTTAATCTCCACTATAAACAAGACCTAAATTCCCATGCCCCACAGCACTCAGCAATATCGCACAGGAGAATTATAATGAAACATGTGACAGCTCTTACTGCTAGTTAAAATAAAGTTATTATCATCACAACCACTTACCAGAAGCACAAAGCGTGGCTTTGCCTGGCAAAGCACTTGGTGGAGGTCCTTGAAGGTGGGAGCAACTTGTCTAGCTCAAAATAAGAATAGACACTGTCGACTGGAAATATGCCCTTGAGGATGAAATACAAGGCATTCTCATTGTTCTCTAGACTTTACACTGGCTAGCATTGCATTCCTATTTGTATTGCGATAGTCTCCAATCACGACTGGGGCTCCATGGTGTCAGGCACCATACCTGAGAGACACAGTCCCTGCTAAAAAGAGCTTATCATCTAATTTGAACAATCGGAACCTAGTGAGTCTGACAAACAGAAGGACTGAAGGGAAAACCAAGATAACAAAAATACTATCATGCCATTACATAGGTATTTGCTACACAACTTGATGGCTCCCAACTGTTGCAAAATCAATGTTAACTTTATTATGGAACTGACTAGGCAAGCTGCTAACTTGAAATATAGTACTACTTTTTTTTAGTTAGATTAATGTTCATGAAAAGTGCCCTGAAGACTGAAGTCTTCCATTTATCCACAGAACAGGCAAAGGATGGGCAGCAGAAGAAAACACTGACCCATACCAGCCTGCTATTCTGCTCAGCCCTGAACCTGGGAGGGACTACTTCAAAGATCAAGAGAGCAGTTGAGTCTCCATGGTCATGGTTTCTTTGGCCTCTGCTGAAGCTGTCAACCAAGGTGCCAGTTGTGATGGTTGTTTTTGTGATGTGCATAGCTTTCATTGGGGCCTGGAATGAGTCTACCAACTCACTTCACACAAGCCACTGAAGAGTCATCAGAGGGGTATCTGCTTTGTGTCACTGTAGAGCAGGACCTGAGTCATATCCATGACACATAGATGAAATGTTCCATATCACATTAAATATACCCTGAGCAGGATACTTTAACCAACATAATAATCCTGTTTCACAACACATATTTTTGCATTTGAAGCTAAATTCTGCCCTTCGTTACACTTGTTAACCCTCTGGGAACACACGGTTAACTAGAGGCAGAATGTGGCTTACCATGCTCATTATTAAATATGTCATCATTCACCCTTTACGAGAACAAACTCTTACTCCTGGGGAAATTCTGCACCACTGCATGTGTGCAGAATTTATGTCCCCCCACAGATTTCTTTGCTTTCCCACAGAAAAATGACTTTCTGATGGGAAGCAAGGGGAAGCCACAAAAGCAATCATGCCATTCTCCCTGCATTATGTTTCGGGTGCCCAGGGCAGCCGGCAGAGAGGTAAATCACTGTGGGGCTGGTCTCAGGAAGACACGGCTGGTGGCTCCTAGCCTGCAGTGGGATCGGGTGCTAGTCCCAGCTGGGCTAGGGAGGATGGGACTTCCTCTTCCCCTGTACGGCATCCGAGGCCGGGTCAGACCCATCCCCAGATTTCTCCCTCGGCTGTAGGAAGCTCTGCAAACTCCCTCTCCCTCCCCGCTCCACTTCCTGCACCCATCGCTCCTCAACTGCAGAGGGAAGGATCACTGTACAGGGAGCTACTCCCCCATCCATCCAACCCCCATGCATCCAGACCCCCTCATACCCAGATCCTCCCGCCGAGCCTCACTGCCCCCCGCACCTCAACCGCCGCGATGAGACCCGCTCCCCCTGCACCTGGACCACCCCGACAAGCCACCCACACCTGGATCCCCCCCAATGAGCCCCAACCAGCTTCACATGGATCCCAACCCCACTGAGCGCCATTCCCCCAGCATCTGGACCCCCGCACTGAGACCCCCCACCCAGACCCCCCTGATGAACTCTATTCCCCCACCCCACACTCAGGCCCCCCGATGAATCCTAACCACTTTCACCTGAACCCCCCTGCAGAGTCCCATTACCATTGCACCCAGAACCCTCCAAATAGCCCATGTGCATCCAGATGCCCCCCGCACCCTGATCCCCCACTGAGCTGCCCACACCCAGATTGCCCCACACAGAACCCTCTCAACCCACACTTGGATTGCCCCCACCCTAAGCCCCTCCACACTTGGATCCTGCCTTGCTGGGCCTGCCTGCCCACACCTGGTGCACCTGGCACAGAGAGGCAGGGCTCTGTGGTGTTTCTCGGGCAGGGTCAGTCCTTGCACTGTGTCAGGGTTGGGTGCAGCCTCATCGCTGAGTCCGTGTCCCAGGAGGGGGGAGTGGGGATCTGCACAGTGATCTCCACCTCTGTGCAGCCAGTAGCCTGTGCTCCCCACTGCCATGCTGGAGCCTCCACATTCATTTGACAAATAAAATGTGCAGAATTTTAAAATATTGTGCGCATAATTTTTAATTTTTTGGTGCAGAATGCCCTCAGGAGTAAAACTCTGCTCCACCATGTCTTACCTTGCAGCATATATTTTGAAATCAGCACACAGTAGATATAATAGATTTTGTTATCGGACCATATGTTAATTGACAATTTGTGCTGTAATTTTAGGTATATTAGGGCAGAATTAAGGGGCTGAATTCCAAATTACATTTATTTGGGGGTTGGTTGCCTGAAAACGGTAACACAATTTTAATATTATTTTTTCTCTTTAATTTGCTATAAGGATATCCTGATGGCACAGAGTTAATAGGAGAGCATCTATTTACTCTTATCCTAGTGAGGTGTGGAGAAACGGAATTATATCCAAGAAGCTGCTGTTATCCTCCTGCTCCCTATATAAGTAACAGAATCTGTGCTTACTCTTGCTCCACACAAAGCCCGTGAAAGGACCGTAGCATGCTCTTTTCTCCACACCAGGGAAGAGCTTTCATTTGCTCACGCCACTCTCACTGGAGAACAATTTCTATAGCGACTCCGTGGGATTGTATGCCTCTGTAGGGAGTGGGGAGTTATGTGTGATCCTTTTGTTAACAACAGAAGTGTGTGGTATATACCCCTGCATACTCCCTTGAAAATTCACACCAGAATGTCCTGCTATAGTAATATAAAGTGATTTTATGCTGCCTTAAGAAACCCAGTTAGCTATTAAAGTCTGTTTGTTTAGAGGACTTAATTATATGAATATTTCAGGATCCATTTGTCAGGACCTTTCTTAGAGGGGTCAATTCACACTGAAGATTTGTTGCCTTGCCACTGACAGCTGAATGACAAACCAGTGCAAGTAAAACTATTTGAAGTAACAGGGAAAGAACCTATTTCTATGCTAATACGTTTGAAAAGCTACATTCCTTTGACAGTATCATAATGTTGGCATCTACAAATGTCTGTACAATATTTGTTCTGTTGCTGTATTAATAAATAAACATTATTCTAATTTTGTCCTTCAGTCTTTGTAACCTTTGAACAAGGAAAAAAATAAAATGCTCGTAAACATCACTGGTAATAAATTAGCAAGGGGAAGTAGGCATATTTACACGGACACAGCCTTAGTATCAAAACACTAATTACTTTACAGTAAATTTAGTTTTCCCTTTAATCAGATTTTACAGGTAATTAGCAGCCAGCTATGATTAATTACAATTCATTTTGTGTTAATGTCATGTTTTGGTCATAGAAAGCTTATACAGTATTTCAGTGGTCACTAATACATGCACACACCAAGTTATGCAAATTATTTTTAATTCCTCACGCAAGTCCCAGTTTTCCTTAGAAAAATACTTTTTACATTCGAGCCCTGTGAAGGGTTAGAGAGTCCCACCCCAGTGCTGAGTGGAGACCACCCCCAGTCCTGCAAGCTGCTCTGCTCACGCAGACTCCTGTGCCATGTGTAAGCCTACTGCTGTCAACAGGGCTCCACACTGGTATAGGATTCCCCTTACAGGGAACAGCTTTCAGGATCCAGGCCAGAACTTACAGAAGCAGACAGGGTGGAGGAACAATCCAGGGTAGGGGATTGAAGGCTAGGTCAGGCTCCAAGAGGAAACATAGGAAGCTAGAAACCTACTTGCTTTGCAGAAATGGGGGAGGAAGGAGAGGGGGGTAGAACTTTGAGAAGGCCACAGCCTTTTATTAAAGAGCCAGGTTATATTGCAAGCTGGAATTCCTCCTCTGATTCTTAGTTATGTAAATACATTATTTTATTTATCTTGTAACTCACATACCGTAACTCCGCAAGAATAGCACGGGAAGGAAACCTTGCTGACCTAAGGGCTGTTCTTTCTTTGTTGAACCAGCTGATCCACTCCGCCAATTTACAAGTCCGTTTCTAAATAAGCTACCATTCTTCCTCTGCCTCCCCCATGCAACAAAGAGGATGTGTCTGATTTTATCCCCTACTTCATCAAATACTTGATCTCACATTACAAATGTTACTGGATATAGGCTTGCAACACTTTGTGACAGATGTTGGTAATATTATCCCCAATTTACAGGTGATAAAATCGACTTACAAAGATTTTAATGCCTGGTTTTCAGAAATGCTCACCAACCTGAGCCTCTACTCATCTGGAGATAGAGATGCTCAGTGCTTCCAAAAATTAGATCATAAGGTGAATTGCCAAGGTCACACAAAGTAGTCTGTGGCAGAAGTGGGAATGAGATTCATGGTTCCTGAGTGTTAGGCCTAAACTACAAACATCTTTCTTCTTGGGATCATCACATTTGAAAACAATAGATATGTGCCATCTGCTCAGGAGTGATGAGGGGAAAACTGGAGAAAATACATAAGAGAAGTTAAGAATACTTACCAACTGAAAGGAAGAGATGCAGCAAACAGCACTCAGGGAAGCTATGGCTAGTCTGCCTAATTTAAACGGGCAGCCCACAGAAAAGCATGTTCTGAAAAAAGTTCCTGTAAAAGGGTAACCTATGGTAAGGTAGAGACCAAGCAGTCACACAGGAAGATGTTCCTGAGGAAGGGGCTGCATCTGCTTAATGTCACTGTGTCACAAATTGACCAGAGAGGGACCTATGTGTAGCTCCTCTGAAGTTTAATGGGAGCACTGTGCTCAGATCTAAGGAAAAATATACAGCACTTGCTGCTTTTCCTGCTGTTTTATGTTCCTCTGTGAGCTGAAATGGTTCAAGTGTGACAATAATCTGGCCTTTTAAAAAACATCACTGAATCAGTGCACAAAAAAAACAAAAAACAAAAACAAAAAAACCATTGGACAAGCAACATCTTTTGTAGTTATTGTTTCTGCAAGATCCTCTCTCCTCCTATTTATAAAGTATGTTCAAGCCAAAAATAGAAATGTGCTAGAAATACATTGCCTCTGCTAAACAGTATCAGAGGGGTAGCTGTGTTAGTCTGGATCTGTAAAAGCGGCAAAGGGTCCTGTGGCACCTTATAGACTAGCAGACGTATTGGAGCATAAGCTTTTGTGGGTGAATACCCACTTCTTCAGATGCATGAACATGCATCTGATAGTCTAAGGTGCCACAGGACTCTCTGCTAAACAGTAAACCATGGAGAACCTTAAAACTGCCCATTTTTTTCAAGTAAATGAAACTGATGAAGAGGTGAGTAATTGGTATCTTTCCCTCAGACCCACATATTTGAAACAATGGCCGGGAAACAGATAGGTAAACATCACATTTTCTAGATGCAATGAGGAGGTAACAAGACTGGAAGAAAATCACAAATATACACAGTTTGAGGAATTGCAGGGGCTGTACCGCACTGGTCAGGCTCAGATTCCTCCCAATAGAAAGCGTCTTGTGAATGTCTCCTTGCCTCTTCCCTCAGACACAAATGGCAATTCACAACAGTCACAGGCCAACAGAGCAGATAGAATGATTATTGAACCATTCGCACAGCAGGGACAGGTGGCCTGTGAGATGCCCATACCTGATTCCAGAATTAGACCATTTTGCAGGTAACAGATCTGGAAGGAAACATGCTGATATTCTACCCTTAGCCTCTCACAAGGAGCAGGTTTGTGTGAAGTGGTAATAGTACATTGCACTGATGAAGTGCTTTTCATCTAGGAATTTCAAAGCATTTTACAATATTTAATTAAGCCACACAGCATCCCTGTGAAGTATGCATCACTATACCCAGCCTTTAGATGAGGAAATTGAGGCATGGTGTGGATAAGTGATTGGCCAAGATTACAAGTGGCAGAATTGGGAATACATCACAGGAGTTCTAGTTCCCATGCAGCAACCTCAGAACAGCCACTGCTATTGCATAGTGAATGCTGTGTTCAGATTATCTCCAACACTGTGGAGGTACCTGTTAGGTCTCTTGCAGCACTTAATTTTCGTATTTCCCTAAGTGTCTACTGCAAACTGCTTGGTTAACCAATTAGGGTATAATCAAATATAGAATTTGGAATCTGAACAGTAGTACAGGTGGTATTAAACCCGCCTTACAATCGAACAGTGACTCTGCAGTCACAGAGGTTCTACAAGGCTAGATTGTGCCTAGATCGTTCGCTGTCATACAGGGGAGTGCGGATAGTAAGGCCCCACCCTCCTGCACAGCTAGGTGAGACCAGCTCAGATCCTGGCTCTGAGTGCAGAGCAAGATATCAGGCCCGTGTGCCCAGCTCTCTCCAACATGAGCAAATAGGTGGGGCCACGGCTCTCCCTCCCAGTGCACAAAGGTAGTGCAGCCTAAAAAGGCATGTGGTAAATTACTCCTCTTCTAACACATGAAGAGGCCACGGGAAGGAACGGTGACTCGAAGTTGCAATTTCTTCCGTGCGCCTCCACTTCATACCACCTCTTCCTCAACACCGAGCCTACAGACTCCAAGAAGCCCATGATAGCACCTACCTTGAGATCAGACACCTACATTTTCCTGCCAGCCTTCATCAGAGTAGCCAGCCACCAGCTGTTTTGCAAACCCATGCGAGGCTACCGGTGATCCAGCCATTCAATTCCATGAATAAACTAGAGGTTATAGTATGATATAGTAATGACACAGGGCCAAAACCTCAACTCTTGACTCAGGGTCCAGTCCTGCAGCCCTTGCTCCTGTGAGCAGTGCTGATGAATTACAGACCCATTCATGAGACCAAGTGCTGAATGAAAGGGTCTATACTCCATAGCCCTTACTTCTGCACAGTCCCCAGGAGGATACAGTCAGTGTTTTCCAATTTCGTTTTAAGATGACATAAATTTATTTAATCTCATCTTGATCCCAGTTTGCTATACTTAGTCCAAACATTACAAGCCAGATTTTGCCACCCTTCCCAAGGCCGCTGAGTAGTAGTAGCATAGAAGAAGGTATGATTTCAAAAGAAATACTCATGGAATAAGAAGTTACTCAAAAAAATAAAGTGAAGAAGGTGATTAAGAGCAAGAGATTTGGGCCCACAGACTGCAAGCTCTTGGAGCAATGAGTGCATATCCGTATGGGGGCACTGACTGTGTATTCACATGCATGTTTATAGCACCTTGTACAACGGAGCCCCTATCCTAACTGAGGCATCTGAGAACCACTCCAATATTAATAGCAACGTTTCTTTCAAATGGCAAGTTCATATATTATATAACTCTAAACTTATTCAGGAAGCAAAGGGACTACAGTATGAAATGGAAAGACCAAAGGATCAATTAAGTGAGATCTTATGTATCATTCATGGAGGTCTCTACTTGAATTCAATAAAGCATTCTTGCTTCAACAAGCTAAGTAAATAATTTATCAAGAGGATACAAAAGTGAGTTTATTTTACTTATATATGATAAATTACAAGTATTGTTGTAATTCATACATTATTTTAAATGCTAAGAGTGCGATACTGAATTTATTTGATAGAAACCAACTCCTTAATATGCAATATAATACGTGAGTTCACAGACAAAATCCTTTCTACCAAGGAAAGCACATTGCACTTATTTTTAGGGACATTTAATATTTTTTTCTTATATTCCCCCACAATCTATTGCTCCCTAAATCCTTATTCTCTAAAATCAATGGGGTCAGAATGTTATGGTCTCAAAAAAATATGGGAGCATTCCATCCCATGCATTAGTCATTGACTCCCTATCATTCACCAAATCTAGACTGCTCTCTTGGATTCAAAACTCTCCCTTGTCACGCTCTACTTTACCCCTCTGATTTAATCTACATCCCCCTACTCCAATCTTCACTTCTCCCAGCAAAGCAGATCCTTTTGCTTTGACTGCACCTAACAGTGTCACTCTTCCCTCACTGAGTCATTTTGCTCTGTTTTGACTCACTGTAAAACATTGTATTGAACTGTATATTAAGGACATTATGTAAAAATAATGGAATTTGCATTCCTAGCTCCTGTAGGTTCTATTGAAAATTCCCCCTATATTTTAATGTTAGCTCATGTGTGTGTATATCCAACAAGCACATTTATCGATGTGTGGATGTATCCAACCGGCACAAGATTGGTGAGGTTATATCTTTCATTGGACCAACTTCTCCTGGTGACAGTGACAAGCTTTCGAGTGACAGTTCTTCAGATCTGGGAAAAGCACTCAGAGCATCACAGCTAAATACAAGATAGAACAGATTGTTTAGCACAGGTAGTTAGCACATATTCTAAGGGACCATTCAAGATGGAGTGGCTTGCTAAAACCTCTGCAGTCATAGGACAAAAAAAGGAGGATGGATAGTTGGTTACAGATTGTTGTAATAAGCCATAAATCCAGTGTCTCTGCTCAGTCCATGATTTTTAGTGTCTAGCAGAACTATGAATTTAAGCTCCCAGGCTCATTTTTGAAAGTGTTGTGCAGGTTTCCTTTGGGGATGAGGACTGATAGGTGAGACAGAGAGAGATAGCTTTGTGAAGTGTTCATCCACAGATGACAGGGTATTTTTGTCTTTTACCATTTTCCTCTGTGAGTTCATTTGAGAGTGTAGGGATTGTCTGGTTTCACCCACATAGTTGTTGTTGGGGCATTTAATGCACTGGATGAGGAACATCACATGATGTGATGGGTACATGTAGGCTCCATAGATCTTGAAAGTTGTGTTTGTGGGGGGTGTTGATCATTGTGGCAGCGTCTGATCCCACTTTGAGTGCTCTACAGGGAGCTTGCTTCTGATTAGGGCCCTACCAAATTCATGGCTATGAAAAACGTACACTCCCTCGCCCCCCGTGAAATCTGGTCTTTTGTGTGCTTCTACCCTATATTATTCAGTTTCCACGGGGGAGACCTGCGATTCTCAAATTGGGGGTCCTCAGCCAAAAGAGAGTTGCAAGGGGGGGTCACAAGGTTATTTAAGGGGGGATTGTGGTATTGCCACCCTTACTTCTGTGCTGCCTTCAGAGCTGAGTGGCCAGAGAGCCACGGCTGTTGGCCAGGCACCCAGCTCTGAAGGCAGCACCCCACCACCAGCAGCACAGAAGTAAGGGTAAAAATACCATACCATGCCACCATTACTTCTGCGCTGCTGCCTTCAGAGCTGGGTGGCCGGAGAGTGGCGGCTGCTGACTGAGGGCCCAGCTCTGCAGGCAGCAGTGCAGAAGTAAGGGTGGAAATACCATACCATGCCATCCTTACTTCTGTGCTGCTGCTGGCAGTGGTGCGCCCTTCAGAGCTGGGGTCCCGGCCACCAGCCACCGGTCTCCAGCTGCCCAGCTCTGAAGGCATCATCGCTGCCAGCAGCAGCACAGGAGTAAGGGTAGCAGTACTGCAACACCTCCTACAATAACCTGGCAACTCCCTCACAACTCCCTTTTGGGCCAGGGCCCCTACAATTACAACACCATGAAATTTCAGATTTAAATAGCTGAAATAATGAAATTTATGATTTTAAAAATTCCCTGACCATAAAATTTATCAAAATGGACTTCTGATGATCAGCTTCGAGAGCTTGGGGGGTTGTCTAAGGCCAGAAGTAGGGGTGCAGGAAAGATTTCTTCCAGGATGGGTTGCTCATTGTATGGGTTGAAGTTGTTTGATGATACCCCATATCGGTTCCAGTGTGGGGTGGTAGGTGATAACTAGGGGTGTGTGATTGGAGGTGGGGAAACATGACTTATGAGGGAAGATTGAAAAAATAGGGTTTTCTGGAGAAGAGAAGATTGAGAGGGGACATGGTAACAGTTTTCAAGTATATAAAAGGTTGTTACAAGGAGGAGGGAGAAAAATTGTTCTCCTTAACCTCTGAGGATAGGACAAGAAGTAACGGGCTTAACTTTCAGCAAGGGATGTTTAGGTTGGACATTAAGAAAAACTTCCTAACTATCAGGGTGGTTAAGCACTTAAATAAATTGCCTAGGGAGGTTGTGGAATCTCCATCATTGGAACTTTTTAAGAGCAGGTTGGACAAACACCTGGGGATGATATAGATAATACTTAGTCCTGTCATGAGTTCAGGGGACTGAACTAGATGATCTCTTGAGGTTGTCCCTTCCAGTCCTACAATTCTATGATTTCTTGGTGTGTTTGCACTGGTTCCTGGATCTGTGGAGGTAAGTGTGGTGATCCCTGGGTTTCTTGTACATGGTTGTTTGTAGGGTTCCATTGCTGAAGTTGATTGTGGTGTCCAGAAAGTTGATACTAGTGTGGGTGTGTTCCAGAGAGTTTAATGGATGGGTGATGTTTACTGAAGTTGTGATGGACATCTATGAGTCATCTGCCCAGAGGATGAAAATACCATCAATGTATCTCAGGTATATCATTGGTTTGTCCAGACATTTGTCCAGGAATTCTTCTTCAAGGCAACCCGCAAAGAGGTTGTCATATTGGGGAGCCATCCTAGTACCCAGGGCTGCTCTCAAGGTTTGGACAAAGTGTTTGTTGTTGAATGTAAAATTGTGGGTGAGGTTGAAATGGATGAGTTGGGCGATGTGTTTGGGATGGCCATCTGAGGGTTGTCCAATGTCTTGTAAATACTTCAGGCAGGCACCTATGCCATCACTGTGAGGGATGTTAGTGAATAGGGAAGTGACATCCATTGAGGCAAGGATGGTGTTCTGAGGGATGTTGCGGAGTTTTTCTGTATTGACTGCACTGATCCTAAATACACTGTCATTTAATGTCATCAGATGTCCTTTATTTGCATCTGATGAACCAGGTTAAGATTAAGTACTTCATATTTCTGAATTGCTCCATTAAGAGACAACACCACAACTGAAACCGGAGGTAAAAACTAGCTTATAGGATAAGCAGCCATAACCATTTTGCAGAAGGAGAGAATGAAATGCCAGCAGTTAGTTACAACCAAGAGCATCACTGCAGAGAAAAGATTGAAACTCTCCATTCTGAAATGTGCTGGGGGAAAAAATAGTCTCCAAATAAATTATGAACACCAGGAGATGCAAACCAACTCTCACACTTGCACCTAATCTCAACCCCTTCTCCAATGCCTGTTCAACTAGTGCCCTGAGGCCAACACCTGCTGTCTCAGTGAAGGAAAACTTCACTACCATGTTAACAGCCTCACTCTCTGAATTCAAACTGCAGCTGGTAGCTTATTAAAGGGTCCTTAAACTGGGGCAAACATACTAAAAATTTAGTAAATAAGCTGAAAAATACTTGAAATAATGTCCAAAACATCCAGAAGAAACAGCAAAGTATTGAAGACAAGGTTAAAAAAAATCACACACCTTGTAAGATGGAAAATACACAAAGCACATAGAAATTCTGTTTAGTATATATGAACTAGGAGCTCCTTATTTACATCTAATATAAATAGAAAGCCTTTCGTACATGTATAATACAGACCCATGCAGTTCTGGAGTCTTACAGGTGACCTACTGAAGGAAAATTAAATTGGAGTTTTAACTTTTTTTAATGCTTCTTTATGTATTGTGACAGAGTTCCTCCTCTACCTCGGTGGGTCCTGCACTTATTGGCGGATTCTGCTTGCCTCAGAGATCTTCCCCTCTAGTAGAATCCACAGTCCAAGTTAACTCCTCCTGTGTCCGATCAGGAGTTGGGCGTTTTGGGGGGAACCCGGGCCTGCCCTCTACTCTGGGTTCCAGCCAGGGTCCTGTGGATTGCAGCTGTTTAGAGTGCCTCCTGGAACAACTGCACGACAGCTACAACTCCCTGGGCTACTTCCCCATGGACTCCTCCCAACACCTTCTTTATCCTCACCACAGGATCTTCCAGCAGTACGCCCTCTTACTCTCAGCTCCTAGTGCCTCTTGCTCCCAGGTCCTCACACGCAACCTCCTTCCACAGCTCCTGACATGCGCCCCCTCACTGACTCACTGGGAGGCTTTTAACTAGTTTCAGCCAGCCCCTGATTGGCTGCAGGTGTCTCAATTAACCTCCCTGCCTTCTGGAAAGTTCTTAATTGACCCCAGGTGTCTTGATTAACCTGGAGCAACTGCCATAAGGTATCAGGGATTTGTTTAGCCTGGGGCTAACATACTGGTTCCTTACCACTTTCCTATAGCCCTCTGGCCTTGCCCCGTCACGGTATGAAGAAGGCCTGAAAAGGTGGTTGTTTGTTTGTTTTCCTCTTGCCTGCTTGGTTTTTTTTAAATTAGAAATTCAGGTTCCTCTGATGCATGGTGACTTTGATGAGCAGAGAACAAGTGAAATGTATTATTTTATGAGTTCGTCATATTTATAAAAATGCCCTTCAATGACTAACATTTTCAGGACAGGAAACCTTTGTTAGAGAGCAAAGAGTCTGGATCCTTTCAATTAAAGTATGAGAGCTCATAATAAGCACCCCAGAGACTTCCTCCATGGGCTCTAACAAAACCGGAGAATTCCTGATATCTGTAAGCTAAAAAAACAAGCAGAAAATGCATCTATAAATGTATATATGTACAAAGAAAATAAATCAACTAAACTTTCAAGTCTACATTATACATCAGATGGAAGCTAAAAAGGGACCAATTCTTTTTTAAAAATCCTTTGCTTGTCCTGCAGTGGGTTGCTGAATGTACAGTATGGCTAATCTTGAGTTCCTCTAAGAAAATACAGACACTTCCTTCCTGGAGGACAGATGGTACTTTAAAGCTCCAGTAGTCTGTATTTTCTATATGTAAGATCCAAATTAAAACAGAATAGGATCTGTTGTCCTATCTTTCATGGGTAACTTAACATTTTCTGTCTGCAGATATTGGGTGGACGTTGAAGTAAAATGGTCTGTTTGAATGCCTCTAAAAATATGGACCTGATCCAACCACCCATATTTAAGTAATTTTTAACCATGAAAGTCACCCCACTGAAGTTAAGGGGACTACTCGCATGAGTAAAGCACGCAGGATTCAGCCATAAATATGATGTACAGCCAGTAAGGTAAAGGCTTGAAAAAGCAGCAACTGTGATAACATCTTATAATTTATTCATTAGACAATGTATAATTAATATGTTTATGTAACTAGAAATGGGAAGGAAGCCAACAGTGGTGGGTGAGGAAGGACACACAATGCTTCTTGTTTTTATCTTTAATAAATACGTAAATTAGTTCAGAAGTTGAACCATGTGTATTATTATCAGACTGTGAAAACTTAAGTTAAATGGTGACACGTATTATCTGGAAATCCATTGTCGCATTTGCAAGCGATGGAACTCAGAAGCATCGACACACACAGAGAATCATAATGCAGGCGACAACAGGTGTTCCCAATATACCAAGTTTGTCCCACCGGAGCTAATTCCTGATAATAAAAATATCAGTTTCTTGTTGAAGTTACTGAAGACAAATAGCACTTTAATTTTAACTGCTCCACTGGGTTAGAAGTACTGTGCATCTATCATTAGTATTTATTATCCTTGTGCTCATAATGGTAACAAATAAATACTAATAGGGTGTGCACAATATTCCTCCACCCCACCTCTACCTGTTTATTTGTATCATCCACCTGTCTGATCTTGTCTTTCAGATTATAAATCTTTGGGGCAGGAACTTGCCATATGTTTGTACTAGAGCCTACACTGCTGGCCCAACCTGGTTGTGGTCTTTAGCTGTAGTGCACAATCCGCTGGGTGGAGCTTCAAGGAAGTCAAACAGGGCTCTGCATGGGCACAAGGGTCCAGCCACACGAAGTCAATTGCAGGATCTGGGCCCAGGACTGTAAACTCTCTGAGGCAGTGATTACACTGGTCTACAGTTTTTGAGAAGTCGTCTGCTTCAGAGATAAAATGTGCTATTTAGTATGTATTTTGATGTGCTGAATTCAAATATGACAATTAAAACAACTGATTGGCTACTGTTTCTAAGATATTTAAGTTTTTACATTTTATGTCTATGTATATTGTGTAGATAGTAGAGTTTTAATCATAAATTGTAAACCTAGGTCTTTTCATGTGTTTATGGTTGCTTTAAGTTTACATGATACTATTTCACCTGTCCTGTTTATGTAACACTTTAAAAATCAGCAAAGGGGTTATATAAATACAATTTATTATGAAACAAAAGGCAAAAAACTATTATGTACATAGTTTAGTCCTATTCAGTGTCTACTTGGCGCTTCTTGGCTTGTCTCTTGTATTCATTCAATGGAGCATCTCTTGTCACTGTCCAGCAATAGTCTGCAAGCATTGATGGGCTCCATTTGCCCTGACAGCGTTTCTTCATTGTTGCAATGTCCTGGTGAAATCGCTCGCCGTGCTCGTCGCTCACTGCTCCGCAGTTCGGTGGGAAAAAATCTAGATGAGAGTGCCAAAAATGTATCTTTAGTGACATGTTGCAACCAAGGCTTTTGTATGCCTTGAGAAGGTTTTCCACCAACAACCTGTAGTTGTCTGCCTTGTTGTTTCCGAGAAAATTTATTGCCACTAACTGGAAGGCTTTCCATGCCTTTTTTTCCTTGCCACGCAGTGCATGGTCAAATGCATCATCTCGAAGAAGTTCACGAATCTCAGGACCAACAAAGACACCTTCCTTTATCTTAGCTTCACTTAACCTTGGACATTTTCTACGGAGGTACTTGAAAGCTGCTTGTGTTTTGTCAATGACCTTGACAAAGTTCTTCATTAGACCCAGCTTGATGTGTAAGGGTGGTAACAAAATCTTCCTTGAGTCAACAAGTGGTGGATGCTGAACACTTTTCCTCCCAGGCTCCAATGACTGTCGGAGTGGCCAATCTTTCTTGATGTAGTGGGAATCTCTTGCACGACTATCCCATTCGCAGAGAAAACAGCAGTACTTTGTGTATCCAGTCTGCACACCAAGCAAGAGAGCAACAACCTTCAAATCGCCACAAAGCTGCCACTGATGTTGGTCATAGTTTATGCACCTCAAAAGTTGTTTCATGTTGTCATAGGTTTCCTTCATATGGACTGCATGACCAACTGGAATTGATGGCAAAACATTGCCATTATGCAGTAAAACAGCTTTAAGACTCGTCTTCGATGAATCAATGAACAGTCTCCACTCATCTGGATCGTGAACGATGTTGAGGGCTGCCATCACACCATCGATGTTGTTGCAGGCTACAAGATCACCTTCCATGAAGAAGAATGGGACAAGATCCTTTTGACGGTCAAGGAACATGGAAACCCTAACATCACCTGCCAGGAGATTCAACTGCTGTAGTCTGGAGCCCAAAAGCTCTGCCTTACTCTTGGGTAGTTCCAAATCCCTGACAAGGTCATTCAGTTCACCTTGTGTTATGAGGTGTGGTTCAGAGGAGGAGGATGGGAGAAAATGTGGGTCCTGTGACATTGATGGTTCAGGACCAGAAGTTTCATCCTCTTCCTCGTCTGACTCATCAGGAACCGGCAGTCCTTCTCCGTGGGGTACTGGGCGTATAGCTGATGGAATGTTTGGATAATGCACAGTCCACTTTTTCTTCTTTGACACACCTTTCCCAACTGGAGGCACCATGCAGAAGTAACAATTGCTGGTATGATCTGTTGGCTCTCTCCAAATCATTGGCACTGCAAAAGGCATAGATTTCCTTTTCCTGTTCAACCACTGGCGAAGATTTGTTGCACAAGTGTTGCAGCATATGTGTGGGCCCCACCTCTTGTCCTGATCTCCAATTTTGCAGCCAAAAGAAAGGTGATAGGCTTTCTTAACCATAGTGGTTATACTGTGCTTTTGTGATGCAAAAGTCACTTCACCACAAACATAGCAGAAGTTATCTGCACTGTTCACACAAGTACGAGGCATCTCTGCTCACTTTGGCTAAACAGAAATGTGTCCCTTTGCAAAATCAAGCACTGACAAATAAGAGAGCACGACACTGTATGATTTCTAGAGCTGATATAGGGCAATTTGTTCAGCAGAGTGATGTAAGCTTCGTTATGATTGCATCATCCATGACTTCTAGGAATAACATGATGCAATTCATATCATCTATGACGCAATACCAGCTTCAGATTGCATCATTCATTGTTTTGCCTAAAAAGCAAGTACTGTCCAAACCCAGTCATAGATTTATTCATAGATCCAGTCAAAGATGTATTTTAGTCATTTCTGGTTTAAATTGAGATCCCTTCCCTTTATAACTCACTTATCCTCCGCCATTCCCAAGTCAAGGGTCGTATATACTGACCCAATAGCATGTCTTGAAAACTAGAGCCAATCAACAATTTTAAGCATCATTTTCGTTCTCAGTGACCCAGAATTAGTAAAGTTTGACTACATTTATTTCAGAAGCATTTTGGCTGTAGAGCAGTGTTATTATAGATTCATAGACTTTAAGGTCAGAAGGTGCCATTATGATCATCTAGTCTGACCTCCTGCACAATGCAGGCCACAGAATCTCACCCACGCACTCCTGGAATAATCCTCTCACCTATGTCTCAGCTATTGAAGTCCTCAAATCATGGTTTTTGATTTACTTCCGGAGGATATCACAAAAGAAGCAACTCTTGGAGTAATCCGTGTGACATTTATGTCTTCGCACTCATGCATAAAGGAAGTCTCTCACTGTGGTAGCAAACAGATGGTATATGAGTATGTAACTTTGTCACGTGGACGATCAAAGCAGAGCAGATCTCTAATTAGGAGTACTTGAATAAAAACAAAATTCATACAAAACTCAGTGGAATCATTTGTTGAGAACAATCACTGAACCAAAGAGTGTTGATGAATTTAAGCCAAGAGAACTAGATGTGTGTCTGCTGTAACAGAGCGTGACAATGGATGGGGGGGATGAGGAAGAAGTGAAGCAAATCTCACTGAGGAAAACTAATTTTGGAAAGTATGATGCTCAGGTGGCCACTCCTTGTTTTGGGATTTCTCATTTTCAAACTGTTTACATGTGTGAGCCTATAGAAACCAGAATCATAAGAAATGTTCATGTAACATTTCAAACCATACACAGATCACTCCAACTAGAGGGCACTATGTTCTTTTAAGATCTTTAAGCAAATTTCATTCCTTTAGACTGGGTTTTACAGAATGTCCAAGGCCTTGTTTACACAGAGAAGATTGTTTGAAATAATTTCCCCTCTATAACGAATATGGAATAGCTATAATGAAAGAGTGCATCCACATGCTTTGTTTATATTGGCTTAAGCGACTTCCCTTGTGAATTGCTGTGTCCACATAGCCTTGGACTTTTTCAAAACTACCTCACAGCACTCTGGGCAGATATCCCATAGTGCAATGTTCTGACACTGGGCTCTATGCACGCTGGGATTTTTCTCATGATGCAGTGTGAGATGCCTACCAGAACCTACTGGAATTCTGGGATTTGGGGTCAAACTAAACAACTCCCATGATTCATTTCCTGGAATTTCATAATTCTTCTGTTTCTTGAAAGCTAGCACCATTTTTGAACTGCGGTCAGGCAGCATGGAGTGCACACTGCTGAACGCTGAGCTCCTGAGCATCATTAATACAAACAGATTGCTCCACAGATAGTGGCAGTCTAAGCCAGATTCTGCGGTCACTGACATCAATGGGAGAAAGTATTAGGGGCTGCTTTCCCACAAAGTGCCAAGCACACTCAACATCCATTGTAGACAGAGTTAAGTAGCGCTTGATCCAATGTCAATGGAAAGATTTCAACTGACTTCAGTGGGCATTAAATCAATCCATGATCACTGCTATTGTTTTAGCTAACAATGGCTGATCTCTATAGGAGACTGAAAGAAAATGTAATTATTATTCTAGTAGGGACTGAACTGAAGACACCAACTCATTTCACAAAGCTAATGAATAACTACAGGGTAATGGTGACTTATGTTCAAGGACATTCAAGCTTTAACTTCAAGGTAGTCATTTAAGGCCAAACTGGGAGTGGGACCACTGACATCAATGCTAACATTCCCTTTGAATTCAGTGGGACCAAGATTTGGCCCCTAAAGATGATCCCATTACTAATCACCAGGGCCAGACAGTCTCTTCTGATTACATAATTTTTAGACGTTTGCAACAAGCTCTTTATTTAGAAAAAAATGTCTAACTGCCTTTTGTGCAATTTAAATATACTGTAAGTTCACCAGAAGAATACTTTAAGTTAATAATGATGCCAATGATTAATGATACCATTGGTTATAATTGGCAGTGTGATTTCAGAAAACAATTAGGCTCGGTTCAATAGGTTGGGAAAGTTTAAATGGATGCAGGCATTTTTAGGTCACTTGGCCACAAGCGGCTGGAATAGGGAATTTTTGCTTCATAATAAAATTAAAGCCAACCTGCTACTAAGTGAGAAATATAACACTGTTTGTAATAGATGTAGGAAGGAAATACAGAAATCTTTGTAAGACTAACATTCTAATGAAACCTTCATGTTTCATATAGTACTTTTTTTATTGTAACCAAGTTGATCCTTAATGTGACAAGGGCTTGTCTTGTACAACAATAGATTGGACTGAGTTGATGTAATCGCTGAATCTACATGGGTATGGGCAGCTAATTTTGTGTTTCAAAAATCAAATTTAAAACATTCAAAAAAAAAACCTAGCAAAGAAAAAAAATCTTTAATGCATTGAACTAAGCTTCCAGTTCCGATATCATATATATGGAGAGGTGGGGAATGTAGTTTGTAACAAAAACCAGCACAGACAAATCTACTTTTTCACAATACATGGATAACCATCACTGTGTCTCTGAGATCAGAGTTGGACCCTAATAAATAATTCCTTGGGGCTTGATTGGGAGTTGCCCCATAGGAAAATGCTGCAAGAACTCACCCATACCCTTATATTCCTACCCAGAGGCCAATCACAATTGTAGACCTTGTGCTCTCCAGATAATAGGGGCCACTCCCTTTTAGTGCTCTCAGGTTCACAAATCATCCTGAAGGATGTAGGGAGGAAGTTCCATCCAAATCTATGCGCTGGCCAGAAGAGCAGACCCAGTGCAGATAAAAAAGAATGCTGCACCAACCCAAAGAGAGATGAGAGTAGGTTTGCTTTTCCTGTCTGCCGAGTGCATCCCAGTGCTGTCACCTGGGACAGCGCAACTCCGCACTACCCCCACGTAGTCCACTCCACCAGTGCTTCACCAGATACCCACATCTTAGAACAATTTGGGTTTCATTAAAAGAAAACAATTGAGACCTTGGCTAAAAATTGCAAAAATGCCATCTAGAGCAGCCTGCTAAGAGATGGAATTTTGCTGAAGTAACACGGATGTGCAAGATCTTATGGAATATGGATAATATGCTGTTTTAGTGAGAAATGTAAGTAAATGGGAAAGAATCTGAAAGTCAGTGAAGAAATCAAAGTAACTAAAAGGGATAACAGTGTGTCAAATAGCAGGATTTAATGGCTCCAGATATCACTTGCTCTGGTAGATACGTTTTAAATAACCCAGACATTTGATGAAGCTGACATGCAATTACTGGTTAAACTGAATTCTCTCTGTGTCTCTCATTAAATGCATTGTAATCCAAGTTTCCAAGATTAACACTTGTTCTGTATTTATAATGGCTTGGTTAGAGGGTTTTGTTGAAGTTGTTCAGAGAGGGTTTTATACCAATTACTGTAGATAACGGGCTAAAACCTGCTCACTTTACTAAATACTCCCATTGATGGCCCAATTTTTAATCTATTATGGGCTAGATAGTGACCTTGTCTTATTCAGCTGTGCAAAGGAACAAAATCTACTTTCTGGACACTCCTTGACACAACTGGGTGAGGGAGAGGTAGAGAAAGGTGGATAGTAGCCTGCAGAGGTGATGTGTGGGGAGGGCATATAGGGTCACGTGTCCTCCCCCCCCCCTTTTTGCTGCTTGGCTTGCACTGAGCATGCTCACATGGACTGAGCATGCTCAGTAACACTGCTGAAGCCAGCTGCCCTGAGTCTGCCACCCCCCCTCCCCAAGCGCACTATTGGTAGGCATGGGTCGTCTCTGGGTAGAAACTTGAGCCACTACAGACCCTTGAACTCACCAGCTAGCAGAGGTGGGACAGCACAAAAAGAGGTAAAACTGAATCCTTTTGGGGGCTACAATAAGTGACTTCCCTCCAGATGTCAGGGGAAGTCACAAGTCCTCCACATGGATTCTCCTGGAGGGTGCTGCTCTACATTATCCCTTAGTTAGCACAGGGATTAAAGTCTCAATCTAGCCCTAAGTAAATAACTAAAGTTTCAGAAGAAATTGATAAAGTTATAGCCACACAGTGTATCCAAATCGTGTAATCATTTCCTTTATTACTGAACAGATCCTTGTAATGCATGACAATAATTCAGTTTGTACTAGAAATCTCCATTTTACAAAAATCTGTTGTGAGATGAATAAAAAGCAGAATTTTCACTCTGCAGCTCATTAAATCATCTGTTTGAAAAAGGCACTTAGAGATGATGGGGTGAATTATCCCTTCAGATGTATGCGTAGTATTCCCAAGGATGACAACAAGAACCACAGGTGTGCACCAAAGCGCAGAATTCAGCCACATAATTGCAACACATTCTGGCAATGGAAATCTTGCCTCTTGCAGAAATAACCCTTGATGTGTGGTTGATAAAGGACTGAAATTTCATTCTGCTGAATTTTAACAGACATATAGAGCGTGGGCCACCTCTCAGATGTGAGCATGCATCAATGCACATCATGTGTTCTTTTGCACACATGGCTAGTGGCTAATTTTATAAGATGCACAGTGGCATGTACCTGCCTATGTGGGGCAAGATCAGACTCTCAGCTTGCTGGAAGCTTTACTTGAACTCATTCTGCACCTAGCATTTAAAATCTCAAGGTCTTGTGGATTGTCATTATTTGATCAGGACTTTCAGAGCAAGTTAAAATAGGACATTCTGTGCTCTAGAAAGGAACATTTCTGAAACCCATACTGCAGAGGAAGGGGTTAAATATCTGGAGAGAAGGAACAATGACAGCAGGGTGTTTGACTTACCCTTTGAATTATGATTCTATAGCCATTGCATGCATTAAGCATTGTAGGGCCTCCACTACCTAGATTATCTAGCCCTATTATAGACCTTTTTGAGCTGCACTCTGGATTTTCCTCTTGAATCAAAGACAGGGAAAGGGATTCCACTTGAAGTCCCTCTGAAGACAACATTGTGTTCCAAAATCGTGCTCAGTTTCACATGGGAGGCTCATTTGTTGCTGTTCACTTATCTGTAGTTTTGTGGTCTTTCTTCAAGGCTGTTAGCTATGGATAACCTTCTTTAGTAGATCACTGTAACACACTTATCACACATCTGCTACCCTGTTTCATCTCCTGGGAGGAAAACAGGCTCTATTGTCTTATTCTTTCCTTGTGCTCCACTGCCTGTTTCTCTATCTCCACCTATTGTCTCTTGTTTCTTATCTAGAATATAAGTATTTTGTCCTGTACAGCGCCTATCTCAACGGGGTCCTAATCCATAACTGGGGCTCCTAGGCGCAACCACAATATAAATAAATAAAATAATAATAGAAATAGAACTTCTACTCACTGGCTAATGAAAGCTACCGCGAGGGAGAGCTGTAGTCTAATGGTGTGAGAAGTTGAATAGTATATCTCCTGCAGGATATTTATAATTCCGTTTCAAGTAAGTGAGATCAACTGATGTCAATGGGAGCTCCTAATTTTCCTTCAATTCTAATCCATCTTTGAATCGACTCCTCCCACCTTGGCCTTGGGCCAGTCACTTAACCTCTCTGCACCTCAGTTTGTCCATCTGGCAAGTGGGAACCATATTACTACGGGACTTTGTGAAGAGCAATTAAGATAATGATGTTTCTAAAGTGTTTTGCAAAAGAGAAGTGCTAGGCATTATCATTAGCTTTATCCCAACTCTATATGGTAGGCATGAAGCAGCGGACCAATGAGAAAAAAAAATATACAAGTGCAATGCTGCTTCCATTGGAGGAAATGGCTAATAGATATTTATTCAAAACATTTTTAGGCTGCCAAATCGGACAGCTTCCAGTGGCTAGCACAGGCACTTCTTACACCTAGGTGTTAAATTATCATAGAATCATAGAAGATTAGGGTTGGAAGAGACCTCAGGAGGTCATCTAGTCCAATCCCCTGCTCAAAGCAGGACCAACCCCAACTAAATCCTCCCAGCCAGCGTTTTGTCAAGCCGGGCCTTAAAAACCTCTAAGGATGGAGATTACACCACCTCCCTAGGTAACCCATTCCAGTGCTTCACCACCCTCCTGGTGAAATAGTGTTTCCTAATATCCAACCTAGACCTCCCCCACTGCAACTTGAGACCATTGCTTCTTGTTCGGTCATTGGCCACCACTGAGAACAGCCTAGCTCCATCCTCTTTGGTACCCCCCCTTCAGGTAGTTGAAGGCTGCTATCAAATCCCCCCATTCTTCTCTTCTGTAGACTAAATAATTCCAGTTCCCTCAGCCGCTCCTCATAAATCATGTGCTCCAGCCCACTAATCTCGTTGCCCTCTGCTGGACTCTCTCCAATTTTTCCGCATCCTTTCTGTGGTGTGGGGCCCAAAACTAGATGCAATACTCCAGATGTGGCCTCACCAGTGCCGAATAGAGGGGAATAATCACTTCCCTCGATCTGCTGGCTACGCTCCTACTAATGTAGCCCAATATGCCGTTAGCCTTCTTGGCAACAAGGCACACTGTTGACTCATATCCAGCGTCTCATCCACTTTAATCCCCAGGTCCTTTTCTGCAGAACTGCCATTTAGCCAGTTGGTCCCCAGCCTGTAGCAGTGCATGGGATTCTTCCGTCCTAAGTGCAGGATTCTGCACTTGTCCTTGTTGAACCTCATCAGATTTCTTTTGGCCCAATCGTCCAATTTGTCTAGGTCACTCTGGACACTATCCCTACCCTCCAGAATATCAACCTCTCTCCCCAGTTTAGTGTCATCTGTGAACTTGCTGAGAGTGCTATCCATCCCATCATCCAGTTCATTAATGAAGATGTTGAACAAAACCAGCCCCAGGGCCGACCCCTGGAGCACTCTGCTTGATACCGGCTGTCAACTAGACATTGAGCCATTGATCACTACCCGTTGAGCCCGATGATCTAGCCAGATTTCTATCTACCTTATAGTTCTTTCATCCAATCCATACTTTTTTAAACTTGCTGGCAAGAATACTGTGGGAGACCGTATCAAAAGCTTTGCTAAAGTCAAGATATATCACATCCGCTGCTTTCCCCAAATCCACAGAGCCAGTTATCTCATCACAGAAGGCAATCAGGTTGGTCAGGCATGACTTGCCCTTGGTGAATCCATGTTGACTGTTCCTGATCACCTTCTTCTCCTCCAAGTTCTTCAAAATGGATTCCTTGAGGACCTGCTCCATGATTTTTCCAGGGACTAAGGTGAGGCTGACCAGTCTGTAGTTCCCCGGATTCTCCTTCTTCCCTTTTTTAAAGATGGGCACTATATTTGTCTTTTTCCAATCATCCGGGACCTCTCCTGATCGCCACGAGTTTTCAAAAATAATGGCCAATGGCTCTGCAATCACATCAGCGCTGATCGTCGGAGCCTTGGGTGCATGGGACACCAATAATGAGTGAGTGTTGCGAGAATGCGGAATCGGTCAACGCTCGGCTAATGCGGCAACTCATGATGTCGGACGCCATCAGATGGTTGAGGAACATCTACGTAGAACACATCACCTGACATCGACAATACCAGGAGGGATGAGCTGGAGTGCCAATGAGAAGCACAGTAAGGAAAGTAACTGAAAGACTTCCCTGATAGACTGTACTTCCTAAATGGATACCAACCCTAATTTTCAATTACTGAGGGGCAATCTCCACTCACTGATATATTTTGTTTCCACAACCAAATCTCTGTACAACTTCTCATGAGTGATGTATCCGAATACTTGGATGCTAATATCTAAACTGTATTCTTAAATGTATTCACCTAAATTTGGGTTATTGCTGATTATGTACTCTGTGTATCATATGACTTTTAAAAACAAACTCTGTATTTGTGGATAATCTAAGCACTATACCCAGATGTACAGACACTCTTTTCTTAACCTATGTATTACATATTTTTTTTAACATTAGCTTTAATAAAATGTTTACATCTTGTTGGTAGAGGGAGGCAACCATTTGCCACTATCCTAATAGTCTCAGTATATTGCATACTGAAAGAGTTGCCGGGGGTGGGGGTGGGGGGGAACCATAATAGGATACAGAGATAGCTTAGTATATACATAAACTTTGAATATGACATCCTTAAAGGAAAAGTGAGGAACAAGGGTCTTGAGGTTAAGGCACAGGCATGGGACTCAGGAGATCTGTGTTCAGTTATTGGCTCTACCTCAGGCTTCCAGTATGACGTTGGGCAAGTCACTTTATCTTTCTGTACCCGAGCTCCCCAAGAGTAAAACAGGAATAAGAAATACTTCCTTTCTCCCATTTTGTGTCTCTTTAGATTATAAGCTGTTCACGGTCATGTAGGTACAATATTTAGCACAATGGGGCTCTGGTCAAGTTTGGGGCTTGCGGTGCTAGTATAATATAATAAAACTGTACCTTGGGTCCTTTAAACCTATGCATACCAAATAAAATACTTTATGTTACTTCAATGAGGCTAAAATTCAGAGTCAGTTATTGAAAGTCTGCATTCAAGGTTAATATGAGAAATTGTGTACACTCATGTTAAGCACTAGCAAACAACAGTAAACACTGCCAACAACTAATTTTAGCATATCACCTATGAGGTTGTTTTTTAACAGAGAAATCAAACAGCCCTTAGGAGTAACAAGTCCTTTGCAGAGTTCACACATTGAAGTAAGCTACGGTATTTTCTATCAGTGTATTTCTCAGTGCATGTATGGTTCAGGAGAATTACAGTCATCGTGTAGGATCTTAAATGCACTCAACACTGGCTTAACTCTGCTTCCACTGAAATCAATGGTAAAACACCCATTGACTTTAATGGCAGAAGAGTGTGGCTAACACTCAGTGCTTAAGAAAAATTTCACCCTTGTTGAATATTACTCACAAAAACCACATTAAAAAGAATGTTAAAGTTGCAAAGTCAAGCACTCAAAAGTTAAACAGTTGCCTGTGCAAGCTTAATTCAGACTCCCTGAATGTATGCATTATAATAATCTTTAAGTGCATGATCACATACTAATTTTTCCACTGCCTCATTCAGTGCACAGGATGGATGGTACTCACTTAATGAACAGCTATTCAATATTTTGTTTTATCCTTGTTGTTCAATGTGTGGCCCTATACCTTATTTACTGCACATCATTCAAACCCTGCTCTGAAGGCAGAATTAGCTGATGATCCAAAAGTGGGAGGCATTGTCAATACAGAGGAAGATCAGAATATTATACAGGAAGATCTGGATGACCTTGAAGACTGGAGTGAAGAAATGGGATGAAATTCAATATACAAAGTGCAAGGTCATGCACTTAGGGTCTAATAATAAGAATTTCGGCTACAAGTTGGGAGCTCATCAGTTGGAAGTGACAGAGCTGGAGAGAGACTTGGGTGCGTGGGTCAATCACAGGATGACAATGAGCCACCAATGTGATGCAGCTGTGAAAAAGGCAAATGTTACCCTAGGATGTCCCTGGTGAGGAATTCCTTGAAGAGACAGAGAAGCATTAATGCCATTGTACAAGGCAGTGGCAAGACCTCATTTGGAATACTGTGTACAACTCTGGTCACCCATGTTCAAGTAAGATTAATTCAAATTGAAACAGGTGCAGAGAAGAGCTACTAGGATGATCGGGGAAATAGGGGCTTATCTTATGACAGGAGACCGGAAGAGCTTGGCTTGTTTAGGCTACCAAACAGAAGGCTGAGAGGGAATATGACAGTTTTCTATAAATACAATGGGGGTCGGGGTAAGCACCAGGGAGGGTGGAGAGCTATTTAAGCTAATGGAAAATGTTGGCACAAGAACAAATACAAAATGGCTATCAACAAATTCAGGCTGGAAATTAAAAGGTTTCTAACCATTAGAGGAGTGATGATATGGAACAGCCTCCCAAAAGGAGTTGTGAGAGCAAACAATTTAATTAGTTTCAAGAGAGTCGGTCAAATTTATGAATGTGATTGTATGACAGGGTTGCTTAAGATGGTAGAGCTCAGCATCCCCGGAGGTTGCTTCCAATATATGTCTTATGTTTCTAAAAGTTCATGCTTCTGGGCTTCAGCCATCCACGCACATGGGTCAGGAAGGGATTCCCTCCACCACGTATTCTGGGGCCAGAGCTTGGTCTCCTTCCTCTGAAGCATCAAGGATGGCTGCAGCTGGAGATGGGACACTGGATGGGCTGAGCATACTCTGTCTCAGATGCTTGCCCGGCTGGTTCTTGCTCACATTGCTCAGGGATCACCATATGTGGCATCAGGAAGGAATCTTCCACCAGGGCAGAATGAGAGTGAGGTATGGGGGTTGCCAACTTCCTTTGCAGCATAGAGTACAGGTCACTTGCCTGGATTCACTGGGACTCTCTCTGTCACGGAGTGCAAGCTAGACCAGTGAGGGGGTGCGTCACCACCTGCCCCGTAACCGTGGGTGTCTGAAAGGTCCTGCTGGTGTAGCTTCGAGTCTGGGACACTCACAGCCAGCTTAGAAGCATGGAGGTTACACCATGAGTGTCTGTGTGCTAGACAGTCCTGGTTCAGCAGCTGTGACCCCAGCAGCCTGCCCACAGCTCCACTCTGACTCCACCAACCTTGATTATAACCAGCATGGTGACCCCAGCACACTCCCACCCCTGAATTTTCCCCAAACCATGTGCTCTGCTGGTGTGAGCCTATGGGCACCCCATGCCAGAGGACAGGGAGCTGACTAGTATCAGGTGATGAGTTTCAGCTGTCCTGACCATTCAGTGTACTCCACAGCTATCTACTTCTCTCCAGAGAACTTAAGCTAGCTGTGACCCCAAAATAGTGGATTTACATAGAAATCATCAGGGGGATGAGAAGAGCACAGGAAGGGAGGAACAGCTTTCTGCCTCTTGAAGGTCATCCTGCCTCTTGAAGCAAGGTCAATGAACTTTGAGAGAGATGCTTTTCCAAAGGTTTACTGGACTGTGAAAGGGGAGGGGCAGAGAACCTCTAAGTTATCTATAGCTAGACAGACACAAGAGGCCAGAGCTCATGCAAACTGAGAAAGGTGGGTCCTTCAACCAAGGAGGGATTGAAGTCTCTTGAAATTAAATACAGATGAGAAAACTTCTCACGCAAAGATCTTTGACCTAGGAATACATGGGAAACCAGTATTTGGTAGTTCTGTGGAAGGTCCTGACTGAGGGAAAGTCAGCCACGGCTGGGAAGCAGCAGCAAAACCACCTTGAACAAAGCATGTACCTTTCTAGATTAAGTTCTAGACTTTTAGATGAGTGTTTTCACTTGTATTTGCTTGTAACCCTTTCTAACATTATTTCCTTTCTTTGGCATCTAACCTACGTCCTGTTGTTAATACATTTGTTTTGTTTTTACTATAAACCAACTCAGTGCTGTGTTTGCAGGGAAGGGTGGATTTACCCCAGTTAGGAAGCTGTGATGTGCTTTTGTCTCTTTACAAGGAACAAACATAATTATTTTTCTGGGCTGTCCAGCAGAGGGCTGGATATTGCAGAGCACATGGTTTGGGGAAAATTCAGGAGTGGGAGTGTGTTGGAGTCACCGTGCTGGTTGTAACCAAGGCTGGTGGAGTCAGAGTGGGGCTGTGGGCAGGCTGCTGCTGGGGTCAGAGCTGCTGAACCAGGGCTGTCCAGCACACCGACACTCCAGGTGTGACCTGCATGCTTGTAGGCTGGCTGTGAGCATCACAGGCTAGGAGTTGCAGCAAGGTTACAGGGCAGGTTGGTGACCCACCCCTCACTGGTCTGGATTGCACTCTGAACCCCATGACAATCTCACTTAATTAATCATTTCCTTGCCATTATGGGCCCTTGAGCACTGGGGCACCTCACTCCCGCCTATTTTCAGGCTATGGCACATAATAATCTAGTCTCCTGAGGGTTCTAATACCTTGGTCTAATTTTGGTTGTTGGGTTTAGTGTGCGGGTGCTGCTGCTGGCCTGCGATATACAGGTCAGACTAGATGATCTGGTGGTCCCTCCTTGTTAGGAGTGTGGGCTTGCATCTGGGTTTGGGATCAGCTAGCTAACTGCAGCTGAAATCCCTAATTGGCCAGACTGCCCGATTTGCTGAGTGGCATTGCCAGGCCTGCTCTTAAACCCAGCAGTAGCACGTAGGCAGGGGCTGCTCAATGCTACACCCGCAGCTGTGATCACTCCTATGCCTGCCTTGTTCCCAGCCTTGCTCCTGCCCTCCTGCTTGGCTTCTGATTCCTGACCACCATGGCTCTGACCACTACATCTGGCCACCCATGCCCAGGTCTATGAGATTTCTGGCCTTAAACTCTATGCATTATTAATTTCCTAATTAATTTCCGAATGTTGTGCATCATTATTCTATCTCTGTCTCACAGACCATAATGGATTTATTTCCACCACACCCCTATGAGTTGAGGGGTTGGTACTATCTTCATTTTACAGAGTAGGAAATGAAGCACAAAGAGAGATTAAGGTCAAGAATATCCACTGATTTTTGGGTCCCTGATTTGAGATGCCCAGAACCTGATTCTTCATAGTACTTAGCATTTTATAGCACTTTATTTGCTCAGGGAACAGCTCCCATTGACTTCAGTTGCAGCTGTGAGTGCTCAGCACTTCAGATACCAAAGTCTACAGTTGGGCACCCAGAAAATGAGGAGGACACAGTTAGTGACCACCTGTGAAAAGTTTGGGTTAAGTGACTTGCCCAGCGTCACACAGGAACTGCATTCAGTTGAATTAACATTCAGTTAACCTTAACCGTAAGAACCTCCCTTCTTCTCCTGCATTCCCCTGCCTCAATCACTTACACACCTTCCAACTTCTGCAAGAAATGAGGCAGTGGCCCTACAGACAAAAGCCTCTTTTACTTAACAACCTCGAATCAGCCCCAGAGCAGGGCCATCCTGACTTCGCAGAACTGTAATTTTTAAAACTTTACCCTTAAATTAGAATTTTCTAGGTTTCAAACATTTATAACTACAGTTCCAACACTTCTCTCCATTACTAATTAATACGTGTTCACAACCTTAACTGTATATTAAAACCAGGTAGGTTTTTGGGGGGCATGAGGGGTGGAGGGTGTTATTACTGACAATTAGTCTAATTAGGAAACAAGAAAAAAATAATGTTGTTCAACCCTAAAATCATTTACAGAAGAGTACAAATTCTTCAAACAACCAGGAGAGCAGAGCAGGTATTGTAAGTATGTTTAAAACTGAACTATTAAGCCAGGAGAAGGGAGTAATTTGCAATCATTAGTTAGAGGCAAAGAGCTATCTTCCTTAATTGGAAAGTATTTCCTGAAAACAACATTTATCACAGTCCTCCCACTGCCAGAACACTTCTCTTCTTGAAAACGGAGTGGCTGCTCTGAGGGCAAACAGGTTGTGTCTAGCCACCATTATGACTGCTTTTGTTTATAGAGCCAGAGGGGAAAAAATCCCATTCAGAATATTTCATCGCAGACATTGTCTCCAGTTTTATTTGCAGCTTTGCCAAAGTCAGCACAAGGAAATAGAGACACTATATGGCTTTCTGGTGAAATGATGGGATTTACGTTCCATCGAATGTTTTTAATATTCTTTTTCCCCCCATCTACTGTCAATGCTATTCTTTTCCTCCCCATCAGCCTTCACACACTTTCTTGGCCTAAATGTCTTCCCAAGTTGCACAAAGGGGAGCACCTCACCAGGCTATAAAAGCCAGGAGGAGGTCAAACCTGGGCCTTTCTGAAAGCCTTATAAGCTTAAATGACTCACATCAAGAAAACTGCCCACCAGGAGAGTTAAAAGGAGCTCTCTTCAAAGTGCTCACTAATGCCACACTTGACTGTCTAGCAGGTACTACTGCAGAGTGACCCAAATCTAACTCATCCCCCGAGGGAGCTGAGCATATACATAGATTCTAGTGCCCTGGCCTCTATCGAGCAAGGAGGTGAGAAACTGAATTCAGAATGAGAAAGGACTGTCCAGTGATTAGGGAACTGCCTAAACTTGAGACATGGATGCGATTCTCTACTCTGCCATAGACATGTGTGATCTTGGGCAATTAGCTTAGAGTCTCTGTGCCTCTGTTCCCAAGCTGTAAAATGGGGAAACAGGAATTAATTCACGGAAGTCCTATGGCCTGTGCTATGCTGGAACTCAGACCAGATGATCACAATGGTTCCTTATTAACTATTAATCCACTTCCCTATCTCACCAGGTGTTGCAAGGTTAACTACAATAGAGACTGTGAGGTGCTCAGATAGTATGAGAACAGGAGCCATGTAAGTACCTCTGACAGACTGAATGTGAGCCCAGCTCTCTGTTGTCACCACACACGCAGCCACACACTACTCTAGAATTCACCCCGACACCACAACAATTAAGATTTTAGGTTCTCTCACTTTAGGAACTTCACAAACACAACACTGTGGACACACTGCACATGTAATAATTTCAGTGGAAGATCTTGGGGGCAGGTACTGGCTCTTAGACTATGCCTAGCAGAATATGAGCCTGACTGTATTTGGGGCTTCGGCACACTACAATTATTAATACTCCATACTAATTTCAGTCTCCTTGTACGTAACAATCTGACTTTGTTAGGCCTTGTAGCATGCCCTCAAGGTTCTTTTCACACTGGTCGAGGCTGTAGCTGTAGGGGAACTCTGGTGGGGATTTACATGGAAGCTTTATCATTTGTTGCTGTTGTGGTCCTGTGATCTCGGGGTAACTGCTGGAGTCTATTTTACAAAGTGTGTTCTCAAAGTTTGTCAGACCCCTAGAGGTGCCCAGAGCTTGGGATTTTATCTTATTTAAAGTCACAGAAATCTGAATTAATAAATTAATATCACGGGTAAAAATGCCAAGTGTCTACGTGATTTGGAAGCCCAAACCGCTTCTTCCAATGAGCTTTAGGCTCTTTGGCTCCAAAGTCATTCATGAACTTTTGAAAATGTTACTGTATATCCTTTATCCACATGGGGAGTTACTTGGACTAAAAAAACCATGGTCGCATAGTTTGAGCATGAAAGTGGGAGAAAGAAACTCCCATGTTTTCCTCCCAACTATGCTACAGCCTTGCTGTGTGGCTTTGGGCAATTCACTTCACCCCGAAGTCTCAGTTCCCCCGTCGGTTGAGTGGGGATATTACAATTTACCTACTTCTCTGGGATGTCATGTGGAATATTTAATTTTTTTAAGCAATTTGAAGACAAAGTATTCCAGGTAGTAAATGCTAAATATTATTATCTGACTACTTATATTTTTCTAGGAGAGCTGGTTTAAAATAACACACCATTCTGCAAGGGGATATATTACAGCAATATAGCCATGTACTTATATTCAAATATTAGTATTAGTAATACAAATAGTTATTTTAAAGCATCCCCTTTCATAAGGCCTCTCCCACTGTAATTTTTAAATAACTATGCTGCCACTAAAATGGCAATGCAGCTCCACAGTTACCAGTTGGGTGCAAAGAAAAAAAGCAAACCCCAGCAATATTGTCTTCTGCCCTGAAACTCTGGATTTAGTTACCCTTATCATCTTTATTATTACTGGCCATAAGGTTATCCACCCTTTCCAAAATTTAGATGATAGAATTTGACTATACACTGGGTTGTGTGAAGTAGTAGTTCATTTAGTTTATTCCAAGTTTGCTAGCTCTTAGTTTCTTTTAAAATTAAGCTATTTAGGAAATAAAGACCAATTCACCAGAATACTATTAAAAAAGCATCCCTCTTCATAGGCAAGAATAGCTGGGCTACCAAGTCCATACTGAAGCTCCTAAATAAATGGCTTGATTTTCAAGAGTGCTGAGCCTGCAGAAGCCTCCAATGAGTTCAACAAAAGCTGCTGGGAGCCCAACAATTTATCACAGGCTTCAACAATTTCTCCCATGGGTATGTGGCATACACTACATTAAATGAGTTTACTGTGCACTCTGAGTAAATATGATTTGAGACTGATTTTCAGGGGGACTTGATCCTCTAATTCTGTTAGGCGCCTTTGAAAATCCTACTCCGACTACTTGTGCATGTTTTTCCTCAAATGACATTGCATAAAAAAACCACTGTATTTAAATGAACATTGCAAAGTGGGATTCAAATGTCAGGACTATAACACCCTAGTAAAGGTTACGTAAAGTAATGATTAATTAGTGCTTTTCCACGTCCCAATTTTACTCGCCTGTCAGTAAGAGATAGTGGATGATGTCCTAGCCAAAATATGCATCATTTCCAGCTCTCTAATACCACTGAAAAGTGGGTAGGAGTTCAATTTGACTGCAATAATTTATTGTGTAGAATCAAGATTCTGCAGGCAACTTTCTGTCATCTGTTACCCTCAATGTTTCCCACAGCTATTTGATTTTTTCCTGGCTTTTTTAGTTAATTAGTCAGCTCATGACAAATCCCAGCTGTCTAAATAAAGATCTGCAGGTTTTTACATATATTTTTTTAAATGCAGAATGTCAGCCAGGGTGTCCATATCTGCAACACCATTTCTAAACAAACACTGCCACGGACTTCAACTGAGTTGCACAGGAATAATGGGAGGCAAGATTTGCCCCACATGTAGTTTCTTAAAAATCTGAGGCTATTCCCCATTTGTAAACTCCACTTGTGGGTATTTACAGCCCCAGACAACGTCCTGAGCACCAGCTGAGTAAGAAGAAGGCAGGGCGGATGGCCTTTTGTCACTAGAGAAGGCATTGGGAGGCACCTGTGCTACTTCAGTCCTATTTCATCCTTGCCTCAGCTGCTCTCCTCTCTGCTGAAGACTCAAACAAAATACTATGACACTAGCCAGGGAATAGGCAACAAATTTAACAATTGAATATAAGGGGGCCAGGGAGTCTTCATAGCAATACTTTCGGGGAAGGGAGGAAAGTGAGAGATATGGGCTGCAGTGTTGCTCACTCTCACAAGTCTCACAATTTTTGTTGCTTTCCTTAAAGCCCTTGCTCCTGCAGGCAAGAATCTCCGCTTTTATTTAAAAATAAATACATAAACTATCTAGTCCGTGTAGCTGCAGAGAAAAGCCTAAAAATGTGACCCAAGTGCAGCTAAATGGTTCCGACTCTTGAAGGTAAATAAAAAGAACTTGTGGTGAGGCGTCTGGTAGAAGAGGGGTTAAAGCAGCCAGGGAGGCTGTGCAGGAGGCAGCCAATTAGGAAAGGGCTTGTAGAGACAATTGGAGAAAAGGTTTAGAGAGACAGCCAATCAGGGCCAGGTTGGGCGCCATATAAGAAGGGCTGCTGAAGAGAGCAGCTTCAGTCACTCCTTGGAGTTTGAGGAGGGAGGTCTGGCTGCCCTGAAGGAAGGAAGAAGAGACAGCACCATGATCTGAGCAGTGCTGGGCAGGGTCAGGGGAGCATGAGTGAGATCCCGGCTGACCGCTGCTAGACTGAGGCCCTGATACAAGGGTGAAGAAGGTGCTAGGGCTGCAGGGAAGTGGCCCAGGGAAACAGACAGCGGGAGTTGGAAGTGACGCAGTGCGTGACTGCCAGTCCCCCCTTCCCACCTTTAGCCCCAGTTGCCACTGACACAGGTGGCTAGACCCTGGACTGCAGCCTGCCACTGAGGTAAGTAGCTGGACAGAGGACTGTCAGGGCCTCCCTGAAAGTGGGGTGGGGGAGGGGAAACCAAGTGGAGCACAGCTGGAGGGCTATGTCCAGAAGAAGACACTGTGGTCCTGAGAGCAACACGGGTCCTGATAGCAGAAGCGATGGCGGTGAGATGCCACTAGATGAAGGCGCACCAGTGAACCAGAGCTAATTCCCAGGATGGCCAGCAGGAGGCACCACAGTGGTGAGTCGAGCCCCATCACAGAACCCAACCAACAGTTTCATGATTTTTAAGCCAATCTCTGGATTCTTTTTAAGGCCTTGCTTGTGATTTTTTGAATACTTGGGACTGGCACTACTGGGGCTGACAATTCCCGCTCCCTCTCCTGCCCTTTATCTGCAGGCAAAAATGCATGGCCAATTGCTTCCACTATTTTTGTACCCAATTACTGCATGTGGATGCACAAATCCAGCAAGGGAGCACTCACACACATTTTTGCACTCCAACATTAGGCCTCACTTTTTCACTCTGCCAAGACAATTATTCTCCAAGAAAATCTAATTGAGGCTGATCTCTTTCTGAGTCAGTTGTATTGCCCATGTTGCTGAAGAATATAAAAAACTCCTATTCAATAGCCTCCTGGCTTGGGGCCATGTACCAATCTTCATGCGGTTATTGAAGGGTTGTAGGATGGAAAGAAACTCTATGGCAGCTGTCAAGTCAGTGAAAAGTAATGAAATATAAACATAGTAGTATCACCTAAATTCAGTCTCCGTAGAGCACCTGTCATCTCCTATTTTATCAACTGTTTCAGCAAGTAAAAATAAATAAGTTATGCATTACAGCCAATGAACAACTGACCAAACGTAAAAACAAACTGTATTTGATACCCGGCTTGAAACAAATTAATTTATTTTACCCACAAGAAGGGTTTCTCTTTAACTGACACCAAGCATTTACTCAAGAAAGGGGAAAAAATGGCAAAACGTGACTTTGCTGGATATTACAGGTGGCAACCTATGAGCGATGAGCACAGTAGAAGCAGCTGAATAGAATGAACAGAATAGTACAATCAATCTGTATACATAGTGTGGGTGAACTACGTAGACTTCTGTTCACTCACACTATGGACATGTAGGAGCAATGGAGAGCTCATCCAGATCTGTTACATTCATCCGATATCTATTTGCATAATATGTTTCTAGCACATGTACTGTTCTTGTCTACATTATTAAACAAAACGCTCATTATAACAGTAGATCACAGCTACATTCTCTCTCTCAGGGTGCAGGAGTACTGTCCAAATGAACAAACTAATTCCAGCTCAGAATCCCCCTCTCCTTGCACAGGGCCAGGGGGATGGCTATGAGGGCAAATGTTTGTGTGACAGAGCGAAGACAATACCTTTGATAAGTCTTAGCGGGAAAAGGACTGGACTGAACTCCAAACTGGAGTGGGTTTTTAATGTTTATTTTCTCATTTTAATAACTTAGTTTTCTTTCATGTCTTAAATACTAGCTCTTGAGGATATTGAACACTTCCTACGTTTGGATCCAAAAACATTTTTTTCAGATTGTTCCCTCTTCTATAATGAGTCAAAACAAACCCCCATAATTTATGTAGGGTTGGGCAGGAAACGGTTTTCCTGTCCTATGAAAATCAGAGATATTTAAAAATTTGCCCATTCAGAACTGGGACAAAAAGTGAAATCTCCAAAATTTTCACAAATCAAAATCTAAAACATTTTTTTGGTTCAGCTCAATCAAAATGTTTAGTTTCAATAATTTCAAAACACCTCATTTTGATTTTGACCTTTTAATGTTTTTAGCCTTTTTAAGTGCAAATTACTAAAATTTCAAAACGAAAAGTCATTTCAACTTGAGGGACCGAAATTCTCTATTTTGAAAATGTCAAAATGGGATATTGCAACCATTTCCATTTCAAAACTATTTTTTCCAAAAAAGTTTTGAGTCAGGAGAGTCATTAAAACTAACCCTGTTTTCTAAAAGTTTCAGTTTCAACAAATTGGCATTTTTTGGCAAAAAATGGTTTATTGAAAAATTCCCAAACATGTCAAATCTTCCTTAATGTGAATTTTGGAGAAACCAGATCTGGCACCAATCCTGTGACAGACTAAATCACACAAGTGGCTCAAGTAGATACTAACAACAATGCAGATCCAGTTGCAGGATCAGATTTTCAGTAGCTCACACCAATGTCCTGGCAAGCTAGGTTTTTGCCTTCCTGGCAGGAAATATTGTGATGCTGATTTCTTTTCATATAGTACCAAGGTACTATGGTGATAGGTGTGTTACAAATGACTGGATGGATGCTTAGATATACAGTAAAGTAATTTACACAATGGTCCTGTTCCTTCAGTCCTTAGCCAAAACACCAACCAAGTTCAGGCAGCAGAAAATTAAAGAAACATTGGTCACGTGCTGAAAGTAGCATTTGTCTTACGGGTGGAGTTTCCCAGTGGGTTTATTCCTATCTGGAGTGGCTGAAAAGGGTGCTGTTCTTCACCCTTCCCTTATTTCAAAACATTCTTTCACTGACCCTTAAGAAAATAAAATAAACCTGATTTAAAACCTCTTGCAAAGGAAAAAAAACACAGAATGATGGATGGAGGGTGATACTGTGCTTGATCAAACTGAAAACGGGTTCCCTGTTTGATAATGGTGGGATATATTTTTGGAAGGGAAGGGGGAGGAGGAAATAGGAATTATTTCATTATTTGACCAGGAAACCATTTAATCAGTCAGATATACAGAGACTAAATCATTTCCAATATTCAAAACACTCTGAATTGAAGCCCAGAATCCAGATGAAAGTAGAGTTGCTGGTAACACGCTCTTCTGTTTGTCAGACTCATGGTTCCAATTTACTTCAGAGGGACTTCCATACTGGTAAAAAAAAAACTTGCTAAGGGGCTTGATCCAATACCCACTGAAATCAATGGCTGTTGGATCAAAAGGCTTCTCAATATACCTTAAATCGATTTCCTCTTCAGCAGTTTTCCAAGTTTGTGTCGCTATGTACCGAAGACATCTGTATTTTAAACAAGGGTAGGCTGTGCTCCCTTATAGTCCACTGTCTCTTTCTTGATCCCAGAGTGAAGTCATGATGCTCATATGTGCCTGGTAAGGGACTCGATACCATAGAATCTAATATTTTGGAGCAATCTTCAAGGACAATTCTCCCAACATGCTGGAGGATCTGGGAAGTATTGGGCTACTCCATCATCCTTCTTTTCTCTTTCAGTTACTGCAGACTCACATCATGCCTTCCCTGCCTGAAGCATCTGGCCAGACTGGGGAGCCACACACTGTCCCGGGAATAAATCTGCTTAGTACCGGTTGCTCCTCTTTCAGTCAACTTCTGTCTTTGGCCATGTGTGTCAGGTAGAGCAAGAAGCATTGCCATTTACAGTGATTGTGGGAGAAGAGTGCATCAGCAATCAGGGGTGGCAGGTCCGTAGAAATTTTGGTGGTGCCCAAACTCCGCCCCCCACCTGCCTAAGGCTCTGGGAGGGAGTTTGGGTGGGGGGAGGAGGTCTGGGGTGCAGGCCCTGGGCTGGGGATTGGGGTGCAGGCTCTGGGATGGAGTTTGGGTACAGGCTCTGGGTTTGGGCAAGGGGTGGGGGTGTAGGAGGGGTGAGAGGTGCAAGCTCTCAGAGGGAGTTTGAATGCTGGATGCAGGCTCCAGGCTCGGGCAGGGGGTGGATGTGCAGGAGGGGGTAAGGGGTTTGAGTTTGGGTGCTGGCTCTGGGCTGGGGGTGGGGGTGCAGGCTCTGGGAGGGAGTTTGGGACCAGAGGGGGGCAGAGGGAGGAGGTGCAGGCTCTGGGAAGGAGTTTGGGGCCAGAGGGGGGCAGAGGGAGGAGGTGCAGGCTCTGGGAGTTTGGGGGCCGAAGGGGGGGTGCAGGCTCTGGGAGGGGGTGGAGGGGTGCAGCGCTTACCTGGGGCTCCTAGGCAGGGCAGGCCAGGAGTCTCCATGTGCTGCTACCACCAGGCACTGCCTCTGCAGCTTCCCATTGGCTGTAGGGCACTTGGGGCGGGACACAGACTCACCCCGCCCAGGGGCTGCAGGGAGGGGCCGGCAGCCAGGTGGAGCGAGCAGGGAGGAAGCTGCTCAGCTCCGCAGCCAGTGGTGAGTGGGGGCCCTGGGCTGTTTTAAATGGCCTGGGGGGGGCAGGGCCGAGGGCCGAGCCAGGAATATTTCTGGTGCCCAGGCACCAGGGGCTCATAGGACTTGCCGTCCATGTCAGCAATAAAGAGCTGTCTCCACTAACAGCTGGGCTAGGGAAGATGAGGATGGAGGGGTATCTGTGAGAGCAGAATGGGGTATCTGTACAAAAATGCCGCAGGGTATTGCAGTTAGAAAGAGCTTTACCAACCGAGGATGGTTAAATACTAATGGCGGCCAGTTCATGTGAGGGATGGCTGAGTATTTAAACAATAAAGAACTGAAAAATCTTCAACCTTCCCAACAAGGAAAGTCAAAAGGTTCACTAATCAATACACATTTTACTAATGGACAACCCTTATGTGCTAAGTACTTTACAGGGCTATTTCAATCAATTTCTCCTTGGATTTTGCTATCCTGTATATTCACAACTGTTCTGTGTTTTATCTGGGTGGTTTAACTCTGAGCGTGGGGTAATAAAACTTCTAATGATAATGAGACTGCAACAATAAAGTCAAGCATCAGTATAATCCATGTAAAACCATGTATTACACCTTAAGAAGAAAAGACCACAGAAAAAGAGTCTGATTTAATGCAACTGAATCCTGTGCTGATTAAGTTTCACCAAGATTAATCTGTGAAAGCCGTTCCTTTCAATGGAGCAACATTCTAAGAAATACTTGTGTGTTGAGTTTTTGTGTCAACCGCACTGCAACATTTAAAAAAAAACAAAAAAACCCAGAGAGGCTTTGAATACTATTAGGTTCTCCTGAACTGGAATAGATTGTGAATGCCAGAACTTCCTAAGTGAAAGAAATACACAAATTTCCTGTGATGATGGGCAATGCAGGGACATCTACAGAAACTGACATTTACAGAACAACAAAAATAAAAAAAAGTTTCACCTGGTTTCTAAATCTTAAGCACCACTCTGGTCCCTATTAAGTATAACAAAGAACCTGCCCTCTTATTGCCTCTTTCAAGCTATAGAATTAGTTCTGGTTTGTGGTAGCCAATTTTGCAGAGCTAATAAACAATGTCTTTGTGTCCCTCTCTCTCTCTCTCTCATTTTAATAATGGCTACATTTCAGTATTTTTTCTTTCCATAGCCGTCTGCGTCTCTCGGTTAGTAGCTGGAAAATGACATGTCATAGGATAATCTATTTGCTCTTGGCCATAAAAATGGAAAAGTAAAAGTTTAAGGTTGTCAACATACCCAAGCCTAGTTATGTGGCTTAATATATGCTAATTATCTCTTACAATCATACAGAGATTAAATATTTGGTCCCTGCAGGCTCTACACAAGAAGAGTTGAGAGGTTGGTCATAGTGTATGATTATGCTAAATTAAAGATGCAAAATGCATTCTGCATAATATGAAACTATATAGCTTCACCATCAGTCAACTCCCATGTTTATAGTGGTATCTTGCTCAGCTAAGTTAACAATAAATCAACTTCTAAGTTGTAAATTCACTTTTGACAAGTAATATACTGCAACTAAGTTTTAAGTATCTTAGCATAGCTATTCAGAGACAGACATAAGTGAAGGTAATGGAGTCAAAAACTGCAGACTAATTGCTTCAGCTGAAAGCTTATTATTGCTCCAATTTCAAGCCCCACAGCAGTTAAGAAATAATATAAACTACTCTAGGCCAATGCAATTGTGAATCTTTTTATAAAATTTGCCTTTATTTTCATCTGAGCTATTTTTTATAAATACCAAAATCCGCACACATTTTTGTTGCCAACTGGGGGCGTGGGGAAGCTCAGGAACATATTAAGAAAACACTAAGGTCTCAGATTTTTTTTTTTTATTACTATTCTAATCATCATAAACTCCTGGTCTTCTCTACAAGGTGCCTTCTATGATTTCCTCCTCAAGTCCACTTTAATTTTTTTAAAATAAATACTTCTTCTGTTTGCCAGAAGCTGGGAATGGGAGACAAGGAACGGGTCACTTGATGATTACCTGCTCTGTTCATTCCCTCTGGCATTGGCCACTGTTGGAAGACAGGATACTGGGCTAGATGGAACTTTGGTCTGACCAATATGGCCGTTCTTATGTTATGTTCTTATGTCTCATTCCATATTGTCCACTTGAACACCTAGGGCCTGATTCTCTACCACCTTGTGCAGTCAGTCACCTGTGAAAAGTGTGCAGTGTGGGTAGCAAGCTTTCCCATTCTAAGCTGGTAATGTTTTCCATGCATGCTGCAGGGTGTAAAGGACTACACAAGGGCAGTGCAGTGGAGAGCCTGTATTACAGCCATCATTTTAATTTGTATAATTGTTCACATTATTTTTCAGGAATTTCATGTTGCATTTTATCCATTAAAAATATTGTATTTCTTTTTATTACATTTACATTAATCAAATACCTCAAATGACCATATATAAATCCCCACATCAAGCCCTGCTCTCCCCTCCCCTGCCACCCGGGAGGGAGCTGCCGTCACAGCATGGGGCAGGAGCGCATGGACCAGGCACCCCTGCCTCGGTAGCTGTACAGGCTTCCCTTCCCACCATGGCACAGCTCCCTAATGGGCCAGGCTGCCAGGGACTCCTTTCAACACCACCAGTGCTGGGGCGCTGTTGCCAGTAGCAGGGACCAGCCTCTCTGCGGTGGTCGGGCCAAACCAGTGTGAGTGGCGTTGCAAACTGGAGCACGGGGTTGCAACGCAGGGGCACAATTTCAAGCCGAGCTGCTCAGCTGGGAGCAGAGGTGCATGCATCCACTTGTGGAGAGGCTGGTGGTCCCTGCCGCAGGCAGCAGCATCCAAGGAGTGGTGGTGCTGAAAATTGTGGCTACGCTAACAAGTGATTTTTTGGGGGGGTATTATTTCATTTTATGTCTCTTTCATTTTCTTTCCTGTTATTTCGTATTTGTGATAAACTGGGGGCTCGAACCATTAATCACTTCATCTGATCTTTCCCTGTCTCACAGCTACTGTCATCACCACTCCCTGCGGGACAGAAGAGGGGTGTCCCCAATTGTTCCTTGCTCACTGCTAACCATCAGCCACCTCAGCAAGCTTCTGGAGAAGTTGGTCCTCTTTTACCGCCTCATCAAACCTAAGTTCATTCCACTCGGGAACCTTTCACAGGACTGAGGCTGACCTTCCCCGCCTGGCACCTCTCTAGAGATTGGATCCTCTCTCCCTTCATTTTGCTTAGTCTCTGGTTTTCATTCATCCTCCTGTCCTGCCCCGAGTGCTTCAAGCAAGGAGAGATGGTGCCCCCAGCACTCTTTTCTCTCCGTTTCCATCTTATCTTTTTAAGAATCCTCCCCTACCCCATGCTTTTGGTAGAGCCTTTACCTTTCACTATGCAGTGCCACAAGCCCCTGGGCTCGAACTTCAGCCCATGTAAATCTGCACTGCTCCTTCAGCTTCGGTGGAGCTACTTCCATTGCTCCATGCTGCAACTGCCGAGGGTCTGGCCCCTCACTTCAACCCTCTTCTCTCCACCACATAGGTCTTCTTCTCCTGCTGAACGTTCTCACTTCAGCCTTAAATGTTACCGTTCCCAGGAGGCCACCCAACTCTACCATCATCCCTGACTCCTCCCATCTGCGGCTCTGCCTGTGTCTTGCCTTTGCCGACTTCCAGCTACACTGCACACTCCTACTGCTCTGATTCCCTTGTAAGTAAAATGTCCTTTTGACCTATGTAAAGTGATGCATGCCTCTGTTCTTGCACCTTCACTCCAACGTTGTTTGCTTCTAATTCCAGAAACCTTAGTGTCGTATACAAACCTAAGCTTCCATTTGCCTCCCACATCTCTCCTGTCTGCAAGTCTGTTTATTGCCACCACTGGAATCCTGTCAGTATTTGTGCTCACCTTGACCCTCTTTGGCCAAAATCTTCATGCATGCCTTTACTTTGCATACTAGTTATTTCAATTCCCTCTTTTACAGTCTATCCCATATGTCTATTCCCTAAATGTCATGCAGTCCATAATGACACAGCCAAACTTTCTTCTTAAGCTAGGGAGTGGTGCCAAGTCACCCCCATACTCCAGCACCTGCACTGGCTCTTAAACATCTCCACCTCCAAAGCGCCCTTCTAATTTACAAAACACTTTGTGGACTTGCTTCGACCACCCATTTCACTCCTCCAGTCTGTGCCCTCCCAGCCACAATTCACAGATGGGGCCTATTCTCTCAGATTTGCTACCCTGCTGTTCCTTATTTAAATCCCATTTTAAAACTGTCCTTTTTTATTTAGCCTACTCCTTCTTCACAGCATTTGGTCACAAGATGTGTTTCAGATAATACACTAAAGAGAAATATTTAGTTCAGTGGGTTTTTTCCTATTATATATGGTACAAAGAGCATGAATACAAGGTATTTTTGTCATTTAAATTATTTTAAATTTGCTACCTTGTTTTGAATTCGCAGGCTAAAGTGATCATGATTCATGGCAACTTAACATATTGCAAAGATCACAAAGGAACAGCATTAAAGTCAGAAGACTACAAAGCAGAAAATCTTAGTTCACTGGCTGACTGCGGCAGTGCACGACAACATTTCTCCAACGCATCACAATTGAGTCCAAGCTGTTAGATGTCCTACAGGAGGACAAAAGGAGCCAGTTAACCTGCTTTATCAAGGAAAAGGAATTTTCTTTTGAAGTTTAAAGCCATGTCTTGCAAATGCTAGTTAACTGGCTAACTACACAATTGGGTTCCTCTGGTTTCTAGCAGCAAACTCAGAGCATCCCACTACAGAAAAGCCAGCTGGGGGGAAATTGCAACACATGCTACCCACAAACTTCTCCTCGGCAGTGATGTAGGGACAACAGCCAACCAGATCTGTCCCAATAGAGCGTGCTGATGGCTATGCAGGGAGATGTGCACATCCTACAGGCAATCCCTGCTTAAGCCTCCCATGGAGTCAGGACTACAACTTGACACTTACACTCCCCTGAAGTGGAATCCCAAAAGAGGGAAGGAACCTCCAGAGCAGCAGTAGGGATGTGCCGTGTGTGTGTGTGTGTGTGTGTGTGTGTGTGTAGGGTGACTACGGGAGATGAAGCAGGGGTGAGTCAAGCCCAATGTATTTTAAATGCTTTGGGACAAACACTACCAGTTACGATGTATTTGTACAGTATCTAACACAGCAAGGTCCTGATCTGGTTGAGGCGTCTGGGTTCTACTGCAATACATATGTTAAATACTAATAATTGTAAATGGTTATGTACCAAATTTACTCCTTTCCATCTCTGTCCTCCACCACCTTTTAGTGGCCTGTTCTCCATACAGCAACTTAGCAGCTTGAAAAAAACTGCCAGTTTGATGCAATTTCATGTTCTTGAATACGGTGTTCTCAGGAGCCCTATTACAGAAATTTAATCTCTTGCGAAATAGATCAGATACCATTAATGGAATGAAACACAACTGATCACTGTGACTTCCTGGAGAAAGTCGGTTTTTGGATCTACAGTATGATACGTGGTTTATAGAATAATTATCAAATGAGGAAATTATTCTCATGTCAACAGTTTTCTCTTTAAAAAATATTAAAATGTGCATTTAACACAAACTTTTCACTAAAAAAATCCAGCTTAGACCGAAAACAAAGTCAGTGCCAGTTGCCAGTTGCATCCTTGCTCTTTTCCTACTCTTGAATGTCAGCATCCAGAGGACACTCCTCTCTGCCTTCTGCATAACTAGAGTAAGCAGAGCCAAGATATTATGTAGAGTTGGCTAGAAAGATTGATATGCACGTGTGGGGATTCACCTTTGGGAAAGGCCAGCTTCCAGCTCCAGCCAAAGCTCTGTAGGAGCATTTCTATCCCAGGCTGCTGAGATGATGTGCTAAACTAGCTCATTTCCTGGGTGCCCTAGCCCCCCTGGTCCACCCCAGATTAATCCTAGCCCCTTGTGGAAGTTGGGTAGCAAACAGACAGTTTGTGCCACTGTGTTCCTCAATTCTATTCCAGGTGGATGCGGTGCCCGCAGGAGCCCTGCATCAGGGATTCTGACGGCACAAGCAGTACAAAAGTGGGTGAAACCTGGGTAGTGAATCAGAACTTTCTTGTTGTAAGAAAAATTTAGGCCCCAATCCATTCCCCTTGAAACCAATCGGAGAACTCCCGTAAGACAAGACAACACCAAAGTGATGGGTCCAATAGCCAGGAGAGAATACTCTACACAATTTCCACTACAAAGTGGCGTGAACAAGATAGCTGAAAATCAGGCACAGTCTATGCTAAGGCCTTTTCACACCACTCTGGCAATGTAAAGCAGCCTAACACTCTTTAAGGCCAATGTATAATGCCAGGGTGTCATGAGGAGGCTTTAGGGTAACTGAGATTGGATTTATTGTATCCCTTTCAGTACAGGGTTGTACATATCATACAGCCCAGCATATGCAGCACACATCAGTGAGGACTTGTGGGACCAGCAATCAGGTTTGCAGAGCCTGGAGCAATTTAAAGTCGCATCACTCGGAATACCAAACCTTTCTAATTTTTCAGTTTGGGGAATATATTTCCCATATATGAATATGCACCGTTCTAAGTGTGCTGATTCATGGTCTCCCACCCCTGCTAAAGACACTTTCAGGGCTTGGTCATGGTTCTTATTGGCCTGAGTGACGCTGGAGAGGAAGCAGCAGCACACAACCCAACTGGCATTGGCCAGACATATATGTGACTTTGAAAGGGGTTGCAGGGGAGCCTGAGGGATGGACACCCCTGCTACAGCTGTAAAACAGGCTTACCCAGCTCTCCCTCCAAGCAGCCATCCTGGCAGATGGGGCCCTGGCACAGATCCAGAAATGCCCCTTCTGGAGCCACCCACAATATGTCTGGTGCCCCTTGGCACTCTTTGAGCAAACTTGCAGAGGCAGACTTTAGCGCACTGTACAAGACACTATTAATGTACTTCTTTGACAACACACTACAGTTCTGCCTGTGAAGTACAATGTGCCGTGGTAGATTGGGAGCATTAAATATTAATCTTTCCTTCCTTCCACTCCTCACTGAGCTTAGATTAGGTTTCCTGAATTAACTACCTCATGCCCCCTTTTCAAATTCCTATAATTTGAAATTAGAATGGCACATTTGAAAATAAATTTTAAAAAATTATTAGCTTAATGACTATTAGAGAGAGCTATTCTATTGATCTGACTTCATTTCATTTCCTTGTGGGAATATATTTCAATCCAAAGCAGCCCTCTTCTTTCTTGCCTTTTATCTAACATTTGGTCAGTGCCTGTAACAACACACCAGGCATAAATGGTCGTTGTTAACTCAAGCTTGTCTAGGAAATGTCTATGTGTCAGAGCAAAATCCGGCTCCCACTGAAGTCAATGGCAATACTCTCATTAACTACAATGGAAGTAGGATCAGCCTCTTAATCGATTTTGTATGTTCAAGTATGAAGCTAACCCAGCAACCTTTTAAATTATAGGGTTGGGGTTTTTTTTCAAAAGAGAAGGACTGTTCCCTCACTCTCTCTTTATTCCTGTCATACATGACTTTCAAAATGTCTAAACATCTCCTTTTAGCATTATGCTGAGTACCAAATTTTGACAAAAACTGGACCAATTATTTTTATGTAGGAATACAGAGCCATGTGCATTCCCATGCCTATCACATCACAAAATGCCATGTAACCGTAGCAGAAAATGAGACCTAACCATATATAAAATACAGTCTGCTACATGTAACAAGCAATTTTTTGTAGGCTACCATAAAGTCACTGGACCAGATCCTCAGCTGATGTAAGTCACTGTAGTTCCAATGACTTCAGTAGAGTTATGCTGATTTCCACTAAGCAAGGATCTTCTTATTTCTTCATATTTACTTGTTTAAATCTTTAACATGCAAAAACAGCTTTCAGAGCTCATTCACATGTCCCGCTAGCAATCCCCAAAGCACAGGCAAAGATTTGGTATTCTCTCTGGGCCTGAACCAGAGCCCACTGACTTCAATGGGCTTTGGAAGAGGCTCTGTGACAACATGCACAGTCAATAGTATGCAGTGCTCTCCAACTATTTGGTGGGGGATCATTATTGTGGCTGAGGTAACTAAGCATAAATAGAAAACTACATCCAACTCCCACCTTGGTAAAGCCATCACAAACTGTGGGATTTAGATAGCATCAAAAATCACTTGAGGGCATCTTTCCTTTACTTAGGAGGTTTAATGTTATAAATTGGTAAAATATACAGCAAGCAAGGAAGTAGAAGGTCTATTAAAATTCTGGAGAATGTAAGCAAAATGAACGTAAATTAGGTGGCCAATCAGAAAAAAAAATTGAAATAAACATTTTTAATTAACAAGAGGGGGTGTTCATTCATTTCTTCAGGCTGCTGAATCTCTACATAGTGCATCTTCAGTCCTGAGCAATTCTTTATTTCATATTTCAAGAGCAATCATACCTTCATCTCAATACAACCTCATTTTCCTTACAGGCATACAGATCACTAGAAAGGTTTTTGATTTAAGTATAAAACCTTTGCTTGTATTTTTCTTTAAAAAAAAACAAAAAAAAACCCCAACAACTTTCTCCATCCCCTCCTGCAGTGTCATTTATTGACCATTTTCTGTTTAGCTTAGTATTATAAGGAAAGAGAATATACCTCTGCTAACAGTGCAACTTGAATGCCTCCGGATCAAGATGTCACAATGAGGAATGCAGAAAAGAAACAGTCACAATCTTATATGACAGTAGCAGCTGCTTCTATAGAATATTCAGTCCTCTACACAGTCAGAGGAGCAATTTCACCTTCAGTTTTATCCCAGGTAAAATCTTCAGCTTGATCAGTTTCAAGCAAGAGAAGAACAGCAATGTTCAACAGCCACAAACCAATATCCAGTGGGAAATGTTTGGAGAACTCTGTACTATTTTACAGTTATGAACTACTTACTGATGGGGTCCAGTTCCTCATCTGGTGTAAATGGGTGCAACTGAACTGAAGTCAATGGCGCTGTTCCCATTTACAGCAACTTAGGACCTGGCCTAGGGTGGCAAGTCATTTTATGCAGTGGGAAAACAAAACAAAAATGTTATAGCAGCTGGCAAACTTTTGTACTGATTCAAAGATTAATATCCACTGATATTTATATATGCCTGATATTTCTATTTCATACTCACATTAGGGCTGCGCTGAGGCAATGCATGCTTTTCAAATGATTAAATGTACCGTATGGATTGAATTGCTACTTAATTCCATAACTGATTGGAAACGATCAAGAACCTTTGTATCATGTAAAAGTGTGGACACATGCTGTGCACTAAAAATGGGGAAAGGTCACAAAGGGACAAGTCAATAACAAAATGGCATTAAGAAGGTAACAATACTTAAAAACAAAAGCAGGACTCCTTTACAAAAGGCAACTGATTTACACTTTCTGAACCGACAAAGCCTAACTAATATCAACACTTTCACTAAGCTTGGGGAGAATAATCCCTATAGCTGCCTTTGTTCACAAGAAGCAGTTTTTATTTTCCTTCCTCCTGGACATACAAGCTTTGTTCATTTTTATCTGCAGCAAGCAATGACAATGGGTATGTCCCAAAAACAAACAATGAAAAGAGAGCGTGTGCTGTCGATGACAGGTTTAGTTAAAGACAGTCTCTCTGCTCTCAGGATCAAAGTTGTTTTCTTCACATTTTAACAGAACAGCTGATAAAGCTCTGGCCATTAGTAAAATGTCACCCTGAAAATAAATATCAGATTGTGCTACCTTTGGTGGCAGGACACCCAATGAAATTTCAACCTCTCCCTTCCCCACCTATCTTTAAAATGTAACACCAGGGGAAATGTTTGGTGCTCTCAATGTTTCGAGCTAGGAAGAAACTATTTTAAGAATTAATTTGTGTCCAGAGGGATTTAAATTATCCTCTCTTACTATCCTAGCCAATGAGTAAAGCTGTGAACTTCCAACCTTTTAAGGAGACAATGAAAATACAAGAATTCAAGATTCAGCTTTATTTCCCTGTAGACTCTGACAATGTGTAGAGGAAAGCAGGGTTGTGGAGAGAACGGAACTGCTGCTATGCTGCCATATAAAGAATCTCTGAAATTTTTGCCGTCCTTAGCTGTATCTCAGCCTGACTTCCCCTTATGTCACCACTTCTTATCTTGCATGTCACTTAGGGCTAATGATGTGGCTCCTGCTTTTCTGTCAGAGAAAGTTTCCCCCTTGCCTACCAGCACAGAATGAAGATGAGCAGAGATACATATTCAAAAACCTGACCGAGACAATGGAACAGAAATGAAATTAAGTCTTTAACTGTCTGCTTGCATATAAAAACACACACACCTGCAAAGAGAAACACAAAGATATAGCAAATCAAATTCAGATGTGGTGTAAGCAGCTGCTATTTCCATTTAAGTCAATGGGAGTTGTGCCTACTTTATACTATGGCTACATCTGGTAAATACATACTGAATATGTAGATACACACATGCCTCTGAAGCAACTGACATCTACTTTTGCAATTTTGTGCCCAACTACAAAGTACAGCAGTTGTAAAAAGCCTAGGAAGTTCCACATGCAAAGCTTGGATTATTCCAAGGGACCCCCATCCCAGCCCACTGTACCAAACATTGCCCCTACACAGCAGACGGAGGAAGTTACAGAGCAGAACGCTCTTCACCTATACATTATTGATTACAGGGTGCAATCTGTTAAACATAACAAAAAAAGCCCCAAACAAGCGAACCACACACCTGCTCCACAGTGCTTTCCTCCCTCCGCTGACTAGTGACTCAGGTGGCAATTTTAGTAACAGCCACCAAAGAGAACAACAAACACAAAAATCATACAGGAAATTGATACCTATATAACTCAAATCTATACTTGTTTCCAGTTGAGGAAAATAAGCAGCATTACCTGTTCTTGTTGTTGGGTTTGTTTTCCTGATGCATTTTGTTCCTTGGCTGTAGTCATGCTCACCTATTTGTGCCCACTGCAGTGGTAAACAGGGTTTTACAGAGTGTGTGTGTGTGTGTGTTTTCAGGGACACACACAAAAGCTAAAGGGATAAGGAGGTGTAACTAGTCCATCACTTAATCACTAGCTGAGAGAGAGAGAGATAAATTTCCCCCACCCCAACAAAAATATAAAATAAAAATGTAAAGAAAAAAATCTCAGTCTCTCTCTCTCCCTCTCCCTGTTCCTCTAAAATAAAATAAGGAAAAGAAGGATGCTGTGGGGGCTTCTTCAATTAGCAACAGCCTCTGCAATCGTCACAGAAACAATGATAACTGCTTGGCAACCAGCAACTGGCAGCTCAGAGCTGGAAGACAGCGATGTGGTCCTCACTCCCCCACCTCCACACACAGTCAGTGCTGGAGCTGCGCATGCACCAGCTGGTGTTGTAGCAGAATGTGCCTCCCTCTGAGAATGTAGCTCAGCTGCCACTTGCATTCCCAGCATTTGGGATAAAGGATCTAGGGGTGCAAATGTTGAGGGGATACAGAGCATTCCACATAAACTGCCCTCACCCCCCGCACTCAGTGTTTTCCTCTGTCCAGAGAGAGCAGATTCTGATGAAAGTGGCATACCCTACAAAAACTGCTGTCCCCACCCATACCTGCTTACATAGAAGTGCCCCCATCTTCCACCTGTTTGTACCCCCTATCTATACGGGAAATGTCTTCCAAGGGTTACAATGCACTCCGCAGACATTGAACCCCAACTCCAATGTAGAAGGGGCAAATCACAGAGACTATAACAGACCTTTCAGGGGGCAAATTCCAACAGATATCATGCATGCATTAGAAACTGCTCTGCACTCAGCTCTTTGCCTCACTGGCTAGAGGCCGGCACTTTGAGAAGCGTATAGAATACTTCTCTGCTCCTGCCCCCACACAGGAACCTGCTGTCTGCATCCCTAGTCTGGAGCGGGCTACTTCACATTTTTTGGTTATTGTTGCTGTCTTACACTAACTTTCAGCTGTCTCTGTAGGTCAGCTTACACATAGTGCTTGCTCTGGCTGCTCTGCTCTGTTCCAGCTTGGCCAGCTTCCGGAGGATTCCTCTGGCATAAAGGGAATCCCTAGGACTGCATGGAACTAGCTCTAAACAGGGAGCATTCCTGGGAGAAAGGGGGCATATGGTTGGTTGCTATATCTAGCAAACCACAACTCTTGAATGGTGCCACAGGCAGTTGGGAATAATTTAGAGCAGCTCTGAGGATGCTCTAAATTATGCTGGGCACAGAGCCAGTCTCCAATCAGCTCCAATACTGGACAGATATGAAGGTGCCATAAAGCCACCTTTGCCACTATTCCTCTGCCAGCTGAACTATAGCCCTGGATGGGATTCTACATTGTATTTCAGAATGTTATTACACGTTCTAGCATTCTGGAAAGGTTACATACCCCTCCTCAAGGTCCAGTGCTTGGCCCCCTGCTGAATCTGTAGATTGCTGACCAAGAAAGTGGAATATCAGAGTATTTCTAGGGCAGGCAGGTGACCAAAATATCCAATTTTTATTTCAGGAATTCATCACTTGGTGTCAAATTCATCATGGGCACAACTCAGCTGAAGTTGATGAAGATGAGCCGTCTTTGACCCATGGTGAATTTGATCCTAAATGCACAGATGGGACAAAATCAGGCTAATTTTTCCTAAGACTCTCTCCACTAATTCACCAAAGGCCTTCTAAGCATTTCTGCATTACCATCAGCAAACTGAACTTCAGAGTAACTAGGACATGAAATAGGTGTGAAACACAGGAGAGCTTGTAAGAAACAGAATATGATTGCCTGCTCCCACTCACCTGAGGCTGTGCAGTGGCTAATTCTTAAAGAAAGCTGAAAGTAGTAGCCCTCTAACAAGAGGTTCACGTTTAATTCTAACAGAGCTGGGCCAAACTTGGACCCAGGGCGATCGGGAATCTCATGTGGTTCCAGAGACTCTTTGCATTCTGTTCCCTGTATTCACTGCAGATCTCACACACAGATAATTATCTTCAGCAGCAGCGTTCACACCTAGCCAGAATAGGATATCTTGGACTCTGTTCTCACACTTCTCAGTAGCCATATGTGCACTATGGATCATGCTTAAGCATTTCTGATCTCATGCTGTGTGATATTGTAACACAAAATCTTTTCATCACAATCCTATCACATGGACCAATATCAGTTCTATGGTCCCAATAGTTAGGTTGTTTGGGTTTAGTTTTTTGGTTTGTTTGCTTTTTTCCCCACCTACCAAACTAGAATTATACTCCAGGTCTTGTAAACTTTTGGTCATTTTTCACACTTGACTTTGTCTATTTTTCCTTCAGATATTGGTAGCACTCGAGTCATGTTTACTTCCGATTTTCCCTCTTTATAGGAGTAATTAAAATACAGTTTGCTTTTATTTGTCTTTGCAATTTGTGCCTAGAAAAACAAGCTTTTGCAAAAACAGTTGCTTTTATTGCATGCATGACGCCACACCCTTTATGCTGGAGTGTGTTGTGATGTGTGTTGTGACACTTACTGCAAACAAAACATGGTTTGTACTGTTTGCTTGCCCTTTTCTTCTGCCTCCATCCCTTGGCATGCATTTTTCAATTTACATATTCTTTCACTGTTAATATTTTAAATTTAAGCACAGTTTTCGCCAGCTTTCCTCGCTTGCAATGTTACGTTAATTTCTTCCAATAAGCTTGGCCTCAGATACACAACGTGTTCATTGTCCTAACTAGTCCATTAGTTAACTATCCAAATTCACATTTAGCTTTGCTATCTAGGTCCATAACTTCATGTTCAGTGCTCTCACCTGGCAGCCAGCTTCTTGTGACTTGACAAAAGTCTTTATCTGCAGAGTCCAGTGGCTGCTGACGCAAAGGAGTTTACACCAGCTGTACCAGTTAGTGTAGTGGGGGAAGGAGCTGACAGAAAAAGATGCTGGTGGGACCCTCATAATCCTGTCTGATCAAGCTGGAAGTTAGCCTAATTCAGGGATGGCAATTGCCCAACACTGTTAAGAATTTATGAACCAAGTGAGTACCAGCATTTTAGCTCCCCCTTGATGCAGTTTGATCTTTTCAACTGACACGTTTCCTGTCTGACAAAAACTACTTCAGTACCAAAGGAAGATAACATTACAGAGGTCAATAAGAGGGAGATGACGGAAGGCTTAAAAAGACTAGAACTGCCATGAATCCCTATGAATCTCTTAATAGCTGAAGTAGAGTAGATACTCTGTATGGCCACCCATCATGTCAAGGTGGTGACTGTGTTCTGGAAGGAACAGCAACCCTATTTACTATTTCCTGCCTAAATGTATTCCTAATCTGTTTACAGAAGGCTATGTCCTGACCCCTCCCTCCATATCTGTGAAAGTCCCTACCCACCACACAGGGTGGAGGTAGGACTTCAGGTGTCTGTGCAGGGCATCCATATCCCTTGCACATTAGAGCACTGCGATTACCTTATTTTTTGCTTTGTTGGCTATATAGAAAAATCATAAAACATTTGGGAGGGAGGATGGGAGAAGTGTCGACCTGAAATCAATTTTTTCAGTGAACCATGAAGTAAAAAAAAAACATGTTTCGAGTCAAACAAAATATTTCATTTGAGGTGTTTGGTTTTTTCCCCCCCTAAACCTTTAGTCTTCTTTTATTTTAAAACTAAAAGTGAAAAATTTTGAAACAAAGAGTCATTTAGAATAAAAAATAGAAACATTTTGTTGTGAAAATGTCAAAATGAAACATTTGGAATTTTCAGAATTTTTATTTAAAATTTTTTTTTTGACTAACTATTCAATACAGGTCCACGAGATGTCTCGGTCAACCCGAATCTACCATTTCAAGATAAATAGTTTCAGGTGAAAAATGTTGCCCCACTGTACTGCATGCTCCAGGGGCCAGGTCCAGGGGCCAGCCCTTACATGCTGGGAACCCACCAGCCCCACATGTAAGCAAGACGGCATGGCCCAAATGAGGCAACTGTAGCCCGTAGTTGATTGGGAGGTAAACAATGGAGGCTGAGCAGCATCAGAGGTATTTGGCTGGCTTTTCGTTTTTATTATTTTTTAAGCTTTTTCTTCACCCTGCGGAAATAGCAGCTGCATGGTGGCCCTTTTGCCCTCAGGCCACATGGGACCTTGGTTGGGCCAAATCCGGCTGCTCATCTGTCATCAATACATTGAGAAAGATGAAGTCCATGGCACTGCACAGTGTAGTGCTGAGCACCTGCAGCCCCACTGAGTCCAAGCCATTAGTCCTGAGGATGCTTTCATTCACATCTTTAGCAAAAGTCCTGAGCATCACACTTAATGTAGTCTGCTTTTGTGCAAACCAAGCCCCCTGTATTTCCTCTGTGATATTAATCAGTAACAATCACTGTTGTTTTGCCTGGTCTCCTCTCACTTCAGGAGCGGCACGTGACATAAGGGATCACCCGGTCTGGCAATCTGTGGCAGAGTATAAGCAAATGCACAATCCTCTACTTCCCGTGCTCACTCGCATGCAGGTTGTAAAGAAAAGACCCTCCCGGAGAAGGTTTTAGAACATGGTGTTGTGGACCTAAGAAGCATTAGCATGGTAAATAAGAGAGAACCAGCAAGAAACAACCTGTGAGTGGTCAAGTCCACAGTGGGGCGGGAAGAGGAGGTTGTCAAATGATTTAGCCAGTGGAATTTCTATTTTGTGCATGTGATAATGTTATTAATGTGGAAGGAGACTGATTAAACTTGGATCAAAACAGACCCACAGGAGGCAGAGGGGAAAGCGTTCAATATGCAATGCCACTGCTTTCCAGAGAGGAGACAGGAAAGCAGGACACAAGGTTGGCAGGTCTTGCAGAAGCAGCAGCAACGAGCCGCTGGGAGCCCCCAGTAGCTCTGCTCCATAGCTGAGCTATCTGCTCAGCCAAAATGTGCTCTGGGCCCCCTAAGCTCAGCAATGTTGGCCTCCTGGAGAGGGAGTTCCACTCATCCTCCAGGTCTGACAGAGAAGGGCTGCAGCCACCTCACTCCTCCCTGATCACAGCTCTCCTGCAGAGGAGGGAGCTTAATTTACCCCTATGTGCCAGGTGGCCTTGGCTCCATTGCCGAGAGCAGGAAAAGAAGTCAGCTGGATTTGTGCATGGCAGACCGTGAGCAAGACCATTGTCGTGTCAAAATGCGTCCCCCGCTCCCAACAAAATACGCCTCCGCTTCTTCTGTCAGTGTAATGTATGGTTTCCTTACACGAGCTCACGAAGTGCGTTTGGAGAAGTCTGCACACACTCAGTAGCAAAAAGGGCATATTGTGGCATGATGCTGCACTTTGTAGCTTTCCTTTGTTTGCTGGTGGATGGATGTTAGAAGACTCATCGCTGTGCCGAGATATATACAGCAAGGGTCCTTACCTATGAAAATCAAAGGACTACTAGCACACAGAGAATCAGATCCCAGAACTCCAGGATGTGATTATATAATGTAGAGCTTGGTACACCTTTGAGTAAAGACCCAAAAGGATTTCTGTCTGTGGGGACCCGAGTAGTTTGGCTGCTTATTCTTTTAGCTTTTTATTTGTTCTCTGGACTTTCTTCTGATGGGGAGAATTAGTTTTTTGTTCAGAAAGTGCAATTTGTGCCTTGCCCCTCTCCATAAACGTGCTGACCTCACCGAGAGGGATATTACACTAATGGCCTCAGTCACAATGGAGAACTTGAAACCCTTAACAATGAGCTTAGCGGACACACATCTCTACTCCTATGAAGGGCAGCAGAAGTACTTATAGTCATTACCTCTATCCCACCTTCCATACTACTTGCCGCCTATATATCTTACTGATGGTGGAACAGCTAACACACATATAACCTTGCTCACAAAGGAACACGCATCTCTTGAGAAGAACTGATAGTTTTTAAAGGACCTGCTGCGTCACAAAAGATATTCTGTTGGAAAGGGAAAAAAGCCACCATTATTCAATGATGTGAACAAACGAGCTTTATCTTGCAATAGCCTTGCCCTTGGTATATATCTCCTGCCATCTCTGTAAGGCCCTGATCCTGCAAAAAGATACCTCTGGGGATGCCTACACACCATGGACTCCCACCAACTTCAGTGGGACTCTGTACTGGCACAGGGCCCGCCCACGCAGATTGCTCTCCAAAGATGGGACTTAAAAGGTGATCTAGTGTGTTAGAGACGTTAACAGTTCAAAGATGAAGTTACAGATGAAAATACAAAAGGCTTCCATTATCCGTGACCTGTCCATGAACTGCCTTAGGAAGAAACATATTTAATGCAATATTTTCAGTCAATAGCTTCAGCTAGTTTATTTAACTGATGTCAGTTAATTGTGTATTTAGATAAATATCTGTTGCTACAGAGGCCACACACAGAAGTGTTTCTACTGTTTTTACTAGTTTGAGAAAGCCTTCCATTCCTACATGTCGAATGGACGACACTGAACTGCCCCCATCCACTGCCTGGTGGGTGTAGCCAGAGCAATCCTAGGCCTGTAGCATGGCTCGAAGGGGCTCTTATTGCTGACACAATTTAGAAGTTGCTCTAAGCTGTGCTCCCAGAATTGAGAGGGTGGGTGTGGAAAGACAATGTAACATCACTATAATAGGTTTACTTGCTGAAATTAATAAAGTAAAGTTTACTTGCTGCCCACTAGATGTTTCTGGGTGCTCTACAGAATTCCAGACAGGCTGAGGTTCCTGGTAAGCAAAGGAGACAATGCTGGTACTCAAGCTGTGAAGAAGCCTGCTTGTTTGCCTGTAGCATGTATCACTTTTGTGTAATAAATGTCTCCTGTCTAAAATGGACTGTGACTCCATGTATCATGATAGCCATCTCTGCCCCACATCCATTTGGATAATGTGTGCAGCTTGGCTGGTGTAAGAATCTGGCTCCTTGTAAATAGAGATTAATCATATGTGCTAATATGCAGGATTCACCATTTAAAGGGATTATGTTTTACAAAAAAAAGTTTCTCATGATTATATACTGGGGTTGTTCCTTGAATCACTGAATACTTTTCACTACCTCAGTATAACTCCAAAGGTACACGCATACACTCATCATACTCACTTGGCATTTTATTACTGCTGCTTATAACATGGATTTTACTACCATTTCCCCCTCCTTCTCTATCCCTGCTGGAGTGACCGTGGCAGCTGTAATGCAACAGATGCCTAGTTCTAGCTGTTTATCTGTAGGGGAGAGAGTTCTGAGGTCCCAGTGTCAGTGCCAGCTGTGAAACAGGGTCCTCATGGCCTGGCTTGCCCTTCTGCTCCCTCCAGTCTTATAAATCAGTCTTCACTGAGGAAAAGAATCCTATTCCCTGTTTATTTCTGGATAGGTTCTGAGCCAATTCCTTGTTGCTTGAGTGGGGTTTTTGTTTCTAGTTTGGAGGTTTATTTACTAACAATTTTTAATTTATTATTAGAATCTGAGATCCATAAAGTGACCACTCAAGTATTCCAAGTACACACAGCAAGAAATGTAAGCTCTCCATTAATGAAAGGAAGAGAGAGGTAAAAACCCCACTATATTCAAAAACAGAATCCACATCTCTTAAGCAGCTACAAACATATTAGCTTTGACTATGGTCCTCTTTAATGCTTGGAAAGGGGAGAGCTTCATCTTCATTTTATCTATAACAGTACAGATTTATAGGCTGAATAAATTATCTGCATGTAAGATGATGAGTGGTTTTAATGTAAATGTTGTGAAAGATCTTATATAAGCACATACCATTGCCTCAGAGATCCTTGTACATAAAAGACACAGCTGAAGTGAGTGGCTATTTAAGCATTTGTTTTATGAAGTATGCTTTTCATTGCAATGATGGTTGCTTTTCATTTATTTTTATATTGGCCTTAAAAACAAGAAAGAGGGTAAAATACTTGACTTCACAATAAGATTACTAGGGTTTCAGTGGTGGAACCTACGCAATACAATGATATAGGATAGATAATTAAAGGGACACTTTTCAGAGTGATAACCATGTTAGTCTGTATCAGGAAAAAGAACGAGGAGTACTTGTGGCACCTTAGAGACTGGGGTGGGCAAACATCCGGCCCGCGGAACCCTCCTGCCTGGCCCTTCGGCCCCTCCCCTACTGTTCTCCCGCTCCCCTGCAGCCTCAACGCGCCCCGCCGCCGGCGCAATGCTTTGGGCGGCGGGGCTGGGAACTCCTGGGGCAGCACAGCTGCAGAGCTCTGTGCTGTGCGGTGGCGTGGCCCGGCTCCAGCCGGGCGGCGTGGCTGTAGCACCGCCAGCCACTGGTGCGCTAGGCAGCACGGTAAGGGGGCGGGGAGCAGGGGGGCGTTGGATAGAGGGCAGGGGTGGTTGGGGTGGTGGTCAGAGGGTGAGGGTGTGGATAGGGGTCAGGGCGGTCAGAGGGTGAGGAACAGGAGGGTTGAATGGGGGCAGTCAGGAATGAGAGGAGGGGTTGGATGGGGCTGCGGGCGGCAGTCAGGGGCAGGGGTTCCGGGGGCAGTCAGGGGACAGGGAGAAGGGGTGGTTGGATGGGGCAGAGTCCCGGTGGGGGCGTCAGGAATGAGAGGAGGGGTTGGATGGGGCGGCAGGGAGCAGTCAGGGGCAGGGGTTCCAGGGGCGGTCAGGGGACAGCAAGCGGGATGTGTGTGGATAGGGCAGGGGTCCCGGGGGGGCCATGAGGGAACGGGGGGGGGGGGCGAAGTTGGATGGGGCAGGAGTCCCGGGGGGGGAGGGGGGAGGCGGATAGGAGATGGGGGCCGGGCCACGACCCCCTCCCCTATCCGGCCCTCCATTCAATTTCCGAAACCCGATGCGGCCCTCAGGCCAAAAAGTTTGCCTGCCCGTTAGAGACTAACAAATTTATTTGGGCATAAACTTTCATGGGCTAAAACCCACCATGCATCTGATGAAGTGGGTTTTAGCCAACGAAAGCTTATGCCCAAATAAATTCATTAGTCTCTAAGGTGCCACAAGTACTCCTCGTTTTCTTAAAGGGACACTGTATGTCTAATATACAACCCCACCATAAAAGTGACATATTTAGCCGCAGCTCATACCACCTCGTCCATTAAGGCTGCACAAGTAGCAGAAATGGGCTAGGTCAGATTTGATCCTGAAACATGCTGAATGCCTTCCATTTCTATTGAAGTCAATGGGAGCTGAGGACACTCAGCACCCGATAGGATCAAGGTGACAAATCTCACAAGCTTAGCAGAGAGCTCAAGCCAGATCTGAAGTGGCTGAGAGATCTCCCCCCAAGTGCTAGAGGAAGTGGTGTGATGCAGGAGGTGACACTGTTTCCTGTAGATCATTTCTGAACCAATGCCTCACCACTGGATGAGATGTACAGCTGCAGAAATGACACCTGCTTGTCAAAGATTTCACTTAATACCAGAAGTACAGGGGTGTCGCTCCTGATATCCTGCTTAAAGGTCCTATTTCAGTATTTGAATACTGTCAATCTAAACACCCACTGGAGTTTAACGGCATGTGGCATTCTCCCACACTTCCTACCCTGAACTATCACTGTGGGCTTTGATGGCTGCAGTCATTTGGAGATCCTGTAGGATTGAAAGGTGTTACATGTAAACATACGTTATTACATTTTTGATACCATTCCTCTGATCCCCTGACAGTTTATTTCTCCAAAAGCAGCATTTTCAAGTGTACAAACAAACACACTGCAGGAGACTCACTTTCTCTCTATTCACAGGCACACAAAAACCCATATTGCTTCCCCCTACTGTGCCTCCCTGCTCTCCCTCCCCCTGCTTTTTTTTTTTTTTTTTTGAGAGAGAGAGAGCGCGCGCGCACAGAAATATAAACTATATAAAGTAATGCACTCTGAAGTGCAAAGAGGGTGGGGCAAAACAAGATTTTAGGTAATTTCACTTTAGTAGCTGCACACAAGAATGAAACAAAGGGGCACAGAGGGAGAAAGTACTAAGTACTCTATATAACTCTGCACTCTCAATACACACTGCCTATTGCGCTCAAATGTCTGGCCTACATGCCTTTTTAGAATATATCTTAAAAGCATATGATGGCTGTAGTATGTTCCCAGTGTTTTTAATGCCCTCTAGTGGAAATACTAGTTATAGAACAAGAAAGGCCTGTTGGACTCTTCTACCCAGAATCCTTAACAAGAAGCTGGGTGTGTCTGTGTTTGAAGAGTGGGGGAAAAAATGAAGGATGTTTGCTTGTTACTGGCAAAGCCTCAAGATTTCACTCATTTCTTATGATGAAATAAGTCAATGAGTTGCTTTCCCTAAATTTTAAAAATGGCCTCGTGATTCTGGGCACCCAGCATGACACCCCTGGAAAGGTGCTGAGTGCTTTTGGAAAATGATATAGCACCAATTTCCACTATCACTGCTGGGATCCGGCATGAAACCAAATTTACACCCCTGCAATCAGCTGATCACATGTAGAAAGCAGATGCTTTACCACATGCCATGCAAAGTTTAACTATATATAATTGCTGAATACACCGACCAATACCAATAGCTGCATAAAGTGGTGTAAGAATGGGCCAAATCTCACAGTACTTATTAGTTTTATTTTATTCACTCCTAATTCAGATGAGCTGGCTCTGGGCTAAATCATGGGTGAAATATTTGCCCCTGTGCAGAGGGCCAGCATGAGTCCTATGCACAACATAAACCTAATTTCACGGAAATAAGTGGGGCATGGGCAGTTTATAAATCCTCTGTGTCAGGTGAATTCCGCCTCCGGTAAAGTACTGAACATCTAAAACTTCCATTGACTTCAGTGGGCACTGAATGTGCTCAGCAGTATCGTATCAGGAAATCATTGGGGAGCACTGCTTAAAAAGAGATGGCTCACTCTGGCTCAGGCATTGGCCCATTGGAGTTTGCCTGCATAAGGACCTCACAGTGTGGTCCAGTATGTTTGTGTTAATATGAATAAAATTCACTGCAGCATTTCTGAAACACTGAAAATGGGACTGTCTGCTATGACATATTTAATAGGATCTTCCCTTCATGTAACTCTGAACTGAAGACGAGTACACATCCACGCTATACTGCTCACAAATGAGTTTGTGCGCAGTAAAAGCTCTCTGATCATACTATCGTTCTGTACATTCTGCCATATTGTAAGAGCAGCAAGGAAGAAATAACAGTTCAATCATTGTTTCAAGGTAGTTTATGACAGAATAAAATGAGCACATCTCTGAAATGCACCTGATGCAAGGCACTTTTTCTTTGTATAAAATAGCACGAGGACGAAAGTTTCAGATACTTTGGGGACTGACAGGAAGTTCTATAGTATCCCAATCTGTCTCATATGTAACATATAAATATGCAAGAATGTGCAAAGTCCTTACAAATGAGCATCCAACAGGAAGCCAAGGAAGTATGAAACTCCAGCTTTCCTAAAAGCAACTAGAACTGAGATACTCAGACTTCAGTGATTCAGGAGCCAAATTAGCAATGAACATTACCCAAAATAGCCACAACAGTGTGAATTCATTGTTTCATTTACTCTATATAGCTATATAAATTCTCACAGCAAAATCACTGACCAAGTATTCTACAATTGGCTAATAACATAGTAAAAGCATCCTGACTGGTTAATAACTTGGATTGGTTAATAATTAATTGACACGGTCTTTTAATATCACGTGCTGCAAAGAGCTGCAGGAAACACATTCAAGAGCCATTTGCGGCTCCTGAGTCTCAGTCTGCATATCATTGAACTAGAACATGCTAAAAGGCCACCAGCAGAGTCTCAGGGACAACCAATGCACACAGTATTACAATATAACAATATGTCCATATGGGGCAAACATGCACAAGAGTTTGGCTTTTAGAGCTACACCGAGGCCTCTCACTAGCATAGCTTGTGGAGTATCTGCTTGGGGAACTATGGAAGGACAGATGGAGGGGAGGAGGAGGAGGAGGAGGAATATCCAATTTTAGAGTTGCTGTCAAGTACAGGAGTCAATACCAGAACAGTATTTGAATCATCATGAGCTTGAGTCAGCCTACTTTGTACATATGTTGTTGTTTTTTGGAAGGTCCAAGATTTATGACTAGCTCCACGTCATGTGTTAGTGTCCACAGGTGGAAATATTTGCAGTTGTAATGGGAACAGGAAGTTTTAGGAAAGTTTGTAAGGATTTGCCTTTAAGCACACCCTGACACTAGAAAAACAAGCTGCAAAGCACACACTGCATTGTGCTGCAGAACAGGTGTGCCACTGAGATACTGCAGGGACAGGATTTTATCGTACTCCCAAATACCTTTATCATTTTATTTCAGATATTACGTGGAGATGGTCTTCTGGTCATATTTCCTAAAGATATATATTGTTTAGACAGGGAATGGGATCTTTCTCTTTGCTCTGTTCCCCGCCTCGTCCCAGCCCAATGACGTTTATGGGCCAAAACTTGAATTGTGTATGCAATGGTCTGAAACTCGATTTAGCGGAGTGGCTGTTCCTGGTGGCCTGTAGAATGACACATTTTGAGCATGAAGCTGTTGGAGATTGGAATGCTGGGAAAGGAAGCTGACCCATGATGATATCTTGTTTTACAAAGTAGTGCAGTCAATTAAATAGTTGGTGAACTACTGATTTACCTCAAACTGCATTTTTGTATTAAGTGTCAAGATGGTTTTAAAAATGCTAATGACACCCTAGAAGGCTAACGTGAGGGGAAAGACTTGGACAAAGTGGACATATTCCTTTTTCCCAGTGAATATAATCCTAGCAAGGAAAAGAAGTTGTGGCAAAAAGGCTTAGTGGTCAAGCACCAGGGAATCATGTAGAATGTCCAAATTATACCCTGGGTTTTTGTCTCATGGCTATGATCCTTCCTAAAGTTGGAAACATGGCCTCTTTGCAAAAAGGCAAAATCATTGAAGTCAACTGGAAAACTCCCACTGACTTCAATGGAGTAGAATAAGGCCTTTAATTACTGCTTAAGAGTTAAATCAACAGACAAGATTTCAAAACTAGATGGTTTTATTTTCAACAAGGTTTCCCCCTGCCCTCTTAGATGTTACAGACAGTAGTTGTGTGTTTGCCCTTTGAAAGGAGCTGTGTTACACAAACCTCAGACAAGCCTCTTGCAGTCCTAATAGGATATGTTTTTCTTCAGTGTGATTTCATATAGGATGGTATCAGAGGTGGGATTACATAGCTTAATATTTGTGATTAAGGTATGTGTGTTACACGTTATGTACTCACCTAGGAAGATTACTGGTTTAGCTTTGTGGTTAGTGATATAAGGTAAATAGACTGCATTCATAATAAGCATGTCTATGTAAAATTACATTTCATGTAAAGGTTGTTTTCCTATACACTGGGCCATTCAGATGAAATGACTTACAATAAAAATGAATTCTTCTGTACCCCTTTACTAAATAAAGTAGTGCATCACGTCATTCACTCTAGATATTTTCTTTATCGATCATCGTTATAATAGGATACTGAATAGCTTCTTGTAAAGCTTCTGTTCTCTGATGTGAGTGTGAGTCATTGAAGCTAACAGGAGTTAATCAGATCATAATGGGAGAGCAGACCCCTAAAATATATTTAGACTTCTGCTGAGCCCAAGTCTGCATACTTTTAGGGCACAATGGAAGACCCATCTCTTCTCTGAGGCTTTGCTTGACTGAAGGTATAGTTAGTTAGTAAATTTGTGTTTTTGGAAAATCGGCTTATTCGTAGAGATGTAGAAACTATGTCTTCCTTTCAAATTTTGTACTGTAGATAAGACTTGAGATTTTATCATTAGGAACATCTGATTAATTAAAAAGTTAATAAGTAAACAAACATATTGTATCTATCCAGACAGAATACTATGGGCCTTGTTCTCATGTACACTAAGGCCACTTTTACACTGCTTTGTGTGATATAAAGGGGCCTTTGTGTAAATGAGAATCTGGCCCTGTGTATCCAAAATGCTCAGAAAAAGGCATTGATTCAGAACATTTCTATTGTGTATTGTAGTTAGTGTGTTAGAAATCTATGTATTAGCCAAAATTCTGGACTGAAGCTAAAGCATGAACAGATTACTTAATATGTTACTTATTATTTGTATTGTGTTCACACCTAGGAACCCCAACCATGGACCAGGCCCCACTTTGCTAGGTGATACACAAACAGAACAAAAAGATGGCCCATGCCCCAAAGAGCTTACAATCCAAGAAAGAATATTATTGCTGTCATCAGCACATTTGGCTCTGTCTCAGGGTAGATTTTTTTTTTTACTAACAGCAAGCTGTCTGATTAAATCTTCCAGGATAGAAGGTTCTCTCCCCCACACTCGCTTCTGAGGCACCCTACAGCTGAAACACCCTTCCTGAGCAAGTCTGCTATGCGTTATTCCTCTCCTCCTTTCAGACCCCTCTTTAAAACATATGAATACCTGGTACCAAAAAACAATAAAAATCCCTACAATCACATCACTATCCAACAGATTTGGCTTCTGTTGCATCCCATGTTCCATCCTCTGTCTATAAGTTGTCTATTTAGGGCCTGACACAAAGTCAATTGAAGTCAGTAGCACTGCTCCCATTTACTTCAATGAGCATTGGCTGTAAGCTCCGAGACTGTAAACTCTTCAGGGATAAAGCCCTAGTCTTCACTCTTGCCTGTAGAGGGCCTAGCATGCTGGTACCACAGAAATAATAGCTACATCACAAGTTAATGTTAGGGGGCATTTCAAAGTGAAGCTTTATTTTTAGCAGTAAAAGTGCAGAACTTGTCTAGAGAGCCATTCATGAAGAACATCTGATCCACACAAATAGGGGCATGTCAGTCCATTTTCATTTCAGAAATCCATTATGGTTAATTGTGCACTATTTAAATTGCTCTGCCCCAAATACAATATTATTTTGATGTGCTATCCCACTTAATGTACTCTAGAAATACTATTCAAGCCAATATCAATTACGTTTTTCAATAAGCTGATGCTCTGGTTTAAACAAAAGGGAAAACATTCTTCCTTTGTGAAATTCAGTATTTCACTTCTGCATTTATTCCAGCTGAACCTTTTTGTGTTTTATTCAATTAAGGATCACGGAATATTAGCTTGATTCAGGAAATGTTAAATGACAAATGTTGATTCAACATAACTTTGGCTGAGTCCAGGACCATTACCAACAGTGTTATCATGCTGTATAAAACTGGATTACAGCTCTAAAATAATCTTCTAATTTAATAACAATGATTAAAAGCTTCTTCCAACTGTACTCTTTGGCCATTGCACTAAACTATGCCTCTTTAAGTCATTATGCAGGGTAGAAGTGCACCAGAAATTGAGGACTCTCCATATTAACCCACAACTTTCTACATCCACCATACAAGCTTCTGAGAAACTTGAATTTCACAAAATAATTCACATATTCCTGTCATTTTCTATGTTTGACTTTTTTTGGTCTGTAAAAGCATACTGATGGTCACATCAGGCCAGATGATTAGCAATAGTCACGGGGGTTCAGATTTTCCCTCGTTCTCTGCAGCTGTGAGATTCCCTAATGGCAAAGTGGAATTTACCAGCCTAAGCTCCTAGGTACTTAGGAAATAATTCAAATGGCCCTTCCCTTAAAATCACTCTTTCCAAAAGCCACATTTAGGGGGGAAATTGTCAATTATTGCATTGTGCCATAATGTACATTTTCAGGTAGCAGTAGTTTAACATAATGTAATTCCACACAGCTGATATGACTTGATCAGACCACTGGTGTCAGCTTGAAAAGGTAAAGAGGTTTTAAAAGGGCACCACCAATTCTGATCAGACCTCTAACAAAGCTCTTTTAAAATGTCACTTTTTCCTTACAGATCAGGATTCTTTCCAAAAGCCTTCTTTTGTAATTATTTTTATTATTAGCATCCATTTCCAAGTCACCATTCAACTCAGAAGAACACCTTTCAGAATTTACAAGCCTTGCCTACGGTAACTGCTTCACCAACTGCAGCCAACGCTGGAGTGACACTGAGCAGCTGTTCAACAGCACACATCAACATTTGACCACAGTTTCTGCCAGCAAGTGAAGAATATCATAGCCCAGAGTTTCTCAACCTTTCCAGGTTTGTGACCCCATACTCAAAGTCAAAAATATTCACAACCTTCTTACATTTGCTATAAAGGTAGGAGTAAATCCATGTATCACTGATAAGCCTGTATAATTTATGTGTGTGTGAGTTTGTTCGACAAGCTTGACAGAGAATACATGGCCTTGAAGGATAAGATTGGGTGCAGAAAATGGGGGTGGGGAGCAAGTTTTTCTTTGCCTTCTTTTGCCTTGTGTGACTTCCCTGACCCTCGAGGATTTATGACCCACAGCTTGAGAAACACTGCCATAGCCAATTTAAACTGCATAGCAAAATGTGACAAGAAGAAAGTAATTACTCACAGTGGAATTTAAACAGGCTGTACACTAACCCCCTCACCCCCCTCATACTGGTAATAAGTGCTATGGGAGCTTTAATTACTACAATTATTATTTATAACAATACTTAGCACTTGCATAGCAAATTTTATTGATGCAATGCAATGTGCTTTATAAAGGAGGGTAGCGGCATAGTCCCCATTGTTCAGGTGGGTAAGCAATACTATGGCCATTTTGGGGGTAGGGGTAGGGAGATGGAGTACAAAAACTAAATGTCTTGTCCAATATCTCACATCAAGTTATTTATTATTAGCATAACAACAGAAATGAGCATGACACTTAACAGACGACAAAGACATGTTCCCTGCCCCTCAAAGCTCCCAGTCTATAGGTCAGATCCTGCCTGGCCCATATGCCAGGGTGCAGAGTGCAGTGGGAGTAAGGACCCTCCCTTATCACTTGTGGGAATTGCGAAAGGACCAGGCTGAATACCTGTCCCAGAGGCCGAGGGAGCACACAGACTATTCACTCCCTTTAGGGTACAGAACACTCCAAAGGGATCAGGGAAGGGAAGGGTGAGAAGGCAGGTCCATGGCTCCACCTTCCCCATATGCAAGCCAGGGGAGCAGAGACTACGGAGGTGGTAGCAGTGTGCATGCCACCCCCATGCACTAAGGAACGCTAGCACAATGTCTTCCAGGGCACTTACTGAGACAGTGTGTCTTCCAAACAGCAGTGTCCTTCCATCATACGGGGCATTGGTTCCATCAGTAGTGACTTAAAGAAGAACACCACTTCCTACTGAATCACAGCTCCATCCTCTAAAGCTCCATACTGGGCTTTCCTTGCAGGTGCCAGTGCAGCCAAGCCTGATGAGTGTCACAATTTTTAGTCTTTTCCTTAAAGTCCCAGCTCCTGGAGTCATGTCATTATGTGACAAACTCAGATTTCATTTAAAAACACAAGTTTCTACCCTTCATGGCTTTGGAGAGCAGTTTGAAAGCATTAGCTCCAAAGGCTCAAAACTAGAAGGCAAAGAGAACCCAAACCGTACTGCTTTGAAAGAGTTGTGGTTCTTAATGATTTGAGAAGCCCTGGCTCATTATTTTTGAACTGTTGTGGCTGGCAATTCTGCAAGTCTCACATCCAAGTACTGAGCATGCTCAGTTTCTATGAGCTGAGGACATCAGAGCCCAGGTAGTATGGGCACAGCACCACTTCATGTAACAGAGCTATTTAAAATAGTAATACACTCAGACATTTCCATTGCAGTCTGCATGCAAAGCAACACCTGTGTACAGCTTCTTTTCATTGCTATGACACTCACAAAGTCAGACTTCCCTTTTCTTTTTCTTTTTCAAATCAAAATGAATAAGACAAAAGATTTTAGACAGGATGCTTTCTGTTAGTGGGAAAAAAACATGTAAAAAAGGAACAGAACATAATTTAATCTACTGTAATAAAATTAAACATTTCTCCCTACAGAAGGCCCTCTGGCCAAAATAATGAAGTTAGGCTCATTTTCAATAAGAAGAATATTTTACAATGTAAAGGCTTTTTTATTTTTTTATTTAGTTCTGCTGATACTATCTGTGACATAGTAGTGCTGAATGGTACGAGGGTGTCAATCTGTCAAGTGCTGTAATGCAATTTCCTGAGTTAGAGCCCATGCAAGGATACCTGCTGGGTGAAGACATCCTGAACAACTGATAAAGTTCTCCCAAAACGTAAGAAAATAGGAACTGCCATATTGGATTAAACCAATGGTCTATCTAGTCTAGTGTGCTGTCTCTGACAGCAGACAGCACTAGCTTCAGAGGACAATGCAAGAAAACCTGTAATAGGAAGTTATGGGAAACATGGTGGGCATGGATCAGCGTTTACGTCACACTCCCTGTCAGTATCTGGTCCAAGTCAGAAAAACTAATGATCCAATCAGAGAACCAAATTCAGAGAGGAATCCTGGTCACACGCCACCTGAGGCATGTTGTGCATATGCTAAGAAGAAGAAGATGGGAAAATGCTTCAGGACATCCCCAGCAAGGAGGATTTATACCCCCTCTAAAAGTCTACTTTATTTTTCTAATGTTATAGTTATAACCCTGGATGTTCTTGTTATCTAGGTAACACTGGGATTCCCAGACTGGATCCTGTTGAGCACCAAATGTTTTAGAAGCAGGTGTAAGAGTCTTCCCCCTGCGCACGCACACACGCACACGCACACACACCCTCTCTCATTAGTTCTCATCCTGGTCTCTGATAGAGATTAGGTTAAGCCCTGAAGTATGAGCTTTACTATCTCTTCCAAAATGTGTTCCCATTAACTATAGCAACTCTGGATAGTCTTACTATCCATATAAGTGTCATTCTCTTTCTGGAGCTTGCTAAATTCTAGGTCAATATCTTCCTGTGGCAATAAGTTCCACAGTCTAATGATGTGTTATGTCAAAATATATTTCCTGTTATTGAATTTTCCACCTTTTAATTTAAAGGACTGTCCCCTTGTGCTTGGGTTATGAAAGAAGAACAAGCTCCTGATCCGCCTTCTCTAAACCAGTCCTTATTTTATTATCCCAATCTTTTCAATCATCCCTCATGTGAGAATTTTCCAAAGACCTAATTATTCGTGTCTGAATCCCCCCTAATTCTGCAATATCTTTCTTGCGGTACAGGGTGGAAGGACACAGAGGTTTTCTATCTCCCATTCATCCTTAGAACATGTCCTGTTTATTTCCTAATCTTTCCTTCTCTGTAGTGAATTCAATGGAAGATGGGATCCCTTCTTTAGGAGCTGCTAAATTTGGCAAAGGAGACCTGGTGGAGTCAGGAGAGCTGCATTCATGGACTCAGCACACACCTTTGCCATGCCTCATCTTTTCCAGCCCTGGGAATGAAAAAGTCCAGTTCTGTGCTCAAGTTTTCTATTCTAATACAGTTAGACAGAGACCAACAGTGAAGGTCAGAAGAGATCACTATGATTACCTAGTCAGCCCCGCTCCTGCATATCCAGGGCCGGTGCAAGGAAGTTTCGCACCCTGGGCGAAACTTCCTTGCACCAGCCCTGTGCCCCCCACCCAGCTAACGCCTCCTGCCCCCCGGCAGCCAGCTCCCCCCGCGGGCCGTGGCCGGCTTCTCCCTCCCCTGCCCCCCGCGGGCCCCAGCAGCCTCCCCCCACCCATGGCACCTCCCCAGCTCCCGGCTCCATGCTCAGCGGCTGAGCGTGGAGCTGGGAGGCAGCTGCGGCGAGCCGCCCCCCAAATCCTGACGCCCTAGGCAACCGCCTAGGGTCGCCTAGTGAAAGCACAGGCCCTGTGCATATCACAGGCCACAGAACAACTGTGCCATTTGATACAAAACAACAGAACCACAGAGATCTGAGCAAGGATGTGGGCGACCTTCACAATGTGAAACTAATCTAATTAATCAAATGGCAATTCTTTTAATATGCCTAGTACTCTAACATTTAGGACCCACTCACAGCAGCTACTCAGGTGCAATGTAACACAGAAGACATGGGTGAGAAGGGAAGGAGGAGAATCCTTGCCAAATACAAGATGACCTATAATTTGACCAATTTTACTCATCTCTTCTGCAGTTTCATAAATAGGTCTCTGTATAGCAGCTTTTCTCTTCCTTAACCCTGACCTACAATCTCCTACTTTAAGCCAATTATTGCAACATCACTTTATTAGCACCGCCATTTTCCTTTCACACCACATTAAAACACAAAAAGGACGGAGGAGAACCTTACTTCACAAGTAGCCCCAACGTCTCAAGGTGACAGAATCAGAGCCTTAACTTTTACTCAATTCCTCTCTTTTGTTACATCACAAACAGTAACTCAATTCTTCCATTCACACAAGGGATGTCTAACCAGTCCTCCCTTAACTTCTACCCTCTAAATCTTGAATCATTGTCACTGGCTTCTGCTACACTTCTTCAGTAACTTTGCTAGAATATGGTGATTAGAAATTCAGACAATATTCCAATTACAGTCTCATTAGTGCCGTTGATAGTGCCAGAATAATTTTGGCTGCTTTACATCAAACATATACGTTGTTTGTCTTTAAAAAAAACCACCAAAAATAATGCCAAGCATTTTGCAGATATCATGTGTGTGTTATATCCATGATCTCTCTGTTTCATATTCCATATCATGCTCACAAGTGACTGTATTTCCTAATATTATTTTTGTCCTCTGGCCAGAACACCGTCACATCAGGAGCTCAACATGCTATTAGGCCTACCAATTTGAATCCTCAATTTCTATACTTAGTAACATGAAAGGAAAGCAGACCACCACACAGAGGATGCAGTTTAGAGAGATTGTCTCCTTTACTTTTTTAGTGATAAAATATTACTGGTGCTAGTGGCATTCCCCATTATACAAGTACAGGGAATATTTACTCAGGAAGGATTATTGATGCAAATGGTTCCAACCATTCTATCTTCCCGCCCTTTCATTTCTTTGATGCATCAAATGTAGCAATATTTGAAATATCATTAATACATAGGGGATCAATTTTCAGCCTAGCTCACACTGCTGAGCTACTCAGAATGAGCTGCTCAACTGAGGCTATTTTAGCAAAATGGTGGATGTAGATAGCATAGCCCCAATCACCCCCTGGCTTCCACACTCCTTGCATAGCCCATCACAAGTCCTTCCCATTTGTGCAGTTGAACAGCACCTCAGCATCTATGAAGAAGAGCACGATTTGGCCTTTCTCCATGATATGGGATGTGATGTCAAATCACCAGAGCTTTGTGTAAGAAATGCAGGATCAGGCCCTTAAAAAGCAAGTCTAATACTAGAGTACAGCATCCAATGTGTGTTCGCGCTCCTGCTGTGTCTTTACCCTCAACTATGTTACCGACAGGGTTCGTGGATGTGGGTTCCACTGTACTCACAGAAATCACAAAACCAAGGGTGCCATGCCTGAGTGGGTGCTGCGACCCCGTGCACAATGCCTGGAATGGGGAGCAGGGCCCGTGTCCGTGGGACAGGAGCCACTGCTGTGGGGTGAGTGTGGGATGAGCTCACTCTCCAGCTTTCCCCACCGCCCTGTTGCAGTGCCAAGGCAGAGGGCGCTGCTGTGGTAGTCGGTGCCTCTCCTTGACTACAACTCAAAATCACGTCCAAGAAGAGTTTAGTGTAGAGGCTACATCCGCCCCTCGTTACTGACACTATTTGTTCTTTCGACCCACACTAATTTTGAATAATTTTTAGTAGCTAACGCATGCTCATTAAATAGATCAATATTTTGCATGTGAGGCTCTCAGAAAAATCCAAATAAATTATAGGCATTGTTTGACTTTTGTCTACTGCTGCAATAATGTGGTTCAGAAATTCAAGCACATTCATCAGCCAGCAGCTCCTTTCCCCGAATCCATGTAAACAATCAATTATCACACACTTGCATAAGCAGAATATGCTTCTCCTTTCCCAATATCATTATACTCCTACCTACAGACTGTGGGCAGGGTGCAATTTCCTGAATCTCCTCTTCATCACTGTTTAAATATAGGAACTGTATTAGCCCCTCTTCCCCTTCAATCCTCTTGAACCACCCCATCCTTGGAGGGCTATCAAAAAACTCTGCCAAAGCTTTACTTGCTGCTTCCTTCTCGATTCTGGGATGTAATTCATCTGGACCTGGTGCCTTGTCAACTTTTAACAGTTCTAATTGCCTAACTATCTGCTCTGGCATAATCATAAAACCTTTTAACATTTCACATTGCCCCTAGGAAAATGTATTCTAGTCTCTCTGATGTGACCTTCAGCTTTTCCTGTTAATACTGATGGCAAAGAATTCACGGAGGGTTTCCGCAATATCAGCCTCATCTGTCACTTCCCACTCATGTCTCTTAATGCCCCCACTGACCTCTTAACTGCCAAGTTGCTTTTACGCTGTTGAAGGACATTGTTGCTATTTATGCATTACGTAGTTATTACTTGGCCTGCTGGCCCAATTTAAGTTTTTAGATACATTTTTTAATTTTTCAGGCTTTCAAATTTTCCTCCCTGCTGATTTATTAAAAAGGCAATTATTTATTTCTCTCTCAGCATGACATGACAAGAGTGATGAGGTACGGTGCAAAATAAATGCAGCGAGCACTTTACCTAGGTAAGAGGCCTAAAAACATTATGAAAGGTTAGCGATAGCAACACCAACACATACCCACACCAGCCCCCATTCATTTTAGAAATCAGTTTTTGAAATATTAGGTTTAGGTACAGAACATTCCCAAAACATTCCTCCATCATTTGGGGACACTCAGGAAAGAGCAGGCAAAGCAGATGAACTAACATACAAATGTGTGCAAATCACCTATTTTTAGATGTGAATTCGAGCCAAACCTTTTGAGTTCCTGAAATGCCTGGTTAATTATTTTCATTTCTGGATCCAGATAGGACAGGAAACTGAAGTGCTAAAATGCTGGGAGGAAGCCTGCTCCTAGAGAAGAGAATCATAGGACCGGATTGTCATTTACACTAAAGCCACTGTAACACTACTCTGTTACAGTGATGCAGAATTAGTATCAATCGAGAGCAAGGCCCACAGGGTAACACCCTATAAGTCATCTAGTCCATTCTGACAATGTAGGATTTTTCCCCATTGTACCTTTTCTAGTGTTTTGCCACGGCTGATCTTAATCAATTGGATGAGACATTCACTACCTCCATTGGGAGATCAGAAAGAATTCTCTGATAGCCAGCTCAAATTTCCCCATTCTTAATTTCATTTAATTACTCCTACTTATCCCCTCATGTCACCCTAAGTGCTGCCTTTCCTTCCTTGCTGTTAGCACCTTTCAGAAATCTCTGTTTTGTCCCCCACTTTAGTCAACACTTAGCCATGCTCTTAAATTTCTAATCTTGCCTCATAAATCAGTTCATCCAGCCCCCTAACTAGTTTTGTTACTATTCTTTGAGCTTCTCTCACTATGTAAATCTCTCTCTCTCTCTCTCTTTTTTTTTTTTTTTGGGGGGGGGGAGGGGGGATCAAGCTAGGGCTGAACACAACATTCCAGCTGTGGTCAGTTGAGGATGGACAGAGAAGGACTGTTACCTACTTGACTAGTGACATGTGGAGCCTTAAGCAGCCCAAAATTGCTTTGGCCTTTTTTGCAGCCATATCATGTGGCAGACTCATGTCCAATTTGCTGCCTGCTAGCCTCCTAAATGACTTTCATCATGGTTTCTCCCCAATACTGACTATCTACATTTCAGTTTATTCTCCCCCCGCCCCCAATGTATTAGTTTGTGGTATTGCAAGATGAACTTTCCTCTGTTTTTTTCTGCCAATGTTTACCCTCTCCAGCTCCCTTTGTACTATTTCTTCCCTGTCTGTTTGCAGCTCTTCTCTATATAGCATCACATACAAATTTCATTAATGGGCTGTTTACTCCCTCATCAGGCTCATTAATGAAGATGTTAAATCAAATGAGACCCAGCCTAATACAGATCCTAGGGCATCACAGTAGACAACTCCTTGTAGGTAGATTGTTTAATGTTTATCAGAAGCCTTCAGCCAGTTTTCAATCCACTTACTGTATTAGTGTTTCTATCCAAGCCAATTCACACACAACTTTTCACAGTAAGATTTGTTCTATTATTTTACTGGGCGCAGAATTTACCTTTATTAGGTGAGGACAGATTGACAAGATCACTCTCTTTTCCTGTTTCTGAAGATCAGTCCCTATATTTACTTATTTCCGGTCTTCTAATTACTTCCCCATTAGGAAATAATGTGCTGTACCAGTGATAATTTTTGCAGGGGCCCATGATTTTCTAGGATGCATATCATCCAGGTGGGCTGATTTGCATGGGGCTAATTTTGCCTCATCTACTCCACACTGGTGCACTTTGCACTCAATGGAAGGAGCTCATATAAGGCATCCATACACCCTTCATACCACTGAGCTGGGCTCTGTGGAGTCTCCCATCACCCCAGCATGCAGGGTTTTGATAGATGTTGGAAATTACCTGCAGCACTATATAGATCCACTGGCAACATTTTACAGGGTATTTGTGTGGGGATGTGGCTGCAGCAAGGACTATTGCAGCCCGAACTCTGCAGTATGAGCCACGAAAAGGCTCCACTGCTGCACATTAGCCTGGGTCCCCCGCTCCCCCCGCCCCAATTCCTGACACAGATTCCTTGGTATTTATTGCACTGCAGCAGATGTCTCTCTTGCTTCTATGAACTTCCTGTTACAAGTACAGGAAATGCTGCAAGCACCATATTAAAGGCAAGTGCTGACTATTTAATGGCAACTGCTGCACCTCAGTAATCTGGGCCCAAAGTTTTCAAGACTTCCCAATAGTTTTAGATGCCTCAGTTATAGGTGCCCATCTGGAGACATCTACATGGGGCACCACAAGCACTCAAAGTCAAAGGCCACTTCTGAAAATTGTGAAAGGTGATTGGGCAAGTCACACTTAGCCCATTTTATAATTCACACTATAGTTAGCTAAAGCAAAATATCCCTTAACTGCCGCTTGAATTCCATAACATGCTTCTTTTTTTATATTATTCATTGTCCTGTTGCTCTTTTTAATGAAGAGGCCTATAACATTAAGAGGACATTACAGTCCAGGAGATCTCTGTCTTCGTGCCACTTGATTCTCTTCTCAGTTTCTGCCGGATTATTACTACTTATATTACAATAACACTCAAAATGTGTGAGGGGCAGGGTGGACAATTAAGAAGAGACAATTCCTGCCCCCAAAGTTTATCTTGTCTTAAGGATTACAAAATTCTCTTTTGCAAATAAATCTGTGCTTCATCCTTACAATTAACACCCATCTCTTCTTAACTGTGACTTTTAATATTAGTCACCAAGCTATTATTCTCTGAGCCAATTTCATCATATTGGCTAAGAAATAGCTAGAATGTCACATTTAGAATGTCCGTATGTTTCCAGATTAGCTGCTTTTCATTGCTTGCTAGGATTTGTGCATTTGCACAATATACTGTATCTGGATACAGAAGGACTTTCACAGTAATATGTTTTGGAGATAATTTCCTTTCATATTAATGGCTGTAAATTCCACATTAAATCTGCTGCTTAATTAATTTCCACTCAAAGTGCATGTTTTTCTTTGTCTTTCCTCTTAACAATGCTTCTGCTCTCCTCTGCATCCTCTTTATGAAGCAGTTGCCCCTTCCACCTCAGCTTCTCTGCACAGCTCTGCTTATCTCCCTGACAATATTCAGGGCTCATTTCTCCCACGTATAGCCCATCTATGTGGGCAGCATATACAGCATACAAAGCTTCACCTGTTTAAAGACAACTGTCAGAGTTAGCCTTCTCTGGGATTTTGTTTTAATCAGACAGATACACTCATTTTCATACACTTCCCATATTTGATGATAACAAGGAGAAGAAATCCCTGTCTCTTCATTTGAAATCCACACTGAGGAGCATGCAGCTAGCATAATCCAGCCCAGATGAGAGTGCCTCACTATGAGCTGGAGATGTACTTCTGATCAAATCCAGCACTGGCAACGCTTTTATTTGGTCAGAGAGATTCACAGAAATTCCCCTGTCCCTGTTCCCCTTCCCAACAAAGCGGGCTCTGTCCTTGTTCACCCTGTCCCCAAGTTGCTGCTTGTACAAGTCTCATTCTTCTCCTTCCCAAGATGCCCCTGCTTCTCCCCACCAAGCTGTTCTATACATTGCTATGTTAACGTGCACTAGGGAACTTTTAGTGCACGACATGTTGGTGCACATTAGAATTCACAGCCCTCTGGTGCATGCTCCCGCACCATAGAGAGAACCCTTATATTTGCATACAATATTATGCACTAAAGTTTTGCCAAACAGCAAAAAGGTGTTTTCCTTCGTGCATGAAAGGGGGTGGAAAGAGAGAACTCTGCTTTTGGCATCCACCAGTGTGAAGCCGCTTTCATTTTCTCGCATCTAGAAACCTCTCCTGGAGGTGCTGCCACAGGGTCTCCACAAGGCACGGGGGTGGGGGAAAGAAGGAGAAATTTGTCTCCCAGCTGGTCGTACTGCTGCGGCCTCAGAGGCAGTGCGGAGCTGAACCCTGCCCACAGACAACGGTAGTAGTGGAGGACCTCATGCTCCTACTGCTGTTGGTTGGGACAGCACTGCCTGTCCAGGGCTACCCTGATGCTGCCCAGAGATGGGGGGATGCCTAGGAGTCAGAGCTGGCTCTGGGGGTGCCATGTGGGAGGGAGGTGCCAAGGAGCAGGCGCTGGGAGTGCTCACTCTGGAGAAGGGGTTTGGTAGACTGGGGAATGGCGTTGCCACTGCCAGAACCTTTTTACTGCACACCTCACACCCAGGAGGCCAAACTCCATCATTGTCACCTACTATCGCCTGAGGCATTGTGGGATGGGGCCAGCTGGTTCAGTCCCAGGCATCTGACTGGAGCGAAGGGCCAAACTGCCCACCAGGGGGCACCAGCACAGGGGATGTGTGCAGAAAAACACTAACCGTGCCCAGAAATTCAACTTCTTGGATTGGGATCAGATCTGGCACACTCCCATTGACTCATCCAACTCTGGCTCCTAAACCCTTCCCACCCCGGGTATTTACCCCAATCTCCTCCCCTCCAACCCTTTGATCCCGCTCCACACCCCCAGATCCCCAGTCCCTAAATTCTATCTCCTACCCGCCCTCTGTGGCCTCCATACCAGCCATTGATTCTAGTCACACCCTGATAGTGATACTATTCAGTAAAATTTCGGAAAACATTCGGTAAGTTTTTTAGACTTCACCTCCCCTGCTTGAGACCCCAGTGGTGCCGTGGCAACTGAGCTTAACAGCCAGGGGCATTTGCTGTCAGTTCCTTTGGAAGGCTGACATCTGTGGGAACAAGGCCAGTTCCCATGAATCTCAGGTTGGCTGCTTTCTGCCCAGGACTCCTGCAACACTTAGCTGCTGTACAGTCTCCAGCCAGCCATCCACAAAGCATAAAAGCTGCTGAGGGAGAGTCACAGCTACACACAGTAGCACTAGCTTAAAATGCACTGTAAGTTACAATTTTACATAAGGGTAACATGCTCCGTGAACGGCAGATTACTATTTTCTTACTGCAGCTGACCAGGCACTGGCAATGTAGAACTGAGCTCCCACTCTGCGGCTGTGTAATGGCTGGAGACAGCTGCTCAGAGGAGCACTGTTATCCTGTAGCCACCTTTCCTCTCCATGCAGCCTCTCTCAGCCTCCACTCTGTGGGTTTGCTGCAGTGAAGAAAAATATCTGGTATTTAAGACATCTCTGGAATCACTGTCAAGTCTTTGACATACTGCCCTTACTCTGTACTGTATGTATAATTTTCTATAGTGGCTAGTTGATTTCTGTTAAATATTGCATGTAAGTCCACAAATAATGACCTTACTGCACTGCTGAATACACCATATTTTATATCTATATCTAGAAACCCATTTACAAGATTTCAATTTTTTCCAGTTAAAAATACTGCACTTTGTAAATCTCTTTCAAGAAAAGGGCACCCAACCACCCCTTGTACATAGTTGTGCAAATTGATTTCATCTGAACATTGCTCACCCCATCAAGAATGAAGAATGGGATCATAATGGATTATTTTAGCACCATCATTTGATGTTTTGTATCAGTGCTTTTTCAAGAGAGATGTTTAATGACAACAACTGACAATCTATAAAGTACAGCACTTATGGAGCTATGAGTGATGCCTTGAAGTTACGAGTGAAATTGCTCTGTGGAGATAAATATACATTCAGAAGCTGGAAAAGTCCTAATAGAAAAGATGCTATTAAAACATTGCCATTCTAACACTTTAACTCTACAAATCTCAAATGAAATGCTGCTATGTTTAGCCAGAAACACACCATGTAATTTAAAAAATAAAAAGGAGGAGACTGTGGAATGGAAAAAATATTGGTACCTCATTAAAATGTCAGTAATTTTTCCACTGTCAAATGTCAAAGAAAGAACTACAGATAAAAGTACACAAACCCTGCACCTCTTGCCAAATTCAATTTGCATTTACCCTTTTGAGCCCCTCTGTCTTCAATCAAATAATTATAAGCAGAATTTAGCCCAATGGATTTAGAAAAGCATCTAACTCAACAGATTCCAAACTGAGACAAAAGGCAGAAGTTTCCATACTAACGGAAGAATCTAGATACTGTGTGTTTCCGTTAGAAGAGAGTCACTATTTTGAATCAAGCAGAACAATATGCTTTAACCTTTCCAATTCCCTGATAACCTCAGCCTGGTTCCAACGCCCCGTTCTCTCTAGAGAGTGTAGCTGGAACAAAAGTCAGCCGTGTATGACATCTTTTCTTTCCCAAATGAAGATTTAAAACAAAATCCAGTTGATGATTGACACTTTGATACCAAGGTGATAAGTGCCTTGTAAATACCTGGGGGCCAGTTATTCAAGACTTTAAGACAGAAGGAGAAGATAGATAGCAATGCAATACTTCCCTCTTTTACAATCTGAATGTGAGAGTTCCTTATTTAAAATCTTACCAGCATAGCAATCCCTATTTTAAACAGAGACAGCTACTGCCCGATTACCTTGTGACAACTATTAGCCATCAACTTTGCCGAGGCTGCAACCATGATTGGCGGGATATAAAATACCGTAGACAGATTAAAGTTATTCACAGCACTAATGTCCGACAGCTAATATAATCAACAGTGTTCTTCAGGATCCAGTACTACTTATCTTGTAGATTCTGAAAAGGTAGATAGAATCATAGGAATGGTAGCCAGGAAGAGACCTCGAGAAGTCATCAAGTCCAATCTCTTGTGTTGGAGAAGGACCAAGTAAACTCAGACCATCCCTGACAGGTGTTTGCCCAACCTATTCTTAAAAACCTTCAATGATGGGGATTTCACAAGCCTCCCTTGGAAGCCCATGCTAGTTCTTGATTACACTTGTATGTCTGATTAGGTGATAACAGTAGTGGTTTTTGGAGCTCAGTTTCGATATACAAACTAAAAATCTGAACAGAGCAAAGAAAAATGTTTTTTACAATCCTAAATATCATACTGTTCCGCAAAGTGACAAGCTCAATATTGCAGCTTGGCACTTGCTGCTGTGACAGATGGTGCTATTAAAGATACTGAACAACATATCACTTCCGCCAAAAAAAAATTTCATAGACATTACATGTTGTCCTCGTCAAATTTGCATTTTAGGATACCTCAAGAGAAAGACAATGCAGAAAATGTTAATGGTATTTCTCTTTCAAAAGTAACAAAGCAGTGAAGTGGGCTATTATCACTCATTTTGGAAGACGGAAGTTTTGCTTGCTTGATGTGGGTTCTCAGGTTGTTCAAAAAGAGTTTTTGTTATGTTCAGAGCTGTTTCCTCTTTCACTCTATTTTGCATTAATTTCACAAAGTCTTTCATCCATTTCTTATTTTATAAAAATATGTGAAACATCTGATGAGGTTAGGAAGGTTACTAATCTTCCTTGTGAATATCTGTTTCTGTCTGTTGCGAGCCATCTACAAAATGCACTTGAAAAGTGATGGTGATAATGGTTGAGTTGTTTTCTGACACACTAGTTATTTTAAATAGACATCTCTCTGGGTACTTAATGGGGGTAGACTATTACAGAGCTCACTGTGCTTTTGGATATTGTCGGTCTCACTAATGTCAGATGAGACTGTCACCTGCAACTACTGCGAGCACGGAAATTACTAATTGGTGGAACCAACTACAACTCCTCCACAACCAACAGAACACCACCTCTGGAAAAAACCATGACACCAGGACTCAACTCTTGGACACTACATGACCCACCAGCACTATCAACCTATCAAGACTACCCCTCACAAGAACTGTGTATATGTACTTCTGCCCCACATAGAACCTGACACAATATACCATGTGGAGAACTAGATGAATTCTTCCACTGACTCTGCCTTATGGAATTTTTCACAACAAAGATGACACCGCCCACAACTCCCACATCCCCACTAACAGTCATAAGAAAAAAGAATCAGCAAATGAAACCACACAGTGGATCATTACATCAGTTGCTCAGGAAAAAAAACTGACTGTGAAATCTTTGAACATTACATCCACCACAATCTCTCTACCACTGAGAGGATAGCTATACAGTCCCTGAAATCCAAGCACCATATAGCGATCAAACCTTCAGACAAAGGGGGTGCTATCATAGTCCTTAATCATGATGATTATGTCAACAAGGTCAACAGACAGCTCTCTGACACAACCCATTATACAGAACTCAAAGACCCTATACACTACAACTCATACAGGAATTTTAAAATATCATCAAATCTTTTTCCAAACTCCAAGAAAAACTTTACAACCTCATCCCCTGCAAACCCACCCCAGACACCTTCTACATACTTACTAAGATACACAAACAAGGGAACCCAGGCAGACCCATCATGTCGGTCCACGGATCTCTTAGGGTACGTCTATACTTATCCGCCGCGTCGGAGGAGTCCAATCGATCTTCTGGGTTCGATTTATCGCGTCTTGTCTAGACGCGATAAATCGAACCAGGAAGTGCTCCCCCGTCGACGCCGGTAATCCTGCTCCACGAACGGAGCAGACAGAGTCAACAGGGGAGCCTGCGCGCCACCTTGTGGACCAGCGGTGAGTACTTTGAAGTTCGAAATAAGATACTTCGACTTCAGCTACGTTATTCACGTAGCTGAAGTCGCGTATCTTAGTTCGAACTTGGGGGGTAGTGTGGACCAGCCCCTAGTGAAGAAACATCAGGATTCATAGAAACTAACCTCAAACCACTCACCACCCAAAGTGCCAGCTTCCTCCAAAATACTACCGACTTCTTCTAGAAATTCTGCAACATTAACAATCTGCCCCAGAACACCATCTTTGCCACCATGATATCACCTCCCTATATACCAACATCCTTCATCACTGCCTTTCTCAAAATACCTATAAGATAATTTACAATGCTCAGAAATCAACTCTAAGCACATCACCAAACTCATCCATTTCATCCTCATCCACAACAACTTCACATTTAACAACAAACATTTTGTTCAATATGCCAACCTCTTCATGGGTCACCTGGAGGAAGAATTTCTGAGAAAATGCAGCACAAAACCAAGTGATACACCTGAGCTACATCAATTATATGAAAATCATCCTCTGGACAGAAGATCTAAACTCCCTCATAGATTTCCACCACAACTTCAGCAATCACCATCAAACTCCATACTGGCATCAACTTCTTGGACACTATGATTAGCTTCAACACCTGAACCCTCCAAATGACTATAGAAAAAACCCCACAGATCACCACACTTACCTTCAAATTTCCAGCAACCACCTGAGCCACACACCCCAAATACACAAAGAAATATTTTATCTATACCCAGGCACTCAGATACTACAGAATTTTCTCTAAAGAGAAAGTCCGGGATACACAGCTAAACCTGCAGACATGTCTGCAGTATTACAGTGTTCAATACCCCCACAACATACTTTCCAAGATTCATTGGTCCTATACATGCCTATCACAACATGTGGTGTACCTCATTCAGTGCATCAAATGCCCCAAGTACAACTATCTGGGTGAAACCAGACAATCACCATGTTCTCAAATGAATTCACACAGGAAAATGATAAAACAAAAACACCCTATCACTTGTGGGCAAACACTTTTCACAAAGCGATCACTCCATATCTGATCTTTCAATACTCATCCTCAAAGGAAACCTGCACAAAACCTTCAAAAAGTGAGCCTGGGAACTTAAATTCATAACTCTGCTAGACACTAAAAACCATGGACTAAATAGAGACACTGGGTTATGACTCACTACAACAATTTGTAACACACCCTCGGGTGTGCATGGGGGGGGGCAAGTTGGGGCATGCCCCCCCCCCCCGAAATCTCTGCGTGTCCCTGCAGCCCAGAGAGAGAGGAGCAGCAGGGTAGATGGTTGCCAGCTGAGCTCTTCCTTCTGTCCAGGGGCGCAATTTAGGGAAGGCGAGTTGAATTTTATACCAGAGGTCTGCTCCCAGAGCACACCCTAGTCCTAGGCACAGATCTTGTCAGTTCCCTGCACTGCACTAGCTTACCCATGCCACCTCTGCTGTCTGCCTGCACCAATCAGCAGCAGACATGATTTGGAGTGACAATCCTCCTAACCAATAGTAGCATTCTATTACACAGGACAGCCGCCCCAGCTAGGGTAACAAGTGCCTATGACAGCCTGGCCCCACAACCAGTGCACCACACAGCAAGCGAAGCTTTTGGACGGCTACAGCTGGCCACACTCTCTGTGTCCCCAGGGCCTCTGGGGGTAGGGCAGGCAAGGAAGGGGTCAGCCAGGGTGGTTGCAGGAGCACAGAGTCCCCAGTGGCAGGTGGGAGGTGTTGGAACCTGGTGGGGAGCAGTTGGGTGGGAAAGGGAGTCAATCTCCAGGGGAAGGGAGAGGTGAGGGAAAAGGGTTGTGCCCTGGGACAGGGGGCAGTGAGTGTTGGAGAAGCAGCTGAGGCGAAACAGTCTCTGGGGCAAGGCTCCTGAGGGAAGGGGAGCTGAAAAAAGGGGGCGGGGGCTAGGAGCAGCTAAGTGGGTCTTGGAGTCTGTTTGCCCCCAGAGAATCAGGGAACACCCTCATCTCTCCCTTGAAAGAGACTGGGAACAGACGCTTCTGGTCCAGAGCCATCATGTCCACTAGCGGTTGCAGCTTCAAGGACAGCTGTGTGTCTGAGCTGTGCTGCAAATTCTGCCAGCAGGTGCTGAGCTCACGGGGGATGAAGGCAGTGCTGCTGGACAACACAGATCGACTAGTACTCCAGCAGAGCACAGGTTTCAGAATGGGCTAGCAAGCCAAGGATGCACCCAAAGTCCCATACCAGACTTGCACTACCCACGCTGAAGCCTGCCTGTCCTGACGTCACTGCTATTGTTACCTCTGCTAGCTGGATTCAAGCTACCTCACCTAGGCTAACCCATGCACTGCTTTTTCTGTGTACATACACACTTTAAAACAAAAGAACAGCGGTGGCTCCTTTTACGCTACCATTGAAAAGGAATCATCCAGGAAAGAGCTTTGGGCTGCTTCCACATGAAAAATCTAAATGCTGAATCTGTTTCAAAAATGATGATTGAAGAATTACAGCATTTGAAGCTTGATATTAATTACATTTGTAACCCCTAAAGAGCTTACCTAGATTCCTGGGAGTCTGAGTGCTGGTAGCCCGGGAGGAGCACACTGACCCTGGGAGAGGGGGAGCCAAAGCAGATTCAGAATCTGCTCCGCAACCAATAGGGAGTGAGATGCCCTTCCCTAGGAACTCAGGAGAGGAGAGGAGCCATTTTGGAGCCGTCTGGAGCCAGCCAGGGAAAAGGCAGGACTGGTTTGTGGGGAGCCCCAGGCCTGTATGCAGGGTTCCCCCTGTTTGCCAGAAGCTGGGAATGGGCGACCAGGGATGGATCATTTGATGATTACGTGTTCTGTTCATTCCCTCTGGGGCACCTGGCACTGGCCACTGTCGGAAGACAGGATACTGGGCTAGCTGGACAGTAAGGCCACTCTTATGTTCCCCCTAGGTGAGATCAGTCACCACATGGCCAGCTCTGCTTTGGCTGCTAGTCCAGGGCTGCCACCTGCTGTGAGTGTGTCTGAGCGCTGAGGTGGGAGACTAAAGATTGAGGCCTGCATCCCTTTGTGGTGAGGGGAAATTCTGGCACCAGCAGCAGCCTGACTCCTGCATGAAGAGGACGCCTGCCAGCAGTGGTGGTCAGTCCCTCTGCAGTGACTGAGGAGTCCAGAGCCACCTCTGAACCTGAGGATCCATCACAGAGTTTGTGAGTGCATCATCTTTTAGTTAGCTAGTCAGGGAGATTGTTTGGGGGACCCCTTAGTCCCTGAACTGTGTCCTCAGGCCAGGGGTAAGGGTTTGGGGGTTTATTTACAAATAAACTTAAATATGGCTTTATTTACTGCTTTTTTTTTCTTTATATATGAATTAGGTACAATGCTCCTGTCAGCTAATTTCTAAGTTATTACCTTCAAAAAAACCTAGAGTTTTCAGATATCTAAGTAGCCCCTGGAATCACTGTTAAAGTTGCCCTCCCCTACCAAAATTTGAAATGGCGCCCCTGTTAAAACTGCTGCTGCCGTCCCAGGTTGTCTCTGTCTCCACCCCGTCTCACCTGAGCAGGCGGTCTGCAAAGCAGGCAGCAGCACTGGGACTCCAGCAGCAGGGAAAGAGAAGCAGCAGCTGAGGTGGGGGGGAAGAGGAGCTCAGCCATCTGCTGGCTCCCTTGCTGCTTCCTCCTCTCCAGGCAGCGGGGACACAGAGAATGCCACTGCCAGGGGGCGCTGTTGCCTCCTTGCTGCTTGGCATCATCCTGAGAACTCTGGGAAGGGGGTGCGGGAGGGGAGTTAACGTGAACCTTTCATTTGTGTGTGTCTAATGTGCCCCTCAGAAGCAGTCAAATTTAAATTCCTACACACGTCCCTGCATCCCCCTACTGCAGGATAACCCTTAATTGTTCAGTTCATTTTAAGTGGTCTTCTGTATCACGTGAACCCCTTATGCTTACCCCATCTGTTCCAACTTGTGTTTAGCTCAGACACTACATTTCCTTCCCCAGACCTGAAGAAGAGCTCTGTAAATCTTGAAAGCGTGTCCCTTTCACCAACAGAAGTTGATCCAATAAAGGATGTTGCCTCACTTACCTCGTCACAACTGATGGAAAGGCACTCGTCTTTACTCCTACCAAATACCCCTTTCTTTGCCCCCGCTCTATACGTCTGTTATCAATATGTTGGATCTTGCCCTCATCTTAGATTTAAAGTTCTCCACTCTGGTTATGGTAACTGCCTTTGTTTTATTTATGTGTACTGTGTCTAGCAGAATGGGACCTCAGGCAGAGGAAGGATGATGTTGTGGTCAAGGACCTGCACCAGGATTCAGGGGGCCTGGGTTTTATTCCTGGCTCTGCCACAAATTCCCTGTGTCAACTTGGATAAGTCACTTAATCTTTCTGTGTCTCAGTTACCCATCTGTAAAATAGGGACAACACTTCCTGTCTCCCACCTTTTGTCTATCTTGTCTATTTAAATAGCATGTAGAGTTTACAAACACAATACAAACAATTAATAAATCTCAGATTGGGGCCTGTAGATGATACCGAATTATACATAAATAATAGCTTCTGAGATATTCTTTAGTCTTAAAATTAGAGCTGATTGGAAAATTGAATTTATAAAAATGTTTCATTTGAAAAATTTCAATTCTCTGCAGGAATTTTCTAAAATTATTGAAAATTTTTGTTTCATTTCATAATGACATTTTGAAACAAAGTAAATTAAATGAAACAAAAAGACTTCCCACACTTTTTGTCTTTTCACCCATTGAAAATCAAAGTGTTTCTCCCACTTACTTTACTGTTTCCCAAATGGTAAGTGTCTTAGTCTGAAGCCTGGTCTATACACAGTTTTTGTACCAGTAGAACTATTTTAGTTAAGGTAATGATTTTCTTTTACCAAAAGTATTATATTGGCATGACCTCTAGTGTGGACTCAGACTGGAATAATGATGCCTTCCACCAGTAGATCTTATTCCCCTTCTGTACAGGAATAGCTATACCTGTATAAAGCACCTTTATACCAACATAGCTTCACCCACACTAGTGAGGGTTGTGTGGTGTATTAAGGACTGTGTTGGAATTGCAAACTATCACTTTAAGAGTGAAGGGGGAGGGCAGGTTTCCTGATCCTGCTTACAGGGCTCTGTAGGAAGGCAGTCAGAGTCATTGTGGAAAAAGCCATCTTCAAGCAAGTTGGGGTGAGTTGTGCCTCACTGCTTTCCAGAGCAGCCTGTTTTTGCTCTCTCTGGTTTTGGGTTCTTTGAGATTAGAAATGCTTTTGAATGCTTGCTAAATTCATCTGGAGAGAGATCCATGTAGGGGTTCCTTTCATACCTAATTGAGGCTGGGGCGCAATAAAGGGAAGATTTTAAATTGTGGGCTGCATTAGACCAACCCAATAACCTTCATAAACTTCTTTTGGTGACACCGGTGGCTTCCCACAGTCGGAACTAGTTGGAAAAGCTGGTTTCCAAGCTCGAAGCCCAGAAAGTCTTGAGAGTGAGAGCAGTGAATGTTTGAGCTACCTGCTGATCCTCCTGTAAATGTCCCAGACATTTTGGTATGTGGGTTGTTGAGTTTGGGGGAAGGGGTAACTCCCAAGAGGTAGATGGCTGAAGAAGAACCTAGTTTAACGGACATTTTTAGTATAGTGAAAGCTACTGATTTTATAGATTTTTTTAAGCATGTTGGCACCATCTAAAGCATTAATGATGTTGTTCTCAGACTATTTTGGATCTGCCTAGTACATCATTCCAGAACTATGATCCAAATCCATAAACTGGGTCAGAAGGTTAAAAAAAAAAAAGTGAGTGGACTTATCTGGACAACTCTATAAATGACCTTTTTCAAGAAAGACACACAGCACTTCTAGTCCATAGAGGCAAATTCAGCTGGCTGTAAAATACGAAACACCTGGCACTATTTATGTGCCTTTGAGCTGATGCTTGAATCAGTATGCTAACCTCTTTAAAAACTCAATACAATACCACTTTATTCCAATAGCAACAACTAGTTAAATTGCCAACTGTTGCATTTTACAAAGGTTTGTGTCATTTCAGCTCACTATGTCTGTTTTATTTGCATTGTCTCCATACATGAATAAGAAGAGAGGATGGAAAGAAGGGGTTTCACTTTACTAGTCATTAGGGATCCTTTCAAGGAAGAGCCTGTAAAAGAAGAAATGAGCTTCATTTTAAAGATAAAGAGAAGCAGGATTGCTGATAATGAAAATTAATAATGTTTGGGAGATTGTTTAACTAGGAGTTGGGGGAAAGCCAGCAGATGTTTTGGAAGAATTAGGTCAGACAATTAATTCTGGGAAAGCAGCGGTACAAGTTAATCTATGTATCTAAGGGCTGGTCTACACTAGCCCCGAAGTTCGAAGTAAGATACGCAACTTCAGCTACGTAAATAACGTAGCTGAAGTCGAAGTATCTTATTTCGAACTTAAAAGTACTTACCCCTGGTCCACACCGCGGCGCGCTGGCTCCCCCGTCGACTCCGCCTGCTCCCTTCGCAGAGCAGGATAACCGGCGTCAACGGGGGAGCACTTCCTGGTTCGATTTATCGCATCTAGATAAGACGCGATAAATTGAACCCAGAAGATCGATTGGACTCCTCCGATGCGACGGGTAAGTATAGACGTACCCTAATAGTAGGTGGTAGGACAGTATTTATTTGTACTTTGAGGATGACAGGCAGGGAAAAGGAAAAGCAATTCAGTAAAGGATAAGTCCAAGGTGCCTGGAAGACGAGGTTAATAAAAATAACCACTATACTATTAGAAATAAGGGACAAGACTCAGATTTCAGTTACACCAGTGTAAATCAGGAGTAAGCCTGGTGTAACTGAGGCCAAATTCTGTCCCAGCAACTACAAATGCAAGAAGCATAAAAGCCTCCATTAAAAAAAAAAGTTTTAAAGTGGGCTAATACTGAGGGTAAGCCTTCATAATAATAGGTAGGATGAGAAAAATCCAAGGGTTGTTGGCTATACAACAGGAGGTTAGATGAGAGGCAGGGAAAAGGATTACACAGCCCTAAGTAATATACAGACGTTAATTTAGTAATTAAGGGTGATTGAGCCACTAAGTAACTGACCACAATTTAATTAAGTGGATTAAGCAGGGATATTCTTAAAGCTAGATTGTGATGGACTACATGCCTCTGTAAGAAGTAAGAATGCTCCTTTATATCATTACGCACGCTACCATACCCAGACCGTGAACGGGAGAAAGCAGGCTCATAGCCAAGTGGGTGAAGAACAGGTGCAACCCTCCGCTCAATGGCCAGCACAGCTGAGCCCATGCAGTGGGTGTGTTAATTACATGCTAGTATAGGCCAGAAAGCAGGGGAGGAACAATGGCTCAAAGGGGTGTCTCTGCTTCACAGTGTCTCTGGTCTAGCCTTAGTCACAAGCTTCAGGGCATGGACCATTTCTTCACATTCACAGTGTCTATTACTTTCATTTATAGGGTCATCTACCCTCCAGGGGCTCTCACAATGTGTTCTTTACCAACTACCAAGCTGATCTGATGGATCTTGTCTTTTTTATTGTCCTAAGTTTTCCTTTCAGGCTGTTTCTAAATAATGTACTGTGACTTCCTTACTAGTTTAAAATCCCCTTCTTCCCAGAGACCGCTCCAAAAGCTATTAAGCCAGCATATAGGCTAGTAAAGAACAGCTTGGAGAATTTCAGAAGGTCTGAAGGAATTTTTCGAAAGAAAGAAAGAAAACTCCAGTGTGATCAAACAACAAGGTACCTAAGAGATTTGGGCCAAGAACATATCCAAAGTGATGTTAATAATAATACACATTTTATTCATTTGACATTAGACCTGCCATTGAGAGGGTTAAGTTGGTCCCCAAGTTTTAAAATAGGCTGACAAGCCCCCACAGGCAGCCATTACAGCAGCCAGTGACTGTTGAGGCACATGGATGCCCTGTCCACAGCCCTTGTGCCAGCTTCAGGGATCAAAGGTGCCACCCCAGGATCTTTCAATGCAGGGACGAATCTCCCATGGCCAAGTCTTGTCCCCTGTGTGGTGACGCTGGCTATTTTAGCCAGTCTGAAAGCTACAGGGTCTGTCTGTGTCTGGCTGACTCATAAAGAATCTCCTCTAAACTCAATACAACAGAGTCCTGTCCCTTCTCTACTGCAAGAAACCACCTTGCTGTTTCCTGTGCCTCTTGGGAATTATTGAGCCTGACCTGCGCACACTTACTGCAAGCCCTGCTGGCAATACTCAAATCTTAAGAATTTAAATTTATTCAAGCAAGGATCAGGATGATATATGCTAGTGAATGCCCAACACTCCTTAACTGCAATCTACTCTGACTCTCACAAGTCAATTTATTTATTTATTTCCTATTAATTTATTAATTAAAAAGCTACAGCTATTAGAGTTACAGGCTCAATCCTGGCCCCACTGGTGCCAATGGGAGTTTTGCTATTGTACCGAGCATTGTGTATTGTGGATACCTGCATCAATAGGCAAGTTCCTAGAAGCATAACATGAATGTACCATTTGAAATGGAGTTTAATGTTTTTTATTCAACACCCAGCATTTCGAGAGTGCCTTTCATCGGAAGGTCTCAACGCACTTCACAAACAACAGCCAACTCTCACGATACTTCTGCAAGCATGATATTATACCCATTTTAGTTGGTGGAAAAATGATATATTGGATCCATATGAATTCTATAAACCTTCCACAGATGGATAAAAAACAAACCATAATTAAATGTTTTAACTAGTTGCCTTCAAAAAGAAGAATGGTCCAGTGCTAGCTTGAGACACAGGTTCAGTTCCCTGTTCTGCCACCAACTTCTTGTGTTCTCAAGCAAGACACCGGATCGGTGGGCAGTGATCAATCCAGCAGGGGTTGATTTATCGCGTGTAGTATAGACACGATAAATTGACTGCTGAGCGCTCTCCAGTCGACTCTGGTACTCCACGAGAACGAGAAGCACAAGCGGAGTCGACAGGAGAGCGTCAGCTGTCAACTTACTGCAGAGAAGACACTGGATAAATACATACTGCGTGGTGTTGTACCTTAGTTTCTTTTCAGAGCCAATCATCTCCATTCCAGAATCATGCTAGTATTGACCTTTCCTTTTGTTCAACTTATTTTGATTTCTCAGCCTCTATTTCTTGAAGTTTCAATCTCTCTGCACAGATCCTTCCCAAGTGGTCTCTGGCTTTACACTTATGCACTCAGGTGAAATGATTGTATCTCATCAGCTCTTCTGAGCAGGGCAATTGGCAGTTACTTATTTTTGACATATGCAGGAAATCTTGTAAAGAGTAATTCAAATTCTGTTACTGGTGATGAACTCCTTTTGCAGAGCTGTGCGTTACAGCACTCAGCTCCATTTCCAATAACTGAGGCTCTTTTCGTTCAAATCTTGGTTAAAAATATGATATGCAGTATGTTGTTTCTTATCTTTTCTCTGCATGTCCTCTGCTACGAAAATTTCATCTCTGTGTAACCTTTCATCCTTTAGCTAAGCTTTTTACATATGCTACAATATTGTACTGCTATTTTTTAAATAATTTTGTAATTTTCTTCTTTATATAGTAGGTTTCATCAGTTCAAGTATCTTTTTTCTAAGTTTGTTATCTATATAAATGTATTTAACATTGCAACTTCCCAAATAACTACTCCTTCTAAGATATTTCCTAATGAGAATACAGGAAAAAACTCTGTTCACAGATATGCCTGGTGGAATTATATTTGGAAACCATAACAATAGTCTCATTAGAGTGATTATACATTAGATATCCTACTTTCCCAATGGGAACTTCATGCAAGCAGGGAGGGCAGACTGAGTCAAGATTAGCTGTGTAGATTTTTTTCAAATTGCCATTGGCAAATTATATCTTGGACCATGGGACAGAACAGATACTCTGCACATTATTATAACTTCAGTACATGCTTCAGTGCTTTGCTCAATCCAGACCTTGCTGAATTCTAAGCCTTAGACCCAGGGAGCTATGCTTTGGATGTGCAAAAACTCATTGCTTGGATTTTACTTTTGCAGAATAAGAGCTGTTTTGATCATGTGGAGTAGAGAGAGGCTAGGTCAAAGATTATGTGGTTGGGCCAACCTCCACTTACTAAAAAATCATTTAAGGTGCTTTTAGGGTTGTCTTTAGGAGAAATGTAGGAAGTTATTTAAAGGACAATGTTGCAGTGATGAGGAAGAATTCAAGTTTTTCTAGTGTTTCTTCAGTTCCCAACCTCGGGCGGGGCGGGGCGGGGAACCACTGAACAAACAGACAAAACACACTATAGAGTACCAGTTTTTTCTAAGAAGGTTTGTTTGTTGGAGGGTTGCAGGAAGATGCTCCTTCCGTGTCCGAATTTTGACTCTTAAATAGGTCCAAGTAGAGAAGCTTCTATTCCCACTGCCCATGCTGTGCTTGTGATGAGGCAAAACAGCACTTCTCACTCCCCAGAAATGTCAAGGCAACAACTTTCACAAGAACAAAATTTCCTACAATTTATTTTAAAATTGAGTATCACATTTCAACCTGTAGTGTTTATTGGGAGTTTCTGTAGAATCTAATCTTGTGGTGTGTGAAGCTATTGATCTGGTCATTTGGTTTTTTTCTTCTTTTTAAATTCATTCTCTTATACTTAAACTATTGAATTCTGTAATGATGTCATTCTTAAAATGTACCATTATCAGTGCAATAAGGGAAAACAATTCCCAGTTAGATCTTCCTTATGTGATATTGTTCATTATTATTGATTTTTCTGTTTTCTCCTTGACATTTCTAAATGAGTTAGGCAAAGTTTAGTTCTCATGAGAGATTATTTTCACTGGCAAGAGGCAGAAACATTAGTGTATGAAAACTTCCCCAGGCAACTCTGCCAGATCACCTTGTTCTTAAGTTGTAGTATCATTACCATCTGAGCCCTGAGCTTCTGCTTAATAGATATGGCAAGATCTGCAACATAACGTCAAACCGTGGAGGGTTTGTAACCTTTTTTCTTTCCAGAACGTAGATTCCACTCCAGCAAAAAATTTTGCTTGTGAATAGTGCCACTACAATGGGACTATTCACATTCATGTAGTTAAGCATGTACTTAAGTGAGTGCTATTGGGGTTTTAGCGTTGGTGAAAGGTGATAAAATGAGAGCCCTGGACTCTGAACTCCTTCATTTATCTTCAGAATACACCCAGCAGAGGCAGTAGCATTTTCTTGCCCATGTACCTGCTACCTACCCTTCCCTACCAATTGCAACTCAATCATGAGATGGAGTGTCACCCTGTAGGGACGAGAATGAGGCTCAGTCGCCACAGGGGAGATTTTCAGATGCACAACTGGCAATTAGCAGTCTGTCGCTCACTGACTTTCAGTAGGAGTTAGATGTTTGAAAGTGCCTTTGAAAGTCTCTCCTAAAGAGACAAGGTGGGTGAGCTCCACAGAGCTCTAAAGCTTCTCCCTCACCAACAGAATTTGGTCCAGTAAAAGACAGTATCTCATCCAACTTGTCTCTCTAATATACTGGGACCGACACAGCTACAACATCACTCCCTATCTCCTAGAGTTTATTCAGTCGTGTGCGTTTCAGGATGAGATTCCCAGAAAGGAAGCCAAACCAGTGCCAAGCACGGTGATAGCTTTGTATGTATGGACACCAGTCACTGGACTGATATGACCAACACATTTCTCACAGGCTATAGAACCACCATCCAGACTGGGACAAGTTTCTTCAGTCTGTCCAAGTGAACCTGGGCTGGATTGAAGCCAGTGACCTAGAAGCAAAGGACTGAGTGCTGATTTTGCAATGTGAATAAGTACAGTACATACATGCCCACGTGTATGTACACATTAGGGATGAGGCCAAAAAATCACATTAATTTCAATTGTGACCCCAAGTCAAATTTAAACTAAGGTCACCAGAAATGACAGGTCAGTACATGTACCTGTGGCTAGTGCATTAACCATCCATTCACTGTTATTGATTTTATACGGCTTTTCTTGCCAATTAACTACACAGACAATGAACACTACATTTTATCAATCTGTAAGTCAATGGCACCATAGTCGCATTTATTTAACTCACTGCAATTAAATCAGTTCCACTTTCCTGCACTGTTTTATCTGAAAAATGACAGTGCTGGGAAGTTTTTAGAAACTTTAAATAATCAAAAATTCAAGGCTTTGCTTTGGTAAAAGTTTACAAGCTGAGAGAGAATAATGAGCACACAAGAAAAGCTATTTTGTTGTTCTTTTAATCTAAAACTAAAGGTTTTTTCTGATTGAAGGTGTCAGTTTGCACTTTGTGTATGGAAGCAACGTAAGAATTCTTACCCCCATTTTACAAATAGAGATATAGGCGCCAACTCCATGGGTACTCTGGGTCTGGAGCATCCTCAGAAAAAAACCCAGCCAAACAGCTGATCAGCAGCCACCACCAAACAGCTGTTTGGCAGCTCGAGGAGGGGTTTGGGGGAAGGCGGAGAGCAGCAAGCGATAGGCAGGCAGGGCCTTGGAAGAGGGAGTGAAGTGGGGGTGGGAAGAGGCAGAGCGAGGGCGGGATCTTGGGGGAAGGAGCGGAGTGGGGTGGGGCCTCGGAGTGGAGCATCCCTGGGGAAAACTAGAAGTTGGCGCCTATGAATAAAGTTACAAACTCCTGCCCCCAGTCCTTCTAAAAATTAAGTATTCCTTCTCTTGGTCAAAATTTTACAAGAATTGCAGGGGCTTTTCAACTTTTCAAAAGGCTCCTGATGAAAACCGTTAGAACAATTTACCAAGGGTTCTGGTGGATTCTCCATCACTGAACATTTTAAATCAAGATTGGATGTTTTCTAAAATATATGCTCTAGGAATTATTTGGTGGAAGTTTTATGGTCTGTGTAATACAGAAGGTCAGACTAGATAATCACAATGGTTTCTTCTGGCCCTGGAATCTATGAAAAACATGTCATATGAATGAGGGAAAGATTTTGCACAGATTTTCTTGAAAAAGGTGTTTGCATGCTCTCTTGGATCCATAGTATCAGTGCTATGGCTCCAGATCTGGAACAGTCTCTAGGAGGAACCCCTTCAGTGTGCCAGCCCCTCTATGGGTCTCATTCTTCCTCCAGGGTAAGACCTGTGGCTTCACTGCCTCTTTAGGTTGGACCTCTGGGCCTTCAGCACTCCTGCGTCACACCGTGAGCGCTTTTCAGCGAGTCCCACTGAGAGACTCCTGATGGAGATTTGTACACACTTCAGGGATTAATGCAAAGAAATGAGAACAGAGGAGAAAGTTTTGCAGACCTGTCTGATTCAACCAAGTTACTTTTCAAGAGCCCTCTAAGCCTGCCCCTATATTGTTCAAAGCGCACTGAAATAAAATTATTGATTCAATTGTAGCAGAAGTGTCTGTATAAATAGGTCTTTGAGGCATATGTTGCCATTTTGAAGGGTTAATTGTAAAGACAGCAACTCAGTAGTTGCTAGGTAACTGTCCTGCCAGTGGCATCATGGATCATCCAAAGGTTCAATAATCTGATGAGTCATTGGTTGAATGTACTGTCCACTCAGCACTGCTAAGAGACCTTTGATGGCAATCTGCTCTCTCTTGCTGTTACAACGTTTTTGTTTGTTCCCTCAGCTGAATTCATCTCACTAAGTAAATCAGTTTATTTTCTCTAGTTTGCCTCTGGCCTCAACAAATGCTATGAAACACAACAGACCTGTAATTATCATTGTTATTTAAGCAACGACAGGGGCCTGACCAAACATCCGTAAGAGTCAATGCTCATTGACTGAAGGGGCATTGTATCAGGTGGGATGCTTGGATCTGTACAAAGCTAAAGTATAGACAGTTTCTGTCCCAAAGAGCCTCTAGTCTAGAAGACACAGGCATGTCAGGACACACTGGGACCCATGATAAGGGAATAACATGAGGGGGCGGGATTTTTATTATTAATTGGGCAGCACGGAAGTCGCGAGCCTTTAGGAAAGATTTCAGTTTCGGGAGGGTGGTAGTTTGGTGAACTAGGAAAGGGAAGGCATTCCATGGCCCTGGGCAATGTGGAAGAAGGCCAGGACACAGTGAAAGAGAAAGGAGCCATGCACTGTTAATTCTGACATATCCACCATGATGAAACCATAAAAGCTAATCCACTGGCCACGTGCTTGACCACTTCTAGTGGCGATACCATAAATACGAATTCCTGCAATGGAACAGTGAACTGCCAGGGTGGGCATTATATATTTTTAAATAAATTACAATAATATTTGTTGTGAATTTATATACTGTGAAAGGAAGAGTGACTGGTCTTAGGTTTAGGCACTGGCCAGGACTCGAAAGATCTGAGTTCAGTTCCCAGCTCTGCCACAAACTTTCCCTCTGACCTTGGGCAAATCACTTATTCTGGCTGTGGTTCTGTTTCCCCATCTGTAAAACAAGGATAATATTCTGTTTTTCACACCCTTTTTATACCTTGTCCATTTAAATTGTAAACTGTTCAGGACAAGGACATTCTCTTATTGTGATTCTTTTTCCAATAAGGCCCTCATCACTGTAGTATCCTAGCACCTTACAATCATTAATGGATTGTACCACAACACCCTGTAAGGCACAGTAGTAATATCCCCATTTTATGGATGGAGAACAGAGGCACAGAGTAGATTAAGTGACTTGCCCAAGGTCACACAAAAAGTCTGTGACTGAGCCAGGAATTTGAACCCAGTCCAGTGCACTATCTACTAGTCCATGATTATGTACCAGTGGCACTGATTAATCCTGGTGTGACCCCCCTTTCCTCCCTGGGTTACTTGGGAGCAGGCAGCCCTCATCTGTGTGCCTGGGCTCCTGATGTTGTGGACATTAAAGAAGATCCTGAGTATCCCAGTGGTGATGTTGGATAGGTAGGAATCCCTCTATTCACCCCTCTGCTGCAGTCCCTTTACTCCTAAAGGAAGTTAAAATTGGCAATGTCTCCACCTGGCTGGCCCCTGTACACACACAGTGCCGTGCCTTGGGAGCCTCCAGGAATAAACCCCTTCAAATAGTAATAATAACCACCTATGGCATGGGTCTAACTCAAAAATACCAATTATAAATAATATACATCCAATATACTTAAATTAGAGTTAACAAACTTTTACTTAACTTAAAAAAATCAAGATATAACAGACTAAGATAAAATGTCACTACTAATTTAAATCCACAGGGGGCAGTTGAATAAAATCAATTAACAAATATAATATACAGTGATAAATTTGAAAAACTTATCTAACTGGTATTTACACTGCCACCATTTACCCCACCCCAGAGTGTACACTACTCTGGATTTCAGAGTCCCTGACCAGTGGTGGGCAAACTTTTTGGCCTGAGGGCCACATCAGGATTCCAAAACTGTATGGAGGGCCGGGTAGGGAAGGCTGTGCCTCCCCAAACAGCCTGGCCCCTCCCACTTCCCGCCCCTGGACTGCCCCCTCAGAACTCCTGACCCATCCAACCGCCCCTGCTCTTTGTCCCCTGACCGCCCCCTCCCGGGACCCCCCACCCCTAACCACCCCCCGGGACCCCACCCCCATCCAACCATCCCCACTCCCTGTCCCCTGACTACCCCGACCCCTATCCACACCCCTGCCCCCAGGACTCCTACGTCCATCCAACCGCCACGCTCCCTGTCCCCTGACTGCCCCCCAGGACCTCCTGCCCCTTATCCAACCCCTCCGCTCCCTTCCCATGCCGCTCAGAGCACCAGGGCTGGTAGCTGTGCCACCCGGCCGGAGGCAGCGCCGCTGCTGCGCAGTCCTGCCACCCAGAGCGCTGGTGGCATGGCGAGCTGAGGCTGGGAGGAGGGGGACAGCAGGGGAGGGGCTGGGGGCTAGCCTCCCCGGCCGGGAGCTCAAGGGCCGGGAAGGATGGTCCTGGGGGCCGGATGTGGCCCGTGGGCCGTAGTTTGCCTATCTCTGTCCTAGACGCTTGCATGGGCACGCTCGAAGATCCACGGCTGGAGACAGCGCTCTGTTGGTTCTGTGTATCAGTCCTGCCAAGGCAACAAGCTGCACAACCTCTCTGAAGATTGGAGCTGGCCCCACGAAATGTCGCAGCTCTGGGTCCTGGTTCGGTGGGAAGATCCCTCTGCCTCTCCTCAGACTCAGTCTCTCCGCTGTGCCCCTTCCCTTGCAAGTACTTTCCCAAACCAGAGTGGGGGTTACTCCCAGTTCCTTCACTGCAGGCCCACCTCAGTCAGCTCTAGGCACAGCAATAGTCTCGGCCCTGGCTCCAGAGAAGCCACCAACAGCCTCGGAAGCTCCCTGCTTGATCAAAGCCCCTGCAGGCTCCCAGCAGCAGCTCCTGGTATAGACAGAGCTCCACAGCAGCAAACTCACTCCTTTTCCCAAAATGGAGTCCACCCCTGCTCTCCCTGCACTGCCTGGAAGAGCGTCTCTCACGGTTTCCCCAAGGCATCGTGGGAGCTGTAGTCTGTAAGGTTACATTGCAGCACATAGGATCTTCCCCGGGAACACTCCCAATAAAGTTCAGCGGCCCCTCTAGTCTGATCTAATGAACTGTCCGCTAGACAGTCCTTGAGTCTCAATCCAGTGCTCAGTCCCACTGGACAATCCTTCCTACTTTAACATGTGTTTGTATATCACCTAACATCACTGCCCGGGGGGGGGGGGCTCGAGGTGATGCTATCATAAGTTATTATTCCTCATTTGAAAACATATTACACAATGTTTAAAATGTTACTTTACAGAAACAGCAATTCATTCTTTTTAGTAGTTCATTAGATGGCCAAAAATCCCACAATTCTGCAATCAAGGAGGAGGATAGCTTTGGCTAAAAGCCCACCCTGCCTGAGTGGTGAAGATAGCAATTAGAAATGTAAAAAAAAAGCAATATATAACAAATGGAAAAAAGTGGAAATAGCAATCAATATAAATTAGAATGCTATGAAATGTAGAAAATTTATAAGTTAAAACGTCAAAGAAAAATCTGTGGCTGGCAGGGCTAAGGACAACAAGAAAGAAGGGTTTTTGTGTGTGTGTGCGCGCATGTGTGTATTTGGTTTGTTCTTTTATGTATATTAGGAACAGAAGAAATTTTAGCAAGGATATAGGCCCGTTATGAGATGGTGAAATAGTGAATAAGGATGCAGAAAAGGCAAAAGCGTTCAATAAATATTTCTGTTCTGCATTAGGAAACAAGCAGGATGATGTACTCATATCACACGAGGATGATAAAGTATTTTCCAGTCCATTAGTAACTAAGGAGGGTGTTAAATAACATCTACTAAGGATAAACGTTTTTTTTAAACCAGCCGGCCTAGATAACTTGCACCCCAGAGTCCTGATAAAGCTGGCTGAGGACGTCATTGGTCCATTGATGTTTTTTTGTTTTGGTATTCCAAAGAAATTCCAGGAGACTAGAAAAGTGCTAGTGTTGTACCAATACTCCAAAAGGGAAAGTGGGACAATCTCAGTTAACCTGACAGCAATCCCAACCAAGATAATAGAAAAATTGATACAGGATTCTACTGAAGAAGAAATAAAGGATAAGAATATAATCAATAATTGCCACTCACCATGGTATAAAGTTTGGTTGATAAAAGTAACTGTTCAGATGTAATATATTTAAACTTTTGTAAGGCATTTGGATTAATACCACATGAAATTCTGATTACAAAATCAGCACTATAAGCTATCAATAAAGCACATATTAAATGGATTAAGGACAGGCTAACTGATTTCAAAAAGTAGTTGTCAGTGAGGAATCACTTTCAAATGGCGGTGTTTCTAGTTGTGTTCCACAGGGACTGAAACTAGGTCGGATGCTACTGAACACTTTCATCAACGATTTGGAAGTAGACATTAAAAGGTTTCTGCTGGATAAAATTTGCAGATGACAAAAATTGGCAGAGTGGTAAATAATGATGAGGAAAGGGCAGTCGCACAGTATGATCTGGATCATTCGGCAATCTGGGCCCATTCAAATAGAATGAGTTTTAATACAGTCATATGTGAAGTTATACAACTAGGAACAAGGAACGCAGGACATACATACAGAATGGGGGCCTGTATTCTGGAAAGCAGTGACTCTCAAAAGGATTTAGGGGGTCACAGTGGACAGACAAGCAACTCAATATTACCTTCCAGTGCAAGCGTGTGGCAAAAAGGGCTAATGCGATTATTGGATATATAAACAGGGCAGTGGCGAATACGAGTAGGGAATTGACTTTACCTCTGTATACAGCATTGGCAAGACATATATTGAAATACTGCATCCAGGTCTGGGGTCCACATTTTAAAAAGGGTATTGAAAAACTGGAGGGAGTGCACAAAAGAGCCACAAAAATGATTCAGGCACTAGAGAAAGAGCTTTAAAGATCTTTGAGAGACTTAAAGTGATCAATCAAAAATAAAATTGAGAGGCAACTTGATTGCACAGTATATAACTACCTTGGAAAGGAAAAATACTGGGTACAAAAGGACAGTTTTGATCTAGTGGAAAATGGCATAACAAGAACCAATGGCTGGAAGCTGAAGCCAGACAAATAAAAAATTGTGCCTTGTTTCTAATTTGTAACAGTCAGGGACAAGGGTGATTAACCATTGGTACAAACTGTCAAGGGAAGTGGTGGGTTCTCCATCTCTTGAAGTCTTCAAATCAAGATTGGATGCCTTTCTGGAAGATGTGCTTTAGTCAAACAAGTTATTGGGTTCAATACAGGTAGAGTAACTGGGTGAAATGTAGTTGCCTGTGATATACAGGAGTTCAGACTAGATGATCTAATGGTCCTTTATGGCCTTAAACTCTATGAACTCTCAAGGCCCAATTGCATGAGGTACTGAGCACTCTTAACTCTGGTTAAAGCTAAATGAACTTGGGGGCACTCATCTCCTCACAGGGTCAACCTCTGAATTTCCCTGTGAGAGTCTCTTGGTCTCCTCATAATGACTCACAGAAATACCCTCTAAAAAAGGAAGTCAATTTCCTCTGCCTCCTAGATGGAGGCATAACAGAGCTATCTCCCAACATGTGAGCAGCACAGATGGAGATAAAAAGTTCATATGGTAAAATGATCATGAATTCAACATTGAAATACCTTGCTTTTTAACATAAAGAACAAATTAAGTTCTATTTGTGTAATATAGTAGGAGGAATCTTTTGAAGAATAAGATTTCAGGGTTGCAGTCAGGTGGGTAAAATCCTTCACATATGAGTGTGTACTAGTCTGACTAGTTCAGTAATAGTGCTAGTATTGCAGTTTGGCCATTCGATACAAACATTGCTTAGCTTTTGCTTTAACCTTATTTCCTGTACAGAGAATTAGCACATTCTGTGTTAGGGCTGTAATCAGTTCTTTTCTCTTTTATTCAAAATTGGAGTATTTGATAACAGTGTTGCCAACCTCAAGAGATCAAAAAGAATGAATCAGATCCTCAAAAACCATTACATTGGTCTGATAAATCATGAAATTTAACAAATAAATGTTAAGCCATGTTTTTAATCCATCTTTTGACTTTTTAACTCCCTTATTCTCTTCTGGCAACATGTGTGTGAAAAGTTCAGGTTGAAAAGTCAACCTTTACCGCATACATGCCTCTTCCTGGCTGCTCAAATGGAAACTCTGTTTATATTGGAGGTACACAACCATATTTAAGGAGAATTAGAATGGAGAAGATACAAAATGGTTAAGTCTTTGTTTTATTTGGTCTCATCTTAAGTAGCAAGAGACTTGTTTCAAGGTCATTCAAATGCTTCTGTTAATAGTATCTCATTATTACGATGGATTTTCCCTCTAAAGTATCCCTTCAAAAGTAGAGAGATGGGCTGGAGGGAAGGCATCCATGCTGGTGGGAAAAAGTGGAGCATATTTAAGCTCCCATACACAGGTATAACATAAGTATTCAGTGGGTTGTACAAGGCCTATAAAATGGAGCTGGAAAATGAACAACAAACATCCAAGTAACACGAAGTGCTCACTCTATGCATCAAGTTTTCCAATAAAGATTTACATATCTTTACAACATCAGTCACCTTTCAGAGCTTTCTATATTTCAGTGCTGTAATTATATTTATAATCCCTAAATATTATTTTAAAATAATCATTTCACTCACATTTTAAGTATTTTGAATTATTTTAAATTATTCTTCTTTCTTTGTATAATTTTGATAACTACATGCAGACATTATCCAGTCATTACAATTAAATTTAGGGGTTAAAAATCATATTTGGACAACTCAACAGCTAAAAATAATTCATTTTTATTTTATTCTTTCCTCCCACAGCTACTCTCCTTCCTTGGACCTGGCAATACGCACCTCCCCCGCCCCATCATCAGTTCTGCTGGGCCTCCCTCCCCCATCAGCTGCACCTCTTCACCCCCCCTTCTCCCAGGCCTGGGGGGCTGCAGTAATGTCTCCTCTCATTTCCCCTGTCCCAGGCTCGGGGGAATGGCTCCAGGGGTTCTTCACTTCCCTCTCAGGCCTGGTGCCACTGGGTGGAGTTGGGGGGTGGGGTGGCATAGGAGCGGAGGCGCCATCCTGTCCATGTTTCTCACAGGAGGGGATGGGGGAGGAGGGAGCAGAGCTGCACTGACTGGTGGACTCTTTGCTCCCTCCTCCCATCCCATCCCGTGAGAACACTGCAAGCAGAGGGTAATAGACTCCACCAGCTTCCAGCAGGGCTGAACTTTGTGAGAGGGCTGGAGCTTCTCACATCATTGTGAGATGAGCTCCAGAACCCTCTGAAATTCCGATACCAGCGATAAAATCCAAGAGAGTTGGCAATAGTGTGATTTTAGATTCGATGTTGTTTTTGTAATTTAAAGATGGCAGATGTGTTATGGTTTTCTGTCAAACACCATAAGCCTACTGAACTTCCAGTCCCCCACAAGAGATTCCTCCGAAACAAAACAAAAAGTCTCCAAAATTGCCTTCTATGGCCAGGTATACCCTTAAAAGGTTTGCTGGCATATCTACGCGGGTTGGGGTGTGACTGTTTGCTGGAAAAGCTCTAGTGCAGACAGTTCTACCAGCAAAAAAGTGAAAAAAGTGTGTGAAATTAGCAAAAGGTCTCTTTTGCCGGTATAAACTGCATCTACACTAAGAGGGTTTGCCAATACAGCTATACCAGCAAAACTTTTCAGTTTAGAAGAGGTCTTGGAGAGGCTCATTTTTTGGTTTGGAGAGCAACACAGAAAAGGAACTGACTTGGAGCCCTTCCTCCAAGAGCCTGCACACTGGTGGCTAAAATAAATCCAAGCACGTACAAAATATCATACACCGTCTGGGCTTACTTTCCAGAAACTGCCACTAGGTATGGGCAGCTCAAGATCCAGAGGAAAGTGGAGTAAACCACCCCAGACAATTTCCTTTAGAGCATTTGCCTTCAGTGAATCAGGCTCCAAAAAGATCCAGGTATTCCTCTCAACTCGCCAGAGTTGAAAGAGCAAGTCTTCTGGCTTTGAGCTCCCCCTGGAGCCCTATCTAGCAACGCTGCTTCCCCTTATTGGGGAAACTGAGATAAAGGGTGTATTAGAACAGTGAGGACCCCTGAGGTCTGTACCAGCCACCACCCACACACAAAGGCTCACTAGAATCATAACTTACAGAGAATAGAAAAAACATTTGTAAATATTGTCTACTACAGGGCTGTGAGCCAGGAGCTCCAGAATTCTAATTCTAAAATTCATTCTGTGTGGGGAAGGGGGAGGCAATTAAAAAAAAAGTCCTTTACATTTAACTTGAAGGGAGGTTCTCCCTCCTGGCTACAATAGGATGGGCCTGAAGTCTCTTTTATCCTTATTACTTTGGGGAGGAAGAGGAGTATTAAAAGTAAAAAATTGTACTGGCATAAGAGCTTATTAGGTTAACAGTGGGGCTGGTCAAAATTTTTCTATCAAAACTTTCAATGTAAAAATCAGGATTTCAACTTAACGACATGTCTATGCTTACTGCACACAATTTTGTTTTGTTTTGGGGGTTTTTGGTCAAGAAATAACAACCAAAACCTGAAATATTTTGGTTTGCCTCGTTGGAGATGTCGCTTGGTTACCTCATGTCCCCCTTCTCCTCTATGGGCCAGGCTACCTGACCAGACTACATATACCATGATGCACACCTACTGCCAAAAGGGGAAACCCTACTGCACCATGAGATTTAGTCCGATCAGGGAGCCTGGCCTTTAGAGAAGAAGGGACGCATGAGGCCCCCGAACTATTTCTATGAAGGCCTTGCGGCAACATTTCAAAGTAATTTTTGGTTTGCATCTGAAATATTTCCGTATTAGAATTTTCTAACACACACAAAAATTCTCCACAGGGAAAAAACATTTTCTGACAAACTCTAGTTAACAGTAGGAGAAGGATCACTGTCAGACAAATTGAACTGATAGCTATACAATGGATTAGGCTCATGATTCCTACTAGTGCCAAATGAAGTCAGTGAGAGTTTAGCCATTAACTTTGATAGACATGAGATCAGGCCCATTATGTCTTTCATCCCTTTGGGCTAACCTACACTAGAAGTCCTACATTAGCACAGCTGCACCAATGGGAGAGAGCTCTCCTTTCAGCATAATTACTCCACCTCCATAAGAAGTGGAAGCTATGTTGGCAGGAGATTCTTTCTTGCCAACATAACGCCAGTGTAGCCACTGCTTAGGTCTCTGTATCTTGCATCGCTCAGGGGGGTGGCTTTTTCACATCCCTGAGCGACGTTAAGTTATATCGACTTAAGTGGTAGTGTAGACCTGCCTTTTGTTATACATAATTTGACTCCAGTACGTGTTAGATGTACAAGCTTATACAAATACAATATTTAAATGGGTATATACCTCTCTCAAAGGGGAGTTGCAAAGATTAACTAATGTTTACACAACACTTTGAGGGCAGGGGGCTGGACTTGATGACCTCTCGAGGTCCCTTCCAGCCCTAGAATCTATGAATCTATGAAGATATGGGCTGAGATTTTCAAAGTCACCTGGTGAATTCTGATACATTACTTCATTAATTTCAGGGGGAAATGTGTGTCTAAATCCCCTATGTATCTTTTAAAAATCACAGCCATAAAGCACTACTGTATACGAAGAGTAAATATAACAAAGTTCAAATAGGACTTGCAGAAAGACATGCCAAAATTAGTATTCCACACAGATATTTTATAAATAATTTTCACATCCTTATACAGACTATAAGAGATGAAATCAGTGAAATATGAGTCACTTTTCTAATTAGCTTTTTAAAATAAAAACTAATCAAATAATATTTCGAGGAGACCAAATCTTACAGTTGTCTTATTAATATTCTCTCTTCTTCTCAGCATGACCACACCAACTTCATGATTTATGAAGTTAAGGGATTCTAGGTCTGATTATCTAAATTGGCGCAATGTAGTTAACAACCAATCCATACTGCTATATTAGGGAGGTATTACATTTTCCATTTTGAAAGGAATAGATTTTTATGCCATTAGAATTGCTCTCAGAATTCAGGGTTAGAATAATTCAATATATATAAAAATATTCTAGATATTTGGGTCCATATTAGGGCCCTACCAAATTCACGGCCATGAAAAACACCTCACGGACCGTGAAATCTGGTCTGTCCCCATGAAATCTGTTCTTTTGTGTGTTTTACCATATATTATACAGATTTCATGGCGGGAGACCAGCGTTCTTCAGACTGGGGATTCTGACCCAAAAGGGAGTTGTGGGGGGGTGGTCACAAGGTTATTTTAGTGGGGGTTGTCAAGTATTGCCATCTTTACTTCTGCGCTGCCTTCAGAGCTGGGTGGCCGGAGAGTGGCAGCTGTTGGTCAGGTGCCCAACTCTGAAGGCAGTGCCCTGCCAGCAGCAGCAGCAGCACAGAAGTAAACATGGCAATACCATACCATGCCAGCCTTACTTCTGCACTGCTGCCTTCAGAGTTGGGCGTCCGGAGAGTGGCGGCTGCTGAATGTGGAATCAGCTCTGCAGGCAGCAGTGCAGAAGTAAGGGAGGCAATACCATACCATGCCATCCTTACTTCTGTGCTGCTGCTGGGTAGGGGTGTAGCCGTCTAGCAATGCAGAGCAAAAGGATCTCTAGGGAAATCCATCCCTGATCCTGCACTGCTCAATGGCCCAGAGTCTCCCAAGCAGTACAGCTCGCTCAAGAGTCATTCTACCATTGGTCTCTATGGGCCTGTCTGCACTACGGATGTAAAATGTTAACCAATTAACCCAGTCGTGGGCAACTTGCGGCCCACGGGCGACCATCTGCAGGCATGGCCACCCACAGCTCCCAGTGTCCGCGGTTCACTGTTCCCGGCCAATGGAAGCTGTGGGAAGCTGTCTCTTTAATCAGTTAACCATTTAAATGAACTATTTTTAATCATTTAAACTGTTAACTTTTTAAACGATATTCACATCCCTCATCTGCATCCTTTAGCTAAAGTTTTTATTTTAAACCGATTTAGTTTAAATAGTGCCAAAGGTTAAGAAGACATTCTGATTTCAGGTTAACTTAGTTTAACTAACTAAATTAGGAATGGGTTCAAGCTAAACCAAAATAAGCCTGTCCACACAGAGGTTTGCACTTTTTAAATCAACTCAGTTAAACAACTGATTTGAGTGAAACTGATGCAACTTTGTCATGCAGACTAAGCCCAAGGCACTTTTTTGCCGTAAACACACCTAACTCACTCGAAAGGGGATTAGAAAGCACTGAGCTGAAGATAACGCTGTTCTCAAGAGGGATTCCCTGCAGTATATCCATTTATTTGGGAGGGACACATACCCCATACAAAATTACTGCTTCCTGGCTCCATCATACTGCAGTGGTCATAGCCCCACAAAACCTGCAGAACCAGAACCCCATAGTGTTCACATAGGGGGGCTTGGACAGGATTGAATGGAGTAGGGGAGCTCTCCTATTCATAAGTTTTGTACCCTATCTGAAAGGATTTCCAGTCCTTTGCTCCCGTTCATACCATACAGTGGAAGGGAGTATCTGACTCTAACACTTTGTCTAATGCAGCATTTTCCTGGGGCCACACTTTGTCATCACAGAGTTCCATCATACCCCCAGGAAGACAGTTTAGTAGCGAGAGTTTAGTAGTGTAGTTAGTTTGGAAAAGCCAACCCTCCTCCCCCAAGAAAATGACCTTTCAAACACACTAGATGTTCAAGACTAAACCAGGCTGGTCCTTGGACATAAAAGAGCTGGGGTCGGGGGAGAAGGAGAAGGCTCTTTCCCTCTTGTGTCATCATTTCTAGAGCACCTAGCTGCCTTAGCACTGCAGCATGTAGGTGCCCCAGTCATGGACCAGGACCTCATTGTTTAGGCACTGTACAAACACAGAACACAAAGATGGTCCCTGCCCCAAAGATGCAAGGGCTTGGCACAATTACGGGTCTTGCACTCAGGGGCATGCTCAGAGAGCTCGAGAGCCGCTTGCAGCTGGTGCCCTCAAAAGCACTAGCCACTCAAAAGGGTCCAAAAAGGGAAAGGAAGGAGCAAAGCCCCCTAGTGACCAGCAGTGCAGGTCCTCTGTGTTGGGCATGTATGGTGCACTCTCACTAAGGGTAGGGTAGAGGTTGCACTTTCCTAGTCTCCTGTCTCAAAACAGTATTCCTGTTGGAATGATACACCCACGAGCCCCTAGCATTTGTCTTGTCGTTACACAGGTGCAAATCAAGCACAAGGCAGGGGTAAAACACTATCACTGATGTGAATGCCACTGATCTAGTGCCATTTCACACCCACCTTACCCAGGTGTAAATGACTGACAATGTTGTAATGCAATGTGGAACCAGGCCCATACGCTTCAGTTAAAGCAGTTGTTCTTTAAATATATCCTGCTGATCTCTGCAATGTTTTGTAGGCTAACAGCCATTGAAACATTATTACGAATTGTAGAAAAGGAATAATCTTTATACTAAGGATTAATTGAAACATGATAGGATATAATAGACTTGTTTAAATCTTAACTCACAAAGTTTATGAAGGTTTGGAATCCCTCCAAGGCTGTTCAACCATCCATCCTCTTAATTCAAGAGAGGTTAATAACAATTCTCTGATTACTTTTAACCACATGCTCCCCTGGAAATTAAGAATATTGGAATTCTAAGACAATAGATGAAGATATTTTATATATTATTTTCAAACAATAAAATCTTCCTTTTGCAATTTATTCTACAAAGCCTAGTCCCTTTTCTGTTGCGTTATCTTTCCTCTTACCCTTCATTTTATTACTTTCGATAAACTTACTTGATAGTCATTTAGGAGCTAGGTCTACCAGATAGGGCACTGAATTGGGGATCAGAAGACCTGGGTTCAATTGCTGGCTAAGCCACCAATGACCTTGGGAAAAATCACTGTCTGCCTTGTACCTCAGTTCCCAATCTGTAAAATGGGAATAATTCTTCCATACCTCACAGACGTATTGTGAAGTTAAAATCCAATGCAGATTACAAGATGATCATATACTCGGATGATGACAACCACATAAATAGCTAGCTAGATAGATTCTCTATGGCATGCATATACAGGCAGTTATGGATCTTAGTTTCTTATGGAATAAAGAAATAGTTGACAATGTACAGTATGAAAGGTAACAAACTGAATTTGTGTCTGCATACATTTTGGACCCCAGGCCTAATTTTTTGTCCATTAGTGCCTTCATAACTTCAGATTCACACATGGGCACCTTTACATGATGCTCAGATTCTGCATTTGGATGATGATCAAACCATCACTTACATATATAAACTCCAATTGTATTTGTCTACATGCAAGTTTTATGAGCTAAATATGGAATCTGGATGTTTTACTGAGGTTCCCAGCTTTGGAGTTTGGGCTTTAAGTGTTACCTTTATTTTAACAATGAATGGTCAACAGTGCCAATTCTGCATCAACACACAATACTATAGTTGTACAATAATGGTGTATTTTAGATGAACTTCAAGACAATTTCATAGTATGAATTATCTGTAAACAGGAAGACAGGAAAAATGATGAACCATATTGTACCACCTCTTAATGCAGAACTATGGAATGTATAATTTAACATTTATTTTACTGCTTGTAATATACAGATGTGTTATTGCACAAAAGAGACTATCAAATGCATTAGCAAACAAAAGCTATATAAAAGATTCCTGTAACCAAAGGACAATTTATGAATAATTCAAGTTTCCATGCATTAGGAGTCATCCAGATAAAAAACACACAGAGTGCACTTAACTTGTCCTGAAGAAAACTGATAAATTATCTGAATAATTGTACATAATATCAACATAATATTTCAGTTACTTTGAAGGATAAAGTTGCTTTCTTGGATGACTTTGAAGGCAATTTGCAAGCTTGCTCAATTCACGCTGACAGCAATTGCTGTACAGCTGTCTAATATAGATGGGAGGGGAAAAAACAGGATGCACTGTTTCAAATTACAACTACAGGAGAAAAGCTGCTGTGCTTTTTGATGGCATCTCTTTTGTACTCAGTGACAGGAATGGTGCCAGCTTTTCAATTACCTGACCAGAATTGACATTGTTTTCACTGGTAATTGTACCCAGAAAAAATTACATTTTAGCTCACAATAATTAGTTTTATACTGATGATAAACTAAACATGTATTAATAGATTAAAATGTCGAATTTTTGCACGATCCTATAATTTCAGATGTAGTCTTGTATATATGAGAGTCTGAGGCATATAATTAAATTATTGCATATTCAGAATTCCAATTCATCCACTCATTCCTTCCCTTTACTATTTTTCCTCCATTTTCCTTAATGAAGTGACATCTAGATTGGCAAACTGTGTGCCAAAGAATCAGTAAACAGAACACAAAGAAGCAAGCTTCCTATATGTACATTAATGGCCACATGGTACCTAATTTTAAAAATAGTTTAAGTCTAGGTTAAAATCCAGCACCATGTTACCATAAAATAAGATAACTACAGGCCACAATTCATGAAACATTGTTTCTGTGCATTCTACAGTTTTGCCAAGAAACCACAGTTTTCCTAAGAAACCATTGGCCACTGGATGATCGAGTTGCTAAAGGAGCACGCAAGGACGATAAGGCCATTGCAGAGAAACTAAAATAATTCTTTGCATCAGCAGGGGTCCTGGAACAATTTGTATAGTGAGGGTGCTAAGAGTCATTGAACCAAACTGTAAACCCTGTACATGATGAAAACCACTTCTAAAAGGGGGTCTGGCAGCACCCCCAGCACTTCTAGTTCCAGCATCTATGTGCATCAGTCTTCACTGCAGAGGATGTGAGAGAGATTCCCACATCTGTGTTATTCTTTTTAGGTGACAAATCTGAGGAACTGTCCCAGATTGATGTGTCACTAGAGGAGATTTTGGAACAAATTGATAAATTAAACAGTAAGTCACCAGGACCTAGGGTGACCAGATGTCCCAATTTTATAGGGACAGTCCTGACTTTGGGGGCTTTTTCTTATATAGGCTCCTATTACCCCCCACCCCCATCCCGATTTTTTACACTTGCTATCTGGTCACCCTACCAGGACCAGATGATATTCACCCAAACATTCTGAAGGAACTCAAATGTGAAATTGCAGAACTACTAACTGTGGTATGTAAGCTATCATTGAAATCAGCCTCTGTACCAAATGACTGGAGGATAGCTAATGTGATGCCAATTTTTAAAAAAGGCTCAAGAAGCAATCCCGGCAATTACAAGCCGGTAAGCCTCACTTCAGTACCAGGCAAATGGTTTGAAACGATAGTGAAGAACAGAATTATCAGATACATCTATAATCATGATATGTTGCGGAAGAGTCAACACAGCTTTTGTAAACAGAAATCATGCCACACCGGCCTATTAGAGTTCGTTGAGGGGGTCAACAAGCATGTGGACAAGGGGGGATCCAGTGGATATAGTGTACTTAGACTTTCAGAAAGCCTTTGACAAAGTCCCTCACTAAAGGCTCGTAAGCAGAGTAAGCAGTCATGGGATAAGAGGGAAGGTCCTCTCATTGGCTAAAAGATAGGAAACAAAGGACAGGAACAAATGGTCAGTTTTCAGAATGGAGAGAGATAAACAGTGCGGTCCCCCAGAGATATGTACTGGGACCCGTGCTGTTCAATATATTCATAAATGATCTGGAAAAAAAGATGTAAACAGTGAGGTGGTAAAATTTGCAGACGTTCCAAAATTACTCAAGATGGTTAAGTACAAAGCAGACTGTGAAGAGTTACAAAGGGATCTCACAAAACTGGATGACTGGGCAATAAAATGGCAGATGAAGTTCAATGTTGATATTTGCAAAATAATGCACATTGGGAAACATAATCCCAGTTATGGGAATGATACAAAATAATGGGGTGTAAATTAGGTGTTACCACTCAAGAAGGGAGATTAGGAAAGCTACTTGGGCTATGGAAAAGATATGGTGAACTTCAGTCTAGACATCAGGGAGGAACTACAAAGATTATTTTCACACTAAATAACTGAACAGCATTTGGTATAAGCAACGCTGCTTACGCAGGGTTTTTTTTTTTTTTCCCCAGATTACAAATTTGCTGTGCTTCACTGAAGAAAGCATAATATAAACTGAATCTGCCCCATCTGTCTCCACAACCTCAAAGAAAAAACAGCCAGCAGATTTATGATTTAGTGAAACTACCCTATTACTTTCAAAAGCAAACACTCAAAAACCCCAGCTCTCACACACCCTGACAACAAAGTGCATAGAATACAAAGACACAACTGCAGGATGAAAATTTTGAGCGGTCTAGTTTCTACTATATTATTTCAGTCAGTCTTCATCCTCAGATACAAGAATCTCTGCTCAACTTTGTTCTTTGCCACATTTCTTCACCTATAGTCCAGAAACAGGATATACTGTAAGAGACCCTGGACAATTTTTGATCTGCCCCTGCAAAGTAAAATGTACTGAAATTGTGTTGAGTCAGTATTCCCTCAGCACCTGCCTGAGATTCTTGTGATTTTCCTAGTTTATGCTGGAATTTTAAAAATGAATGCAGTGCCCATGTAAAGTGCTAGACTGACAGCCCTGGAGGCCCCAAATCCTCCAGTTATCAACAAAATAACAAAACAGTGGCAATACAAGCTTGACCGCTCTGGCCAAACATTGTGGCTACACCTTATTTTGGAGGGACAATTTCTAACTTAAGTTCAGACTCCATGAACATTTAAGCTGCTGACGCTGGTGCCAGTTAGAATTAGTGCCAGGTAGAATGGTGGTATTTGTGGCACTGTCACTGGCTCACCTGGAACAATTCACATTGCCTAACAAGCACCAATTGGATTGCTACTACTGATCCGGATGTAATATAAACTTTTGGACTGGATGGGAGAGGCTCTGCATCCCAGTCCTAAGGCACTGAGCCATTGAGAGTTGCTCACCTGTCCCTGGTCACATTAAGAGCAAAATTATATTGTTTAAATATAATTTAGAATATGTATATTAACAAGTTTTCTAACACTATGCATTTTCCCAGAACAGAAAAGGCTACTGAGGGGAGAATATAGGACCTTAGTGGGATTTTGTGGTTTCTGAAAAATCAGTTGACTTGGGAGAAAAAAGACTGACCCCAAGAGAGAAAAGATAACTAAAGGCAAAGGTGACTTTCTTTTATGGGAGGGAGTCATTGCTGATGCCAGTGGGGGGGCGATATATAGTCACCCCTTTATGTCACCTAACACTATATCTTGCCTTTTAATTAAAAAGGCCCTCTCCTGCACTAGCCTATCATATAGGAGATGCACATGCACATTAACAAAATACTGTAAATCTCCAGTCTATTAAGTGATTCCCACCCCTTAGGAATAGCCACCTTGCAGTAAAATATACTACTGAACAATTCTCTTTGGAAAGAAAGGATAATTATTGTTCTTTACAGAAAACAATATTCTGGGTAGGTTTCATTAGACATCCCTCAGCAACATCATTCTGCCATCCCTTGCCAGCATGACTCTAGGACGCTGTGGCTGCCCAGGAGCAGTCATAAAGAGGATTCCCCAGGAGTTATGGTCTTCAGCAATATTAAATGCCGCACCTGGTTTTCTACAGAGCAGCCTTGTTTCTCACTACCTCTGCCCATTACTCTGGACCACAGATTCTGCAGAGTCAGGAACATCCCTGGGGATCCAGGGAGACGGGTCGGCTACTACAACTAGCACTTCCATGTGGGCAGGAGAAGTTGCACCTGCATAAGTTCCCCTCACATACAATATGTTGTATCTGATACATGTGCGTGATGACAAATAAAGAGACTGCCGTTTCATAAGGGTGCTAGCTTCAGATGCTCCCAGAGTCTGCTAGGTAGATCTCCAATACCCAATTACAAATAGTGCTGTGCAGTTAACCATTGCGTAAGACATTTAATTTGTCTTTCCTTTTGCTCTGTCAGTGAGTCAGACTTTTAGTTAGCAGATCAATTTTACAAATTACATAAGCACAGAGCAATCGCTCAGTACTTATTATAGAGTGCAGAAGTGAGACACAAGTAGAGTAACTATCTATAATATATCCCGATGGGCTAAATCACCCTGGGGTCTCTGAAATGTGCAGGGCTTGAAATATCACAGGGAAGCTGTGATTATGCAAAAGTGGAAAAAATTATATAAACAGGATATGCACTCATAATAAATTATATCTCAAGATCCTCTGGTCAGGCTAGGAGCTTTCTATCTGAATATTTATGGATAATTGGTAGATATAAACACAGTATGTAGGCCAACCAGAAAATTGTCTAGAGCCCTGAGGCATAACTTTCTTCAAACCTATACCTCTGTTCCCTTCATTACACTTTCCATTATTGAACATAAGGGAACTATTACACATGGGTCGGGGATGACTTAGATTTGTGCATCAGCCTTAGTGGCCCTCATGGTAATAGCAAAGCAGTTGCTACTGCATTTCTTGTGCAACCAAAACTCATAGAGAAGTTTCTGGGGTTATTTTTTCCCCTATGGAAAAATGTCTATGCTCCATAAGTACTTTATAATGTCTGTACCCAAATATCACTTCACTCTCTGCTAAAATATTATAAAGCCACTCCCAATTGCCTTGCAGGCCCCTTGGTCTTGCCCAATACAGGAAGTGCTTTCGTTATCTGTGGCCTTCCAGACATAGGATGCTGTCTCTCGCTCAAGAACAGCCTACTCAGAAGATAGCCAGACCACCTACGTCACGCCTGCCACCGCAGCCTCTGTAGCGTGATACTGCTGGACCAGCACATCCAATGGGAATTAAGACAGTCATAAGCTGGGTCACTGACCTCGTGTTCATGCAAGAGCACATCCTATCAGTGCAGACAGGTGAATGGTGGGGCTCCTGTCCTTGATCATAGGAGGTGGCAATTGCCCAGTGCCTTTCTGGAGGGCTTTCCCAACAGAGAGAGGTGTTCCTCCCCACAATTGCCAAATGGTGGAATCTTCAGCCCCATGAACCCTTTGTATCTTCCCAGATAAGCTCCCTATTCATACCACCAGCCAGGGAGACACGGGGCCAGACCTTGAGGTGTAACTCAGCATAGTTCCATTCAATCAGCTGCACTACAATGATTTACACCAACTCAGGATCTGGCTCTGGGTTGTGTGGCCCCTTTATACTTTTACCCTTCGAGTGTCAGCCAGCCAGAGGAGAATGTGCCCCCACCCCATGCCAAGGAGTTGCATGTGTATGGGGCAAGCTACTGAATGCCACCATAGGAATGGCTTGCAAAATTGCATCTAGTAAGTGGAAAGTCTTCAGTGTCCCCATATTACTGCCATGTAGCCTGGGAGACCAGCAGCCATAAAGAGACATTTAACAATGTACAAGTGTAAAGAAAAACGGTGGTGCAGGTGTTAGCATTCATTATATAGTCCCACTGATCAGTGCTGGGTGGGTGTCCTGAACAGAGCAGAGTTCATACTTCAAACATTCCCTCACACTGTGAAGGTTTCCACTTCAAAGATCTGGCACTACTGAGAGAGGTTGTCAACCTACAGAGAGTTCATATAACTTGAGAGGAGTTCATCTGCCTCCCATTCACATTAAGAGAAACCCATTCCAGCAATGTCTATAGCATATGGAGTTCCTTCAAAACACCCCTCCCTCACTGCAGTAAGGTATGTTCTCACCCTGGAGAATTGTTATTGTATATGGGTAGCCCCTTGGGAAACCTTTAAAGAAACTGACATCACTACAGGAATGGGGATCCCTTTCCATGGGACTGAACACAAGACAATCAGAATTTCTGAGTTCTAATCCCAGTTTTGGTACAGACCCCCTGTAGATTTGGGCCAATGTCTAAGGACTAAATTTTACAATCTACACCCATATTTAGATACCCAGATCAAAGTGACCTGTTTTTGAAAGGTGCTGAGCACCTGCAGCAAGCAATGACTTCCATGTGAATTACCTGCCTAACTTTTCCATCTTTGAAAGTTTTGTCCTTAATCTCTGTCCTACTGTTTCAGTCTGCAGAATGAGGATACTGATGCCTACCTTAGAAGGCTGCTGTAAGCATTAGTTACTGTTTATATTTCACTTTGAAGATTTAAAACACTGTGCACGCGCTAAATATTAGCCTTTCCTACAGGTAATCAGAAAGAGCATTTCCACGATATTTATATTGGTTATGCTGCACTGATACTATTTATACTAGAATTATTATTAGAATTATTTATTATTCAAATAATAAATATCCAGCACCTTGGAATAAAAACTACTGTTAGAAACAGGCAGCAACTTTTTCCTGACCATCAAGAGAAACAATATATCGAATTGCTTTGCTGAGGATATGATTAGATGTAATAATTGATTATGAAGGCCAGAATTAATTTCAACAGCTACAATTTATTCCCCAAATTCAGAATATTCTCAGTGCACCATATAGCAAACTAACGCACATCTCTTATATTTTGTTTATCCTCAGTAGATATTGGTAAATTCAGAGAACCATCGGATCCCTGAAGCTAGGGATGGAAGAGAATCATTAGATCATCCAGTGCATAACCCTGCTAATGTAGAATTGTTCCATTAAAATCAATATTCTAGTGTTTCCTTCAGTCCAGTTTTAGAAGTCTCAAATAAAAGAATAGGGATTTTGCCACTTCTCTTGGGAGACTAGTCTATAGTTGAGTAGTTCTTCCAGGCAACTCTCAGGCAGCATTTCCCTTTTAAAATTTCTTCTCTTATTCTACATTATACTTCAATGTTCCATACTAAATATTTCCTCACCTTCCTTGGTGTTTCCATCCTTCAGATAGTTGCAGGCTGTTATAACCTGTCTCTCTTAGTCATCACTTAGCCAAGCCACTAGATGCACATTTAGCTCTTTTAATCTTTTTATCATACACTTATCACTCCAACTCCCTGACCACTTTTGTTGCTCTACACATAATAGGAAGGAGAGATCCAGGAAACAATAGCAGTGAAGGAGACCTAGGAGTTCATAGCAGAGAATAAGGTAAACATCAATCTGTAATATGATACAGCACAAAGAAAGGCTAATGGAAATCTGAACTAACCACTTAGCGGAATTATGTCATGAAGCAGAGAGGCAATTGTCTTCTATGTGGTGCTGGCATTAACACATAAAACGTGAAATCCTTGGCCCACTGAAATCAATGAGAATTTTGCCATTCACTTCAATGGGGCCAGGATTTCACCCTGGAGTACTGCATTCAGTTCTGGGCCCCATGTTTCAAGATTGACAAACTGGTGGGAGATCAAGATTGACAAACTGGTGGGAGATCACTAAAAATCGACAAAAGCAATCCAGGGCTGGAGGTATTTTACAATGACAGATGGTAAAAAGAGCTAAATATCCAGACAGGAGCTTGGGTAAGAGAAGGCCAAGGAGGGGAAATGGTAACAGTCTACAAATATTTGAAGGGCGTAGACACCAGTAAGTTAATCCTGTCTCCTCACTGCAGCACAGAAGGGCCCTGAATGCAGTGGAATCTATGCAGTTCTGCAGCGCAGGGTTGAGGGAGAAGGATTTGAAGTGCAGGCTCTGCAGAGGTTTCTTGCACATCCTTCAGCAATTTAGCATTGTGTGATACAAGGCAGGTCCACCATTATGCAAATCCTAATAGGGCAGGGAGAGTAGGAGAGAGCCCCAGAGTTGTAGCACCAGTCACAGATGTCTCCTCCCACAGAACCCACATCGGCCAAGCTCAGCTACTTGGATATGGCACACAAGATAGAACCCAAATTGGAGAGCAGGTATTTATTATATTAATATAATTAATGCTTCTATATTTACAAGGTGTAAAGGGATGAAACTGATAAGGAAAACCGCAACTGTGAGAAGCAGAGTACTAGGCTACAGATTTCAGAGTGGTAGCTGTGTTAGTCTGTATCAGCAAAAATAACGAGGCGTCCTTGTGGCACCTTAGAGACTAACAAATTTATTTGGGCATAAGCTTTCATGGGCTAGAACCCACCTCATCAGATGCATGGAGTGGAAAATACAGTAGCAGGTATAAATACACAGCACATGAAAGGATGAGAGTTGCCTTACCAAGTGGAGGGTCAGTCTAACGAGACAATTAAATTAACAGTAGGATACCAAGGGAAGAAAACTCACTTTTGTAATGGTAATGAGGGTGGCCCATTTCAAACAGTTGACAAGAAGGTGTGAGTAACAGTAAGGGGAAATTAATATGGGGAAAATTAGGTTTACGTTTTGTAATGACCCAACCACTCCCAGTCTTTATTGAGGCCTAATTTGATGGTGTCCAGTTTGCAAATTAATTCCAGTTCTGCAGTTTCACATTGGAGTCTGTTTTTGAAGTTTTTTTGTTGAAGAATTGCCACTTTTAGGTCTGTTATTGAGTGACCAGGAAGACTGAAGTGTTCTCCTACTGTTTTTTGAATGGTATGATTCCTGATGTTAGATTTGTGTCCATTTATTCTTTTGCGTAGAGACATCAGGAATTATAACATTAAAAAACCAGTAGGAGAACACTTCAATCTCCCTGGTCACTCAATAACAGACCTAAAAGTGGATAATGATGAGATAACTGGCTCTGTGACTATGGGGAAAGTGGTGGATGTGATATATCTTGACTTTAGCAAAGCTTTTGATACGGTCTCCTGGGGTATACTTGCCAGCAAGTTAAAGAAGTAGGGATTGGATGAATGGTCTATAAAGTGGATAGAAAGCTGGCTAGATTGTCAGGCTCAACGGGTAGTGATCAAAGGCTCAATGTCTCGTTGGCAGCCAGTATCAAGAGCCCCAGGGGTCAGTCCTGGGCCAGTTTTGTTCACCATCTTTATTAATGATGGATGATGGGATGAATTGCAGCCTCAGCATGTTTGCAGATGACACTAAACTGGGGGGAGAGGTAGATACGCTGGAGGGTAGGGATGGGGGCCAGAGTGACCTAGACAAATTGGAGGACTGGGCCAAAAGAAATCTGATGAGGTTCAACAAGGACAAGTGCAGACTCTTGCACTTAGGAAGGAAGAATCCCATGCACCGCTACAGGCTGGGGACCGACTGGCTAAGCAGAAAAGGACCTGGGGATTACAGTAAATGAGAAGCTGGATGTGAGTGAGCAGTGTGCCCTTGTTGCCAAGAAGACCAACGGTATTGGTCTGTATTAGTAGGAGCATTGCCAGCAGATCGAGGGAAGTGATTATTCCCCTCTATTTGGAACTGGTGAGGCCACACCTGGAGTACTGCATCCAGTTTTGGTCCCCTCACTACAGAAGGAATGTGGACAAATTGGAGAGAGTCCACTGGAGGGCAACAAAAATGATTAGGGGGCTGGGGCACATGACTTATGAGGAGAGGCTGAGGGAATTGGGGTTATTTAGTCTGCAGAAGAGAAGAGTGAGGGGGGATTTGATAGCAGCCTTCAACTACCTGAAGGGGGGTTCCAAAGAGGATGGAGCTAGGCTGTTCTCAGTGGTGGGACATGACAGAACAAGAAGCAATGGTCTCAAGTTGCAGTGGGGGAGCTCTAGGTTGGATATTAGGAAACACTATTGCACTAGGAGAGTGGTGAAGAACTGGAATGGGTTACCTAGGGAGGTGGTGGAATCTCCATCCTTAGAGGTTTTTAAGGCCCAGCTTGACAAAGCCCTGGCTGGGATGATTTGGTTGCTGTTGGTCCTGCTTTGAGCAGGGGATTGGACCAGTTGACTTCCTGAGGTCTCTTCCAACCCTAATATTCTGTGATTCTATGAGCAGCTGCCACAGTGAATCTTCTATGTTGTCCCATCCATGTTTCCCTGATACAGCTGATTGAAAAACTTATCATAGCTCAGCCCACTCCCGGCCCGGGGTTCCATTCATCCAGGCTGGCAGCGGGCTGAGCGGGGCCAGCGACCAGGACCCCGGCTGGCAGGGGCCAGTGGACGGAACCCCAGACCGGCAGCGCAGGCAGCAGACGGAACCCCAGACTGGCAGTGGGCTGAGCCACTCAGCCCACTGCCGGTCTGGGGTTCCATTCATCCAGGCAGCAGGCTGAGCGGGGCTGGCGGCTAGGACACCGGCTGGCAGCAGAGTGCCACTAGAAATCAGCTTGTGTGCCGCCTTTGGCACGCAGGCTGCAGGTTGCCAACCCCTGAATTATATTAAAGGCAAAGCTGCAAACTATCCTGTGGTGAAGGAAAGATTGGAGTACAAAAGAATGGCACAAGCATGAAGGGACAAAATCTGAAAGGCTAAGACACAAAATGAGTTACACCTAGCAAGGGATATAAAATGCAACAAGAAGAGGTATTTTAAATACATTAGGAGCAAGAGAAAGATGAAGGAATATGTAGGTCCTCTTCTTAGCAGGGAAGGAGAGCTAATAACTGATGACACCAAGAAGACCAAGGTGTTTAATACCTATTTTGCTTCAGTCTTCACCAAAAAGGTTAATGGTGACCACATACTCAACAAAATTTACCAGGGGGAAGGAACACAAGCCAAAATTCAGAAACTACAGGTTAAAGAATATTTAGATACATTGGATGTATTCAAGTCGGCGGGGCCTGATAAAATTAATCCTAGGGTACTTAAGGAACTAGCTGAAGTAATCTCAGAACCATTAGCAATTATTATCAAGAACTCACAGGACTCGTGTGAGGTCCCAGAGGACAGGAGAAGGGCAAACATAGTACATATATTTAAAATTGGGAACAAAGAGGACCGAGGGAATTATAGACCAGTGAGCTTAACTTTGATACCTAGAAAGATACTGGAACAAATTATTAAACAATCAATTTGCAAGCACTTAGAGAATAATAGGGTTATAAGGAATAGCCACCATACAGTTATCAAGAACAAATCATGCCAAACCAACCTAATTTCCTTCGTTGACAAGGTTACCAGCCTAGTGGATGGGGTAAGCAGTATACCTAATACATCTTGATTTTAGTAAGGCTTCTGACACAGTCCCACATGTGGGACTCTATGACATTCTCCTAAGCAAACAAGGGTAATGTGATCTAGATGAAATTATTATAAATGGGTGCTCAACTGGTTGAAAGACCATACTTAAAGTGTAATCATCAGAGGTTTGCTCTCAAACTGGGAGGGAATATCTAGCTGGGTCCCACAGAGGTCAGACCTGTGCCCAGTACTATTTAATATTTTCATTAATGACTTGGATAATGGAATTCAGTGACCCTACCCAATTGGAGAATTGGTCTGAATTTAACAAGATGAAATTCAATAATGATAAGTGCAAAGTACTTCACTTTGGGCAGGAAAATAAATCAAATGCACAACTATAAACTGGGGAAGAACTGGCTAAGTCATAGTACTGCTGAAAAGCATCGGAGTATTATAACAGATCACAAACTGGATACGAGTCAAAAATGTGAGGCAGCTGAAAAAATGTTAATATTCTGCAATGTATTAACAGGAGTGTTATATGTAAGACACCAAAGGTAATTTGTCCCACTCTACATGGCACTGGTGAAGCCTCAGCTGGAGTACTGTGTCCAATTCTGGGTAACCACATTTTAGGAAAGATGTAGACAAACTGAAGAGTGTCCAGAGGAGAGCAACAAAGGTGATAAGAGGTTTAAAAAACCTGACCTCTGAAGAAAGATTAAAAAAGACTGGGTGTGTTTGGTCTTGAGAAAAAGAAGACTGAGAAGGAAATCGGGTGGGACCTGATAACAGTCTTTATCTATGTTAAGGACTGTTATAAAGAGGACAGTGATCAATTCTTGTCCATGTCCACTGAAGGTAGGACAAGAAATAATGGATTGAAGCTACAGCAAGAGAGATTTCGGTTGTATATTAGGAAAAAAACTTTCTAACTACAGGAGTATTTAAGTTCTGGAAAAGGCTTTCAAGGGAGATTGTGGAATCCCCATCATTGGAGGTTTTTAAGAACAGGCTGGACAAACACCTGTCAGGGATGATCTAGGTTTACTTGGTCCTGCCTCAGAGCAAGGGGCTGGATTAGTCGATCTCTCAAGGTCCCTTCCAGTCCTACATTTTATGATTCTATAATCTCTCAGTACAGCTAGACCCTGTACAAATAGGCCTATGTGTATATAGGAATAACAAGAGAACACAAAGGGCCAATGCCAATGAAGCAGTATCTATTTATGCCGGTGCAGAGTTCTGAGAGACTTAAGGCTAAATTATAGGTATCCATTTGGTGTGCCCTGGGGAGGGGAGAGAGACTTCAGGCAGCATCTCAGTCACATTTGTCACCCTGGAGTCAGCCACAGCTACGTGACCACCGCTACAGAAACGCAAGCGATTGAGACTGCCCAGGCAGCACTGACTGCAATGCTTTAAGCCCAAAGAGAGTAAGTGATGTTTTTGCCTCCCATTCCCTGTACACCTTTTTCTTGCTTCAGAACAGCAGTGGGGGAAGCACAGGCTATGCCTATAGAAGTAGCATATCGGCTGCTGCTCTGAAGTATGCTTCCCTTAACATCTTTCTGCTTGTTCCTTCACTGACCCACCTAGGGCCTATCAGTGTCCCAGATCAGGCTGTAGTCTTCCTCACCCCCAGTTCAGGCTGTGGTCTTCGTCACCCCCACCATTCAAGGTTGCTCTGGCACATGAGCTATAATAGAATGCATTCTGTAGAACTCCCTGTTTAATTGAGAGGAACTGTGGTCCCATAGGAAGAACCTTGAATGAGAGTCAAGAGACCTAGGTTCTAGTTCTCATTCAGGGATTGGCTTGCCATGTGACCTTGGGCAAGTGACTTATGCTGTATGTGCTTCAGTTTCCCTTCTCACTTATTGTCTGTTTATATTGTAAGCCTAGGATGAGGCAATCCCTGTCCCGTAGGCCAGTTGTGCGGTACCAACCTAGATGAGATGTCAGTCTCAGTAGGGCCCCCCAGGTGCTACCAAACTACAGATAAATAACCATTTCAACAAGTAACAGGCAATCTATTCTGTGACACAGGAAATACTGCATCCAGCCAGCAAGGAAGAAAGGTATTTGCCACAATAACATCACCAGAGCATTATAACTTAATGCTGTCACATCAGCACAAAAAAGAGAAAGATCCCAGGTAAAAATATTATTGCTGAATGCAAATAAATTAAACCCAGCTGTTTGCCAATTAATTCAACAACTACAATCCCACCATCCAACAGTAGGCTCTTCACAGCTATCTCAAAATTAAACGGTACATTTAAGAAGGGAAATTTTATGAAGACTTAGATCTCTTTCCTGTTTTGCTTGTTGTTATTTTTTTTGTAAAAAAGGATAGGGGGAGGAGGACTGGTTAGTTACAGTGTCTGATCAGGGCCGGCTCCAGGCACCAGCTTTCCAAGCTGGTGCTTGGGGCGGCATCCAGAATGGGGCGGCGGTCCATGTCCTGCGGTGGCAATTCGGCGGCAGCTCTGCTGTTTTTCTCGCCGTGGCGGCAATTCGGCGGCAGCTTCGCCGCTTCTTCTGCGGCAGCAACTGCTTAGGGCGGCAAAATTGGTAGAGCCGCCCCTGTGTCTGATAATGAGATACAGCTGTAGTTCTGAACCAGGATGCCAGCCATTGAAAGATCATCATGGCTATCTGGTGACCCATTTGAAATAAACCAGAGGCCTACATGAAATGGACTGGTGGCTTCTCTCTGGCTGTGCCTTTGTGGAGAGAAGCCCAAATCACAAAGAACAACATATCCCATGCTGGCTGGCAGTCTCAGTAGAGAGGCCCGGGAGATTATTCTGTGCTTAAAAATGGTCCCTCCAACTAATGGGTGATGATGCAGAGCAAAGGAGTTCTAAATGCAGCTGCTCACTTGTTCCTGTTTTGTGGCTAACTGCAGCATTTGAGCTCCCAATGCTGTCAATTAAAAAATAAATTAAACCATTGAGGAACATGTTGCATCTCATTTGAATAAGAATAAAATCTTTCAAACTGCCTGATTGTGCAACCGATGCATCTAAGCTCAGGTACAGCACAACTTTTTCAATCGGGTGCACTTATTGGAAAAATTAGAAGTGAAATTTTGACCTATTGAGGTCAATGGGAGCTCTGCCATAAACTTCAGTGGGGTCAGGATTTCACTTCAGAAACCCAGAGTCTTTTCATTCATAATCAGAATGCTAAATAGAAATGCCAACATTATTTTTATACAGTGTGCTTTCACTGCTAACAATGATGGTTATAAACACACATTAGTACTGCATCAACAATAAAAAATTAAAAATGGATGAGTTATGGGTGTTTTTTAGTATCTTCTGTCACAATGAGAATCAGAGTGGAGAAGAGTCATGATTTACAAAAAAAACTTTAATATTTAAACCATGATTTTTTTATTTACATGTTGCTAGTGCTTTACTTTCTTCCCATTTAGTAATGTTAAATTGCTAATGTGGCTGGTTTGTATTTGTTTCATTTGTTAGTTTCCCATTTAGCAGTTTCAGTTTTACACAGAGATTATTTCTAATACAAGATGTCACGCTTGAAATGCTCACCGTATGCTAAAGGAGACAAGTCCAGAACCTCATTAACATCCTTCTGCTGGGAACAAAAACCTCAAACACAAATTTGATAATCAAGTAGTCCCTACTGTATTTGCAACCCACCTCACCTTCTCATATACTGGACTTCCACAAGTTAAGAAAGCTGAAATGCTTTGACAAGACTACACTCCTCCATCAGGGGTTGCTTTGCCGTTCGAAGTCTATAGGATTTATGCTCCTAAGAGAGAGAAGGTGGGTAAGGTAATTTTTTTTAATTGGATCAACATCTGTAAATAATAAATAAAATAATAAAATATATTACCTCACCCAACATGTGCTCCACAGTTATTTGGGTGCTCTTGAAAATATCGCCCTTTGGAGCCTAACTTTAGGCTCTTATTTTCAAAAAAACCTGGCTCGTGTGTACAAAAAAAATCACAATACGTTTGCATTGTATTGAAAATGTAAATAGCTTTTCATTGCTAGCTAACACTGAAGGATATATTTTCAAATGCGCTTTACAAAGTCTGATTTAAATCAATGATTTAAAAAAAAAATCAAGTGATTTAAGTCATTCCACCCTGATCAGAGTTCACTAATTCTTACAAGACTCACTAATTCTTGCAGAAGTTTGCTCAATTTATTTTACACTGAATATCTTTACTGAACTTTGAGGACAGATTATGAACTCTCTACTCACAATGGTGAGCAGTTACTCACATGAAAAGTCCCACTGCTCACACATGTGAGATAAGGAGTTCACAATCTGGCCCTAAAAACCAGATGTTAAAGTATGAAATGTAATAGTTACATTACTAAGGACCTGGAATATGCAACGTACAACACTATCTGAAACTATTACTGAACCTGCTTATTTAAGGTGTGTTCCAGTATTTTCATAACATATAGGAAAAAGGCCCAGCTGAACAAAAGTAATCTTTATGAAATGTAACGCTAATGTTCTTAAAAAGCATCTAATGTCTTACCTAGAACTAATTACCAGCCAAAACAATTTAAAACATTTTGCATTATTGTTTTATAGCAAAGCAGGTTTTATTTTCAGTCATTCTCTGCAGCAAATTGCATTGCATTCAAAGTCGTGGTGCCAACTGGTCTCCCTTAGATAAATAATTTGACATTTTCACCATCATAAAAGGAAAGAAATAAACAACATATTTGCCATTTATATAAAATTGTTTTATATTTAATAGTTTTACTGGTTCACTCTTCTGAACACTTTCCAAGTGGATTTGAACAAACACTGGGGCATCATTTTAGTGGGGCAAAGTTCTGGTTCCTTTGCATAGCCTGAAAATATGGGCTGTTTGACGGGCAGAAACACAGGCCCCTGACTCTCATGTATTGGCAGGTAAAAATAGGATCATCTGTTTACTTTTAAAACATGTGATATTAAGGGTGTATACATAGAGCCTCATCCCGTAGTCCTGACCCAGGACCTATACTCCCCCAAACAATGTACAGGCCCCTGGATACACACAGAGACATGCCCTGTATCTCTCTCTGGCTTGCTAGATCCCAGATTAACTGAATGCAGGATGTGCCGCTTCATACCACTGGGAGGGGGTCTCTCAAATGCTGACCTGCACTGTATATGCACCAGGTGTGGGATTTCAAGAAGTGGGGACTGATGCCCAAAATAAGAGTTGGCCGGGGAGATGGGGGTGTGACTTGGATATTGCCCCACCCCCCTCAATACATTTCTGCCCCTCCATAAATATTTCCAATTCCCCAGATAAAAATCAATCAACACCAACCAGCCTGGGGAGGGGGGTCTTCCCTTTGCTCCTCCCCAGTAAAGGAATTCTGATACCACCCCCAATAGCTTCCCTGCTCTGCTCACACTGCTTTTCCCTCTGTTTCGCCCATCTCCCCAGCCAGGTCGGTCTGTCTGGCACGCACGCACGCACGCACGCACGCACACACACACACACGCACACTCTCTCTCTCTCTCTCTCTCTCCCCCCCCCCCCCCCTTTCCCTGGGCAGTCAGAGCCTTTTCCCACCCTGACCACAAGCCCCTATCAGCTGTCTCCTCATTCCCTCTGCTCAGGCTCAGCAGTCTCATTCCCTGGTGCACTCCTGTACCTGCATTAATGCTCCGGGGAGGCTACTCTGATTTTGCCCCGAAGAAGACTGCAAGTCAACCTGTGTGATCTCCGCACTGCTACCAATGGAGGAGGTCTCCTGGAGGCTGCTGGCCCCTCCCAGCCTGCCCTCTATGGTGCTGCACTGAAGAGTGAGAACCCTCCAGTCCCTCCTTTCATCTCCTACGCTCTCCCACCCATTGTTGCTTTCTCCATGGTGCTGCTTGACAAATGACAGGAAAGGCACCTCCTTAGTTAAGGAGAAGCTATTTAACAGGTGGACCTTAGTCCTGTGAGCCCCTCCTTAGCAACCGCCACTGGGAAAGGAAGAAGGGGAACCAAGGAGCAGATACTCTATGCAACATGCTCCCTTCAAAACCATTGTATGTCCATGTGTAAGTCTTGCGCCATTAGCTTACCCATGTCCTTTGGACCGCGGGGGGAGGAGGGGGGGGGGAGGGTTATGGCTCATGCAGAAGTCATGCTATTGTGGAAAAGGCAGACCCTGAACACTGCATGGATGCAACAGAATTCTCAGCAGAGTTGCAGCTGCAACTTATTGCTAATTATTTTATGTGCTACAAACAAATGGACACAACTATTATATAAAGCCACACTCATGAGACTTGGCAACCTGGGGGAACCTAGGAAAGCTAAGGTGAATCTACTAAAGGTATGAAGTCAAGGTGCATAAATTAAGCTGTGTGAGGCCTCACCCCCATGGATGCTTTCACTCAGTAGTAAAGTGGCTTTAATTCAATGTAACTGAGGATAAAGTTACAAGGAAGTAAAACCCTGAGCAAGAGATTCCACACAGGGGTTTAATTCACTTCAGCTCTTTAGTTGATTCACCTTAACATTCTGGAGTGTTCCTTGTAGATATGCCCTCAAGGGGACATGTATTAGAACCCTGCTCCTTCAGCACAAAAAACACAGGACTTTGCTACGTGAGCTAAGGGAGGTCTCCTTTAGTAACTAATCAGGAGCAGCGCCTTTAATCTCTGAGAGAGACAGTAGAGGGCAACATCCCTCAAACAGAAAGGCAGTCAGTTAAAACTCCCATTGTAGTCACTTAGGGAAGCATGCTGCATAGCTTGAAAGCTTCTCTCTTTCACCAACAGCAGTTGGTCCAATAAAAGATATTACCTCACCCACCTTGTCTCTCTCACTGTAGTCACAATGTTTTCACTAAATCAGGACTACAGGATTGGGCCTGTAGTGAGTTGAAATTGTTAACCTTTTTTGGATAGAGGGGGTGAAGGATTGGGGTGTATTTTTAAAAGTGAGACAGAATTTTAAAAATTACTCCAATAAGAGGGGTTTTGAGGATTTAGGAACATCGCGGTCATCACTTTTTTTCTCTGTACATATTACTGAAAAGCAGCTAACCCAAGTTTTATCATGGGCTGTTTTTTGAAGGTGGAGAGAGGAAGAAAGAGAAATTGCTGCAGGGCTGATGCTTTTTATATCAATTTTCAACTTAAAACAGATTTATGAACAAATTATAAAGCTGGGAAAATGCAGGTTTCTGATGGAAACCTTGATGGTTCCTTGAGCTATATGTTGAAGAGTGGCTATTGCCTCA